>JANRMT010062818.1:20121518-20169456 GCA_026402145.1 Polypterus bichir lapradei
CAGTATGTTCTAAGCCCTTCAGCTGCCTCCCATGCACACGTGTGTGACAGTACTTATTTCGATGGTATGACGCCACTGTCGGCCGCCATATTGAATTTTCCAAACGTCACTAATTCTCCAACTTCCCGTGTAGGTAGAAGGCTGAAATTTGGTAGGCCCATTCCTTACAGCTTACTTACAAAAGTTAAGCAGGTTTCATTTCGAAATTCTACGCGTAACAGTCATAACAATCAACAACGTCCGCCATATTGAACTTTCTTATTCATGGCCCCATCTTCACGAAATTTGGTAGGCAGCTTCCCTGCGCTAACCGAAACCAATGTGCATACTTATTTCGGTGGTATGACGCTACTGTCAGCCGCCATATTGAACTTTCCAACATCACTAATTCTCAAACTTCCCGTGTAGGTAGAAGGCTGAAATTTGGCAGGCCCATTCCTTACAGCTTACTTACAAAAGTTAAGCAGGTTTCATTTCGAAATTCTACGCATAACGGTCATAACGGTCAACAACGTCCGCCATGTTGAACTTTCTTATTTACGGCCCCATCTTCACGAAATTTGGTAGGTGACTTCCCTGAGCTAACCAAAACCAATGTACGTACTTATTTCGGTGGTATGACGCCACTGTCAGCCGCCATATTGAATTTTCCAACATCACTAATTCTCCAACTTCTCGTATAGGTAGAAGGCTGAAATTTGGCAGGCTCATTCCTTACAGCTTACTTACAAAAGTTAAGCAGGTTTCATTTCGAAATTCTACGCGTAACGATCAACAACGTCCGCCATGTTGAACTTTCTTATTTATGGCCTCATCTTCTCGAAATTTGGTAGGCGGCTTCCCTGCACTAACCGAAACCAATGTACGTACTTATTTCGGTGGTATGATGCCACTGTCGGCCACCATATTGAACTTTTCAACAGTCTTTGTTACTTATGGGGCCATCTTCAAGAAATTTGGTACACGGGTTCCCAACGCTAACTGAATCCTATTTACGTACATATATACGTCCATAGCCTGCAGCTTGGTCACCATGTGAGGCGGCGTTGGGTCTCCCATCCCATCACCTCCCACGTTGTTGGCTGCCTGCCTATATAAGGCCGTCCGTCGCTCCAGTCTCTACATTCCCTTCCTTGCTTCGCCACGGGATTCACGTCTCCCTGCTGATAACTACAGCCTATTTGTTTAATCCACGGCTTCTCCGCTGTTTTATTGTTTGTTTATTACAATTATAGTTATTGTATAGGTATTTTACACTTACTTTACATTACTCAGGTACTCATTTCCTTCATCATTCCAACCCCCATTACCATGTCTATCAAGGTAATCACCATCGATCAAAGAACTGTCACTTACCGAGTGGTTTCCATGCCCGGAGATGGCACCTACCTTTTCCATTCTCTGTGTTACATATTGCATGGCCATATCAGGCTCACTCTTGATATCTGGAAGAACATTGTGTTTTATGTATTGAATGACTGGGACAGGTTCAAGGTGTGGACTGATGACGGTACAGGAGATAATTATACTACACAGGAGCACTAGAAGAGTGAAATGCTTAAGCCCTTCACCTATGGTTCTGCATGTGAGTTGATGGCTGCCGCTGAATTGTTCGGTTGGTGCTTTCAAGTGTACCGAAATGGCCAAATATTTTACACCTTTCGACAACCGCCAATGCCTCTTAAACATCTTACATTCATAGGTGACAATTTCAGTAGTGGACACTTTGATGTTTATGAATGTTTAAACTCTCAAAAGCTGGATGTGATTTTATCGATGAAACCGGTTGTAAGCTTACAACGCTTGACAGATGCCGAATGTCACTTCAACACAAGTCCTGCAAATACTGTCGTAATTGAAACAAACCATGAAACTGAAATCGATTATGACAGCAGCAATCCATGCTGTGAGATTTGAAACAAGATTACTGTTCACATGGCCAATTGTAAGTTGCATGCTCAAGAGTAAGCTCAGCGCACAGCTTGGTCATGTTACAACCGGAGGGCCGAACTGACAACGTGGTATACAAAGAGATCCTTAACAAATAATTATTGCCAAATTTTCCCTCACTTTAAAAATGTTAAAATTTCTTCTTAATAAAAATTTTAATGCAGTACTTTGCCGCTGCGAAGCGCGGGTATTTTGCTAGTATATATATATATGACAGCAACACTCATCACTCACAACAGTGACAAAACAATTACATTGACAATCATGTTACGTTATTTTCAAAATGTTTCCTTTTCTTTTTCATTGCTTCTTTAACACACTACTTCTCCGCTGCGAAGCGCGGGTATTTTGCTAGTCTATAATAATAAAAGGCAAAGCCCTCACTGACTGACTGACTGACTGACTCATCACTAATTCTCCAACTTCCCATGTAGGTAGAAAGCTGAAATTTGGCAGGCTCATTCCTTACAGCTTACTTACAAAAGTTAAGCAGGTTTCATTTCGAAATTCTACACGTAACGGTCATAACGGTCGACAACGTCCGCCATGTTGAACTTTCTTATTTATGGCCCCATCTTCACGAAATTTGGTAGGCGGCTTCCCTGCGCTAACCGAAACCGATGTATGTACTTATTTCGATGGTATGATGCCACTGTCGGCCGCCATATTGAACTTTCCAACGTCACCAATTTTCAAACTTCCCGTGTAGGTAGAAGGCTGACCCCATCTTCACGAAATTTGGTAGGTGATTTCCCTGCGCTAACCGAAACTGATGTACGTACTTATTTCGATGGAATGACGCCACTGTCGGCCGCCATATTGAATTTTCCAAACGTCACTAATTCTCCAACTTCCCGTGTAGGTAGAAGGCTTAAATTTGGTAGGCCCATTCCTTACAGGTTACTTACAAAAGTTAAGCAGGTTTCATTTCAAAATTCTACGCGTAACGGTCATAACGATCAACAACGTCCGCCATATTGAACTTTCTTATTCATGGCCCCATCTTCACGAAATTTGGTAGGCAGCTTCCCTGCACTAACCAAAACCAATGTACATACTTATTTCGGTGGTATGACGCCACTGTCAGCCGCCATATTGAATTTTCCAACATCACTAATTCTCCAACTTCCCGTATAGGTAGAAGGCTGAAATTTGGCAGGCTCATTCCTTACAGCTTACTTACAAAAGTTAAGCAGGTTTCATTTCGAAATTCTACGTGTAACGGTCATAACGGTCAACAACATCCGCCATGTTGAACTTTCTTATTTACGGCCCCATCTTCACGAAATTTGGTAGGTGGCTTCCCTGAGCTAACCAAAACCAATGTACGTACTTATTTCGGTGGCATAATGCCACTGTCGGCCGCCATATTGAACTTTTCAACAGTCTTTGTTACTTATGGGCCCATCTTCAAGAAATTTGGTACACGGGTTCCCAACGCTAACTGAATCCTACTTACGTACATATATACGTCCATAGCCTGCAGCTTGGTCCCCATGTGAGGCGGCGTTGGGTCCCCCATCCCAACGTCTCCCACGTTGTTGGCTGCCTGCCTATATAAGGCCGTCCGTCGCTCCAGTCTCTACATTCCCTTCCTTGATTCGCCACGGGATTCACGTCTCCCTGCTGATAACTACAGCCTTTTTGTTTAATCCACGGCTTCTCCGCTGTTTTATTGTTTGTTTATTACAATTATAGTTATTGTATAGGTATTTTACACTTACTTTACATTACTCAGGTACTCATTTCTTTCATCATTCCAACCCCCAATACCATGTCTATCGAGGTAATCACCATCGATCAAAGAACTGTCACTTACCGAGTGGTTTCCATGCCCGGAGATGGCACCTACCTTTTCCATTCTCTGTGTTACATATTGCACGGCCATATCAGGCTCACTCTTGATATCCGGAAGAACATTGTGTCTTATGTATTGAATGACTGGGACAGGTTCAAGGTGTGGACTGATGACGGTACAGGAGATAATTATACTACACAGGAGCACTATAAGAGTGAAATACTTAAGCCCTTCACCTATGGTTCTGCATGTGAGTTGATGGCTGCCGCTGAATTGTTCGGTTGGTGCTTTCAAGTGTACCGAAATGGCCAAATATTTTACACCTTTCGACAACCGCCAATGCCTCTTAAACATCTTACATTCACAGGTGACGATTTCAGTAGTGGACACTTTGATGTTTATGAATGTTTAAACTCTCAAAAGCTGGATGTGAAGTTATCGATGAAACCGGTTGTAAGCTTACAATGCTTGACAGATGCCGAATGTCACTTCAACACAAGTCCTGCAAATACTGTCGTAATTGAAACAAACCATGAACCTCAAACTGATTATGACAGCAGCAATCCAAGCTGTGAGATTTGAGACAAGATTACTGTTCACATGGCCAACTGTAAGTTGCATGCTCAAAAGTAAGCTCAGCGCACAGCTTGGTCATATTACAAGCGGAGGGCCGAACTGACAACGTGGTATACAAAGAGATCCTTAACAAATAATTATTGGCATATTTTCCCTCAGTTTAAAAAGGTTAAATTTTCTTCTTAATAAAAATTTTAATGCAGTACTTCGCCGCTGCGAAGCGCGGGTATTTTGCTAGTATAATATAATATAATATAATATAATATAATATAATATAATATACAGTACAATCCATCTTAACCAGCCACCTCGGGACTGGACCCATGGCCGGTTGCCGTTTTGGACAGTTAATCCGACGCATACCTATTTTCATGTAGAAAAATATTTCTAAGGTATGTACTGTACCTCTTCAACGTTCCTGAAGAAACGATATCCAAACGGCTTCATCCACGATTTCGCACACAGGTTTTTTTCTCGTACAACGACTGGACAGTGTGGTGTAGCGGTTCCACAGCTCAAGTCACTTAGGCCATTTTTTACATAAATAATCGCTGCACTCGCGGCTTAGCGAGTATGTGTGGCCGATCAGTTCCTGGGGAATTCACCTGTGCAGTTAAGCTAGGATCGGCCAAATCCGTAATTGTTCTTGGGAACTGCTAATTGCCACATCTGATCCACGTCCCCTTGATAAATAGAAGCGCGAGCCGGCTAGGGGGAGAACAGGGAAGAACGGGAGGTTAATGGAGAAGGAAGCAGACAGAGGAAAGCTAGTGCAGGAGAGCAAGCAAGCGAGAGACAGCAGATTCGATGGAGCAAAGGCAGGCAGCTGGGAGGTGAAACCCTGCAGATGAGTGTTTGGCCGACACTCGGTGGGGCTGAAGAAAGCGTTCACTCCAGCTGAGTTATCACGGAGCTGGAGTGACCGGTATTGAAGATGACTGGCTGTCAACAGGCAGCAGCAGTTGTGGAGGCTTTGGGCTGATTTAGCCCCAGCGTGAGTGCCCTGGCCGCTGGGGAAAAAACCCAAGTCTCGGTCCGGATGGAGCCCGATGTAGACAGGGATTGGAGGGCTAGCAGACCAATGTGGAAGGCAACTGCACCTGCAGGTAGGGCGACTCCCCTGTTGCAAAGCCCGATGGGAGAAGCAGGGGAGCCGCCAGGTAGAAAGAAGAAGGCACCGTGGAAAATTCTTAAAGGAATATTTAAACGGAAATCACTCTGAGCATAGGAACCCTCTCACCTTCCAGGAAAGAAGGAAGTGCATACAGTACATATAATATAAAGAAGAAGGATTAAAAAAAGTTTCTTTTATTTTATTTTATTTTAACAGGTCGGTTAATCCATCGGCCGGTTAATGCAAGGCCAGTTAAGAGGGATTGTAGTGTAATATAATATAACATGATGCACTAGCTCCTTGTATCCTATAAATGTGTGTCATGTGTGCAGAGAGTATATTGCACATTTTAAAAATAAACAGTATCAGATTAAACATTGCCATTCAAAGACATAAATGGAAGAATGGTAATGTGAATTATTGTTGTTGCAAGTGCTTTGTGTTCTCTCTGTTATTCTGTGTCGCGACGATAGCGTAGGAGTCAATGTATGCATGAAAAAATTAACAGCTATGTTTGGGATATATGAACTGCCAAATATGCATTTCAAGTAAAGGATGTGTCACATCCCATCAAAAGAACTGCAGTTAAGAAAGCTAATAACAAAGAGCCCCAGGAAATGCTGATTTCATACTCAAAATACCTGAATCAACAAATCTGCCTAACAACACAAGTAAAATCAGGAAGATGGCTGTACAACATTAACATTCAGACTGCATGTCTAAACGAATATCTGAAGAAATTTAATATTACTGTCATATTGGAAGTGTAAACATGCCATGACAAAATAGCTGCAGAATTTTAACATATGGCATATCCACAGACCAATATACTTCTCTAAGCTGTATTTGCTGTTATGTTATATCGTGATGCAATAGCTAAAATGACAGAAAGATATTATAGCAGACAGATGCATTTCTCAAATATGTGGAACCCAGTGGCAGCTGTGGTTTACATGTGTGTATGTCTGTCTGTTTCCACTGTCTTAGCATTCATTATAACATGCAAATTAATTATTAAGTTTCAGTTATCTTGTGCTACTGAAGTCTTGAATTGATAACAGCAATTTTTTACTTTTTATTTTCCCTCAAGGTCAAGTGTTCAGTATCTTTTGCTGTCTCCCTTATACCCTGGCAGTGGTTTAAAATGCATAGACTGTAGGAATTGATGGTGGGTGTTTTAGGAAGAAGCCTTGTGGGTGTAGCCTTTGCAGTGCAGGATTTCACAGCTATTAACTACATACTTTTTAATGGATTGTCCCCAGGTGTGTATTCTCATTTGGGAATCCTGTCTGGCCCTGCGAGACTGCAGTAAAGCAAACACTTATAATAGATCAGATTAATTTAAAAGCACGTTCTCAGCCTTCCATGTGTGTGTCCTGCTTTGATTCATGGTTAGGCAACTTTCTGTGTGGGATTCCTTCAGGAACTAAATTTTCTCACTCATTCTAAATGTGGTTAGGCAGAAATGTAACTCTAGTGTGAATGCACTATCAATTGCAATAAGCTGATCTTTCATAGCAGTTTTTGCTAGGAAAGGTTGAAATATTTCAAATCTATACGATCATAAAATAGACACACTGTTTCAGTGTGGGAATAACCTTTTATAGTCTACATGTGAGCAGCACGGTGGTGCAGTGGTAGTGCTACTGCCTCGCAGTTAGGAGACCCGGGTTTGCTTCCCGGGTCCTCCCTGTGTGGAGTTTGCATGTTCTCCCTGTGTCTCTGGTTTCCTCCCACAGTCCAAAGACATGCAGGTTAGGTGGATTGGCGATTCTAAATTGGCCCTAGTGTGTGTCCTGTGGATTGGATTGTTGGCTGGGATTGGCTCCAGCAGACCCCTGTGTTTGGATTCAGCGGGTTGGGAAATGGATGGATAGTCTACATGCAAGGATCCTGACAATTATTCTTTTATTAATAATTGTAAGTTTGACAGTTTTCATTTTTTTCTTCAATTATTACTGCAAGGTTACTATTAGGCCTCAAGTATTGATTGGAAATGTAGGATTGAAGGATCTGAGATAAGGATTCTGACAGTTGTATTGAAAATATCGGAAACAGGTAATTGGTACATTGGACAGATTGGACAGACTTAATTTCTTTAATGGTTATAGGATCATCTTCACTTTCACAAACTAATGAGACAGATTCTGACCACCATGAAATTGGGGTAGTGGTGCATTCTTTGAAAAATAATGTTCGATTTATTTTTAATAAATTTTCTAATCATCATATTTTTCCCTTTATCTATACTAATAAACGGCAAAGCCCTCACTCACTCACTCACTCATTCACTCACTCACTCACTCACTCACTCACTCACTCACTCACTCACTGACTGACTGACTGACTGACTCATCACTAATTCTCCAACTTCCCGTGTAGGTAGAAGGCTGAAATTTGGCAGGCTTATTCCTTACAGCTTCCTTACAAAAGTTGGGCAGGTTTCATTTCGAAATTCTACGCGTAATGGTCATAACTGGAAGCTGTTTTTCTCCATTTACTGTAATGGAGATGAGCTTGAAACCCGTGGGGGCGGAGTTTCGTCTGACATCATCACGCCGCCCACGTAATCACGTGAACTGACTGTCAACGCACTATGTAGAAAACCAGGAAGAGCTCCAAAATACGCTGAAGAAAACATGCATTATATAATTGAGAAGGCAGCGAAACAATAAGAAGCGAGCGAGTGACATATACTACCATATTCATCATTGCAGCTACTTCGGAAACAAAGCAAGGTATAAACTTAAACTTTAAATTAAGTTAATAGACAGGCTGCCGCTGGCGCATTCCATGCCCACGGGTAATGCGGGATACAAGTTTAATGAGAGAACGCAGGATATAAACGAGAGTTCTGATCACTTTGTAACTAAGTTAAAATTGCAGGTGAAGGGGTGTGCTTATACAAATTCCAAGAGACTGTGTCTGTGGGGGATTGACAGTTAAGGCGGGTGGAGGAGTCACGTCATCATATCCCCTCCCGTTTACCTCATTTCGCTCTGAGCTGAGCTCCGCGGCTAACGCCGTCTTCCGAAGCAACTTCGTCACACTGCCACCAAGTTAATACACACGCTGTCTCTAGACTTTCTCCACACTGAATCCTCCAGGCACTACTTACAAAAGGTTACATTGACAATCGTGTTACGTTATTTTTAAAATGTTTAATTTTCTTAGCACAAGCACAGCTGAGAAGCTTTGATGCATGTGCTCCATAACGCGTTAAAAAATAATGCATTTAATCACACTTTGCATTACAATCAAAGGGGAACTTTTGTCAATGCATGATTTCCTGGTACACCGATTACATTGATCAGCGCATCCCAATTCATTTTAGCCTCGCACCACCTTGGTTTGAGAAGAAGTATGAAAAAATATGAGGTTAACACAGAAAAACAGATCACCAAGTCAAGCTTTATGAATAATCGATTCGCCATCAATAATTGTTTTGGTAAAGCCATACTCAGTGTAATCCTCCTTCCATTTTATAATTTTTCCGCCACTAGCCATGATTAAATGAACGGTAAAAAAGTAAGAGCGAAGCGAGGGTGACTTATTTAGGCAGGCATATATATGACAGCAACACTCATGACAATGTCAATCATGTTATGTTATTATTAAAATGTTTCCTTTTCTTTTTCATTACTTCTTTAACACATTACTTCTCCGCTGCGAGGCGCAGGTATTTTGTATATAAATGACCTCCAAAGAGCAAGGAGACTTTTGATCATGTGAACGTGTCTGCAAAAACTGGCGTCTCCTGCCCAGCAAAACTCGATCAGCCGGCGCGCGCGCATAAGTGTGCCGGCCTTTCAGACACTGACTGCGCTTCTGCCTTAATTCAAAGAGAGCTCTTTTAATTTTTTTCATCCTCCCCCTGAGCTATAGCCCAGACAAGTGCAAACACGGGACCCCTTTTCTACACCGCGGCAAAATAATCTTAAGGCGCTTCGCACTTTATTTTGCACGTATACGATTATGAGGTCGTCAGCTCGGATTATGAACACACGCACAAGAGTGAAGGACTGACAGTGCCATCACAGCTGATTAATAGCTGGGACGTCTCACCAATCTGCACAAGACCCACCGCGACTGTCCCCAAAAGGCGCTCATATCGTCAGCGAAAACATCTCTCTACACTATATAAAAGAAAAAGGCAACTTTCCTTTCTTTACACCTTTTTTTCCTTTTATCCCAAACCAAAGCCTTTCTCTATTAACACGGCAGAGGACACAAAACTAATTTTCTTTAATTGCTGGTAAGGCACATTACCACAGGCAGAAATTTGGACTTTCACATAGAAAATGTAATTTCTATACCACAGCCGTCGTGTAGCGCCTTTCAAAAGGGATCTACTACCGAGAGATGATCCATATACATTTTAGCTGCTGTTAGTACTACTTATCTGTTCTGTTATACCGTCTTTAAAATGTAGTTTACCCGCAACCACTCCAGTAGTGCTCAATGTACCTTTACTTCTTAAAACGTTAATGTTTTACTGTTTAATAACTTATAGACTACATTTTATTATTTTTCCCTTGCACTCAGTGATCAAAGCTATACACACACATATAGACACATACATATATATATACACATATATTTATATATACCTGTGTGTATGTTTGTATGTATGTGTATACACACACACACACACACACACACATACATACACACACAAAAATTATATATATATGTGTGTGTCTGTGTATGTATGTATATATATGTGTGTGTATATATGATGTAGATAGGTATGCATATATATGTGTATATGTAGATATGTATATAGATATGTATATATGTATATAGATATGAAGATATGTATGTGTATATATGTATGTATATATATATGTAGACTCAAACCCATTATGACAGCAGCAATCCAAGCTGTGAGAAAACAGTAAAAAGGAGGCGTGTCAGACGTTGTGGTACATTTTCTGATGCAGCAAGATGAAAACAACTTTGTGACGCTGCCGCCAAATACACAAAACAATTACTTTGACAATCATGTTACGTTATTTTTAAAATGTTTCCTTTTCTTTTTCTTTCCTTCTTTAACACACTACTTCTCTGCTGTGAAGCGCGAGTATTTTGCTATATATATATATATATATATATATATATATACACACACACACACACAAATATATATAGATAGATATATATATATATAATATGTGAGAAAAACACTCATATCAATGACAAAACAATTACATTAACAATCATGTTATGTTATTTTTAAAATTTTTCCTTTTCTTTTTCATACCTTCTTTAACACACTACTTCTCCGCTGCGAAGCGCGGGTATTCTGCTAGTTCTGTATAAAAGGAGAACATCATTTGAAGCACAACACCACAGTTTTGATTGCCAGAGTCCAAGCTGTCTCTCCAACAATGGACTCTGTAAGGCTAAAATGTAGCCATATGCACTTTTACTCAAAACACTCCTTCACCTGACCAAGGGTTACCTCAACTAGATACACCTGAAAAAAATTAAAGCATCAGTCAATTTAATTCTGTAGCTTGACAGTTTTCCCACAACTTGACAGTTTTTCCTCCATCTTCAAATATGATGTTGTGCACATTCTCTCCTCTCATATTAATAACATTTGCTACATCACACCTTAACCTTAATATCTTGTCTGTGTTAAATACACCTACACTTGAGTTCATGCAGTACCACATTGTTTGTCTAAATCGTGCAATAATGTCTGTGTATGGTTTACTACATGCTGAACAAGAAGATCAGTATCTGCAGATTTCAAAATGTTGCCCTTTGTTAATTAATCATGCTAAACCATTGCTAAAGATTTAAATTCTTCAATAACTTAGAGTGATAATTTCGAAGTCTTCTTTCTCTTCTGTTTGGAGCAGTAGGAAAGGAGGTATCTAATGTATTTAATTTAGAGACACCCATTTGTTTGTTTTTTATCATATTTCTGGAATTGCTCATTTTCAGTATTGTTTTTATGTTGTGTAATGGATGGCAGACGTTTCAGTCTGGCCGGGACGTCCCTCAACAGAGAAAAGGAAGAAAAGCAGCCATTTCAGGGCACTACATCCCCCGGGACGCTAGATGGCAGCTCCCCTGGACGGAAATGGTTCCCCAGATTCTCTCAGGGCAACATGGGACATGGAGTCCGTTTCTTCAGCCCTGTTGGATGCCGTGGATGCCGCCAGGGGGAGCTGACCAAGAACTTGGGGACTATTCCTGTTACACTAACCCGGAAGCACTTCGGAAACACGAGAACGGAAGCCCACAGTACTTCCGGGATACTTAATGAAGGAGGATGTGGCGTTTGACCCAGAGAAGAAATACTTCCGGGTCATGGACTATAAAAGGACTCTGGGAATACCAGCAAGATGAGCTGGAGTTAGGCGGGAGTGTGATGGAGCTGCTGGGAGTGGAGGATTGTGTTATTAGTTATTGTATTATTGATTATTGATTTATTAAGGAGAATTTTGGAGTGTGCAGTGCTTTGTACACTTATTTTGAAGAATATTATTAAAGAATCTTCTTGGTGCTTTTATACGTGTGTCCTGGACGTCTGTCTGGTGGGTTTAACGGGGCAACAGCGCATCTAGCGTCAACAGTTGCTACACAATGTTGCTTTTTCAATCCCATAACAGTAGAATTAATGAGTAAAAATGAAATTGTTAATTTAAAACATATCCTTAAGACATCTGTGAAAAGAGCATGTCCATGTTATTTGTAGGCCTTATCTAGGCACCCCATCAACAAATATCTTCTCCATCCCACTACCCTTATTCATAGAGTACACTGTAATGATCTGCCTGGTAATATAAGAAATTGCCCTTTAGTCTCAGCTTTTAAATCCTGGCTGAAGACTTGCTACTTTATTCAAGTATACCCTGACTAGAGCTGCTGATTAACTGTGCGTACTGCATTTCTTTTTGTTATGCATTTGCACAGAAATACACCAATATTTTAAAGCTGTTACTAACTCCATTCTAATCTGTTTCTCTTCTTAGTGGCACATAGTGGGTGCCACTGATGTACTGCCAGAGTGCTACATGTGAGAAAGTCATTATGGACTTTTTTTATGGAAAGTCATGGTTGGATCCAACAGATGGAAAGATTCTCTCATCAGATTGGATGGCCAGCACAGACTCCACTATAGACAACCCAGGAGCAGGAAGGAATCCAGTTGGCGGTGATCTGCAGGACTGTGACTTTTTTGTTGACTTTATCGTATACAATTTTAATCTCTTCTGTTGTTAACAGGCCATAGTTCATCAATTAATTAATGAACAGATGTTGTTGGTTTTCATTTTTGTTTGATCAGTTCTACCTTGTTCTTTGTATGTTTTAACAAATTTGCCTTTATATATGTGATAGGTCTATATTTAGCTATTAGTATAATCTATACTTGTATTTTAACTGAGAATTGTTCACATCTCACTGCATCTGCACTCGGTGAAGACCACTATACAAAAATAAATTGTATTGTATTGTAAGTTGTACCTTTCAATAATTTAGCAGTAAACTAAAGTTTGCAGAGGTGATGAATGTTTCCAATTCCTTGAGGTTCTTTTTCCTAATTTTCTGTATCATAATGACTTGAAATCTATCCAGATATAAGGTAGTAACAGCTTGTTAAAGGGATTCCAGTCCCCTGCATTGTCCTGGGAAATGGTCCACTCCAATAATACATGAGAAAAGCTTGAGTAGAAACTATGTATGAAAATTGCTCACAAGTGGTGATATTAAAAAGAAAAATAGCATAGGTCATGTCTGCAAATACTTTGAATTTGAGGCATGAGAGTCATGCAATCATGCCTATTATTATTACAAAAAAGGAAAAACACACGCACAGAGGGTTGCCACTGTTATCCCTTTACGGAGTTAGTTCAAAAAAAGATTTGTGTACACTTTAAAAGAACAATGATGTGACACATCGGATGTGAGTTGTAATCGTTCAACTTTCAGTGTCATGAAGTTGTAAGAGGAGACAAGATAATAGTAGAATGAATCAACTTTTAATACTGTGTCCCACACAGTCCATAAAAAGGAAAGGAAACTTCATATTCATTCATTGATTGCACTGTGCATATCTGCAGATGTCTGTTTAAACATCCAAACACTTTCTATCTGATTTCTATAGTTCAAGGTGCAGAGAAAATGTTTTGCATATAGGACTGTGCACATTTGCTGTAATAACAGTAACAGCAAGTAAAAATAGTGGGAAGTTTCAGATGAAGTGGTTATTTTGCGTTGTCTATCCTGGCAATGAAATGAGCTGCTCCATTTGTTAATACCAAAATAAAATGCATTGAATGCTTTGTAGCACACTGCCAGTTAGCACGACAGGCAAAACAGCTTATGCCATTGCTAATTATGAATGATCTGCAAAAGCTAAATTTGTGTCATTCATTTGGTATAACCCATAAAATGTAACAAACATGGTGAAAGCACATGTTGTATATTTGAAAGGTATGCTGGCGAATGCAATGCAGTCTATCAGTTACAATACAGGTCCAGTTAACATTCTCTTTCCTGGATTTATACACAGACTAAGCAATAACAAAGTCTGATCATTCATCTAAGATACTTGGGAAAGCAGCTTAACAAAGGGTGTTTTTACAGGAGTTCTGAAACAATGGATTACTGTAAAACTGACAAGATTGAGTTCACAGAAGAAATTAAAGTTTGGAGAAGAAGTGTAAAAAAATTTAAATAAAATAAATAAATAAAAGGAGTAACAGATTTGGAAAATTAATGCACCATTTGACACTTGAAAACTCAATCAATTTGACTTATCCATTGCATCGTAATAAAACTGAATTTTCTTTTTTATCTGCTTAGTCCTTTACTGAAATGTGACTCAATGACTCTATTCCCGACTCTGCATTGGACTTACCAGTCTTCATACTGTACAGAGCGGACTGCGTTACCAATTTTTTGCAGCAAAAAAAGGCCACAGTAGTGTGTTTCTACATTAATTAAGGTTGGTGTGATGATGTGAGTTCTTTTTAAACCATGTTCTCCCAACCTTGAATTACTTATTATAAAATGTAAGTCATTTTACTTAATACAAGAGTTTTCCTGTGTAATTATCACCTGTGTTTACATTAGCCCTCATGCTAACAAAGTGCAGTGGCAACTCACTGATGTAATCAATGAGATTGAAAAAGACAACCCGGACATACAAATCATTATTTTGGATGATTTTAACAATTTCAGTTTTAATCAGGTCCTTCCTAAATATAAACAGCAAATGAAATACCCTACCAGAGATGGAGATTTTCTATATTACTGCTATGCAGCTATTTAGGAGGACGCTTACCATGCCTTCTCCTGTGATACATTAATTCTGACCATTTTATAATTCACCTTATTCCTACTTACAAACAAAAGCTGAAAAACTGAACAGTTAGAAAATGGACCAGAAAGGCAATAGAGGAACTTCAGGACTGCTTTGCCTGTACAGACTGGAGTGCCTTCAAAACTGCCACCTCCAACATACATGAATACACTGACACTGTAACTTCATATATTAGTTTTCGTAAAGATGTTTGCATTCCAAAAAAAAAAAAAATTGTAAAGCTTAGTAATGATAAGCCTTGGTTCATCCCAGAGATCAGACGACTGCACCAGGAAAAAGAATGTGCTTTCAGATCTGGCAATCATGAGGAATACAGGAAAGCCAAGCATATCTTGGAGAAAGAGATCAAAGGTGTGAAAAGAAACAATTGTCTGCAAATGGCAGGGTATCAGTCTGGAGAGGCCTTAAACAGGTCACTAACTAAAAGAAACAAACATCAAACAGTTCTACTGATCCCAGTCTGGCTAATCAGTTAAATCAGTTTTACAGACAATGGGACATAAATCTACCTGATGGTCTCACTGTTACAACTCTACACTCCTTTTCGTCTCAGCTTCCCCCTCTTGTCATCACTGCAAGAGATGTCTGCAGCTTATTCACATAGTAAAATATTAAAAAAGCAGCAGGCTCAGAACTTATTTCCCCTTCTACACTCAGGCACTGCATAGACCAGTTGTCTACACTATTTGCAGATATTATGAACCAATCTGTGCACTGTTCCTGCCTGCTTCAAGTCCTCCACCATCATTGCAGTAGCAAAATAAAAATCAGAGGTCACAGGCCTAAATCACCACAGACCAGTAGCTTTAATCTTTGTAGAAATGAAGACCTTTGAATGACTTATTCTGAATTACCTCAAGAATGATACGAATGACTTCCTCAACCCATTTCAGTTTGGATACAGAGCCAACTGGTCTGTGGATAATGCAGTGAATTTAGGTCTGTGCATATGTGAGGATCTTGTTTGTGGAGTTTAGCTCTGCTTTCAATACAATCACCCCCCCAGAGCCCCTAGATAAGAAACTCATCCGGTTCAACCTACTTAGCTCAAACTGCCATTGGATCACCAACTTTCTTACAGATAGGAAAAAGTATGTGCGGTTGGACACAAATATCTGACCCATTAACCCTTAGAATAATTTCCGAGTGCTGTACTGTCACAAGAAATTAAAGTGCCTCAGTAACATCACATGCGTTATTAAAAAAAGCTCATCAAAGAATGTTATTTTCCCGTCAGCTGAGGAAATTCAATCTACCTCAAGCAATATTGGTCCAGTTCTACACAGCCATTATTGAGTCCATTCTGACCTCAGTTATGTCTGTTTTGGTGCTGCCTCTGTTTAGGCTAAGGCCAATCTGCAACGCATCATCAAAGCCTGTAAAGGGATCATAGGCTGTAACTTAAGGCACAATGAAGTCCTATAGGAGCCCAGGGTAAGGAAGAGGGCTGTAAAGATCATTGCTGATCCAACTCACCAAGGGCATCATCTGTTCTTAAGACTTTCCTACAGCAAACGTCTTTGTGCAGTGAAAGCTAAAATGACATGTCACTTAAACAGAATTCTTCCCCACATGCAGTTACTCTTACTAACCAGGTCTATGTATACCTGCACACTAGACTACCTGGACATTTTAATCCTACTCTCTTTATTTTTTTGTATTGCCCTTGCATGCTGCATCATATTTTATTTTATATTTTATCTTCTTATATTTATCTGTTGTATTCTCTGTTCTCCTTACAGTATATGTTGCACCAACACTATCAAGTCAAATTCCTAGTACACATTAGTGTACCTAGCCAATAAAGTGAATTCTGATTCTGATCTTATAAATCTTACAACAGGAAATGTTACAAACCTAATAGAAGGGATTCTCTAATACACCAGGTTTTTAAAGTATGTTAAAGTATGAAAACAGAGTTTGCTTAAATTAAAATATCCTAAATTATCTTGGAACAGTACAGATATAATAATGTTTGAATTTTTACTTTCAGAATTGATTGTAAGCAGTATTTTTCAGTTGATGGAAAGAAAATGTCAGAGATTACATTTTGGAAAGTCCACATGGTAAAATATACTAGGTAGTCCATAATGATATCATCTTTTATAAACCCTGTGCTGAAATCCTTTCAAGATTAATACCCCCAACACACACGCACATACAAACACTAGTTATTACACTAGATAAATCCTTATGTCTATGACACATTCAAATTCAAGTGCTACATTGTATTTTGATATTTATGAAGGCCAATGTTAGTTTACGTAAATGATAGTTGGGTGCCTACTTGAATGATATACCACTAATTTCCTAATTTAGTTTTTACTGTTAGAATTTATACAGGGCCAGCTCAAAGTCTATGCCGTGTAGGCAGCGGCCTATGGGCGCATGTGCCATCCATGCTCTGGGGGAGTCAAATTGTTGTTTTTATATGGTAACATGAGGGTGTCGATTTCCAAGGGCAAACTCACTGATTTCATAGGCGACTGGGTGACATACCCCTCTCCCACTCATCGATTTCATATGCGATCTTGTGGGCCCAGATCTCCAAGAGGTACTCCCTTCCATTTTTGTTGATTTTAGTAATGTATCTAGCTAGGTGGATCTTAAAGGACTCTCTCTTTTTGCACACTTGAAACTAGCTCTGCCTAGGGTCAAAATGTACCCTTTAAGCTGGCCCTTTCCTTATATATTTATATTGTATTACAGAAAAAGGCAAAATATTGTTCACTTAAATAATGGAGGTACATTTAATATAAAGCCGTTGAACGAGATTTCTGTTTTTGCTGTGGTATCAAGAACCATGAAATTTCACTGCTATTGGTATCAAATAAAAAACTTCTGGTATACTGTAAGGTTTGGGGGAGGAAGGATAATGGTCTGGAGCAGTTTTTCATGGTTTGAGCTAAGTCCCTTGATTACAATGAAGGGTACTGTTAATGCTTCAACTTGCAAAGACACTTTAGACAATTGTGTACTTCCAAATTTGTTGCAACAGTTTAGGGAAATCTCTTTTCTGTCCAGCATGACTGTACGTCTGTGGACAAAGCCAGATCCGTGAAGACATGGTTTAATAATTTTGGTTTGGCAGAAAAAGTGGCCTGCACCTAGCACTTAAACATTTTAAATGCTGTTAAATAGTTTTTCTTATGAAATGACAAGAAAAATGTAAGAATGCAACCTATGAAATGGATTGCTAAATTAGAAAAAGGTAAAACAATACAGAATTTTTAATTGTTGGCAAACACAATAAAATAATATGGGAAAATACTAAAGGAAAGGTCAGTCTGGACCTTAAATCCACATTTTCCATAGGTAATAAATCTAAAGCATCTGTTGTCTGTTTTGATTTGCTGTGCATAGGACTAGAGCCAATCAATTATCAATTATGTAGGGTAATGTATATCCTCGTATTGCCTGCTTTTTCTAATGTCCTAGGATTCGCTACATGTACAGTAACACATGTGCTATACTAATTAGAAATCCATTTCTGCCCTGACCCATTATGGGATAGGCTTGTAAAGCATTGCAGCTGTCCTAAAATGTTTCAAAATGGGTCTTACTATGAATTATTGTTGGGAACACTTCAAACTTTTAACTTCACATCTTTAACAGGAACCAACTAAAAGTCTGAGAAAACCATATTGATACAAAAATAACAAAAGTAATATGAACATTAGCATTTTTCAATTTAGTTCCACCCAGTGAGAAGAAAAAAGCTCATCCTTTTAGAGGTACAGTAACAATTGTTATAATAACACTAATATTATCTGAGAAATAGTTTATTGAGACCTTTATATTCTATAATGTTTGTATTTATCATACACACCTGTGTTTGAGCCTAAATTTGCCCCAGTACTATCTAGAACATGTTAGAGTTTTCATTTTTGTTTTATTATTTGCATGTCATTTTATCAATTTGACAGTGAAATCATTTTTTTTTTTGGAGTATATGTTTCCACATAGCAAAGAACCTAAGGTTTAGGGTCAATGTGTCTGTCAGAATAAGAAAGAGATGAACTTGCAGTTACAAGTTTAAGATCAAAGTTCTTCTGGTCGTCTCTTGGTCTGACAAAAATGCAAACTGATCTTTTATTAACACCTGTAGTTATCAGATGAAAGCCTAACACAATGGTGCAATGTCCACTACTGTATTTCCTATTATTTTTGGTATATCTGATAGCATCATTAGCAACCATCCCCACAAACACCAGATCAAAATATATAAGTGGGAACAAAAAATATATATATACAAATGCCCCTAACAAAGCATGTAATGTGTGACACTAAATAGATCTATTGTATGTTGATCTTCTTCCAAGAAGAGTGAGTTTTGCTGCCAAACAGCTATCCTTTTATCAGATCTATTACTGTCCTATGTATTCTTAATCAAAATGGATTGGAATTTCAAAAAGAAATAGGGCTGGAATGGGGTTATTATAGATTTCAATTGAGAGTCCAGTTACAATCACAGAAATCTGTTACAAATTTTGTTTAACACTTAGCCTTTAAAGACTTTTTTTTTTAAATTGGGTGTTTACACAAATGATTAAAAAGGTGTGAAAAATATGTTAATAATGGAACATTGATATGTTTGGCCCCCTTCCTTAAATTCCTTCATTATTACTTTAAGAACTAATGCCAAATGAACCTTGAGAAAAAAAAAAAAAACAGTTCTATAGTCAATACCTGTCAATAATATTATTTATTGAGCCTAATCCACAAAAAAAGTATTATTAAAAGGGGAACACCAAGAATTAGTCAAGACAAAACAAAAAATAAACCCTAAATATGCCATCAATCAGGTCTTCAGGGGTGGAACTATGGATGTGGGCTCCAAGCAAGTTATTTATGTTTTTGTCATGAGAATCATCATAAGAATTAGATTTTGGACTTCCAGCTTGCCAGAGGTTATTACCCCAGGATCAAAACCTGGAGCAATCAAGGATGCCACAGCTATAAGAATCATGGGAAGATTTAGTCACATTATAATATATTTAAAACAGGCAATTATTTTTTTCTCATTTTAACATTGTTGAGACGGCAATAACTCTACAACCTAATATATTTAAATGACACATAAAATACAATAATAATAATACATTTGTGTGATGCCTTTACCCAAGGTGCATTGCAAGGTCAGGATACATTACAACTCTTTACACACAGAGTCCCAGAGCGAGGCAGAGGCAGGATTAGAGCCCACAACTGTGGGTTTTAAAGATCTGTGCCTTAGCACCATACTATACTGATGATAAGTTAAAGAACAGTGTTGTTTTTAAGTTAATTCATTTTAGTTTCATTGGTGTTTTTTTTAGTGACATCATTAATTCAGAGCCTGGTTTCAGCAGAACGTACTGTAGGCACTGTACAATATAAACAATATAAATATGAGGTTATTATGTTCATCACAGTAGTTGATGGAATACAATACACATATTCTACAGTAGCTTTAAAACTTACTCATTGACTATGATTTATTCCTATTTGTTTCCACTGTTAAAAGTATTTTGATTATGTTGCAATAGAGTCAAGCTAATTTTACTCCAAGTAAAATTCTACTGCTGTGTGCATACATTGCAGCTTTTCCAAGCACCTGAAATAGCATACTCAAATCAAGGGCCTAATAGGGGATTTAGTTGTATCAATAAAACTACCTTCATATTTACAAAGGCTAAAATGTTTATGGAAGTGAGCATACAGTTGGTTTTAGCACAAACTGTGCATTCAATTGCTTTATAAAAGAGCCCACAGGTGTTTCAAAGAAGAACATAAAGCAGGCATTGCATTTTAAGATTTGAAACATTCTCAGTAGATGGTGAAGATATCAACTGATTCAGAAAATAAAAACATGACAAATCAGGAAAGTGAGGTTTGGATAAAGACACAGGTTGAGACTACGCAGACCGAGCTGGTGAATGGAAAAACAGCTGAGAAAAAAATATTGTTCAGGAAGTAAAAATCAGCACAGCTTTAAGGATAATAGTAATATAAGACTTTACTGATGCAAACACATGTTCAGAATGGCCAAGAAGAATGATATGTGCCAGAGTACAACATTTTAGAACTGATTCAACTGTATATCTGGCAGGTTTGGAGTTTGTCAGGCATACATATGAATGGCTAATACCAGTGACTTAACTACAGAAAATTAATTAAATAAAACTACTGTTAATCTCTTTCATATGATATTGGTAGGTTGGGCATGCTTTACTTCCTTTTCTTCTTGGCACAGAGAATTGGCTAATCATTGTTTGATGGTTGTCCAAAAGCTCTCTAAATATTGAGTGGGGTGGGAGCTTCTGACAAACAGGAAAGTAGCAACAGTTATGTAGTTTGGCTTTTTTAACTGCACATATTGAGTGAATTTAGTGGAGAGTGAGAAAATCCAGCTAGGGTAATACATAATGTGTTTTTTAGCAGATAACAAACAAAATATTAATTTCTACTACGATTCCTGGCCAAATGGTAAAAATGGATAAAAATGGCTCAGTATATCAGTGGATTCAAATACTGATTTATTTTTTGTTATTCCTTAATTACTGTAATGTGCAATCATAAGTGGTGATGATAGTAGAGATACGTATTAGAAGGCTTCACATTTAGTGACTGGAGGAGTCTAACCTGTTCTAGAAATGTGGCATTTGTGCGCGTACAGTAGATTGTAAGCTTTATGTCCCATGTGTGACAAAGAAACATGTGGAGAATATTTTGCTTTGGATAAGTCTCTGACAAAAATCACATACTAATGTACTTAAAGAAAATATAATAATTTAAAACAGGGGTTCCCAACGCTGGTCCTGGAAGGCCCCAGTGGCTGCTGGATTTCATTTTAGCCCTTTTCTTAATTAGTGACCAGTTTTTACTGCTAATTAACTTCTTTTGAATTCATTTTTTTGACTTACTCTTGAAGATTCAGACCCCTTAATTGTTTCATTTTCCTTAATTAGTAGCCAAACAATAATGAGACACAAAACATGACCAGCAAACTGTGTCTGTCATACAATATCTGAAAATAAACAAAGATGAATGTCTCAGGAATATTGATCTGCTCAGGTCTCCAAATCACTTTAACAGTGCACTTAGAAAAGAGAAAATCATCAATTTCAGAAATGTATATTATTAAACAGTGAGAGCAGCAACAAGCCATGGAATTAAAGAAAGGATTTAATAAACAACAATCGGTGCCTAATTAAACAACTGGTTGGAGTGAAATTGGTCGGAGTTTGAGGCCCTGACTTAGTTGGTCTTCTGCTGGCTCATTCACTTCACATTTAATTTCTGTTTGGGTGTCATCTATACTAATAAAAGGCAAAGCCCTCACTGACTGACTGACTGACTCACTCACTCATCACTAATTCTCCAACTTCCCGTGTAGGTGGAAGGCTGAAATTTGGCAGGCTTATTCCTTACAGCTCACTTACAAAAGTTAAGCAGGTTTCATTTCGAAATTCTACGCGTAATGGTCATAACTGGAAGCTGTTTTTCTCCATTTACTGTAATGGAGATGAGCTCGAAAGCCGTGGGGGCGGAGTTTCGTGTGACATCATCACGCCTCCCACGTAATCACGCAGTACGTAGAAAACCAGGAAGAGCTCCAAAAAGCGCTGAGGAAAACATGCATTATATAATTGAGAAGGCAGCGAAACAATAAGAAGCGAGCGAGTGACATATACAACCATATTCATAAGTGATGCTACTACGGAAACAAAGCACGGTGTAAACCTAAACTTTAAATTAAGTTCATAGACACGCTGCCGCTGGCGTTTGTAATTTAGTGCCTGCCCATATAAGGCCGTCCGTCAGCGGCAATCCAATAGAAACACTGCCACTAAATATTCACAGGTGAAGGACTGTGCTTATGCAGAGGAAGATGAGATGGTCAGGGTGGTGTTTGGCACAAACTCAGCGAAACTGCGAGAGAAAGTTTTAAGTGCCGGGACTTGGGTAACATTAAATACAGCCGTGCACATAGCACGACATGGCACCAGCACAGCTGGGAAACTTCGATGCATGTACACCGAGTGGCTCACGTGAACTGACGCAGTGCACAGACAAAAAGCAACAGTTCCAAAGAGCGCTGAACAAAAACCGAATTACACAATTGAAAAGGCAGCAAAAAAATATGAAGCGTCTGATACATACAAGCATATTCATAAGTGCAGCTACTGCAGAAACAAAGCACACAGTGCAAAAAGTGAATGTCCCGCTAAAGGAAGACAGTGTAAAAAAAAAAACCCGTGCATGCAGTGTGTCAGGTCTCAGATAAAGAAGAAGACGAGCTGTTTATTGATGCAGTAAGAAACGAATCGATGAATGAAACCTGTTATCTTTACAACGATTGACAAACACGGAATGTAACTTGAACACAACACATCCTACAAATACGAACCTGATTGAAAGAAATAATGATAATCAAATCCTTGATGACAGCAACACTCAATAACACTCACAAAACAATTACTGTATATTGACAGTCATGTTACGTTATTTTTAAAATGTTCCCTTTTCTTTTTCATAGCTTCTTTAACACACTACTTCTCCGCTGCGATACGCGGGTATATATATATGTATATATACCCCGATCTACATACTCGAATAATGGATACTTTATTCGCCATCAATGATTGTTTTGGTAAAGCCATACTCAGTGTATTCATTAGATGAACGGTAAAAAAGTAAGAGTGAGGGGAGGGTGACTTATTGAGGCATGCAGGCAAAACCACAATAGCACGCGGGCTCGATGTACTGTAGTGCGCGTCAACGCAATCTGAATTGCGCAATCACATTCGAAAAAATATATCTTTTCAAGTTCTATTTAGTCCATATGTGTCACGCCGGCCCGGCATGTAATTATACCCGGCCCGCGAGATCATTTTATATACTGTATTATTGTTTTTAATGGCCCGGGTATATGAAGCGCTGGTAACACAATAAACTACAGATCCCATAATGCAGCGCTTCAGCTGCCTTGCCGAACACTTACCGCGTTAATCAAGTCTAGCTTATGATGCTGCAAGTTATAGCGAAGCTAGCCCACACGATGCTGAAGAGAAAAGTTGATTCTGAAAATAGAGCCTTTAAAAACCGATGGGAGGCTGAGTATATGTTTACTGACATTGCCGGTAAACCCGTGTGTCTCATTTGTGGAGCTAATGTGGCTGTAATTACAGAATTTAATCTAAGACAGCACTATGAGACAAAACATCAGGATAACCTGAAAGACCTGAATGCAATGCAGAAGATACAGAAAGCAGAAGAATTAAAGAAGAATCTGACACTTCAGCAGACGTTTTTACCCGTGCACAATCACAAAGTGATTTCAAGTGAAGCTGCTTTTATGGGAGACACAAATGCACCAATGCAACTTGCCCCACTTTCCCTGTTGCCAAGTAATGTTGAACCAAGTCGGCACAACGGTGTTCCCAAATACGCACTTTGCTGATAAACTGAGCGCACTGCGCACTGAGTTCGCACAGCGCTTTGTGACTTTGAAGAACAAAAAAAGAATTTTGAGTTGTTTCGCAACCCATTTGTCGTCGATGTGGAAACTGCACTTGTGCAGATTCAGATGGAGGTGATTGAGCTGCAGTGTAATGGCACACTGAAGGCAAAGTACGATACTGCAGGGCCCGCACAGTTTATTCACTCCATTACCGTAGAAATGCTCCAGCTCCGTCTACATGCGGCTCGAACCTTGTGCATATTTGGTAGCACATATCTGTGTGAGAAGCTCTTCTCAGTGATGAAGACTAACAAAACAGCACACAGGAGTCACCTCACTGATGAGCACCTGCACTCCATCCTGAGAATCTCCACAACACAGAACCTCACACCAAACATAAACGAACTTGTTGCCAAAAAAAGATGCCAGCCGTCCAGCTCTAAAATGACATATGAGCAAAGACAACTGAATGATTTGATTTGTTATTGCTGAAAAGAACACATTTTATTTATATTTCCAGGTTTTGTTATGCAGCATGTTCATATTTGAATTTGTATAATTTTGACAGGATATATTTTTATGGAGAGTAAAATCTTTTGGGATATTTAAAATCTAAGTTTATTTTTTAAGTTATTTAAGGTTTGAGTTGATTTATTCAGGAATAATATTCCTGTCTGTTTTTACCATTCCTACCAAAGATATTTCTGTCAACTAAATAAAAATTGCTTCTATTTAAAATTTAAATAGAACTTGAACAGATACGATAGTTCATAATATCCACGCAGACTTGCACGTAAGAGCGGGAGTCATCCGTTTTAACAAACAGCGTAATGCACTGATACAAAATAGCCTGCCCATTGAATTATTTAGGAATGGATAAATAAATTAAGATTTTGTACAAATAATGTTTTTCATTTTTCTTCCTTGATAGATTCTGCCACCCCCACCAACAGTTGCTCGCACCCCAAAGAGTGTATGTGTGTATATATATATATATGTATTGTAAAAGATGCAACAACAAGCAACATAAAGGTTTGGGGTTTTCCGGCCCCGTATATTGTAGCTGCTCCACAATCAAAAAGAAAGACTTTGGTCATTAATATAAACAACAGTAGTTCATACACGCGACACCGAACATGGCGTCGGCGGCCATTTTAATAAGGAGGAGCCGGAAGTGTAGGAATGCTGGGAAGGAGCCGTGAGGGAGGATGGGAATGATGACGTCAGGGCAAGATGGCGGAGGAAGGGCGGAAGTACCGTAGTGCGGTCAAAGTTGGATTATGGCGGCGGAGCGTCTTTCTTCCTGCAAGAAATAAAAGAGAGAGAATTAGTACCCCGCCATTCCCTGCCGGCGAATACCTTTTCAGGTGTGTTTAGATCCATCCGCGGTCTCCTACTCGCGCGTGCGTGACAATATATATATATATATATATATATATTTATTTTATATATATATATATATATATATATATATATATATTATATATATATATGTGTGTGTGTGTATATATGTAGATATGTATGTATATGTTTATATATGTGTGTGTATGTATATATATATGTATTTGTGTGTATATATGTGTGTGTATGTATGTATGTCTGTATGTATGTGTATATATGTATGTATATATGTGTGTGTGTTTATATATATATGTGTATATGTATAGATATGTATATATATATGTTTATATGTGTGTGTATATATATATATATTTATATATATATATATATATATATGACAGCAACAGTCATCACTCACAACAGTGACAAATCATTTACATTGACAATCATGTTACGTTATTTTCAAAATGTTTCATTTTCTTTTTCATTACTTCTTTAACACACTACTTCTCCGCTGCGAAGCGCGGGTATTTTGCTAGTTTAAGATAAAAGAAGCCATTCATAGGAACGATGAAGAAATTCAGGGGAACAAATCTTAAAATACAAGTCAATTACAATTAATTCAAAAGATGCTGATTAGCAGTAAAAACAGTGCACTAATTAAGAAAAGTGTTAGAAATAAAACCTGCAGCCACTGGGGTCCTTCAGAACTGGAGTTAGGGACCCCGATTTAAAACAATGACTACTGATAAGCATTTATTTCATGTTAATTATAACATTTAGTGTGATGTGTTACGATACAAATGTAACAGTAACATGGCAAACAATATACCAACTATATTCAATGGCAGTAAATGTAACATGTAGAAAACAAAATTTTACAATGTAATTTTAGGTGTAAAAGAAAATAAATATTCAAAATTTAAAAGGAATTCCAAAAACGTTCTAGTTAGGACTGATTATTGTTTATCAGGTGTGCAATAAGTATTATGGATAAGTTGTTTTATGGCATTCCCATTTTGACATAAAGTGTAAAAATAAGATTTTCTGAAAGCAGCTGAGTTTCCTCATTCCTCTTCTAGTATGTTTTCGATACCCTGTAGGTACAAATTGTTGCGTTTCATCCCCTATTATCTTTAGAGAACTGGTAGTTTCTGTCCAATGTATGTCTAACCTGTGCAACAAAGGCATTAACAGCATTGTAAAGACAGTAGTAACACCTTACAAAAGAGGTCATCTCCTGAAAGTATCCTCCATTTACTATTGTATTTGAGCATCTAGAACTCATGACGGGCAGAACCTTTGTGGTCCAAAACAGTTAATGTTAAAACACATATAGTAGATAAAGTGGCAAAAGGATAGAAGCTAGAGATCTGGTAAAAACTAAAGCTTAGTCTATATTAGCATAGATACATTTGAAAACACATTGCTTTTTATTCATTTTGGCCTTCCATACACGCTGAAGCAACGTTTTCAACCAATGAAAATGGATCTTTGGGAAAATGCTGCCCAAAGTGTGTATATTATGTCTTGCATATAAGTGTGTATAGGGAATATTATTATGTGAGTGGACACCGCCTTAAGTTTTGCCACGATAATGATATCATCTTAACTGTGTGAGAAGTCCATTTCTAGTTTCTCTGTGTCAGTCAACAGGTACTGCACCTTGAAACACTCAAATATTTGGCTGTATTTATTTTCTCAGGACTTTCAGTGCATATTTTCCAATGGTTTGACAAACATGTATTTTTTTGTAATATTTAAAAACAGTTGTACTGTCTACACAAACACGTCCGAGGTATTTTTCCTTGTGCCTTGGTTGACAAACTGTGCACACCCTAAAAATTTATGCTTTTTTCTCATTTTAAAATGTATGAGAAATGTTTTGACCAGAAAATACTAATGTGGAAGGAAAAGTATTACATTGAAAAGGTTTACAAATTTGCCTGTTCTAGTGAGGACTAAACCTAAAATCATAACACCAAATAGTTGCAAATAAGGTAGTTTCATGACTAAGACATGTGAATTGAGAACTTGCCTAGAGTTGCAAATTGGTTATACTACAGTTACTATGAAATATACATTGTTTAAAGCATGCATAAAGCAAGAATTGCATTCTCACAAGGCATAAAATCTGCACATAGTCCTCACTTTTATCCAGAATATATCTGCAAACATGTTACAGTGCCACCTTTGGGGGAATCAAAAAACTAATCAATATATATAAAAAATCTAAAAGCTCCTGTCCTTCTATCACTCGATTAGTTGAGAACTACAGAGGCTAGGACCTTGAATTTGGTCTTGATCAAAAGCTTATGACCCATTATGTTCAGGTCAGTCAAGAAATCTGAGGTAAAAAATTCGGCAAACTGACATGTGCTTGTGAGCTTCTTACGGCAAAGTGATAGGCAAACAGAGTGTCACAGCGAAAAGAAAAAGAACACTAGTATTATCTGCTGAGTGTAAAGCAAATCACACAGGATGATGACATGACTAAAAATCTCATACTGACCTTTAAGTATTTTGACACTCTTGATATCCTTCTGCTGTGAAACATTCTGACCTGCCATTGTTTACACATGTCTTAAACAACTATTATCATACACTGATAATTTCTGTATTATCTACTGTATATCTATTATTTATTTATTATATTACATATCTATTTAATATATTTATGTATCTAGATTGCAAATACCATACATTGCATTAATGTTCATATTGCTAACTATACGTCAATATTGCTGCTACTTCTTTGTCTTGTCTTTGCACAATGTCTTGTCTTGTTTATGTTTTAATTTTAAATTTAAATTCTATTTTTAATTTATTATTTGCATGTCATGTTGTTACACTGTGGACCCTGTGCTTCGCAATTTCGTCTATCTGTATACTTGTATGTGGTTGAGATGGCAATAAAGTTCACTTTGACTTTGACTTGACAAAAAGTACCATTATTGGAAGAAAAAGAAGAAGAAGAGCAGTGGCATCTGCCGAGCATCAAGTGTAGGATAACTAATGCAAGAATGACAAAGATGGAAAGTACTTGTGGCCAAAGATCCACATGTTTCACTAGTACTATACAGTTTCACAAAAGTGATAGGGAACATCCCATCCAGCATGTACAGTGAGCTTGTACTATATACCAAAATCATTATCAATACAAAATGAAATATCTTTAACAAAGTATTTCAGGCAAGGTGAGCTAGGTAAAATATATTCAGTTCACAGCTATGGAAAGGTTTCTTGACACCATATTGGCAGTAGCTTAGTTTAGAGCACCAGTAACTCCAATCTGAGTCTGTTTCAAACAGCTGGCCAAGCTATTCTAACTAGTACTCCATGGATAAAAGAGTGTCAGGCTGGTTTGTCCTACAATCATTGTAATGAATCTTAAACAAAGTAAAATGACACAATGTGGAACATGTTCAAGTTTTCAGTAAAGATTTAAATGTTATTTACAGCTTTTAAGTTTAATTGAAAAGCCAGCTGACAAGGCTGGGAAAAATGCAATACTTAAATTACAAAAAATAAACAGCTTTCACATGCAATATAATTAAGATAAAACATGTATTCTTTAGTGAACATAAATTGAGCTTATATTTGAAACAAAACCCTCATTTCTTCATTTATAATATATGCAATCAGTAAACCTTAGTGCTGAATTTAGAGTCTCAGCTTTGCTATTATGACTAAAAGTTTATTAACAGGAGTATACATTTATATTACTGGAGTATTTTGCTTTATCCTAATTTATAAACTGATAAGAGTACAGATAAACTGGCTTGCACATTATTTATAGAAAAAAGAAAATAAATGTAGGGTTTTAGTGAAATATTATTGTTCAATTGAAAAGTGGCATGTGGTTTACCTTCTGTGTAACTACAGACTTATACGCGAATGTTAGGCTCACAAATCATCATTCTAATTACAGTACATAACAACAGATGATTCCAAAAATGCTTCTGTGGTCTCTGTATTAAACCTCATTCCCTGCCCAGCTCTAGCACTAAGTCTCGCTCCAGACCAAATTCCTGTGGCCTCTGATGTTTCACAATTCCTTCTTGCCTGGCATAAATGCAAAAATATGTTCAGTCACGAATCAAATGCTGATACTTTAGCAAATGCAGCTACTAAATCCAAGAGCTGCCGCCTGCTTTTTCATCCTTGAGCCCTGGAATGTGAATTCTAAATTCCTCTGTAGTTTGCTTCTGTATGCCAAAATGTGAATATTTAAGTAAATAATAATACATTCCATCAGAGTTTTAAGCATGCTTTTAGATTGCCTTAGGAAAGATTTATTGCTCATGTTTATAATTGACCAAATGCACGTCATACTTAGCCAGGTAAAGGCTTGACTTATGCTTCTGGTGTTACTTTAGATTAATTTATGTGAACATCCCCCAATATGGATTTGCAATATACATATGCAATCCCCCAATATACATAGCTGTATAATTTATGAATGTTAACACCTATTTCATCAGGCTTTAGCATGCATGTTTGAGCTGTTGCCATTTTTAAAAATCATTGTTCTATTTATCAAATCTACTTTGTCTGTTTTTATGGTTTGAAGAGATGGGGAGCATCCTGGCAGCACTAGGTGAGCATGCCAGTCTATCACAAAGCATTCCTATACAAGCACCATACATATGCGTGTGAGCACAACATGTGCAACTTTGAGATGTGGTAGAAAAACTTGATTACCTAATGAAAAACTCACACATAGCAAAGAATGTACAAACTCCATGCAGTTAGAGGGTCAGAAAAAATGTGTTCATATCATTCTATTGTATTATGTCACTACCCTGGAATTTTTTTGAGTAGCCCTCAAGGGAAAGTCAAAACCTAATAAAAATTCACCTACAAAACTGATAGTAGCTCAAATGAAGTTTTACAACAAAGAAAACAATGGGTAAGTTTAACAAGGTTAGACTACACTAAAAAAAAGTATCAAATTCCAGAATCAAATAATTCTCAACTAGCAATATACCAAACCACACTATGAGTCAAGGCAAAGTGAAAGTCGAAATGTTACTTTACCTTTATATAGTCCAAAAGTAAAGCCTAAGGGAGTAACCTAAATTAAAAACGAAATGACAAACTGAGAAACCAAACCAGAATTTCCAATACTGCACAACTAAGATTTTGCTCTCAATAAAAGAGCTACTCCTGGGACAGAAGGAGACCACTAAGGGAAATGTCACTGCGAGGAACCGTGGCCAAAGCCACCTCTTAAATTCTCCTAAAATAAGTGCATTCCTAATTACCTTGCTCCAGTTCAATATTATGTAAGATCAAATTAATAAACATTATTGTTCAAATTTTACTACTTAAAACTCTACAGTAGTCACTCTTAAATCTTGTATATACAGAAAAAGTCAGAGTGCAAGATTTAGGATCACAGGTTGGAGGAATAATGGACATTTTGTTATATTAAAATCTTTATGGAGATTTTGCCTATTTGCAGCTTTCTACTAATGTACTAATGTACTTTCAAAATATGTTTCCACTCTGGGATATCCTTGCCATAAAAATAAGATTTCATTTCTTTTTCTCAAAGAGGAGGAACTCAATTTTTTTCCTTCAGATTATGCTCACAATTTTTTGCATATTCTGCTTCTCTTTGCTTTTTACATTTTCCACTGGGTCAGAACAACAGACTTTTATGTGGATACTAATGAAATACAGAACACCATAAAGATCACACCATGATGCATCTTAACCATGTGTAAGCTTACTTTCCACATCAAATACATCAATGTCTTGATGACAGAAATTATTTTATTTAACTATGAGGAAAAAAACAGCTTCCAGAATGATTTATAGCACAAGTGGAAAGATTTGACATTTTTATCTTGATTTTAAAATACTGTTAACTTTAAGAATATAATGCCTATATTATTCATTCAATTTCTAAAACTGCTAAGCCCAATACAGAGTTGTAGGGGGTTTCGGCACAAAGCATATCTCAGTAGCATAGGGCACAATGCAACAATTAATCCCAGACAACACCACATACTCACCCTGAAGCAGCCAAGTTAAAGACAACAAATAACCTGCATGCCCATTGTGTCACGTGTTTTATATAAAATTATACTCCTTATTTCATCTTTTTACTTCACCTCACCTACTAAGTTTGACAGTGGGAACAACCGGAGCTAGACTGAAAGTTTCAGAAGGAGTTCATTATCGGTGATGCTACAGACTAGGGAATGCAGTATTAAAGTATGCATTATGAGAGCTATTGGTTATAACAGCATCAGTAGATAAGTATCTTTAGGCAGAGTGGTTCGATAGCTTGGGAAAAGCAAGTATTAGAAGTGCACTGTGGAGCCAAGGATGGGAAACGAATGGGGTAACTACTACTGGTCACAGAAAGTTTTGCTTCCTACACACGAACAAATCTCATTAGTTCTGAGCTGGCTTTTCAATTTCAGGTGACTCTTTAGTAGGTGATATTGCTTTTTGTCTTCAAAGTAACCATGTGCCAAGGTTAATTGCATTTAATTTGGAACAACTTCAAGAATTCTAGGACCATTGAAGCCATCACAGTTTTGCGTAACTGTAAAAGGATACGCTTAATCGAAAACTGAAGGATTGAAAGGCCAAAATAAACTAAATACTAAAATCACACCACCCTAACCACATGATAGCACAGATGAAAAATGCATAAATCTGGATTATATTATCATAGTAACGCTAAATATTTAGCGTTACTAAACAAGAAATATACAAATACCATCTATTTAAGGCCTCCTTGGCAGAAGGCATGAGACCAAGTCGGTATCAACTCGAATTTCATTGTTCATCACTTTGTCGATGTTCAGGTCTACAGATAAAGTGCAGGAGAGACAGTAAGTGAAAGCACCGACCTGTGGCTTGGGGTGAAATTACCAATAAATGAGAGCTGAAGTTGTCTCCCAAACATATGTGTGTGACAGGTGTTATGAATCTCAGTTTTGTACCTTTACATACAATTTTGTCGCAATTTTTTTATTTTAATTGAGTAATTCATATTGCACGTAGTTTCTATAGTTTTGATGGTGATATCATTGTTGTGCCATTTTCAGTTTATTGCACGTCTTTGCTCGTTTTGTTGATAGCAATGATGTATGTTTCTGGTCATGCAGATACTACCAGCATTGCATATGATGTCATAATTGTCAATGGTTTTTAAGATGGTGTTATCACTGGTGTCCAAGTTTGTGGTTCATTTCCAAAAACAAACCTTACATATGTTCAATTTGTTTATGTAAATGACTTTCTGGTAGGTACGGCCTATTGTTTTATCTAACAGCTGCTGATGTTTTTATCTTGCATTCTAAAACTTTGATAACTGATTCTTTTGACTTCCTGTTTAGGAACACTAGCTGTTTTAGTGACTGTTCTCTGTCTCATCCTTTTTGTTAATTTCATTTCACAGTTCTTCGATTAAAAATGTAGTCCTTGGGAATGAGCACAACACATGGCAGAAAAAGGCACACCCAAAGGCAAATTAATGTGGTCAAAAACAAGCAGAGGTGAAAACTGGAAGATCAGAAGTACCAAACTCCTAAACCAAAAGAGGATCCTATAATCAAAGTCAAAACGTATGCAACAAGTTCCTAATGCCAACTCAAAATGTTTAGCCCTAACTATAGTACACTGACAGCAATTCATTTTGTATGCACAAACATGGATATTAAGAATAGCGTACCACCATCTTGAACTGTGGCGACTTAAGGACGTGGTTATGGAAAGCAAAAGGAACATTTAGAAATCTCTCAAAAGTTATTTCAGATATCTTAAAATGCAGTTAAAGGTCAATTTAACTGTGATCAAAGATTGTTTTTCAAGGCACTACCAGTGCCTAAATCAGACAAGCATACCAGCACTCAACATGTCCTTAAACAGAAGAAGACTAGTTTCATGTTAAGAGTTTATGGATGACAGGCTTTGCAGATCTGCTGTCTGGAGCCTATTTCAGATGGCTGCACAGAAGAGATAGAATGATGGCACCTACTGCTTAGGTTAAGAATCATTTGACTACAGAGACAAAACAGAAATACAATCATATAAGTTAGATAGACAGACATTAGCCACAGCTGCTTTCTAGCAGATTGGATAACTGCAGAGAAATAAGATAGCAGGCAACTTACTGGATTGTTGTTCTAATAAAAACAAGACATTTGATACTCGGTGCCATGCTTCTGGCTTAGCATGACAAGATAGGAGTAGCCCTGCAAGAACACGGACAAAAACTAAACTAAAGCAAAATCCCTTCTACTTTAGGAATTAAAATCAACTTGATAACATCTAGAACTCAGTATAAGCACGAACACTAGCAAGGTATTGCTTTTACTTACATTAATTAGACAAAATGTAAGTAATTGGCATTTAAAGATGTGAGTATATAGAGGATTTTGTGGAAATGTTTTCTATTTTTGCAGCTTTTTAGATGGAACAGGTAGACAGAAAAGAGAAAATGAAGTTGATGGTTAGGGATAGCTTTTTTACAGACAACAAGGTTGAGGCACATGGCAATGTGTGCCTACAGACTTTACAGAAAAGTCAAGTACTTGTTTTTTACCTGATAGGATTAATCAGGGTTTCCAGGTCACATCTCTGTGCTGGGATTAAGTCTTGACTATTATCATGTAGTTGTAGATTTCTTTCTTTTGAAGTTCTAAGGAATACCAATTCTACTTCAGTGATACCTAAGCATTTAAGCCTGTACGCGTATATATCAAGCGTCTCAGGATTATTCGTAGGAATGCACTAAAAAAATCTGACTAGGGAATTAATTTGTCCTACTGCATAGCAGGACATGACAATGAGTTAGGAAGCATCCTACACCAACTCTCAGTGAGGACTAGTAGTTCACATTTGAGAATCAATGGTGTCACAAGCCGCAAAATGGCACTCATGAAGGTGTTTTGCAGTTTCCTTGGAATTCTTGATGACATTTTATAGTTTTATGATACTAATGAAAAGACTTCACCACAAAGATGGTAATAATTATAATAATATTCAATGTACAGTAGTAGGAGAAGAATCAGCAGAAGAAGGAGCAGCAAAACATAATAAGGTAGGATATTGTACTAAGCTACACTTAATTGTTTCCACTTCACAACAACATCAAGAACAATTTTGTTGCATCCATGACCACCTGTGAGTCGATACTGTGATATCTCTTGTGCCCATCCACACTTGAAACAATCATTTTTATATGCGTGCCATCAATCACACCAACAATTCCAGGAAAACCTACAATTTGTGTGAATGCAGTTTGCTTTAACATTATCTCAACTGGGGTGGTGGAGAAATGCATATATCGGCGTATTACTTACATTTTGTAACAACATTCAAGTCTGGTGTAAAATTAGAGAAATTGCTGGTTGTAACATATCCAAATCATATCTAGTAGAAAGATGGATTTTCTGTGTTCCCAAAAAATGTAATTACTAACACCTTTACTTTGGCTGACAACACATGGCTTTTCCGCATTGATGGAGCAATCAATTGACAAACAAGGTTTGTTATGAATATTATTACATCTCTGTCATATTGATATCTTCTTATGACTTCATTGTTGTCCAGTATTTTCAAAACATTCCAACCTTCCTGGAATGTGTGTGCCAATTTCTGACTGAACGGCATCTTCTGGCAGCCCCTAGCAAGTGAGGACAGCTTACAAGCTTCCTTAAATCCTTTTGAAGTCAGGAGTAGTTTCATATATTATGAAAATTGATAAAATGTTATTACTCATACTCCTAAGTGTTGGACCAAATTTGTATGACTCTGAGAATTTTAGGCCATTTAAAACTGCTTCCCTTCTCTAAGACACTTGGTAAATACGGACACTGGTCATCAAAACTGTAACAGGTATCAATAAAGTAAATCCAGTACAATCCTTCTGAGTAAATACTGACCCACATAATCAAGAGCACTTTTATTTAGGAGAAGTGTAAGTAAGAGTGAAACCAAAAACTCGCACTTTGTACAAACCATTATGGGAATCTGGATAAAAATATCAAGTAATGCATTTGAAGCAGAAGTCTTGATTGTTGTTAAAAAATATCTGGATGAGATATTAGAAAAATGTAGCTATTAACTGACCAGATGAGTCAGATTCACAGAATGGATTCCTTTAAATTCTCCAACTTTTATATTTTTGCTTTATTTGGAAATGTCTCCAACATACAGAGCTTGGAAATGGGAAGTTGGTCATATAAAGTAAATAGAAGGAATTTACTTCTAAAATGTACATAGATAGGTTATGTATGAATTTAACCCTAACTCCAGCTTTCCTTATTTTTTGTTTCTAAGTCAACCCTTTTACAACACAAGACAAAAGCATTTACGGAAGACTTTTAATATTTTAAAAACAATTGCTCAGTAAATCGACTTTTGATGTGGCCAAAGCAAACCACTTTTCTTCTACAAAATGTGTAATCAACGTGACATACAATTATTCATAAACAACACGTTAGTGCAAGCTTTAACTTTATTTCCATCAAAAAAAGCTGCAGATAGGCATGGAAGTTTGTAGTGTGCATAATGCTTGCTTATGATGTACATTAGAAAATATTGATTTGATATGAGTGTAAATAATATATTTAACAGTTTGAACAACGCTCACATATTCCTATAATTAATTATGCAAGCATAGCTTAAGTATTCAGTCAGTCATTATCCAACCCGCTATATCCTAACACAGGGTCACGGGGGTCTGCTGGAGCCAATCCCAGCCAACACAGGTTGCAAGGCAGGAACAAATCCCGGGCAGGGCGACAGCCCACCGCAGGGCACACACACACACACACACCAAGCACACACTAGGGATTTTAGGATCGCCAATGCACCTAATCTGCATGTCTTCGGACTGTGGGAGGAAACCCACTCAGATATGGGGAGAACTTGCAAACTAAACACAGGGAGGACCCGGGAAGTTAACCCAGGTCTCCTTACTGTGAGGCAGCAGCACTGCCACTGCAGTACCGTGCCGCCCAGCTTAAGCATTAATTTATCTTATTACACATTTGTTTAAAAATACATAGTTTGGCTGTTGCTGAGTACTCTTTGAGTGCCTCTACTCGATTGTGTCAAAAAAATAGCTGCAGATGGCTGTGCTGTGGACAAAAGAATAGATGGAGGAACAAATGCAAAAATAAAGAGAAGTTCTGTCATGTTTATGCAGTCTATGGTATGCTAATTACTTTTTTTAATTTGGCCTTTTAAATTACTTAATCTTCATAATTGTAATGTCATGTAGACTAGATTAAAGACTATGATACAAGAAGGTAGAAGGTAGATGGCAATTTGCTGACAAAGAAGACTTCTTGCGGATGTTTAATTTTAGTTCATGTTTAGCTTGCATTTAGAAATTGCATCAAACGGAAAAGCAAACTTCAGCATTCTTGTTCTTGTTCCAACTGGTATTTTAGTTTTACAATTGCAAATTTAAGCAAACAGTTTGTACTATTTAGTGATTAAGGATTAAGTGGAAATGAAATTCATGAGGAAATGGTTTCCTGTATGTTCAGGATTGAGAAACACTGCTTTATTTCTGTCTGTTTTAACAGAAACAATGCCCTGTCGTTTTTGACGTTTTCGAGGTTTTTAAGTATCTAATGCATTCTAATTGCAGGAGAAGTCATGTACATAATGAATCTGTTCATAAGGAGCCTGGGATTGATGAACCTAAAAATGTTATTGATGCATGTTAATGATAATGACACTGACAGATTCTCAATAAAATTATAAACAGCTAAATTCATTTTTACAATATTTCAAAGAATGTCCTGCCAAGCTTCAAGTGCAAACCAGTCAACTGATATTTTAATAGTCTTAAAAACACAAAACAGACTCAGACAGGTGCTATTTTTAATGACCAGCTGGTTCCTTTACTTATTTTATCATTATGTTCTAAAGCCCTTTATGAAATAAATTGAATTGAAATCTTTATTTGTCATTATACATGTATACAATGAAATCTGGAATAAAAACATTAATATCTCAGAGGAAAATAACTTTAAATTTATGTATAAGAAAAATAAAGAGCAGTAAAATAATGACTAGCAATAAATAAATAGATTCAACTCTTGGAGTGTGTGTATATAATAACAGTCCAAAGTGGGCTTTAAATGAGTTCTCAGCAGTTGCTCAGCAGGATGATGGAGGCCACTGCCCTGGGAAAAAAGTTATTTTTGCATCTGTTTCAGTGGGATTGGATCACCCTATAAAATCAACCAGTAGGTAGTGGATCAGACTGGGAATGCCAGGGGTGTTGTGTCTCTGCTGATGATGTCCAGTCCAATGATTCATTAAGCCACCTTAACCACATGATGCATCTTCTTCCACTCAGCGGTCATGCAGCTGCTGTACCACACAGTCATGCAATGGCTGAGGATGGTCTCAATGGTGCTATGATAGGGCCTGTTTCAGCTCCCTAAGGAAGTCTCTGTTAGGTCTTACTCACCAAGTACAAGGTGTTAACGGACCACATCAGCTGTTTTGTTATTTAAACTCCAAAGAACTTGACATTCAGCACATATTCCATTTAAAATATATTTATAAATGTGAAGGAGAAGGTGATCTGTCTTTTTAGTTTTCCTTAAGTCTATGACGGTTATGACAGTTTCTTTTGTTTTGGTGGTGTTTAGGATTAGGTTGTTGTCGCTACACTACTCAGCCAGGTGTTCTACCTCATCTCTGTAGGCCACTTCCTTCGTGTCTGAAATTAGTCCAACTATTGTGGTGTCATCAGGTAGTTTAATTATTGTACTGGATGGGAGAATGGGGAGGAGGTGAAGTCATGGGTAAATAGAGTGAAGGGCACTGAGCTCAACATGCAGCCCTGCAGGGTCCCCATTTTCAAGATGAGGGGAGAAGTGTGGTTCTCAATCCTGAAACACTGTGGTTTGTTTGTTCATTCAGGAAAAGGTCCATGTCCAAGGAGCAGAGAAAAGTGTCCACATCTAAGTCACCCAATTTACTGGAGCGTTTGCAGAGCCAAAATCCATAAATAGTATCATCACATAGGTATTTGGCAGTTCCAGCTGTGTCATTACTGTAGGAAGTGCAATTGAGAATGTATCCTTTGTAGATCAGTTTGTACAGGAGGCAAACTTATAGTGATCCAGATCTTGTGGGATGATGGTTGTGATGTGTGACAGCACCAACCTCTTAAAGCACTTTGTAATTGTTATTGGTGTGACAGCAACTGTATGATAGTCATTTAAACACTAATACACTAGTACCATTGTTTTGGACACTGAAATGATGGTGGAAGGGTTTAAGGCATGTTGGAACAACAACAACTTGTAATGAAAGGTTGAATATGTTAGTAAACACCCCGCTACCTGATTTGAACATACCTTTAATGTCCATCCAAGAATTCCATCTGGACCCACTGCTTTACAGACATTAATTTTCTGCTGTATGAATCTTACCTAGTGGCGTTGCAGAACCAGTATCTTCACTGCTGCAGATCATGCAATGCAAGGACCAGTTTCCCTGTTTTGAGTGTCAAAATGGACAAAAACCATGGTTGATGTTTTTACTACACTGCAGAATGCTGACCTTTGTGGACTTGACCCGGACACAGACAGGCAGACATGTTGTTCTTCACCACCACACGTTTTATTTACAACAATATTTACAATAAATGGTCACTAAGACCCAGTCCAAAAGTACACAAACCCCAACACACAGTCCTGGCCACACAAATGCCTCTTCTCGGGCCGCCTCCACACCTCTCTCATGCCTTGTCCTTCTTCCACCCGACTCCAGCCCTGAATGAAGGGAGACGGCCCCTTTTATTCTCTCCCGGATGAGCTCCAGGTGGCTCCCGGCATTCCCTCGTTGGCCACGCCCCAGCGTGGTGGAAGTGCCGGCTGTTCTCCCGGCAGCTCTCCGGGTGTCCTTCCTAATCTTCCCCCCAGCACTTCCTGGTGTGGCGGAAGTGCTGAGGGAACAGGTCCCCAGGCATTGGGGCGCCTCCTGGCGGTGACCACGGGCCCCTACTGGGTGGGGCTTCCATGCCCTTAACCCGTGGCCCCCAAAGCAACCCGGAAGGCAGCCCCCACGTGAGCCAGGGTGGGCGCAGACCCATATCCGGTCCCTCACGGCGTCCCGGCCGGGTCGTTGCCCCTGGCATCCCTGACACCTTGTAATTTGTCAGTTATTTAATTCCATTCCACATATTGCAGAGTTAGTTGTTCTCAATGTGTTACATAATAAGGTGCTTATATTTGTACTTGGCATCATTGATGCCTCTCTTAAGGTTCCTTGTTCTTCTTTCTAAGCCTGTTTGTCACCCCATCTGAAAGCCATGTCTTGTTCTTTAAGCAGTGCCCACATGCTGTGGTTTATCCACGGCTTTTGACTAGGAAATATTCTTATCAACTTTTATGCAAGAACATTCCTAGTACAAAAGTTTATATATACCAGGACTGATGAGGCATATTCCTTAAGATATGCTCCCTTTGCAAACAAATCTGTGCAATCAAAGCATTCATAAAGCATAAAGTTAAATCTTTTTAATTTCACTTCAAAACAAGGAGGTGCATCGAGTAACACCCCCCCACCACCCTAAAACAACCAGGCTTCCTGCAGCAGCCAGTCTAACTTGCATTTATGAAAAATTCACTTCAAACTCTCAGTATATGACATGGCAGGTGAGGATGTCATAATATTCATTAATCATTGAAGAACCAACTGAAATAGTTTCAGGAATCTGTAAGTTACTAATAATTTAAATGTCATGCTATTACTAGCCATCAATTGCCATAAAGTTGGTCTTTATCATGATAACCAGAGTTAAGTAAATCAAGTCATCCTTTTAAAATGATCATTGAACCATTTACATAAAACAATTTCAAAAATAAACAAATTTCAGTAAAATATCTCAGACATGCAGCAGAACACATTGAAAAAAAATCACATGCTATCTTTTTTCCTAGTATTTATTGGCTAGCTTTAGAATTTTGAACTATGTCAATTAATCTTGCTTACTGAAGTTTTTGGACTAAAGTCTTATTGAAACATAATGGATTCTTTTTTCATTCCTGAATATATTGTAATATTAACTGGGTTTAATAAAAGTAAACATTCTGATAAAAAAAATCATGGATACTTTAAACTTTCAAAGTAACAGCTATACAATTATTAATACATACTGTAGTTTTCACAAATATATTACGCAAGGTGAATTTCTGTGGTCGTTGTGCTTGTGTTAGCATTGAATGTTGTTTTTACATAACACTCCATACTTTCCATCAAAATTTGGGGAATCTCTGTGCATTTTTTTAATATAATTTGTTCAAAGAACAGCAAAGAATAATACAAGGAGCAACTAAATGAAATAGTTGTTTTAGTTTAGTTCTGTATCAAAGTCTATAATGAAAATAGATATGTAAAAAGGTTTGGGGCACCAGGGTGAACCCCATATATTGTGATGGCCAAAAAAGTAATTTTCAAAATGAAAAATAATAAATTATGTCTTATTCATATGGGAGCATTCTTCAGACTGATCCAAGATGGCAGTTAGGTCAGTTATCAATGTTACAACCCGGAAGGAGCGGACTCAGGAGTTTGGGAATGGGAAGTAATGTCAGAGGTGGATGGCGCATCAATCATTCATTCTATAGCGGGAGCAAGCGAAAAGGCATTAGACAACAATGCCATTGTCTGGTGTGGAGCACAAAAACTGTTACATTACCTGTAAGGTTGTCTCCCATATGTGCGTGTGTGACAAGTCTTAACTCTAGGAGAAAAAAAGAAAAAAAAAAAATCCAGTAATGGAAGCTTTTTTTTTTGCTTTGCTCTTTTTACTAGCTGGGTGACTGTTTGGTGCATCCTATCAGGATCATAACACATTTTGTGTGTTTGAGACCATGTGTTGGTTTTCGGAATACACCAGTGAGAAGGGGCCTCATGTATAAACGTTGCATACGCACAGAAATGTTGCGCAAGAACTTTTCCATGTTTAAATCGCGATGATGAAATTCAGCAAAATATGCTTATTATATTACACAGAAAAAACTTTAACTTCATTTAAATAAATTATATTGTTAATAATTAAAGGTTGTTCCTGCCTCGCACTGTATGCTTCACTGGGAATGGCGTGAAGGATAGAATAATTAAACATGTACTACGAAGATATTTCAATGTTCCTTAAAAGTTTTGAAGAATTGGCACTCTAAGCTTACAGATGGCTTAACGTCTATTACAGAGCTGATTGTGTGGTGATCGGTTATTTGGAGAAAGAAAAGGAAGGACAGGAATTGGAGGTTAGTACGTTTGAAACAGACAGTACTGCAGGGGCCAAATCCCTGGGGCCGCCACGCCAATATATATTGAATATAAAACAGAAACAGAAAATAATGACACAGCTAAAAACACAGCGGCAAATTTCAACAAAAGTTAAACGCTTGTGTCATGAGCACGAGGCGGCTATGCGTTGTCTGCAACGGACGTGGCCATCCGCCATGCATAAGATACCATATTGACATTGTCGGGCAAAGGGGCCACCGATTCTTTCTCTGCCCAGGGCCTCCACGAGCTTAGAGCCACCCCTGAGTACTGCTGCAATAAATTATTTCATCGAATGTCACGTACAATCACTGCACCACCGTGTTTCCATGTTTAATAACATGCTTTAACTCCTATCATCATGAAAATGATATCACATATACATCTCAGTATTTTAGGATTCTGTGTCCTGTCGGAGGTAGAGAAAGCCAGTTTAAGATGCAGGTAGTGATTCACACACATAGAGCACATGCAGCATTTAACGTGCTACTTTAGATAGATCCTCTGCTACAACTGTGATATCATCTAATACTGCAAAAATAATTACACAGTTTGTAACAGTTAATAACTTATTAAACCTACAGAGGTCTTTAAATCCTAACGTAAGAGAATACTACTTTTTTTTTTTTTTCACCCATACATCATTGTTACTCAAGAACTGATTATTTTCCCATAGAGAATAATTTTTTGCCTATTATCAAATCTTTTAAGTACGACATTATTATTTGTGACCAAGATCATGGAGCTTAAATTACTGCATCCCAGATACTCATCTCATAGTTGACATCGTAATTCCCTGTCATTATCTGATGAGAACTGCACTGAATTCATATCCAAGCAAATTGATTATTTTCTTGAGAGAAATGCATCTTCACAGCTCTCAGCAAGTACATTCTGGGAAACTCTGAAGGCATTTTTAAGAGGACAGATTATTTCAAATCTTTCTCAAAAAAATAAGAAAACAAGAAGGCATCCAAGTTAATCAGCGAAATTACTAGAACAGATATAGAATATGCCAGGTCTCTAAATGACACGTTATAGGAAAAGACAGGTTTTGCAATCAGAATTTAACCTCTTGACTGCTAAAGAAACAGAACAGCTCATCTTTAAATCATGGCATTATTATTATGAACATGGAGAGAAGGTCAACAAGATCTTAGCCCACCAAATCCGCAAGTATGAAGTCTGCAATAACAGCAGTTAACAACACAGACAGAGAAAAAAATGAACATAAAAATATAACCTATACATTTAGAGAGTACTAAGTCCTTATATGTGAATTTTCCCCAGGGATTAATAAAGTATCTATCTATCTATTCTACTCAGTTTAAAGAAGATAAGACAAAATCTAATGAGTTTCTTGATTCATTACAGATAACACAGCTAGATACCCTTAGTGGTGTGGACCTGGATAAACTTCAGAAAAACTAGACACTATAAACTCACTTCAAAGTGGGAAAGCAGTAGGCCCTGATGGCTACCCATTGGAATTTTGTAAAAAATGTTCCTAATAAGTTAGCTCAATTATTAATATAATATATTCACACATTAAGTATTATTATCTTTAGAAAAAGCATTTGATATGGTTGAAAAGGACTACCTATTCACCACATTGCACATATTCGGGCACAGCACAAACATACAGTATGTGCAAGGATCTTTATGCTATTCTGAAAACCTCAATTTGTGTTAACAGCATTATTTCAGACTACTTCAAACTAGAATGTGGTACTTGACTAGGATGCCCCTTATCCCCTTTGCTCTTTGCAATCACCATTGAACCACTGGCAGTCTGCTTTTGAAATGCATCAGAGATAAATGGGATTCTTAGAGAAGGACTTGAACAGAAAATATCACTATATGCAGATAATATAGTAGTGTATATACTGTATCTGACCCACAAAATTGTGTCAGCAGAAAGAATTAGTAGATTTTCAAAAGATATATGGACTCAATATCAATTTGAATAAAAGTGCGCTCTTTCTAGTGAATTCTCTAGCTCACAGTGTCGGACTAGATACCTTCCCATTTCTTTTAGCAGATCGGTTTAACAATTTAGGGGTAAACATCACAAGCAAGTACAAAAGCTCTTTTACAGCAACATTTTGCTGTCTGTTTGGTAAAAATTAAAAACAAGATATGAATAGATGGTCTACCATCCATGTTACATTAGCATCCTTCCCAAGCTTCTCTTATACACTATTTTAATTTCTGGAAAATGTTAAAACACTTAGAGATTTGTGCAAAGATAACATCTTTGCATCCTATGAGCAATTATGCTTCAAATTTAACCTCTCATCAACACAATTCCACTACTTTCAAGCTAGAAACTTTGTTAAACAGAACCTGCCCAGTTTTCCCCATGTCCCATCTTGTAATTGCCTCTACTACATTACTACCATGTAGGCTTATCTTGCTCAACTAGAAGAACCCTACCCCACCTCTCTTAATTCAGTGGGTAACTGATGTTCTGTACTACTTGAAATTGGAAAAAATCTAATTCTCACATAGAGGATCTGTTCAAAACCTTTTTTTAAAACATGGCAGGATCTAATCAATAACATTTTAGATCCACTTTGGGAAAAGGGTACTTCTTCTCTCTTGTTAACTTTTATAGAATAGTTCTGGATACTGGCTCTCCTCTCTTTCCCTTGGCTGGGGGTTGAATTATGCTTTGTTTGTTTGCTTTATTAAGTTTGACTTAATTGTATGGAATGTTATCTATTTCTAATTAAAATTAAAATCAATTAATAAAAAGGCAAACAAGAAGGCAATGCCCTCTGAGCAAAAAGTGCAAGTTTTAGGTTTTCTAAATAATGTCTTGCTAGAGGCACTTTTGGAATGTCCTGGGAGATGTACTTAATAAACAGCTTCACAGTAACCTCTCTGTGTATTGCCCAGGCATTCACTGCATCACAGTATGTAACATGGCACTCAGACAGTCAAAGCAAGGTTTCATTCAGTTTGTGGGTTTCCAGATATGACTGGTGTTATTGAATGGGATTGGGATTAAAATTCCCATCGGCAAGCCTCAAAACTGTTAGAGAAATTCTTTTTAAAAAAATGTGCAGATTTTTAATTTCCCTTTGGGGATAAATGAAGTATTATCTATCTGTAACTCCAAGTGCATATATGAAACACAGTGGCCAAGTTGCCAGGAGCTACACAAGATACAGCAATATGGCTGAACTGAAATGCTAAATGTCAGGCAGAAAAAGGTGAGTGTTATGTCGTATGGTGCTTAGAAGACAGTGGTTATATTCTATCTCTCTACTTCTTGACTTTTGGGAAACATGTGTCTTCCTGAGTCAAGCCACTGAGATTTGTATTGGTTTGGTAAAAGGTTGTTTTAAATAAATAGTGTTCTACAATGTTCTCCTAAAAATGTGTCATGACATCCACTTTTATTTGTTTCGCCTAATGTCAGCTAATCAGTCTGCCACCACCAGCTGCAGTAATTTTCTCATCTATTTCTACCCACTTCTGCTGCCTCTTTGTTATTGCTTCAACCTTTCTTTCCCTGGACCTTTACAATTTTGTCACTAGTACAGAAATTGCATTTTCCTCATGCAGGTGTTTTGGGTCATATCCTTTCTCCCCTACTTGAATTTATTTATACACTTCTAAAAATGTGTTGCTAGTGGTTTGATTTCACTGGTTCTCTCTTCTCACTGATCTTCCTGCAAGCCACTGAGAAAATGACATAAGAGCTTGGTAAGAAACTAGTGAGAAGATCGTAATTGAATCTCTCATTTTTCATTATCAAGAAACTGGGTCCATTTCTTTTGTTACTGAACTCATGATTTTAAAAAATTACCCATGGAGATAAGATTTCTGATTTGATGAATGCGTTTTAGGGCAGCACGGTGGCGCAGTGGGTAGCCACCGGGTTTGCTTCCTGGGTCCTCCCTGCATGGAGTTTGCATGTTCTCCCCGTGTCTACATGGGTTTCCTCCAGGTGCTCCGGTTTCCTCCCATAGTCCAAAGGCATACATGTTAAGTGCATTGGTGATTCTAAATTGTGCTTGGTGTGTGTGTATGTGTATGTGTGTGCACCCTGCGGTGGGCTGGCGCCCTGCCCGGGGTTTGTTTCCTGTCTTGCACCCTGTGTTGGCTGGGATTGGTTCCAGCAGACCCCCGTGACCCTGTAGTTAGGATATAGTGGGTTGGATGATGAATGCGTTTTATTCATTTTGGTTGCTTAAGTTGTCTACCAGAGGAAAATATAAAATAAAAATAAAAAAACAAATTATTAGATGTTACAAAAAGAAACCCAAAAAATCTAGTTAATTATGAAACCCAATAACATAATAATTGACCTTCTACCCTGGGGCTTCAGTAATAGATGAATGGAAATTTAGAAGAATACCGATCATTATTATGTAGTGCAAAAGCAAAAACTGGGAAAAAAAATAAAATAAATTAAAAAAAGAAAAAACAGGTTACAATAAAACATTAGTAGTTCAGGCCCAACCATTGTATAGATCAGTATTACACTTAAAAGGAATACAGTGACAAAACTCTATCATTTGCAAGAATAAAAATTAATTCAATGAGTGCTTAAAAAAAAGACAATATATATGAGAAAACTATGTAAGAGAGGAGAATTCTGCAAACAAATGTTTAAACTTCTTTAAACACATAATTGAAGTAGTACATCAAAGCCCTTTGATCCGCCTTTATGCCAAAGACTAATCCTAAAAGCTAGAAGTTATTGACATCACAGAAAATTTATAAAGTTGTACTGTGATAGACAGCAGTCAACGTTGTCCATACTGTGCACGTTCATCAGTGGAGTCTCTCAAGTTCTGCATAAAAGCTGTTAATTGTTTTCTCATTTTTATTAACATTACATGTGTAAAGGACTATTGCAGAAGATAGCACTGATGGCTCACATCTCCAATAGACCAGTTTATAACTACTCTTCTATCCATGAACATTAGTGGAAAAATTTATTAAACTGATTTAATGATCACATCCAGGATTGGTTCCTGCCTTCTAAATAATTGGGACAGGCTCCTACTCCCCCAAACCTTAATACAGTATTAAGTGGGTTCAGTCAGAATGAACATTAAATAAAATTGTACATTTTTAAACAATTTCAAAAATGACTGCTTAGTTACCTTATCTAAGTTTTACAAAGTATTTGTTCCACTTGTTTACTTTCTTTGTATACAGCAGTGCCATTTGAAGCCCATATTGGGTCCTAGGTTAAGGGCTTTAGGCAAGGGGAAAGATTTACCAAAACAGGGCCCGTCAGTGCGAACTTATTCAGTGAAGGTCTGAACTGTACGCCACTTGGGTTACACAAATGGTGCCTCTCAGAGTCCATACACAAGGATGCAAGTAAAACACCACCCCTTTACTTTCATAAACGGCATCCCTCGGGTGACTGTGTCATAAACGGCTGCCTGTGCTGGCTAAGGGATTGACCAGCAGTGTTATAAAGTAGTTAAAAACAACAGATATCTCAAATAACAGCAACATTTATTTTAAAGCACATGTTCATACACAGAAGCTAGCTAAAAGTGCTTTAGAAGATGTCAAAAAAATAGTTACAAGTAAAAAAAAGAATTTAAAATTAGGCAAGAATAGTGATAAACAAGTAATTAAAAAATAAATCAATACAAGCTTATTTAAATCATTAGTAAAAAAGTAGAGTCCTTATAATACAATATTATACATAAGGTATGCATAATAAAGTCAGGTGGCTAGGACGACAGAAAAAAAACAAACAAAAAAATTCCAGTTAAGATGCAGAAAAGGAAAGCAAGCTCTTTTGTAGAGTTACATTAAAGTGCATATTGTAAAGTAAACTTCTGCTCACATAACTTACACGATTTTTCAGTTCTGCAGAATTCTGTAAAGACTGACAGTGATTCATTATTTTATATAGTGGTATAAATAGTACAGTAAATACCCTAGCATACAACATAACAGTGCAACCTATCATACTGAACCAAATACTGTATTGACCATTTTGAAAGGGTGTTATACAGTGGTGTGAAAAACTATTTGCCCCCTTCCTGATTTCTTATTCTTTTGCATGTTTGTCACACAAAATGTTTCTGATCA
>JANRMT010062818.1:20169466-20193205 GCA_026402145.1 Polypterus bichir lapradei
TGATCAGAAACATTTTGTGTGACAAACATGCAAAAGAATAAGAAATCAGGAAGGGGGCAAATAGTTTTTCACACCACTGTATCTTAGCAAAAAAACTGACAAGTATATGTCATTTTATTTTACCCATGTCCTTAAGCACATTAATTGTACAAATATATGTTTTAGTATTTTTATTACTATATACCTTAAACCTTGACCTACCATGATTGTGATGTAATTTCTTTATAACATTTTTCTCTATTAAAGAGTAAATAGACATGCAAATATACTGTATATTTTAAGTTATAACTATAAACTTGTAACAGACTAACTTTAACACAAAGGGATTTTCATTGAGCATTACAGAACTAATAGTACTGCTAATCTTTTTCTTGATAGTAATCATGCTAAATAACCAGATTTTAGGATTATATTGTCTTTAATACAATAAAAGCAACCCATGGTGTCTACACTTACACAGGTTTGTAGCAACCAGCCAGATGACATGTCAACAGAATACTGTTTGCGACAACTGTAATACATTTGCTTTGCTTCTGTTCATGCTGCATGCCCTTATATTTTAGAAAAAATTGATTATACAGTACTTGTTTTTGCTTATGTGTAGTCAAATCTTTAAGACACACTTTGTAACCCTTATGAACTGCTGAGAAACAGAACCTGTCAGCATGTATGGTACAAGATTTATGCTTAATGTACAAATGACTTTAGCATTTATATTTCACAGTTCAGAAAAAGCTTTACGTATCAACTATTCCACTTAAAGAATCTGTATCTTTTACCTTATGCTGCTTAAAAACTTTTAGGACTTTTTTCAGGAGAAATCCAAAGAGTATTTCAGGGAATGTACAAGGGAATGTAGAAGTGTGTTTTGTAATAGAGTTTGAGGTTTTGCTTTAAATAGTCTTCTTCTTCTTTCAGCTGCTCCCATTAGGGGTTGCCACAGTGGATCATCTTCTTCCTTATCTTCCTGTCTTCTGCATCTTGTTCTGTTACACCCATCACCTCCATGCCCTCTCTCACCATATCCGTAAACCTTCTCTTAGGCCTTCCTCTTTTCCTCTTCCCTGGCAGCTCTATCCTTAACATCCTTCTTCCAACATACTCGGCATCTCTCCTCAGCACATGTCCAAACCAACGCAATCTTGCCTCTCTGACTTTGTCTCCCAACCATCCAACTTGAGTTCACCCTCTAATGAACTGATTTCTAATCCTATCCATCCTTGTCACACCCAGTGCAAATCTTAACATCTTTAACTCTGCCACCTCCAGCTCTGTCTCCTGCTTTCTGGTCACTGCCACCATCTACAACCCATATAACAGAGCTGATCTCACTACTCCTGACACTGTTCTCCACCCATTCCACCCTGCCTGCACTCTCTTTTTCACCTCTTTTCCACAATCCCCATTACTCTGTACTGTTGATCCCAAGTATGTACAACAACAACAACAACATTTATTTATATAGCACATATTCATACAAACAGTAGCTGAAAGTGCTTTACATAATAAAGAATAGAAAAATAAAAAAACACAATATGAAAACAAAATAAATCAGCATTAATTAACATCGAATAAGAGTAAGGTCCAATGGCCAGGGGGGACAGAAAAAACAAAATAAAAACTCCAGACGGCTGGAGAAAAAAAAATAAAATCTTTAGGGATTCCAGACCATGAGACCGCCCAGTCCCCTCTGGGCATTCTACCTAACATAAATGAAACAGTCCTCTTTGGATTTAGGGTTCTCACGGAAAGGCTTGATGATGATGGTCACGTAGAATTCTGCCTTTTAGTCCATCCATCATTGTTGGAGCATCATGAAGCTTTGAGTAGGTGGAGGTGGCGCAGGCCACCACCACAAAGAAACCGGAAAAAGAAACAGAAAAGAGAGTAGGGGTCAGTACGGATTTTAGACCTACCCTGAATAGTTATTATGAGGAAATTGAACATACAGAGTATCAGGATTAAGTTAAATTAAGTTAAATTGAAGTTGTAGAAAGGCCATGTTAAAGTAATATGTTTTCAGCAGAGTTTTAAAGTACTCTACTGTATTAGCCTGGCGAATTCCTATTGGCAGGCTATTCCAGATTTTAAGTGCATAGCAGCAAAAGGCCGCCTCACATCCACCTTCACCAGCTCTACTCCTTGCATCCTCACCATTCCACTGACCTCCCTCTCATTTACATACATGTATTCTGTCTTGTTCCTGCTAACCTTCATTCCACTCCTCTCCAGAGCATATCTCCACCTCTCCAGGGTCTCCTCAACCTGCTCCCTACTATCGCTACAGACCACAATGTCATTAGTAAACATCATAGTCCACGGGGACTCCTGTCTAATCTCGTCTGTCAACCTGTCCATCACCGTTGCAAATATGAAAGGGCTCAGAGCCGATCCCTGATGTAATCCCACCTCCAACTTGAATGCATCCGTCACTCCTACCACAGACCTCATCACTGTCACACTTCCCTCGTACATATCCTGTACCACTCTTACATATTTCTCTTCCACTCCAGACTTCCTCATACAATACCACAACTCCTCTCAAGGCACCCTGTCATATGCTTTCTCCAGGTTGACAAAGATACAAGGCAACTCCTTGTGACCTTCTCTAGACATATAAAATGAATACATGCAAAATGTTATTGTGGCATTTGAAATAAAGTAATGAATAAATCAACATACAATATAGATTCATATGTAAGTAAAAATTTTTGAAGTATTTATTCTTAATAGTAAGATTCATATTTTGGTGGTTACCAAGCAATAAATCTCTGGGGCTGTGTTTTTAGATCTACTATTTATGTCGTGTTTTTGAGTGGTAATTCTGTAGCATACACATAAGACAATTAGAGGTTTGACAAACAAGAGGAGACCATTTAGGCCATCAGTCTCTTCTGGCTAGCCAACAGCTCAGTTGTCCCAATTTCTCATCCAGATACACTGTACTTTTATAGGGTTTGTTGCTTTTGCTTTAACTATATGACTTAGTAGTTTGTTCCAGATTCACATAAAACTTAAGGGACGCATACAAATATATGATTTTTTTGACACCACATCAGACATTGACAGAGTGAAAAACATGGAATTTCAGAGCTTATTGATGCAGGTCTTTAAATATTATGTTTTGAGTTACTGACATAGTTTTGCATTTTGGTATAACCATTTTTTTCCCCAATTACTGGAAAAAATGCTTGAAGAACAGCAATGTGAACTATGCATTCATTAAACAACATCTTGAGTGCATTATGACACAAATACTCAAATGAAATAAAACTAACCGGATGCTGAGTCTCTGTCCTGTTTTAAACTTTTATATAACCTTTAATTGTCCTATAAACTTGTGAAAGAATGGAATACATTTTACTCTGTAGAATTCACTGACCCATTTACAGTTTACTCTGTGATTAATATTTTTTCTCAACTAATTTTGGGATAACAAGGTGGTAACAGCATAACCACTTTTCTAGCAGATTTAGTATATTTCAGGTCAGTTGAAATACAATGAAATACTGCTAAAGGTAAAGAAAATGTTAGTGAAAAGTGACTGTGGAGATAAAAGAAGGCTGAGGAAGATCTTGAGAATTTTCTCACGTCATTAGTCCACATTGCTGAGAACTATACAATGGAAAGGGAAAGAAGGATACAACAGCTCTTGAGTCCTGGCTCAAATCTCAGCACATGAATATACTGTATCTACAGTATATTCAAAAACAGTCCACCCCCTCAACTTTGACAGGTGAAAATGACAGTTTTAATTTCATGGTGTACCTCACATGTCATGTGGCCTCACTGAAATAAACATTTAAAGACATAATTAAAATAATACATGAAGAGATAAGCTACAAAAAGTATATATACATGACATTATTTATGCCCACATATAATTTTGTTATTAACTTGTCACATTTCACAATACATTTATTTATTAGCATATTTACAAATGTATGTATTTAACTTTGTCTGATATTCCTTCACTGGGGTCTCTTTTGCATCAAGTGCTAAAATAAGTTCTGAATTAAGTTAAAAATAAATGAATGTACAGTATATGAATGTTTTTATATATACGCACATCACATTTCCAAAGAAATTGTAATAAACAAACTGTATTCTTTTAACTCTTATAACTATTTAGTATTTTCAGTGTAGAAATTTACTTGTTATGGGCCCACAGGTGGCATGATCTAAAGAAGAAAACTGACACTGCATAATAGAAAAAAATCAATTCAGATATGAAGGTGAAAAAATATTTCTAATAAAAATGTTGAATTTAATAAGTAAGTTGCATCAGTCAATTTTCAAAGAATATTATGTGTTTGCAAATTAAGTAGGCCATATTTGACAGCTTAAGAGAAACACTGTTGCAATGTGGAGAATTTTCACAGTGATAGTAAACAAAGTCTGCGGTGGGCTGGCATCCTGCCCGGGGTTTGTTTCCTGCCTTGCGCCCTGTGTTGGCTGGGATTGGCTCCAGCAGACCCCCATGACCCTGTAGATAGGATATAGCGGGTTGGAAAATGGATGGATAGTAAACAAAGTTCTGTATATCTGTCAGGCATACAGGGGCACGACTCAGTTAAGTTTTTGTATTCACAACTGAGAAAACCCAAACGATACTCCATCAGGCTGATCGGGATCAATATGACCTTGTAAGTGTGACTGTTAAGATCCTGGTCACAATCATTTACAATACAATCCTATTTCGTACATTAAGCATACTGTATATATTTAACATTAGTGTTGGGTAAATAGCACAAGTTCTAATGTGTCAGGTTTGCAGGTTAAAATTAATCTTGGTTTATTATGATAAATTTTCCATATTTTAAATACCAAATGTTACAGACTCTGTATGTTATATAAAATGAATGAAAATTCTCTTAATCTAATAAAGCATACAAGTAAATATTTCTGGGTAAAACTTTTATTGTTTGCTCTCTTGAATGTAATTTCTAATTTAATCAGAAAGTCTTTTTTACTGTTCTGACTCCAGCGTATGCATTCATAAGCACCTTGAGCCTTTGAAGACGCTAAATAAATGTATTATTATTATACAGTAATCCCTCGCTATATCGCGCTTCGACTTTCGCGGCTTCACTCTATCGCGGATTTTAAATGTAAGCACATCTAAATATATATCATGGATTTTTCGCTGGTTCGCCGCTTTCTGCGGACAATGGGTCTTTTAATTTAGGTTACATGCTTCCTCAGTTTGATTGCCCAGTTGATTTCATACAAGGGACGCTATTGGCGGATGGCTTAGAAGCTACCCAATCAGAGCATGTATTACATATTAACTAAAACTCCTCAATGCTATAAGATATGCTTCCCGCGTGGTGCTTGTTTTGTTTGCTTCTCTCTATCTTTCTCACTCTCTCTGCCTGACGGAGGAGGTGTGAGCAGAGGGGGCTGTTTGCACAGTGGCTGTTTGCCTAGAAGATACGGACGCTCCTCTACAAAATGCCGCTTTATCGTGGTGCTTCTATATACTTAAAAGCACGTATTGATTTTTTGATTGTTTGCTTTTCTTAGCGAGCGCTCTCTCTGACATTCTCTGCTCCTCACGGTGCTCCTTTGAAGATAAGATATGTTTGCATTCTTTTAATTGTGAGAAAGAACTGCCATCTCTGTCTTGTAATGAAGCACAGTTTAAACGTTTGACTAAAGTGTGTTATTTCATGTCTAGAGGGCTCTAATAATGTTAACAGGGTGGGAGAGTTTAAAAGGGCTTAAAATATATAAAAATAACCATACAAACATATGGTTTCTACTTCGCGGATTTTCACCTATCGCGGGGGGGTCTGGAACGCAACCCCCGCGATCGAGGAGGGATTACTGTATTAGTATTATATAAATATTTTGTTAGCATTATTATTATTATTATTATTGTTTCCTCTGCCAAACATTAATTTATTTTAAGTTCTTGCAACATGCTCTTTTATTATGGAAAGATGTTCTTGAGGGTCACATAAGTGGACATGTGAGTCTAATGCACTTTTCATATTGTGTGCCTATAAAGCTGAAAAGTTTGTCATATGGCAACCTTATTTTAAATTATTATCTATAATAAGTTATGTGTACCTATTTCTGAGAAAAATTCATGATCAATGCTGTAAGGAAAAAAAAAGTAAACATTTACCAGCCTTGTTATGCATATGTGCGTTTTACTGCAAGGTTTATTTCTCCTACGTCCTATTAATTAATGGATTATGCACCATTAAATCTGACAAATTATATACAGTATTTTGACCATTTCTAAGATTCAATGACTTTGTTGGATGAGCCATGCAACAGTTAACTTATGCAGCCAGACTGGCTTTCAGAAACTGAATATGGCACATATCAAAAAATATTTCATTGATATGAATAATTATCTTTTTTCGGTAAATGTACTATTTGTTATTTTATATTATTTCATGACAGAACAAGGTGAATGAGGGCAATTTTCTTTCAGGTTCAACACAGGTAAACCCATGCAAAATTAAGAGAAGAAATGTGAAAAGGCTTTACATTAAAAAAAAATACTGGCTTCTTTCCAAATGTGCATATCTTGCTCTTATCTGCCAACAGCTGATATTGCCTAGTACTTTAATCGCACAGATAAGGTGAAGATCAAAAGATGGCAGACTGTTAAAAAAAAAAGTTTAATGAAGTACATTTTTTAAGACAGAAAAAGGGAAGTCAATTTTGAAAACTCTACTGAGTTATTCAATGAGGCTTGTGTTTTAAGAATACAGTAGTCCACAACTGAATAAATGAAAGTTTTGTCATTTACTAAGATATTACTATTACAGTTCACAAACAGTAGTACATATAGTTTCTTAAATTTGGCAAACTTTACAGTCAACAAATATACAGTATTGTATCATGCCTGTATATGGCTACAAGTGGACTCTAAACAAGCTTTAAACAAAATTTAGCTCTCACAGCAAAGGGTCTGAGTACTTGTATCACTGTGGTATTTCAGTTTTTACTTTTAATAAAACTGAAAAAAATCACTTTGTCATTCTAGGGTATTGAGTATTGCTTGATGTGGGGAAAATGAAATTAAATGATTTTAGCACAAGGCTAAAATAACAAAATGTGAAAAAAGTGAAGGGGTCTGAAAACTCTCTGAATCCACCTTAGAAGAAATCTCTTTGCATCTGGAGAAGAAATCATGTGAGCAGGAATAATGAATGGAATCATTCTCTAGTCCCTAAATGTGAAAAGCAGAATTGCTAATCAGAACAATTATTGATTCTTTCTTCATTAATATCTTTCTACAGTCAAGTACAGTACTGTTGAACTGCCTATTTTTAATAAAAATGTATACAGTGTGCAAAAATTTAATGATGGGGAACTGGCAAACATTTCACTATATAAAAAGGAGCATGACGAAAGTTAATGGAAAATAAAAGGAAGGATTATAAACAAAATTGAGCACCACACTGTACATTTGAGTAGGTGATTTAAGAAACATTAATGTGCATTTAGATGTGTTAGTGTGTTCAAATATATTCTAAAATTCCACATAAGATAGTATTATCTTCATTTTTAAAAAATTTTGAATGAGATCCTTCAAGAGATGCTATTGATCAAACTGGGACTATTAATTAAATGGGAATTTATGATGCAATATGTTGGTTTATGTCAGGGAGAGGAATGAAGAAGGTCAGATGATAGTGCATTTTGCCAAAACGATGGACATGGCTGTGGTGAATACGTATTTTAAGAAGAGGGAGGAACATAGGGTGACGTACAAGAGTGGAGGAAGATGCACACAGGTAGATTATATCCTATGCAGAATAGTCAATCTGAAGGAGATTAAAAACTGCAAAGTGGTAGCAGAGGAAAGTGTTGTTAATCAGCATGGGATGGTGGTCTGTAGGATGATGCTGGAGATCAAGAAAAGGAAGAAAGTGAGGGCAGAGCCAAGGATAAAATGGTGGAAGTTGAAAAAGGAAGACTGCAAGGTTGAGTTTAGGGAGGAGGTGAGACAGGCACTGGGTGGTAGTGAAGAGTTACCAGACAGTTGGGCAACTACAGCAGATGTAGTAAAGATGACAGCAGGAAGGCTGGTTGGCGTGACATCTGGACAGAGGAAGGAGGAAAAGGAAACCTGTTGGTGGAATAGGGAAGTATAGGAGAGTATACAGAGGAAGAGGATGGTGAAGAAGAACTGGGATAGTCAGAGAGATGAAGAAAGTAGACAAGAGTACAAGGAGATAAGGCACAATGTGAAGAGAGAGGTGGCAAAGGCTAAAGAAAAGGTGTGTGATGTGCTGTATGAGAAGTTGGACACTAAGGAGGGAGAAAATGACTTTTGTGTTGGCTGGGATTGGCTCCAGCAGACCCCTGTGACCCTGTAGTTAGGATATAACGGGTTGGATAATGGATAGATTGATTGGACTACATTGCTTCTAGTCTTGTTTAAAATAAAGTACACTATGCCAAAATAAACATACAAAAGTGACATAATTTCATGAATAATTTAAATTGATGGTTTAAATTATGCCATATTCTTTTAATGGGATTTATATTACTTCCTAAAATGAACAGTTTTATTGGGTCAATGTTTTTCTAATCAACATGTAATACATAGCCAATTTTGTAGTTTCCGCCATGAGTAATAAGATTATTTACTATTTTTCAAATTATCCTTTAGAAAAAAGATTATATTGCTTGTTAATGCTCTATTGCTTTTTTCACTCCACAGAAACATCCTTAAGAAAAGAAGCTTTAAGTTTTAATTTGGTCTTTAACATAAAAAAAAACATGTATCTACATTAAAGGGTAACTGATTAAGCAATGTTATTTTGAGCACTACTGAGAAAATTATTTGGACAGAGAGGTGATACCTGCTATCTTGACTCACAGCTACCACTTATAGACTTGTGAACCTAAAATATCAAGAGCCCAGCTCTCTGAATTGTGGGACTGAATTGTGTCTAAATTGTGGGACTCTGCCATGAAATGGCTGGAACAGAGGATGATATCTGTAGAGAAGGCTGTTGAGATTGTTGTATTTGACTAAGTGTAAATCTTTTAAGAATGTGTAGAAAGTGGCTGGACTGATGGATAAGCACTGCTGACAACTGCAAGGCCTGGTGACTTAACTGTCTCATAAATCATATACCTCACAAAAGAATAACTAACTCAGATTGTTGATGTTTGAAAAAAGCAAGATGAAGCCCATCTTCTGAGAACTAATACTCTGCTACTATTGTGGATGAGTAGGACTTTCTAAAGCTAAATGCCCAAAGATAGATGAAGAAACAGTCTAGCTTGACAAGGTGTAGCTCAAGGGCATCCAGTCACAGTGGCTGTTGGTTTTCATTCTAACCGTTTTCTTAATTAGTGACCAGTTTTTGTTGCTAATTAATTTCTTTTGCCTTCATTCTAATTGACTTGCTACTTAAGACTCAGATCCTTTATTTCTTTCTTCCTTAATTAGCAGCCAAATAATAATTAGATGCAAAAACAAGTCAAAACATGACCAGCAAATGATACACCAGACAATAATAAAAAAAAGTTGAAGGTCTCAGTAATGTTGATTTGCTCAGGTCACCAAAACATCTTGACAGTGCTCTTAAGAAAAAGAAAACCAACAGTTTTGGAAATGTCTACTATTGCTTCTCTCATTCTGCCACAAGCCATGGAATTAAATAATGGGTTTAATTAACAACAAGAATCAACTTCTAATTAAAGGTACTGGTTGAAATGAAATTGGTTGGAAATTGAGGTCCTGACTTAGCTGGTCATCTGTTAGCCCACTTCATATCTCATTCTGTTTGTTTGACATTTAAGGAGAAATAATGTAAATTAAGAGGCCAGAGTCTTAAGAAAAACAAAAAAACACGGCATTTATAATGAAAGGAAAGAAGTCAGTTAACAACAGAAATTGGCCAGTGATTAAGGAGAGGCAAATAGGAAAACCTGCAGCCAACGTGACCCTCTAGGGTCAGAGTTGAACACCCCTGGTGTAGAAGGTATGGTGTGTTTTGATAAATTTGTAGGCTCTAATATGAGCTACAACCCTTTAGGGAGAGTCTGTGGTAATAGAAGCCTACATTTTTACATGCCATTTCCTTACATTGTGACAAAATAAAGCCTTGCACTAGCACTTAATAACCTACATATTGTGAGCAGGGGGGCTGAACGCACCCCTAGAAGACATAGACGCCCCTAAAAACCCCCTCTTAAACGCTGATACAATGGAAATAAAAACAGTCTACCTTCACTTTGCTCCCTTACTTGCTGGACTGGTGCAGCTTCTCTGTCGTGTGATATGCTTCTCACGCGGCGCTTTGCATACATAAAGCCTGAACAGTACCTGTCCTTTTTAGCTGATTGCTTATAGGGTGGTCCAGATCTAATTATGCAATTTTCATTACGCCATAACTTATTAAGTTTATTACATAGAAAATCACCCGAAAAATCCTGGACCATCGAGAAGTGTGCAAACTGACGATATGAAGAATCGTCTTTGCGCCGAACTGGAATCGTCCCCGCATAAATCAAAGTCATCCAGATGATCTAGATCTGCATAATTAGATCTGGACCACCCTGTGTCTCTCTCTCTCCTCCTCCAAACTTCCACTGCCCCTGTTGTGGGTCTCGCTCCTGACACAGACCCCTTTTGAAAGAGAGAAATGTTTGTTTGAAATGTTTGAATAAAGTTCCTGTCTCTGCAATCTCCTGTGTTTCTGTGCAAATCTGTGACCCAAGCATGACAATATATAGCGACACTAAAGAGTACCTGCTCAACATAGTATCTGTTACTTGAAAAGGAAATACCTTGTGTCTTAAAGCTAGGCTCTGAAGCTAGAGATCTGCGTCAGCAATTGGAAGTTTACCGGTTCAAATTCCGTAAACGGCAGAAAAAACTCTACTCGATTGGGCCCTTGAGCAAGGCCCTTAACCTGCAATTGCTTCATCCTTGCTATGACATTAATCTGCATTCAGCTCTGCTGCTGAAAAGGATAAGTGAAAGCATTTTGCTGCACAACATGATTTTCCAGTAGAATGCAAAAATCTCTACATCTCGCAATGGTGACAAGAGAGTCTTTTTGGGTCCTTGCACTGTTTGACGACCAAAAGGAGTTATAAACTATATTTTATAAAGAGAACAAGAACATCCTAAAGCATACACAAAATGCTACAGCTTTGGTTAATAACGTTACAGAATCTGATAGGTTTTTTATTTTTTGCTCTTGTGTTAGTAATGATAATGAAGATATACAGTATGAAAGCATCTTGGTTCCACATCCATGTTGTGATAAATTGCTAAGTTTAGCACAAATGCACATGAATTGGTGCTAAATTCCACTTGAGGACAGAAATGATAATGAAGATATACAGTATGAAAGCATCTTGGTTCCACATCCATGTTGTGGTAAATTGCTAAGTTTAGCACAAATGCACATGAATTGGTGCTAAATTCCACTTGAGGACAGAGAAAACAGTAAAGTGCACATGGGATTGTTTTTATTGGCTGGTTTTCTTGATTTTTTGCAAAGAATATAATTTATGCTTTCTCATTTTTGTTCCATTCTGCATATTACTTATTTTCTCTTATGATTGATTTATTGAAATGATGATAAAATGTTGCATTGCATGGCCAAGTTAGGGCTAAGATTTAATTGTGAGAATTATTCATATGTCATTCTCCAACCATTTTGGGTGTGTGTGTGTGCCCATTGTTATCATGCAATGGCCAATGCTTTGGTGCATGACATCATCAAGTAAACAGTGTTTAAGATACTAATGCAATATGTTTGGTATACATATTCATGGATACAACTCTAAACCAAACTTGGTGCCTAATGGTTTTTTAGGAACTGTTCTTTACATAGCCAGAACTTTTGTGTTCATTTTCTGAATTGTGATTTTTGAATGGATGTCAGTGTTTTACTCCTTTCTTTAAGTTTTGACCGTTGCCTGTTAAAACAAAAGTACCATTTGTGTGCTCCTGTTTTAAATTCCATTTTCCTGGTAAACTCTTCCTTGGGTTGTGAAGCTCATTACATGGGGAACTGATGAGGAGGTGAAGCACTGTTTTACATCCTGTACTTTGTAAACAAGCACTGCATGTTATTTGACATCTAAAGATTGTGCATATGTCCAAAAAGAATGTGAATATTTATTATCAAGGACTCCAGTTATTGATTTCTAGCTTGTTTATGACTTTAGTTTTTGTTTTACACTTTGGCTCTGATGAAAGTGCATTAGTCCTTCAATTTCTGACCTTTGCCTGTTATTTTCATTTAATGTTTATCTCCTGATTCATCTTTAGTGACCTGCCTTTTTGTATGTCCTGGGAAAACAATTGCCATACAGTATACACTGTAGGTCACCTTAAAAAAATGAGCATGAGTCTATAAGTATATTCCAGTTTTAGTTTTCTAAATGTATCGATCTGCACAAGCAGCAAGCAGCCTGCTGCAAAGAAGATTCTCCCAACTCAAGTGTGTGTCTACTTGTTTGATATTTGGACTAAAGTCTTTACATGTTATATACTTCACTTCATCATTAGTATAACATGGAAAAACTTTCTTCTTTAGGTATGTGTTCAACATTTCTTGCCTTGCGTTTCCTTTCATCCTACACTTACACATATCGTTATAGACATGGAACACACCTGAAATGCATGTTTTCCAAATAACAATATATTATTTACCCTAAACATTTCCAGGCACCTCACACACAGATAAACACACTTGAGCTGGGAGAACTTTTTACCCGAGTTCAGCTACGTTGGTGGGGGATGGGACAGCAGTCTGCTTGTGCTGATCGACACATTTGCAAAACAAGAGATGCTGATGGAGAGGTGCGAAGACATTTAAGGTGGCCTTGGATTATAAGATTTTTCGTAGGCTTCAGGGATAGTAGTGTTATATCTTGAATCCACTCTTTTTTACAGTTAAAGAGGCGTCAATTACAAAGGAATCACATGAGCAATTGGTCAGATCAACTTCTTGAAGTAAACATGATGGATCAATAAATGCAGTTTATGCAAACAGTAATCAATTTGCAAAATGTGAAAAAAGCCATGTTACAATAAAGTGGAAACATTCAAGTGCACCCTTAAACATATGCTAAACAATTTGATAGTGGAAGACATACAGTAAGGGACTGGGACTAAATTATGGGTTAGGATTAGTGGATCTCTCGCCTGCCATCAGTGCTAGCAGTCAAGCCTACAGAGACACTTTGCTAGCGAGCTGCTCCTAGTTCCATTTATGACACATTGATCTGAACAAAATGGAGAAAAAGATGTGTAACTAAATTAGGAACTGTGTTGAAGATGCAGTTGAAATCCTAAACTGCTGTGTTATCTTTCAGGTTCAATGCCATTCTGTAATGGGTTCTGTAAAGGACATTCTTTTCGGTGTAAGCAAAACTTTTTATTTCCACCACTTCCAGTACTTCTGCCATAATGATGATGAGATTATATCCTGACTGGTACAGAATGAATTGCTTTAAAGGTATGTTATGATAGTGAACTTGGTGTGTTTTTATGGCATGGTAGTGGTGATCTTGTATCATATTTACAGTAAAATCCCTTAAAGCTCCCTTACTTATCATCCTTGCTCATTATGAGAAGTGAGACACAAACCTTATTGTGCGGTTGGTCCAATTTTGGCTTACAACTTAGATGTCTGTGACATTAAACTTCCTCTGCCATAATAGATTTTACCCCTTTCACCCTGAAATCATATTTTATGGAGTTAATGTTTAAATTATCTTTTGGGAGATTTATAATTATAGTTCAAAAATTGTGTGAGGTCTTCCCAATTTTCAGAATTTTATAGCAAGTAACCACTCCATGTTGGTAAGTTCATCTTCTCTTGGCATAGCACAAAGTATCAAACTATAATACTTGGTTGAGTTTTGTGAAGACATAAAATTTGTCAAGCTCTGACTCTGATACTAGGACAACAGGGCTAGATCAGAGATAGCGGGTCTCCTCATTACAAATTAACAGCTACAATGAACAAACACATTCATTGCTATTGACAACTCTCAACTTTGACTTGGTCCTAGAAGTAGTGTCCTTTGAGAAATTCTTCTTTAATGTTGTTCATAGCTCAGTGCCTAAGAATTTCTAAATTGCTAAGTGTTGTAAGTTAATATAGTACATTTTCATCTTAGTTCATCTGTTTGGTGTCCTGCCTACTTTACCTCCCTTAGTCTTATGCTCTGCAGCTTTGGAAAAAGAAATATTTTGGCACAACTCCAATTTGACTGAGCCATGCCCAATCTTCCAGAATCTTGTCCTTTGTATGGGTGGCAAGCTAATTGATATTCAGCCATGGGCTGATTGGTGCATTCAGATACTTGGTGACATTTATAATGAAATGAATATAGACTTTGAATGTCACAATTACTCAGGTCCAGGTTTTCTGCTCCTTGTTCCTATTTCTTTTTCTATCTTCAGATCAGTCCTTAAAGCAAACAAGATCCCAATATCCTCTGCACTGCCTTCCCACCCCCTTTATAATTTTTCCTGCTTAATGTCTCCAAACTTTAAGCCAGTATCATCTTTATATGCAAGTCTGTGTAAGGCATCTCTCAAACATCTACCTTTATTTTCAGTTTCATTTCATGGATGGACAGATCAGGTCAGGTTGAGGAGCATTCACTGGTAGAGTGCATTGTCACACCAAGCACATGAGGAAACAACTCGGGATCCCAGCTGGCAACCCCTAGCCAGTCCCACCCCCCCCCGGAAAGGGAAAGGACCATTTATCTGCTGCAGTCAAGTGTTACGTGGGTATCCCCTTGCCTTTGTCCAGCAGCTAAGGTCTTCAACAATGAGGACCCTGCGAGCAAGCTCACCCTTGGGGAATCACACCACATAGCCATAGTGCCATAACTGTTGCTCCCTCACAATGCAGGTAATGTGCCTCATTCGGGACTCTGTGAGCAACGGCTCATTGAACACAAAGTCAAACCAACAGTACCCAAGGATTCTCCGAAGAGACACAGTACCGAAGGAGTCCAGTCTTCATGTCAGGTCACTGGATAGCATCCATGTCTTGCTACCATATAGCGTTATTATGATTGGGGATATGGGGAATATGTGATGCTTGTATTGCCTATGTAAGAAATTGAAAAAGAATAGCACCATGAATATATTCACATGTCAGCATTTAAATTTGATGATTTGCTTCACCTCATCAAACCATTCATCAGACATCAAAGTACATCAAATGTTGATAGTAAACAACGATACTGACATGACATACCAAAACTTGAATATACACACCACCCTTATTTCTGCTGGTACTGGAACTCGGATGTCAAAAGAACACTGGGAACACGTGGTAGCCATGATGCGTATGCGTGAGTGTTCTGAGTGTGGAGTACAAACCGGTTCTAACTATATAAGGGCTAATCACTTGCCTTTAAAACCCCAATGCCTGGATTTCTGCCAACCTTTTCCAGCTAATAACTAATGAAATGGAACAGGTCTATGCTGGATCATCTAGATCAGGGGTATTCAACTAAAATCTAAAGAGGTCCAATTAGAGAAAATTTCTTGAAGCAATGGTCTGGAAGATTATGTTGTCTAACTATTTAGTATCATATATATTTAAGTAGCCTAGTAGTTGTATCAGCATCTGCATGTAATCAATACCAGACATGAGTTCAGCACATTTCAAAAACTTTTTGAAAATATTTACTGTCACGTAACACAGAACTGAACATGTATGTATGACTGCAGATATGTATAATGTTCCGTCACAGTATATAATATTCTTAAATTTACTAAATGAAAGTAGGGCTGCATTTCAAAATACTGTAAGGCAAAATGAACAAAATGTGAAAATTGTGCATGTTTAAATAAAGTGTTTAACTTCAGAAAAATAAAATAAATGGAGAAAAAGCTTGAATTTCCCCTTTTCTGTTTCACATCTTGACTCAACAGTCTCAACCAATTTTACAGATAATAAATCTCAACACATCTTAACAATTAAACAGTTTTAAATGCTCACTTTCTTCCCCTTTTATATTCATCGCCCCACTTTTTTGCTCAGTGAGAGAATTGAGCTTTAGCTTGTCCTGCCAGGATTTTAAACCTGGGCTTGAATGGAGTCATTCTCATAGAAATGTGGAGGTGTTCGTTGGTGAGCCTGGAACGATATTTAGTTTTGATTATGTTCATTTTTGAGAAAGCTGATTCGCTGTTGTGTGTGGAGCCAAGCATGGTCAAGATGTACAAGACTACTTTCCTCAGACCTGGGAAAGCTGTCTCAGGGACCATTTGGAGCCAGAAAGTGAAAGGGTCAGTTCTTCCACACTGCTATTTCAGGGCCACATCTGCTTGGAAATCAACCAGTTGCATCTGAAGATGCCCAGCATTTACCCATTTAAAGTGCTGTGTGACTTCCTTTGGGAACCCCCTGACATCTGTGATGAGAAACTGGCTCATAATAAACATGGTGAGCTGCTGTCCAAAGCTGAAGGTGTCAAAATGGTTGCTGAAGTTTACAATCAGCTTATTAATAAAGTCAACAAAAGAAGACACATCTTGCTGTCCCTGAACCTGTTCCTGCACTGCTGGGAAGTGTTCACAGTCTCCCTGCAAGTCTTCCTTGAACACCTCATGTTTCCTCTGAAAGGAGCGGACAGCTGTCATCAGTTCACAAACTGAATTGTCTTTGCCCTGTAGCCTCAATTTCAGTTCATTCAGATGTGATATCAACCAAAAAGGCCACATTGTCCATCTGTTTATCATTTTCTAAAAAGAAAGAAAACTGTGATGCCTTCTGACTTCTTAGCTCTGCCAAAAAAGTTGCAATTTCCCTCCTTATGGACCAAAAGCACGCTAACACCCTGCCTTTGCTGAGCCATTTCACACTGTTGTGCAGAAAAAGGTCATCAGCATTGGCATCAACTTCCCTAAGGAATTCTCTAAGCATACGATGCTGGTAGGAAGAGGATGCTCTGAGAAAATGTATCATTTTCATCATTGTATTCATCACCTCAGCATGCTCATCTGACATATGAGGCGCAGAGGACAGATTGATGAATTATGCCATGGTAAGCTATGAGCTCAGAATTTGTCTTCTTTCAGTTTTGCTACAGCTCCTTTCCCTCTCCCTATCATAGCTGGGACTCCATCTGTGGTTATTGAAACCACCTTTGTTGACTGTATTTCTCTCTTTGCCAACATCTCCTTAATGGCCATGTAGATGTCTTCTCCTCTTGTACTGGTCTGAAGGGGAGTGACACCTAACAGGTCTTCACAGAATGCTTTCTGGTCGGTGTTGAAAAACCTGACATACATTAACAGTTGAGCATTGTCACATATGTCAGTGGACTCATCTTCAGCTAAACCTACACATGGTGCCTTATGCATTGCTTCACCAAGCTGGGTTAGCACGTCCTGAGTCAATATTTCATTTTTCTTTGTGGCAGATGATGCTGACATGGGTATTTGCTTTATTTTATCACACAGCTCTTGTTTTGTTTTCCCTCAAGTAGTATTTCAGCTACTGCACTCATGCATTCTTTGACAACCCCTCCATCAGTAAATGGCTTTTTGTGTTGACCCAAAATCCAAGCAACTCTGAGGGAACACGCATAAGAACGTTGTTGGGCAGTGAATGTGTGGCTCAGGATCCTGGTGGACTGGTCATATTGGGCTCTGAGACTAATTACTTTCTGTGATCTCACTTCAGATTTGAGTGGGTATATTTGTTCAAAACCTTAATGTTTTGTCTCATAATGTCGTTTCACATTGGCACTTTTAACAAGTGCCACGGTTTCTTAACATATGAGACACACTGGTTTAGTGCTCCCAGTGGGAAGTATGAACAGAAATGAGTTTGTCCATTCCGGATTAAATGCCCTATTTTCGCTGTCCACTTTCCTTTTTTTGGAGAGCGCCATTTCTTCCTTATTTTTCTGTCCCTTTCTCTGTCTCACCCGTCTTTTCTTTTTCCAGCACAGTCATCTGTATCTCTCACTTTCTTCGGCTTATTGTTTTTTCTACATGTATCGCTATCTTTCTTTATCTTTCTACCATCTATCTTCCTTGCCTCTAACTCTCTCATCTGTCTGGGCTGTAAAGTAAAATAAAGCAATGTTCACCACCTAGAATCCACAGACTTGATTGGCTGAGTGGTATTACGTGAAATGGCTTAACGCACATATAATTGGTCTGTGCATTTCCTCATCCACTAAAACATTACCATAAAGACTACAAAAGCTGCACCGGCTAAAATATAAGGGCCCCGCCAGGTTTTAAATCACAACCTTCTGTTTTGGCTGTAAGTTTGGGTCTGTATGAGACAGATTCTGGGTCCGGACCCGGACTGCGGTCCTCCTGTTAGTGACCTCTGATCTAGATAACCCAAGGAACTAGACTTGGCACTACAAATGATCTTGATTGCATCCTGTCACCAACCATGGAGCCATGCCTGACATCTATTGTTTAATCGTGTATGGAACCTCAACAGAGTATGACCTTACAACCTTGATCAGATGCTAAACTACTTAATTAGTCTATCTTTTATTATAATTAATTATATCTATCTCTAGGACTCATACAATATTTATGGTACTATTTCATTGTATTTAAAAATTGTGTGATCCTCTGTTCTCGGTTCTAGAAGTTGAATTCCCATAGCTTGTCACAGTAGTAGAGTAAGTTTTGACTCTTCAGTTAATCATTAAATAATTTTTAGAATGGATAGATATAGTTGATCCAATATTTTAGTGTTCAGAATAAGTAAAGAAGGTAGAAGACAAAATAAGTGAACATGACTTCTTAAGTTAAAAAAATTATTCAGAAAAAAGAAATTCAGCCAATGCTGTTTATTTGAGCGTCATTATAGTTTATGTTGGCCAGAAAATGGTTCAGATTCTGTTTCTCAAATATATATTTCATAATTATTTAGAGATTGCATTGAAAGGAATGTCTAACATTCCATTTTTGAACACTAAAGTGTAGATTTACGTATGCTGAATATAATCTTTGTAATTTGGCTTCACTTTAAATATCTTTCAACAATAAATGCATTCTTTGAAGTATTCTGCACAAGTATCAAGAACACATTGTCTAAAATGTTCCAAACAGTTTGCTTTATAAAAAGGTTGTTATGATTTTTGAAATTATGGAAGATATCTTCAACATGTTAAAACAGCTCAGGTTTGATCTTGTTATAAAAGAAATGTTTTCACTCGTGACTGTGCTCTTCATTTAAGCAGGTTTGGCAACTGCAGGACAAAGTGCTTCAGTTTTAAAGTTTAGTTTATTTTTTTCTATTTGACATCTTGTTCATCAATGTTCTCTAGCACATTCCATGTTTAAGATGCTTAAGTATGTAGAGCCAATCAACACAAAAATTCTTAACAGTTTAGATGTGTTTAAGTGTAATGATTAAAATAGTACTGTCAGTATTTTATTATAGATACCAAAGCTAAGAACATTTAAGGACATAATATTTTTTTCCCTTGATATAACCTGTAATTGTTTAAAATGATGTCCAAGAGAGCTATAAGCAGAGAAATATCTAAATTATTAATCATTTTGAAAATCATTCTCAATTTATCTTAAACCTGCCCTCAGAAACTATAGTATTATTTCTAATAGAGTATCATTCTCAAAGATAACCATCATCATTCACCATCTCAAAGACCTTTAAAAATACAGTACCCTAACTCACTCAAAAAAAATCACATGCATTATATTCTTTCTTTTCTCTCTTTTACTGACTTGTTGCATTACTTTACTTAGCTCACATAGCCCCTCACCCCTATGCGCACCCATTAGTCAAAGCTTCAACCATTCAAAAGTAATAAATCTAGGAATGGCTGCAAAATAAAGATACTTTAAAAAGCACAGTGCAAAATGTTATGTATTATTGTCATCATTTTCCTAAAAAAACAGTACAGTACTGTTTTTCTATATATTTTTAAACATTTACAAAATTGATTGGGACTGCTACCTAGTGATCCAGCTAAGAATTTATATCTCATCTCACTATCTAATTTGCAGGATGTAAAACATTTGAAAAATGTAATACTGTTATTGTACAATTACATATTAAATGAACAGAGCTTTACTCTTTGTTTTTAGTCAAGCAACACATTCAGGTAAATGGTTTTCTGATTATAGATTTGTGAGTTGTCTATTCTGAAAACACAGGGTTCAAGGCAACAACCAGTCTTTGTCTGTCCTAGAACATGCTAATATGCACACTCATTCATTACAAGCCATTTTAAGTTTCACCAAATAACCCTTTTTGGAATTTGACAGGAAACTAAAACACACCTGGAAACCAAGTTTGCTCAAGGATAACTTGCATAGTTCATGCACCACCACAAAAAAACTGCATGTATTAGATATTACACTAAATACCCAAAAGGCATGTTCTGTCTCCCTTCTTGCTTTCACATGCATGCATTAAAACTTTTCATATGACATATAAAATTCCTGGATTAAAATACTTTTCTAAATCACAGGGCTAACACTATGCAGATAGAGTAATAAAGCTTTCAAAATGTACTTTGCAAAGAGTCCATCTGGGACTGAAATTATTTATAGCTTTTTATAACTTCTCTCTCATAAACAGTCCCCACTACCAGGCTCTGTTCACAGACAGAATATTTTAAAAATAAGTAACAAGCAAGAGACTGGATTAATTACAGAGGAATGCAAGCCATTTGGAAAGGTATTTTTCGTCCTGATATTACTGATAACAATTAATAAAGCTTAATAAATCATGAGTTTTCCTTTCCATATTACTCTTTTCTCATCACCACATTTTGTTTTAAATTAATCAGTACTTTCTATTTAGAAGGCATACATATTCAAAGAAATGTATAAAGACAATGCCATGTTTTCATCATAGAATATTTGTATCTTAAGCACAGTGTAACTACTGTTTCATAAAGGACTTCCAAAGCCAATGCTGAAGTTTAATCTCCAATGTAGGATGAGTATTAAGCCTCTAATCAGAAGGGAGTCTGTGTCTGAAGTTGTTAGGATTGGCTTTGGCATGCCTCACTGGTTGTTCAGCTGTGATTACTGTGACGGACAAGTTACTTTTGAAATCTCTAGGAATGAAAACGATTCTTGGAATGGGAGAATAGTGCTGAAAGATGATCTTGAAGAAAATCAAGTCTAAATTACCAGCAGACAGTAGTAATTGGGTAGCAATAGTTCCTGCATTGAGAATGTAACAAAACTCAGAACAGGACAACATTATTTAATTTGATACATTTTTTCATACTATTGATTGCAATTCATGTAGTAAAATTCAGAACTTTACTATTGTAATCATGGTTTCTGTGTACATCTGAAAAAGAAGTAAGACATCTGGGTGATCATTCATTTTAATATACTAATTTTATCAACTACAGTATGATAAAAAGCCCCCATGTATTAACATATACAGTAGTTTGATACTTTACATCATATTGCAGATGATTTAAGTTTACAGAGATCTTTATTTTTTCACATAATAGTAGTCATTTAGTAATTTAAACTGTTCAAACACAATCAGAAAAAAGTGATCTAGTGTAGATCTAATTACCTGCAAGAGGATGCAATAGGAAAAAACATGATCTTATTTTATTTAGAACACAGAGATCTTATTAAAATTCACCATATAGATTTAATACAAATGGCATTTATGAGTATGAATCTAACATATTGAGCACCATATTATCAGAATAAAGAAATGCGTTTTGTCTCAGGCCTTTCCTTATAATCCCCATTATCTCTTACTGCTTCTGAAGATGGATAACTAGGGGTTTAATAACAACCACAAAAAACATTGGCGATTATGGGCACCCCTGTCTGGTTCTGTGCTCTGAAGTTAAATAGTCAGAATTTACTGTATGCTATTTGTACACACCATGTTTTCTGGAGTACAATATAGCAATTTAATCCTAGCATATATATTGGGACGAGTCAAATTGCATATTACAATAAATGAATGCTCCCATTCAATTTCATCAAAATGTTTTTCTGCATCAAACGATAACAGAACCTATTGGATTAGGGTTGCCAGACGTCCCTTATATCCGGGACATGTCCCATATTTAATAATTTTGTCCCAAGTCCCATACTTACCTTTCAGGGACACCCAAATGTCCTGTATTTAGTTCATTTTCAAATTTTGTAATAAAAATATATTTTAACTACCTTCTTACGGTACTTAGTTGTAACTTTATAAGTAATTATACTTTCTTTTCTCAGATTCTCCTGATGAAAATAACCCAAATGTAACAAAGAAACTAGTGTTTACTGCCTGTTTGCAACTTGTTCAGGTGCTGTGGTTGGCTGAGGACAGCGACACCGTTACTGTTTTGCTCTCCGGCCACACTGCTGTGCAGTTCTGTATCAGCATTGCAACATACAGCGTCAACAAAGTGTGTTGTTACTACTTGCCACGGCCAAAGGCAAAGCCCTCACTGACTCATTCACTCACTCACTCACTCACTCACTGACTCATCACTAATTCTCCAACTTCCCGTGTGGGTGGAAGGCTGAAATTTGGCAGGTTTCATTTCGAAATTCTACGCGTAATGGTCATAACTGGAAGCTGGAACTGGAACTCGAAAGCCGTGGGGGGCGGAGTTTCGTGTGACATCATCACGCCTCCCACGTAATCACGCAGTACGTAGAAAACCAGGAAGAGCTCCAAAAAGCGCTGAAGAAAACATGCATTATATAATTGAGAAGGCAGCGAAACAATAAGAAGCGAGCGAGTGACATATACAACCATATTCATGAGTGCTGCTACTACGGAAACAAAGCACGGTGTAAACCAAAACTTTAAATTAAGTTCATAGACAGGCTGCCGCTGGCATTTGTAATTTAGTGCCTGCCCATATAAGGCCGTCCGTCAGTGGCAATCCAATAGAAACACTGCCGCTAAATATTCACGGGTGAAGGACTGTGCTTATGCAGAGGAAGATGAGATGGTCAGGGTGGTGTTTGGCACAAACTCAGCGAAACTGTGAGAGAAAGTTTTAAGTGCCGGGACTTAGCTAACATTAACTACAGCCGTGGACATAACACGACATGGCACCAGCACAGCTGGGAAACTTCGATGCATGTACACCGAGCGGCTCATGTGAACTGACGCAGTGCACAGACAAAAAGCAACAGTTCCAAAGAGCGCTGAACAAAAACCGAATTACACAATTTAAAATGCAGCAAAAAAATATGAAGCGTCTGATACATACAAGCATATTCATAAGTGCAGCTACTGCGGAAACAAAGCACACGGTGGAAAAAGTCAATGTCCCGCTAAAGGAAGACAGTGTAAAAAAAAACCCGTGCATGCAGTGTGTCAGGTCTCAGATAAAGAAGAAGACGAGCTGTTTCTTGATGCAGTAAGAAACGAATCGATGAATGAAACCTGTTATCTTTGCAACGATTGACAAACACAGAATGTAACTAGAACACAACACATCCTACAAATACGAACCTGATTGAAAGAAATAATGATAATCAAATCCTTGATGACAGCAACACTCAATAACACTCACAAAACAATTACTGTATATCGACAATCATGTTACGTTATTTTTAAAATGTTCCCTTTTCTTTTTCATAACTTCTTTAACACACTACTTCTCCGCTGCGATACGCGGGTATATATATATATGTATATATATACCCTGATCTACATACTCGAATAATGGATACTTTATTCGCCATCAATGATTGTTTTGGTAAAGCCATACTCAGTGTATTCATTAGATGAACGGTAAAAAAGTAAGAGCGAGGGGAGG
>JANRMT010062818.1:20248205-20262654 GCA_026402145.1 Polypterus bichir lapradei
TATTATTAAAATGTTTCCTTTTCTTTTTAGTTCTCTGCTGCCAAACGTGGGTATTTTGCTATGTATATATATATATATATATATATATATTTATATATATATATATATATATATATATAGATAGAGAGAGAGAGAGAGATGACAACAACACTCATATCAATGACAAAACAATTACATTAACAATCATGTTACGTTATTTTTAAAATATTTCCTTTTCTTTTTCATAACTTCTTTAACACACTACTTCTCCGCTGCGAAGCGCGGGTATTCTGCTAGTCTATACTAATAAAAGGCAAAGCCCTCACTGACTGACTGACTGACTGACTGACTCACTCATCACTAATTCTTCAACTTCCCGTGTAGGTAGAAGGCTGAAATTTGGCAGGCTCATTCCTTACAGGTTACTTACAAAAGTTAAGCAGGTTTAATTTCAAAATTCTACGCGTAACGGTCATAACGGTCAACAATGTCCGCCATGTTAAACTTTCTTATTTATGACCCAATCTTCACGAAATTTGGTAGGCAGCTTCCCTGCACTAACTGAAACCGATGTACGTACTTACTTCAGTGGTATGACGCCACTTTCGGCCACCATATTGAACTTTCCAACGGTCTTTGTTGCCCTCACTGACTCACTCATCACTAATTCTCCAACTTCCTGTGTAGGTAGAAGGCTGAAATTTGGCAGGCTCATTCCTTACAGTTTACTTACAAAAGTTAAGCAGGTTTCATTTCGAAATTCTACGCGTAACGGTCATAACGGTCGACAACGACCGCCATGTTAAACTTTCTTATTTGTGGCCCCATCTTCACAACATTTGGTAGACGGCTTCCCTGTGCTAACCAAAACTGATGTACGTACTTATTTCGGTTGTATGACGCCACTGTCGGCCCCCATATTGAACTTTCCAACGGTCTTTGTTACCTATGGGCCCATCTTCAAGAATTTGGTACGCGGGTTCCCAACGCTAACTGAGTCCTACTTACGTACATATATATGTCCATAGCCTGCAGCTCGGTCGCCGTGTGAGGTGGCGTTGGTCCCCCATCCCCACGCCTCCCACATTGTTGGCTGTCTGCCTATATAAGTCCGTCTGTCACTCCGGTCTCTTCATTCCCTTCCTTGCTTCGCCACGATATTCACGTCTCCCAGCTGATAACCGCAGCCCTTTTATTTAATTCACGGCTTCTCCGCTGTTTTATTGTTCGTTTATTACGATTATAGCTATTGTATAGGTATTTTAGACTTAGTTTACATTGCTCAGGTACCCATTTCCTTTATCGTTCCAACCGTACCCCCATTAACATGTCTATCGAGGTGATCACCATCGATCAAAGAACTGTCACTTACTGAGTGGTTTCCATGCCTGGAAATGGTGCCTGCCTTTTCCATTCTCTGTGTTACATATTGCACGGCCATATCAGGCTCACTCTTGATATTAGGAGGAACATTGTGTCTTATGTATTGAATGACTGGGACAGGTTCAAGGTGTGGACTGATGGCGGTACAGGAGATAATTATACTACACAGGAGCACTATAAGAGTGAAATGCTTAAGCCCTTCACCTATGGTTCTTCATGTGAGTTGATCGCTGTCGCTGAATTGTTTGGTTGTCGCTTTGAAGTGTACCGAAATGGTCAAATATTTTACACCTTTGGACAACCGCCAATGCCTCTTAAACATCTTAGATTCACAGGTGAAGATCTGAGTAGTGGACACTTTGATATTTATGAATGTTTAAACTCTTAAAAGCTGGATGTGAAGTTATCGATGAAACCGGTTGTATGCTTACAATGCTTAACAGATGCCGATTGTCACTTCAACACAACAAGTCCAGCAATAGCAGTGTCCCGTTATACAGTACCCAGAAAGCCACCAGCGCACAGCATAAATTGTATGTGCAGAACTGTGAGACTTAAACCGTAAGTGGCCCGATACCGGGCCAACAAAGGTTCAAAATGTTTTGAAGCACCTTTTGACGCATCATATAGAGGAAGTACGTCACACACAGGCACAAACAATACCTCGTTTGAAAGCTACAGGTGTCTACTACACACGCATAATGATCACATTGTTGCAGTATGTACAGTTGACTTTTAATCTGGCATGAAATTATACGTATGTACTGTCATACAAGGGCATCTCAAAAAATTAAAATCAGCCTAGTAATTATTATTAGCAACGAATACCCAAGTGTTATACATCAAATGAAAGGTCTCAACCAGTAGATTTCAAATGATGCCTTAAACAGTTGCTTCAACTGAACACACTGTTGTCACAAGCTAAAAACTGGAAAAACCAGTCACACTGTTTGCCTGATTTTTGCATGTTTGTACATATAACTCCTCAAAACAGCGGCAAAAATATACAAATGACATCTCAGTACTTACAGAAGGTTCTGCTGAATAAAATGAGCCCTAGCACGTGTCACTCCGACAAATGGCTGATGAGTAATCCGACATAATAAAACTACAGGGCAGAAGTAGAAGGTACCTACCTTCTGGCATTTCTGGTGTGGGTGGCTGTTTCTGAGTGGATCACTGGGTCTCAAAATTCATATCATTGGACAGCTGGAGACCGTGACGTTTCCAACGACAAAAGCTTCAGCCCTAACATGCAAATCAACCTCTGATGCCCACTTGGGAAATGGAATTTTCATGTGTTCTCGCATGTAACTTCACAAAGCAACAGCGAATATAATCATGTTATATATCAAAATATACAACATTTTCTGCTGAATACAAATAGAAGACAAAGTGCGACAAAGCATTTTCGAGATATTCAACGTAAAAGAACAAGCATGCCAAGCAAATTGCAGCTGGCATTTCCAGTTGGGTCTTTCATTTCAGTGGGTCTGGGTCGTGCCAAGCTTTTTGCCATTTTATAGCTGCAAATGAGATGCTTCCAATGATATATAATATGCCCACATTTGAAAAAAAGGAATGTGGTAAAGGTGAACAAAATAAACGAAAATGTGGGGTTTTTTTGGGGTTTTTTTGGGAGGTGTGGGGGTGTGTGTGGGTTGTGTGTGTTTATGAATATATGACAGATGTGTGTGTGCATGAGAAATTGTTTCTATTTTGTATAAGCATTTTAGATTATTTTATACCAGTAGTGGCGCACTGCACGATAATGTGCAGTAAATACACTTGACTTGAGCATTCATAGTTTTCATACTCTTTTTATGCGCGTTTAGCATTCATTTGCTCAGAGGATGATGCGCTTGCTGCTTCCTGAGCTGCTCTTGATTTCTCCACCCTAGCGACCCGCTTCTTCTTTTCCTTTGTCGGCATCTCTTCGCATTAAAACTGATTAAGGTAGTGTTTGTGTTGCAATTACTTAGTACATTGTCTTTAATTTTTCACTTAACCTGGCGCTTAAGTCTTCATCCTACCTCAAGAATGATTTAAGATATGAAGAGGTAGGGGAAGTGATGGCGAAGGGATGAGAACGGAGCCCATACGCATGCACTGCACGGCCGCCCTGCTGTCTGCTGCCGAGAGTTGATTCTACAATAAAACAAAAAATAAAAAGAGGAATAACCTTGGATGTCAATCATCACCCTGAAAGCAGATAGTAGACACCACGTAGTATATGTGTACCAAATTTCAGGTCAACAGTTCAAACAGTTTGCGAGCTACAGGTGATTTAAAATCCTGGACAGATAAACGAACAGCCACGGTAGTATATTATATATAAAGATAAATTTTGCATTATTTATATTTATATATATTGCACCCCTGTTCTGGAGGTGGAGGGGTGCCCATTGTGCCAAATGCTGTAACTATTTATTTGTTTGTGTTATCAACATGAAACTTGTCACAGGTACAGCTGACATACCTGGGAACAACTCAGAGGTGAAAAACCTCACCTGGCATTACTTGAACTTGGAATATATTGTACCAGTAACGGCACACTGCACATTTGCTCAGAGGTTGATGCGCTTGCCGCTTCCTGAGCAGCTCTTCTTTTCTCCACCCTAGTGGCCCACTTCTTCTCTTGTTTCATCGGCATCTTTTCACGTTAAAACTGATAGGAATACCTTGGAGGTCAATCATCACCCTGAAAGCGGATAGTAGATGTCACATAGTATATGTGTACCAAATTTCAAGTCAATAGGTCAAACCGTTTGCATGCTACAGGTGATTTAAAATCCTGGACAGACAAACGAACAGTCACAGTAGCATATTAAATATAAAGATTTTATAACAAAAATTTTGTAAAACCACAGTGTCCATATATATTTCCATTTATTTCTATTTTAGCAATGATTTTTGAGTAAAGGAATGTTCACATTTGGCACAAACACAATTACTATCACATTTCAGATGTTATATGTCAAGTTTTCGTGAAACAATGACTGTCCTTCCTTTATTATTATAAGACTTTATTATGGTGTTCTCCCATCTGGAATTTGATAAAAATGCCCAAAAGGTGTTTAAGAACATTCTTATTGAACTTGTAAAAAAATAAATCCATTTTGCCAAGTGTTAGAATGGGGCTATAAAACAGGAAGCCTAACATCCAGATCCAGATTCTTTTTTAGGCTAAACGAAGCACTGTTTAAGTTAATGTTACCGACCTCAGGCCTAGGGGATCCTGGTCCAGGTACAAGCCCCTGTTGCTACAGGGTGTAGCCACAGCGATATGGTGTAAAGCATAAAAGAAACAGACAGCAGTCCTGAGCCTCAGACCATACTTCTCTGTTTTTTTTCTTTATTCTCCTTTTTCCAGAAATATATATATACTTCAATTTCTGCATAGATCAACATGGCAATCAGTGTAAACAATGGTGCAAGCCAATTTCCTCTGCATAACAAATAGTGTAAACACATTTACTTTGAGTCCTTGATTAGAAACCAATTTTCCAAGGAAGCAGACAGTTCTGTATCCCCACATTGTATGTAGATGAGATACTAAATCAAAGCAGTCTGACTATTCAAAGCAGGTGACTCTTTAGCAAGACAGGTAAAAATATTTATGTCCTGTAGATAGCCATCAGCAATAACCTGTAGCAGAATTTTCCAGAAATTCTGCCTTTTCTTTAAAACACTGGTTTATGGCCCATTACACTAAGTAACACATCGAAATGTTATTTTCTTTATAATACTGAGTTCTAGCCCATTACACTCTCCCCTACTTTTTTGAGATGTCTCCTGACATCTTGCACCAAAGGCTCAGCCTTTGGTTCAGTGTCTATTGTGTCTCAACTAGTGGTCTTAGGTAATAATCAAATCCTGGGTATGCTGGATACACTATTGTGTGGCTTGGCAACAGATACATAGGATTCTGTATAACTGCATGGACACCAGGATTCCAATGCTGGTATGATGGCTGCCCCAGTCTGTGGTATGTGAATACTTCTCTGGGTCTGACAGTGCGAGCCGATCTTCTTAAAGTGTCCCCTTCTCTGTCACTCTGGTGTTCTGTTGCTAGGTCTTCTTGACCATTTGTGGGTTCCACTACTTCATCAATGTTCTCCACCTGGAGTTCAGCAACACTGCTCTCCATTTCCAGTCCTTGTTCCCTTGATGTTCCTTGCAAAGGATTTCTGTCAGGTTGTTGTGGTTCTCGTGGTTCAGGGTAGAACTCTCGGGCCTTGGCTCTGAGCCTGGAGCGTGACTCAGATTCTATTACCTCAGATCTGACATGTGCTGGAAAGCATGGCAAGCAACGGGGACCATATGAGGTTTCTGCTTCCTCATCGGAGTGATCAGACGCTGAGTCTGGTGTCTCACTCTTTGTTCTTGCTGGTCTTTGCATTTTCCTTTTCACTGTGTTCGTGTCTTTTTCAAAAGGTAAGTCATTAACAGGCAGCAGGAGGTTGCAGTGTAGTATCCGGGGTGCTCTGCTACCAACTTCTGTCTGTACCTTATACACTGGGCTGTCTTTAATTCTCTCCACAATACGACATACCTCTTTTTCCCAGTAGTCACGGAGTTTTCCTGAGCCTCCTCTCTCAGATAGGTTTCTGACTAAGACTCTGTCACCTGGTTGAAGAATAGCGCCCCTCACTGTACGGTCATAATACTGCTTACCCTTGGCCGATGCTTTCCGACTGTTATCTGCAGCAATCTGGTAAGCTTCCTTCATCTTGGTTGCCCATTTTTGCACAAAGTCCTGGCTGTCTGTTTCCTCATTGTCAGTTGTAAGATTAAACAACAAATCGATAGGTAATCTTGGAGCTCTGCCATACAAGAGGAAAAATGGTGAATAGCCAGTTGATTCATGTCTTGTACAATTATATGCATTGACAATTTGTGGTAGGTAATCTTTCCACTTTGACTTTTTCTCTTCTTCCAAGGTTCGGAGCATCTGAAGCAGAGTTCGATTGAATCGTTCTACTGGATTCCCCTGTGGATGATAGGGAGTGGTGCGGGAGTGAGTTATTCCAGATAGTTGTTGGAGCCTCTGGAAAAAGTTATTTTCAAAGTCACGCCCCTGGTCTTGGTGCAGCTTTGCAGGGTAGCCAAAACGGGGGATAAAGTCTTGGAAAATCTTCTCAGCTGCGGTTTTTCCAGATTTGTTTTTGGTGGCATATGCTTGTGCAAAGCAAGTGAAGTGATCTATCAGAACCAGAACATAGTCATAACCTCCTTTACTTGGCTCAAGATGGAGAAAGTCCACAGAGAGCAGTTCAAAAGGTTTGCTTGTAGTAATGGAGCCCATAGGTGCTCTGTCTGGGTTACTAGTGTGCTTCTGCTTGATGCAGGCGCATTGTCGAATTACATAATCTTCAATTTCTCGCTGCATGTAAGGCCAATAAAATCTTTCTCTGGCTAGATGAATCACCTTGTCAGATCCGATATGTCCCATATCATCATGGAGGCTTTTAAGGACAACTGGTTTCAGCTTATGTGGCAAAACAAGTTGCTTTCTTTTTCCTACTTGCCTGTACAGTACTCCCTTGTAAATGGTGAGTTTCTTCCATTCATGTATCAGTCTCTTTGTTTCAATTCCCATTTGTTCCTTGTCCTTCTTATTTGGACCCCATCCTCTGCTTTTGAGGTTAATGATTTCACTGATGGTAGCATCTTGTTGCTGTGCGACCCTAATATCATTTAGTGTGACTGTATCAGCACTTTCTGGCAGCACACCGTCATCCACTGAGGTGAACTGTAGAGCAGCCACCCATGGCACTTCTTTATCTTTAGCAGCTTTGGGCCCCTGCCAGACAGCTGAGACGACTTCAAGAGATATTGTTTCATTATACTCAGTGATAGTGGCCTGTAAGTCCACAGGAGAGCGGGACAGCGTATCTGCATCTGTATTTGCTTTCCCTGGGCGGTATTTGATGTCAAAGTTATAGTCTGCTAATTCTCCAACCCAGCGATGACCCACTGCATTCAGTTTTGCTGTACTCAGAACATATATCAGAGGGTTATTGTTAGTATATACAGTGAAGGTGGGTGCATAATATAGATAGTCTCTAAATTTTTCACAGATTGCCCACTTCAGGGCCAAGAACTCTAACTTGCCAGAGTGGAGATGGTAATTTCTCTCAGCTGGGGTTAGTGTTCTTGATCCGTAGCCAATTACACGTAGTTTACCCTCCTGTTGTTGGTAACGTACTGCTCCTAGTCCTACGTTTGATGCATCAGTGTGCAAAACAAAGAGCAATTCAAAATTTGGAAAAGCAAGTATGGGTGGATTGGTGAGTATATCCACAAATTTAGAAATGACTGTACGATGTTCATTAGTCCATTGAACTGGTGTCCTTGAAGGTAGCTGTACATTGGATTTTATCCTCCCTCTTGCTGTAGTCGCCAAGCTGGATTTTCCAGTATTTCCAATAGTACCATTTAAAAGTTCAAACAAAGGTTTTGCCAACCTGGAAAAGTCCTGTATGAAGGAGCGGTAATAACTAAGGAAGCCCAGCAAGGATCTGACTTCTCCAACTGTTGTGGGTTCCTTTTCCATTAACTGTCGGACTGCTTCCAAATCCTTAGGGTCAATCTGCACCCCCTCTTCAGACACTAGACGACCTATGTACCGGATTTGTTGTCTGAATAACTCACATTTTTCTGGTCGTAATTTTATTCCGTGTTCTCTCATTCGAGACAGTACCCGTCTCAAGTCTTCCACATGGTCATGAAATGTTTTTGAAAAGCAAAGTACATCATCCAAATATGGGGTGCAACATTCATCTCTCAATTGTTCCAGTACCCCTTCCATGCATCTTTGAAATGCTGCAGGAGCATTGCTCAAGCCAAAAGGAATGCATACCCACTCATATAGTCCCCAAGGGGTACTGAAAGCAGTGACAGATCTTGAGTCCTCATCCATGAAACATTGATGATATGCACTTCCTTGATCCAGGATTGAAAACCATGATTAGCCCCCAAGATTATCCAGTAGGTCTTGAATGCGTGGTAAGGGGTGTCTGTCAGGGATGGTTTTACGGTTTAGCTCTCTAAAGTCCACACAAAGACGCACACTTAAGTCCTTTTTCCTGACACAGACAACTGGAGAAGAGTAAGCTGAAGTGGACTTCTTTATCCATCCATGGTCCAAAAGGTTCTGGATGTATTCCTTCAACTCTTGGTATAAGGGCTTTGGAATAGCATTGTATCTTTTCTGCACAGGAGTATCATCCTTCAAGTGGATTTTTAGCTTCAAATCTGGAATGCAACCAATTTCACCATCTTCCCGTGAAAATACATCTGATTCTTCATATAACATGCGCTTAACTACCTCTTGTTCTTCCTCTTTTAAGTGGGACAAATCTACTGGTGGGTTCCATTTCTCTCTAGCAGTAACCTTGTATTTGTTGCTTTCCTGTTTAACTCTACTGTACTCTGTGTGTGCAGCATTGACTTGGCCATCAATTGGCTGGCTGAGTATTACTGGGTCAGATGGTGGGGGAAGGACTGGCCAGATATCAATAATTTCTTCTAGAGTGCCTAATATTGTTCCACTAGGAAGGTAGATATCATGTAAGGTGTAATTTTGAAGAGGTATGGTAATTAGTTTTGAAGTACCTGTTGGGCTGTCAACAATGGCAGGGATTAGTTCAATGCCCTCTGGGCAATGATTCTCTGCTAGTGGCTCAAAAGTCATTGTGCCTCCTCTAGGCAAAGCCCTAATTTTACATTTCACTTGACATATCTGACATGCTGGGATAACAAGCCCCTTTTTCCCCATCCTTACTGTAATACCTGGTGATATTGCTTCCCCATGTTTTACTCCTACTGCAGAGATGATATTATCTGCTGTGTCACCTTTCAGGTTTAATGCCTCACTCAGCAGCGCGCTAAGAATTGTGGTATCGGTCTGGTCACAGTTCTCTCTGATCAGTTCCTCTATAACATTGAAGCCTAACAGCGGACAGTTAACATGACTTTGACTTACTAACAAAGGAACATCAATGGCTACCTGCCCATGCCTGGAGCTCAGTATCTGAAGTGACACCTCAATCCACCCTTCAAATGGAATCTCAGTGCCATTTGCTGCAGTAATACAGAGGGCACTTCCTGTTAATAAACTCTCAAGTGACTGAATCTTAACATCAGGCAATGTCTTCCTTACCCACTCTCTCCCCACTATGCTAACCTGTGCTCCTGTGTCTAACAGCATTTGTGTTTGAATTCCATTGATTACACACGTGACCATGCAGCGACTCCCAATTAGTTGGGCAGCACGTTTTTCTTTAGGGGGCAGTAGATACATGTTTTGCATTATGGGAGCCTCAGTCTGGGGGGACCTGTTACTTCTCTTGGTCACTGGTTGTTCCCTCTCCAGGGACCTTCCCCAGTTTCCCGATTCCCATCTCTTAGTACAGCCAACAGCTCTGTGTCCCGTTAAACCACAGCGAAAGCAGTGAGTACACCGTTCTTTTCTCTGCTGGGCACATTCTTGACATCTTCTTTTAGGACTATCTCTTGAGACCTGAGTGTTCAATTGCGGCAGTGCACGGACATCTGTCCGAGTACTGTTACCAGTATGCTTTGTGATCTTTTCAAAATTTTTTTTTAGCATAGACACTTGAGCTGTCAGCTGCTCAATGGTAGTATTATGAGCTTGATGTGCACAGAGAACTTTCAAATTATCATTTTCGTTATGGTTCACAATCTTGTCAAATTGTTTTGCTAGTTCGGACACTCGAGCAGTTAACTGCTTTATACTGTAGCTGCACTGTCAACTTGCATTCTATTGTTTGCTTGACTCAGTTCAGTCTGATCAGCCTGTGAACTGTCCTTTGTTGTACTGAATTTACAGAGACAGACCTATGTTCATTCGGAGTGTGAAGACGCTTTATTCTCTCTGCTTCCTCCCTGGTAGATTTAGTTATCTTCTCTAGAATTATATCATCAGTCATCTTCAAGTCAGTTAGAAATCGTTTTATGTCTTGTCTGATGTTATTTTTTTCATTGAACCCTTGATAAAGGGTATGAAGAAATATGCCCTGAACTAATTTTCTGTCATAACTGAATTCAGCTCCATGCTGTTCTGATGCCTGCAGCACGCGTTGTCGAAGATCCATTATCCTATATACAAAATGTTTGGGTGTTTCCCTATCTTGTTGCTTTGTATTGCTCAGTTCTTGAAACAGTTCTGTGCTGCTTTTATCCCTAATGTGTAACCTAAGAAATCGTTTGAGCTCATCTAATGTGAGATCATCTCTACTCATGAGAAACCTTTTGAAGATACATGGTTTAACTACTTTTAGTACAGACTTAACAACTTCAAACTCAGTAAATCCCTCATGTAACCCTACATCTATTTGTTTGCAAAGGTTACTGTATGACATTTCAGAGCCCCCATCATAGATTTGCCCACCATGGACTTTGAACTCCCTACGAGACAGAAAAGTAGCAACATCAGTGAGTCTTACCACTTGATCTGAAGTCCTGTAAAGAAGACATCCTTTCTCCGAGTCCACAGAGTTCCTCCTATTTTGAAAGTTTCTGCCAAAATGTTTAGCTTGGCTTGAATGAATATCTTGATCCAGCCCTGCAGTGGTAACACCTGTAAAATCCATACTCCTAGCAGGGTTGAAATCCTTTCTGGTTAGGAATTGTGAAATTGTATCCTGGAGGTGAAGTAGGTGTGACATGCCTTCGTCCTCCAAATTTCTCAACTTATCACTCTTAACATAATCAAAAAGGAAATAATAAAGTTCTTGTTCACCTAGTTGTGAGAGTTTTACAGTTTCATCTCCTTCTTCATCTGCTATACTTGCAGCAAGAAGGCTGAGTTGATTGTAATCCAGAAATATTAATTTCTTATGGATATCCCAGATCAGCATCTTGCGTGGTCTGGATGTTGCCATCTCCCTTCTGTACCTGAAGCTGGGCTCTCTGGATGACACAATTACAGGAGTTGTCCCTGAAGTTTCACAACAGGAAGTACCAGGTGTAGTGATGACTGTTTCCATGACAGAGTGCTGATCCTGGACAAAGCCCCCAATTGTTACCGACCTCAGGCCTAGGAGAACCTGGGCCAGGTACAAGCCACTGTTGCTACAGGGTGTAGCCACAGTGATATGGTGTAAAGCATAAAAGAAACAGACAGCAGTCCCGAGTCTCAGAACATACTTCTCTGTTTTTTTTCTTTATTCTCCTTTTTCCAGAAATATATATATACTTCAATTTCTGCATAGATCAACATGGCAATCAGTGAAAACAATGGTGCAAGCCAATTTCCTCTGCATAACAAATAGTGTAAACACATTTACTTTGAGTCCTTGATTAGAAACCAATTTTCCAAGGAAGCAGACAGTTCTGTATCCCCACATTGTATGTAGATGAGATACTAAATCAAAGCAGTCTGACTATTCAAAGCAGGTGACTCTTTAGCAAGACAGATAAATATTTATGTCCTGTAGATAGCCATCAGCAATAACCTGTAGCAGAATGTTCCAGAAATTCTGCCTTTTCTTTAAAACACTGGTTTATGGCCCATTACACTAAGTAACACATCGAAATGTAATTTTCTTTATAATACTGAGTTCTAGCCCATTACACTAATACTGTATAATAGAAAAGGCAAATGTTGGAGCATTCAAGCCTCGTATGTCACTTCCTGCTGTACCTTGAGATAAACACTCAAAAACAGTGTTTTACCTTGGAGCATGAGGCCCTGGCTCTAAAGCTTCACACACACAACTGGAAACACTGAAGGAGAAGCTTCCCTGAGAAAGGAAAGATAACATAGTAATTGTCAATATTACAATATTAATCTTGTTACATTCAATGCACAACATGCAAATGTCTTCCGTTGTGCTAATGCCCTGAGGCCATTCATGTGTCTGCACTATGTTGTTCAGTATTGCAAACGCCATTACAATATTGCAAAACTTTTTGGGGCTATACAGCAGTATGCTGCCTAACGAGTCCAAACACCGCCATTTACCTTTAATTGAAACAATGATCCATTCCACCACCAATCGTGTGGGAGTCCCTTTCATTGTATATCCTCTTTTGCAGTGCAGCCCCAATATCACCTGAAAGAAAGATGATAAAAGTTGTCTGTAATGTACTAAACTTAATTGCAGTCCTGTTAATAATGCTTACTTATGAAGAAGCTAACCATCACACAGATCATGATCCTGAAGCCTGCTTCCACACTACTATTTGATAAAGTAAAGGAATCGTGTGTTTAACTGCACAACAGTGATAGTCACATATATTTCAGCATTACACTTCAGTAGTATAATAACTAAATGAAAGTATTTACTGTTTGCAAAACCAAGTTAATTCTGTAATGGTGACAAAAAGAGTACTGTAACAAAATCAAAAGGTGCTTCGACTAAGTATTAGTTTAGGGGGCATGCACACTAATGCAGCCATGTTTTTGTATGATTTTATTTCCCTTTTTTCATTAGTTTCCAATTAATTTTAGCCTTTTTTATATAGATTGTAATTTTTGTTTCCTTTTTATCACACAAAAACTGCCATTTTGGCATGGGTGTATAGACTTTTTATACTGTACCCTAAGGTTATTAAAACCTGTAACAAAATAGGGATCATGTAATTTCTGTATGATCATGTGAGTAGTTTAGGCTCCAGTTCTGCACACAACTTCAAGAGGATGGCTCTAGGAATAGTAAATCAGCTTAATAATTGTAATATAATTTATTTTTTTGCCATTTACATTTTCTTGAACTTATTTTTCTTATATCTCAACTTGCTTAGAGTTTTAAGGTAAGAGCGCAGGGTCATCTATTTGTACAGCACCCATGGAACAATTGCAGGGTAAAGGCCTTGCTTAAAGGCCCAACAGAGTAGCAGTACTTCTGTTACTGCCAAGATTTGAACCGGCAACCTTCACATTACCAGCCCAGATCCTTTAGCCACAGAGCCACCACTTACAAGTCATTGATCATCATGAGCTAAAAATTATTGCACTCTACAAAAATCTTCCAAAGTAGCTAAGGCTGCCATTGACAGTTATTTTGTACAACACACCGGCTACCCTTTTTATAGACAAAATAGGCTACAGGTTAATTCAGTTAACATTAAGCATATGCATTATGGGTAATTACAAATACTAAAGAGAGCTTTATGGAGAGAACATGGCAACTATGTGATATAATTAGTTTAGAAAACATCAGATTGTGACTGACATGTCCTTGAAATGTGCAATGAAATTTGATTTTCTGTTCATGTCATTGTCCTGTTGCCTAGAGTCACTAAAATGCCAACACCAAAAATGTCTGTGTAGAACTTATGGATGGTTGACACCTGCTGCAACCGCTGCCAATTTCCTTCACAAGTTTGTATTTTATAAATCCCAACTTTTGTGTAAGAAACGGCTTACTGACATTTCCGATCAAGTTTTATACATGAGGCCCCTAGTATTTATAGCAAATTTTTTCATGAATTTAATTTTAATGGTTGAGAAAATACTATTTTACTTTTCCCTTTTCTACACATCCATTACATCTTCTATTAGTCTGTGATGGCCAGAGTGATTTTCTACATTGTGGTGTGCTGGGCTGGTTATGTCACTTCAAGAGAGACCAGCCCCCCTGAATCAACAAACTAATTAAGGAGCAAGTTCAGTTGTAGGAAACTCTCTGGACCCCTGGAGTTAGTAGTAAAGGAGAGAGGTAAAACAAAACTTAGTGCCATTATGAACAATGCTGCACATCCTCTCTCTGGCACACTAACACTGAGTACTTTCAGCTAGTGTTTTACTCATCAGAAGTGTGTCAAGAAATGCTACTGGAGCTTCTTTATACAAATAGCAATGTGCCTGCATAATGCCTCACTGTGACTGTGACAGTCAAGTCAAACTTTTCTTTCTTTTAATTTTTTTTGCTTTATAGTCATTCTGGTTTGTATTCAGACCAAAGTGTGTTAAGTATATTTATGTATTACTTAACTTCCTATTTATGTATTTTCTATTTAAAGAGCTCCTGTATAAAGCCAAATTTCCCTTTGGGGACAAATAAAATTCTATCTATCTATCTATCTATCTATCTATCTATCTATCTATCTATCT
>JANRMT010062818.1:20262664-20321212 GCA_026402145.1 Polypterus bichir lapradei
ATCTATCTATCTATCTATCTATCTATCTATCTATCTATCTATCTATCCTTGGACAGATATGAACTTTAATATCAAAAATATGAAGTGTTATGAAATAGAAGGAAAAACATTTGGTATAATTACACAGTGGGTGTCCAACACTTGTACACCTCATGAGGAGGACTTAATATGGACTTGTCACTCTCTATATATAAACAGCTTAAAAAGTAACTGAGAGTATTCATAGAATGTCTTCTCCAGTATTTACTGCACTGTTGTTTACAGTATTACCTTCTGTGTTACAAAAAAGACATTTAATTGCTTGTGAAGGTCCAGTAAAATAAAGTCAAGTAGAAGAGCTGTTAGACTTATTGTAGGTCTGTGAGGCATTATATATAATGAGAAGTTGGAGGAGGTAAATCTTTTCTTATTTAAACAAACTATGAGGTGACACGATATAAGTGTTTAGGGAGGAAATTTGTAGGGTGGATGACTGCTGTTTATTAAAGAATGACTTCTGTTTTACACAGATATTTGAAATATTTCTTTACACAGAGAACCACTGATACATGGAATCAGCAACTAATATAAGGTACTAAGTAAAGCTGTAGACTTTATAATTTAGGAGGACTTCAAATCTCACTTTTTCTGATATTTTGTAAAGGGTAAGTGAAGGATTGATTACATATGTTAGAATAAATGACGTGTTCTCAGGAACATTTTTCTTATGTTCTTATGTGACAATTAAAAGCTAACACAAGTGTATAACCCTGCAAATTCTTTTTCCAGCCTCAATATCTAAAAGCATTCATGATGATGATGGTTTGAATGGATGAGTATATAATTTGTTCAGTTGAATAACAGAATAACAGAAACAAGAAGGGCCATATTTTATAGTAAAGAGTAGACAAAAATAAATGAATTTACTACTACCATTGATAGGTAGCCATTCATGTTCAGACTTACCAAACTACATTATTTATTCTTTCTTTTCACTTTAAAAATATTTTCACATAAAGAAGAAGAAAAAACTGGCTATTAAAAAAAGTTTATTAGATGTGCAAAATCATCACGGATATACAGTAAATATAGATAAAATGAAAAATGTAAAATGTGTTTATTTTAAAATTATAAGATTTAGAACCTTATGCTATTCAAAATATTTAGAAGCTAATTTCTGCAATGAATAACAGCTTGACACTAAAGAAAATATCAATAACAACTAAATGTTTACGTTGCCAGCTATAGTACAAAAGACTTTACATTGCATTATAATATTACTGCATAATGTAACACATATTTTCCCATTTTTCTACATAATCATTAGACCTCATTAATCCTGTCTACCACATTGCCCATTAATTATACTGGAGAAAGAGGGTATATATTTGCCTTGAAAAACAGAAGTTAACTGTATTAGCAAAGAAGTCTGTAATATTTAAGCCCGTTCATCTGCTGAATATTTGCTAACATGTGCAACCTAAAGTTGTACTATTGCCAAGGAAGTAGCTGAATAGAGTGCATATTTCTTCAGTACCTACTTCCACCAAAGGTTACTTCTTAGCAGCACTATTTTTTCTTGACTGTCTTTTTACTGACTATTTGTTCCTTCTATTCTGTGTTTATGATTTCTTTTTTTAGCCTTTGTCTTGAATAATTTATACCATGTAGGGTGATTCCCACATAGAATTAAGATTCAATAGGAATGCAAAATTATTTAAAATAGACAGCTGAATACAAGTACTGACAACAGATTGTTACATTTAATATAAGAAACTAAATCATTTATATGTGAAATTTTAATACTTTGAAAAAATACGATTTAATAATAGTACATGAAACTATTTATTATAATTGTGAAGAATCTGACTAATCATGATTTGAGAGGGAAACAGTCCTGGAAAAAAAATTATCTTTTCATCTTTTACACCCAATGCTGCCAATATGGGTTCTGCATTTCACCCAATGACAAAGACAAACTCAGACTCATTCATAGAGTGCCTGTTGACCTAATAAGCATGTCCTTAGAACATCAGAGGAAAACTGAAGTACCTGAAAAAAACCACATTGTAGTATTAACATATTTATATGTGTATTGCTATATTTTTGGAATTCTATGTGCCAGTATTCTTTTTCTGTTATTATATTCATGTTTGATTTATATATAAATTGTAGATTTTTGCTTATGTTTTAGTTTTCTTTATTTACACGATGCTGTTTTGCACCTGAGACTGTGACATCAATGACATTAACAGAAGTTGAAATATAAATTTGGCAATGTTTGCACTGTACGTAATTCTTCAGTGGATTTAGAAACCTTCTGATCTTCATAGTGATAGTTAGCTTTATTTTCAAGTAGGCCCTAGCATTAGGATTTTGAGTTTTGGTTTTTGTGTAACACTTTAGTTTTGGTACGGCAAAAATGCATCTTTTGCTCATTTACTATAATGTAACAAACACTTCTTTGGTGCTTCATAAGAATTACAAAGTATCAGTAAAGTGTTTATCCATCGCTGCAATGTGACCTACTAACAAAACTTTATTTTGGAGTTGTCTGAGGTGGCTTAACCGAGATACATTTCTCTTGATATAACATATTTAGAATATTAACCAGTAATTTTTCTATCATGTCAATGACACCACACTGCACAGAGATGAATAACCAATCTTCTGATGTTTTATCAAACCAAAATAAGCCTTTGTTAAGATTTTGTTACAGAAGAGTAAGTGAGTAATAGATGCATTTTAACAGCAGCTTAACTTTTTTGCCCTTTGTTTCCTGTCACTGATTATTTTGATTACTTCAGTTTTCTAACCTCTGCTTGACTTTTTGAAGATGACTTCACTTTACTCCTGCTTGTTATATGCTCACAATAATCCTTGTAACTCAGCATGTCTCAACACCCATACACAGACACAGCGGAACGTGTAAAATCCACAGAGAGGCTGCCAATTTCTGGCCTTTGAATTCAGGCCTCTGGTACTGCAGCACCATGCTACTAAGCCTTGAATAATAATAAAAACAATAATTGCCTATAATGTTAGGTGTGCAATTCAGTATTCTTTCAAAGGTGGGACACTGTACTAAGCACTGTCCTTTAAAACACAACTGACCATGCAGACCCTGAAAATAGTGCAGACTGTGGTGAGCATGTGAGAACAGGTACATGTTTTTCTAAATAAATTTGGAAAAAACAAAACTAAAAGTCACTCACTAACCTCTGGACAAAATTAGAAAATCAAAGAGAGATGAAAAAAATGGCAGTTGTAAGACTGCAAAAAGCCATCATCCCAGAATCCCCTATTTATATTCCTGCCTCTCAGACATGTGACTGATGCCCAGCAAATGTTGCCATGCAATATACTCAGGCAGGAGGGACTGGGGCAAAAAAGTGAAAAGGAAGCGAAAGGAGCAAAGTTACACCCATTGCTGACCTCATACCATTAGATGAAATGCAAGAGGTTAAACAATGATAACTCTAAATAAGTCCTTACCAAAATTATTAAAGTAAATACACAAAGACAAAAGGCTTAAATGATATGAAATGATCAAAACTTTTAAATCAAGAAAAAAAATTAAGGGAACACTTAAATCAGTCATTGGATCTTGATGAACAAAATATTTTAACTGGAAAATCTTTACTGAGTAATACTGTGTAATTTGTTGAGAACAAAATGAATTAAAAATGGTCAGTGGAAACCAAGATCGCCAATTCAACATCATTCAGCATGGATCCAACATCTCACAGAAAATCAAAGTCAAACATTAAAATCACAGGCTGATGCAACTTGTGTGAATTTCATAACGCCAACTCATAGTGTGATTCAGGAGGGTGTGTGGCCCCCACATGCCTTTATGCACTCCTGGCAATGTCTAGGCATGTTCCTGATGAGATGGCAGATGGTGTAGAGAGGGATCTCCTCCCAGACCCGGATCAGGGCACCTGTGAGCTCCTGGACAATTTGTGGTGCTACTTGGTGGCATTGGATGCACTGATAAATAATGTCCCAGAGGTTCTCAGTTTAACTCAGGTCTGCGGAATGGCATCAATGTCTTCATCATCCAGGAACTGCCTACACACTCTGGCCACATGAGGCTGGGTATTGTCCTGCACCAGGAGGAAGCCAGGGCCCACTCCACCAGCACAAGGTTTGGCAATGGTTCTGAGGATTACATCCTAATATCTAACAGAACACAAGGCCCCTTTACCTAACATGTGGAGGTCTGTGAAACCCTCCAAGGATATACCTCCCAAGACCATCAGTGACCCACTGCCAAACCAGTCATGCTGGATGATGTTGCAGGCTGCGTAACATTCACCACGGTGTTTACAGACTCTTTTGCGCTTGTCACATGTGCTCAGTGTGAACGTACTCTCATTTGTGAAGAGTACAGGGCTCTAGTGGCGAAGCTGTAAATTGTAGTATTCTCTGACGAATGCCAATCGAGCTGCATGGTGATGGGCTATGGACACAGGTTCCACTAGAGGACATCGGGCCCTCATACCACCATCATGGAGTCTGTTTCTGACACTTTGATCAAAAACATGCACACCAGTAGCCAGCTGAAGGTCATTTTCAAGGGCTCTGACAGTACTCCTCCTGTCCCTCCTCAAACAAAGAAGCACATACCGGTTCTGCTGCTGGATTGATGCCCATCTCCAGGTATCTACTCCATGATCGTCTTGTGATGGCATGTATGGTTATGCCATCCTGGAGGAGCTGGACTACTTGGCTGCAGGTACCGCCTCATACTACCAGCATTCATAATAAGGACACTAACAAAACTAGACAAAAATCAGTGAGGAAAGATAAGGAGAGAGCAATTGTTTGTGATCACTATCTCCAATATCATTCCATTTTTAGGGGCTATCTTGCTGTTGCCTCTCCATTGCACCCGTAGCCACTTTCAATTGCACAAAGCAGGTGAAGCTGATTCACAATTGCTTATGCATTCAAACTGAACAGATTGATATCTCTAAAACTTAACTGACTTGGTGTAAGGCTGTGATGATTAAGTGTTTTCTTAGTTTTTTGAGCAATGTATTTCCAGATCAATTTGTGTGAAAGAAAACCATACTAATTAACATGATCCCGTAAGGATCTAAGCCAGAAAATGATGTTTGAGAGTAAATATCTTATTTTCAATGATGTAACACCAGATAAAAATTGTGTTTTCTTTTTTCCTCATATAAATTATTGTTCCACTCAGATTCACATTGTTTCAAGTGGTAAGGTGTTTCTCTCTTACAAACACAAGTAGATAATACTTCAACAACAACAACAACATTTATTTATATAGCACATTTTCATACAAAAAGTAGCTCAAAGTGCTTTACATAATGAAGAATAGAAAAATAAAAGACACAGTAAGAAAATAAAACAAGTCAATATTAATTAACATAGAATAAGAGTAAGGTCCAATGGCCAGGGTGGACAGAAAAAACAAAAAAAAAAAAAAAAAAACTCCAAACGGCTAGAGAAAAAAATAAAATCTGTAGGGATTCCAGACCATTAGACTGCCCAGTCCCCTTGCTTAAAGCAAGTGTCAGATTAAAGAAAAAAAATCAACAGAAATAATATAAAATGGAAATGAATTATCAATAAAGGCATGTATACCAGCAATCGTTATTTATTTCTATTGTTAACACCATTAACAGAAAAAGCATGAAACACAGTGTGTAGCACTTATAAATAGGAAATGCCACCATGTTAATTTACTTTCAAGGTTAGCTCCTTATTTAACTAGCAGTCCCAAAGAAATTGCTTTGTGTATCTTTTTCATATAGTATATTAGTTTGAAAACTTAGCTGTAATACATGAAGGGTAAATTAGGCTCTGTCTTTCTTTGCCCTTTAGTTAAATCAAAGCATTTATGAACATTTCTCTCACATTTACTATTTGTGTTGTTGTATTTTATCACTTTTCAGGGTCAGCACTTGAAATGTACCTGGTGAGCATAAACTACCATATAATGTGATACATTCAGCTGTTCTTCAGCACATGACTTCCACATGCAAAGAGAAAACTGGGTCTAAAATTCCTTGTGCATTATTTTAATTAGTTTATATAACAAGTCAAGTTTGAACTGGATTAGAATCATATTTTAAGTAAATGGTATGCAGCTCAACTTGATAATATTCTCCTTACACAAACAAAATATTCTACCTAATGCAATATATATATATAACTATAAATCAATGCTTTATGTTATGTATTTTTTTTCTTTATAGAAACTGCAAAATTAGTACCATGACAAATGTTATAGGTTATGAGTCAAAAGGCAATATTCCAGTCTTGTACAGTGACCCCATTAAGTACTTTTATAGATAAGAGGTAAACCTGGAAGTAGAAAAGTCTGATCCTGTTTAAAAGAGGGTTACAAAGCTGTGCATCATCTGTCTATGGGATTCACAGACGTTTTGAATAGACATTACTTTCCTTCTGATGGGCCCATGTACTGTACTAGTGCAGAATCATACTGTGTCTTCAATGTTAAGTTTTGTTATATATTTAAAGTTTATAATATTTGAGCTGAAATACCCAGCAATGTACAGTATAAGAGGCAAGGTAAGAAAGCATGTATTTTTTACAAGTTAAGTCTTGGAGGACCCATGTGGCTGCAAGTTTTTATCATTACCTGCTTCACAATTACTCAGTCATTTTACCTTGAATTGAACTCATTGTTAGCTACTCATTTTTCTTCTCTTCTTAATCTACATTCAGAAAAGCATAGTTCTGTGAGATTTATGTTTATAAACTTAGAAATATCTGAATTTTTGCCATATCATTTGTTTCTCTTTTTTGCCATTTTCCTATTAATTTCCCTTTAAGCTCCCTTAATTGTCATTTTATTGTTCTATGGAAATTAAATGTTCATTTTGAATTTGATGCCTGCAACACATTTCAAAAAAGCTGGAACAGGGGCAACAAAAGACTGGAAAAGTTCTGTAATGCTAAAAACTCACCTAGTGGAGCATCTCACAACTAATTAGGTTAATTGGCAACAGGTAGGTACGTAAAGGGCATCCCAGAGTGGCAGAGTCTCTTTGAATTCAATAAAGGGTGGGGTTCACCACTCTGTGAAAGACTGTGTGGGCAAATAAAATGTAAGAGCAACATTCCTTAAGTTAAAATTGTAAAGAATGTGGGTTTTTCATCATCTATGGCACATAATATCATTAAAAGATTCAAAGAACCCAGAGAAATCCCTGTATGCAAGACACAAGGCCAAAAACAATAGGGACACTTCTGAAAACCATTCTCTGTGAAAACAGTTTGTCACTGCCTCCAGAAATGCAAGTTAGAACTCTAAAATGCAAAGAAGAAGCCATACATAAACTTAATCCAGACACACCACCACCTTCTCAAGACCTGATCTCATTTAAGTTGGAATGAGATGAAGTAGAAAACTTTCCTGTGGTCTGACAAATCAAAATTAGAAATTATTTTTGGAAAGTATGGATGCTTCATCGTTCAGGCTGAAGATGAGAGAGACCACCCATATTTTATCAGCACAACAGTTTAAAAGCTATCATCTATGATAGTATGGGGGATCATGAACTGCTGAACAACTAAAATCCTATATTAAGCAAGAATGGAACAAACATTTACACGGTGTTGTTAACAGAAGAGAAAATGCAACGCAGTGGTAAGTATGCCCCTGTCCCACCTTTTTTGAAATGTATCAAATCAAATTAAAAATGACTACATGTTTTTCTAAAAACAGTAACATTTCCCATTTTCAACATCTCATATGTTGTCTTTGTACTAATTTCTTGATCTGTAGGATGACAATGGATATCAAGAAGAGGAGAAGAGTGAGGGCAGAGCCAAGGATCAAATGGTGGAAGGTGAAAAAGGAAGACTGTAAAGTTGAGTTCAGGGACGAGGTAAGATTGGCACTGGTTGGCAGTGAAGAGTTGTCAGATAGCTGGGCAACTACAGTAGAAGTGGTAAGGGAGACAGCTAGAAGAGTGCTTGGTGTGACATCTGGACAGAGGAAGGAGAAAAAGGAAACCTGGTGGAGGAATGGGGAAGTACAGGAGAGAATGCAGAGGAAGCAGTTGGCGAAGAAGAAGTGGGATAGAAATGCAAAAAGTAGACAGGAGTACAAGGAGATAAGGCATAAGGTGAAGAGAGAGGTGGCAAAGGCTAAAGAAAAGGTGTATGATGAGTTGTATGAGAGGCTGGACACTAAGGAGGGAGAAAAGGAACTGTACCGATTGGCTAGACAGAAGAACCAAGCTGGGAAAGATGTGCAGCAGGTTAGGGTGATAGAGGACAAAGATGGAAACATACTCAGAAGCGAGGAGAGTGTGCTGAGCAGATGGAAAGAGTACTTTGGGAAGCTGATGAATGAAGAGATTGAAACAGAGAGAGAGAAGGTTGGATGATGTGGAGATATTGAATCAGGAAGTGCAACGGATTGCCAAGGAGGAAGTAAGGACAATAATGAAGAGAAAAAAAACGGGAAGGCTGTTGGTCCAGATGACATACCTGTGGAAGCATGGAGGTGTTTAGGAGAGAAGGCAGTGATTTTTAACCAAATTGTTTAATACAATCTTGGAAAGTGAGAGGATGCCCGAGGAGTGGAGGTGAAGTGTTCTAGTGCCTATTTTTAAGAATAAAGGGGATGTGCAGAGCTGTGGTAACTACAGAGGTATAAAACTGATGAGCCACAGCATTAAGTTATGGTAAAGAGTAGTGGAAAATAGGTTAAGAATGAAGGTGATGATTAGTAATCACAACTCAAAGACACATGATATCCTATATGGTGTTCCACAAGGCTCTATCCTGGGTCCGCTGCTCTTCTCAATCTATATGCTTCCGTTAGGTCAGATTATCTCAGGGCACAACATGAGTTACCACAGCTATGCTGATGACACACAGCTGTACTTATCAATAGCGCTTGATGACACCGACTCTCTCGATTCACTAACACAATGTCTGACTTGTATCTCAGAATGGATGAATAGTAACTCTCTCAAGCTAAATAAAGAGAAAACTGAAATTTTAGTGATTGGCAATAATGGTTTCAATGAGGTTATCAGAAATAAACTTGATGTATTAGGATTAAAAGTCAAGACGGAAGTAAAAAACTTAGGGGTAACTGTTGACTGTAACCTGAATTTTAAATCGCATATTCATCAGACCACTAGGATAGCATTTTTTCACTTAAGAAACACAGCAAAAGTTTGACCTCTTATATCATTGAAAGATGCTGAGAAAGTAATTCACACATTTGTTTTCAGTCGACTAGATTACTGTAACGCAATCCTCTCAGGACTACCCAAAAAAGACATAAATCATTTGCAATAAGTGCAGAATGCAGCTGCTAGAATCCTAACTAGGAAAAGAAAATCCAAACACATTTCTCCAGTTTTGATGTCACTACACTGGTTACTTGTGTCTTTCAGAATTGACTTTAAAATTCTGCTTATGGTTCATAAAGCCTTAAATAATCTCGCTCCATTTTATATATGTCTGACACCTTATATTCCAAATCGTAACCTTAGATCCTCAAATGAGTGTTTCCTTAGAATTCCAAAAGCAAAAGTTAAAAGAAGTGGTTAGGCGGCCTTCTGCTGTTATGCACCTAAAATCTGGAATAGCCTGCCAATAGGAATTCGCCAGGCTAATACAGTGGAGCACTTTAAAAAAACTGCTGAAAACACATTACTTTAACATGGCCTTCTCATAACTTCACTTTAATTTAATCCTGATACTCTGTATGTTCAATTCATTATAATAACTATTCATAGTGGCTCCAAAATCCGTACTAACCCCTACTCTCTCTTCTGTTTCTTTTTCCGGTTTCTTTGTGGTGGCAGCCTGCGCCACAACCACCTACTCTAAGCATCATGATGCTCCAACATTGATGGACTAAAAGCCAGAAGTCTACATGACCATCATCATCAAGTCCTTCCATGAGAACCCTAAATACAAAGAGGACTGTTTCATTTATGTGAGGTAGAATGCCCAGAGGGGACTGGGCGGTCTCATGGTCTGGAATCCCAGCAGATTTTATTTTTTTCTCCAGCCGTTTGGAGTTTTTTTTTGTTTTTTCTGTCCTCCCTGGCCATCGGACCTTACCCTTATTCTGTGTTAATTAATTTTGACTTATTTTGTTTTCTTACCGTGTCTTTTATTTTTCTATTCTTCATTATGTAAAGCACTTTGAGCTACATTTTTTTGTATGAAAATGTGCTATATAAATAAATGTTGTTGTTGTTGTAGTGAGCAGCAGTATGGTTTCATGCTGAGAAAGAACACTACAAATGCAATGTTTGCTCTGAGGGTGCTGATGGAGAAGTACAGAGAAGGACAGAAGGAGCTGCGTATGACAGGGTGCCTAGAGAGGAGTTGTGGTATTGTATGAGGAAGTCGGGAGTGCGATAGAAGTATGCAAGAGTTATAAAGAATATGTACGAGGAAAGTGTGACAGTAGTGAGGTCTGCAGTAGGAATGATGGATGCATTCAAGGTAGAGGTGAGATTACATCGGGGATCAGGTCTAGGCCCCTTCTTATTTGCAATGGTGATGAACAGGTTGACAGATGACATTTGACAGGAGTCCCCATGAACTATGATGTTTGCAGATGAAATTTTGATGTGTAGTGAGAGTAGGGAGCAGGCCGAAGAGACCCTAGAGAGGTGGAGATATACTCTAGTGAGGGGAGGAATGAAGGTCAGTAGGAACAAAACAGAATACATGTGTGTGAATGAGAGGGAGGTCAGAAGAATAGTTAGGATGTAGGGAATAGAGTTGGAAAAGGTAGAGGAGTTTAAATACTTGGAATCAACAGTACAGAGTAATGGGGAGCTTGGAAGAGATGTAAAAAAGAGAGTGCAGGCAGGGTGGAGTGGGTGGAGAAGAGTGTCTGGAGTGATTTGTGACAGATGGGTACCAGCAAGAGTGAAAGGGAAGATCTACAAAATGGTAATGAGACCGACTGTGTTATATGGATTGGAGACGGTGTCACTGACTGAAAAATAGGAGACAGAGCTGGAGGTAGCAGAGTTAAAGTTGTTAAGATTTGAATTGGGTGTGACAAGGATGGACAGGACTAGAAATGAGAACATTAGAGGTTGGACAGTTGGGAGACAAAGTCAGAGAAGTGAGATTGAGTTGGTTTGGACATGTGCAGAGGAGAGTTGCTGGGTATATTGGGAGAAGAATGTTAAGGATGGAGCTGCCAGGCAAGAGTAAAAGAGGAAGGCCTAAGAAGATGTTTATTTGTGGTGAGAGAGGACATGCAGGTGGTGGGTGTAACAGAGCAAGATGCAGAGGACATGAAGATATGGAAAAAGATGAATCTGCTGTGGCCAGCCCTAATGGAAGCAGACACAAGAAGAAGAAGAAGATTTTCTCACACTTGTCAGTGTGATCTTATTATAAATTGGAATATATTGTTAATCTGCTTTCCTTCATGAGACACCATTTTGTTTGCATTAGAGCCAGTCATATATTTTTATTTGTGAGAAAAGACTTTCATCTTGCTACCCTACCCAGTAACCCAGACATATGAAAAATATGACTGATTATTGTAACATATATGGAATAACTAGCACCAACATCCTGCAGCTCCTTTAATGTTGCTGTAGGCCGCTTGGTGGCTTCCCTGACCAGTTTTTTCCTTGTCTTCTTATCATTCTTGGAGGGATGTCCCAATCTCGGTAGAGTTACTGTTGAGCCATATTTTTTTCACTTGTTGAAGACTGTCTTCACCATGCTCCATGAGATTTTTAATGCCTTGGTAACTTTTTGTACCTCTGTCCTGATTGATAACTTTTGATGATGAGATCCTATTCAAGTTGTAAAAGTTCTTTGCTGACCCTGGCTTTTGGAGTAAGTTGCAACCAGGAAGATCTCAAAATAATCCTACAGAAATGGCCAGACTTTATCTGAGCTCAATCAGAGTGACTTTAATTGATGTCAGGTATATACTAACTACTATTTGAGATGAGACTTATTGTGATTGGTTTATTAAGAGTGCAGCCACATCCTTGATTATTAAAGGGTGTGCACAGTAATGCAACCAGGTTTTTGAATGAGTTTTCTTCTTTTTTCACTAAACAGTTTCTGATTTGGTTTCACCTTCTTTCTATAGATTGCAATTTTGCAATAAAGGTGGAATACGTTCTGACAGGATTTATTTTGGTTTAGTTTTTTTATTACAAAAAATTGGTGAGTTTGGCAGCAGTGTGTAGACTTTCATATCCTCTGTTTGCAAAACCTCAAAGACAATCAGCAGAACTGTCCACAACCACAAGGTGTAAACAAAATTAAGAAGGAGAAGATCTCCTGAGCAAAGAGAGCATTCTGAACATCCTTCCACATGTGCTTTATAAAGCCATCCCAGAAATATTTAAACAAAGCAATGCCTAAAAACATAAATACATCAACTTTGTTTCTGAGCACTATTACTTGCAGCATAGTAGTTGGGATAAAGTCAGCTAATGCATTATGATATTGGTATCACTGTAACCAAAAGGTGATAACTTTTGTGAAAGATAGATATTTAGCTGTCATAAGATTCTCTTCCCAAATCCAGTAGGAAAGGTCAAAGCAGCTTCACACACACACACACACACACACAGAGGAACTGTGTGTGGGAGTAAAAGAGTGCAGACTAGTGATAAGCAAATCAACGTCATCATCACAGTGCAGTTGCTAGAAACTTTTCCATCTTGACCGCATTAATTAAAAGGGCAGAACTCATAATTTATGTGTCTTTCTCTATAGGAGAGAAGTAGTTTCAACTAAACTAGCATAAATTTGTGTATTGTATTATTTGTTTACATATATCCATCTGAGAATTTTTTTCTGGAGGCTGAATGGACATTAGTTCCAATGTTTGTCGCTAGGTGCGTGTACTAGACTGCCCACAGCATCATTTGGCTAGGCTGCGTCTTTGGAGAAAGGTCTGTAAGGTCAGAGTAATTTTTTTCTTGAGCCTCTGTTACCGTCTTCATGTTTGCATTAAGTTATGTTTCCTTTTGGGGAAAACAGCAGCAGAAGCTACCACAAGGCTTCAATATGTTTTCAAAGAAGAAGCTTTGAGCTAGGCAAGTGTTTTTACCTTAGTGTTCAAGCGATTGCATGATGCTGTGCGGAGAAAACAACCCAAATTGTGGCGATCAGGCTAGTAGCTTCTGCATCACAACAACGCTCCCGCCCACACAGCATTTAGTGTGTGGCAGTTTCTCACGAAAAACTGGATGACAACTGTCCCCACCCCCTACTCACTGGACCTTGCACCCTATGTTTTTTTCTTATTTCCAAAAATGAAGAAGGATTTTAAAGGAAAGTGTGTTCAGGATGTAAAGAAGCAAATGACAGAGTTTCAGAACGGTTTTGAACAATGGAAAAAGTAGTGCGACAAGTGTATTTTGTCTCAGGGAGAGTATTTTGAGGGTGATTAAATTTTGGGAATGTTCAGAGAAATGTACAATTTAAAAAAAAAAAACTTTTTTTGTTATTTTAGGGTCCCCCCTCGTAAATGAAACAGACATCCCATCACACCTCTTGCATCAATGTGCATTAGTAGAAACTTACCAACATAGCAGTAAACTAATTCCCATGGCAAGATGCCAAAAAGAGAAACAGAATTGGGGGGTGCCACGTGACAGTTTATTTTTGTGGGGTTTTTTTTTGGTTTTTTTTTGTAATTGACTTACTAAAATACAGTATTTTACAATATGAACAGATCATCAAGGGTCACACTTAATTGTGGTAGGCTAAGTTATAATAATGAATCTGCCTCCTGGATATACATGGGGCCCTTCTGTTAAAAATGTTAAACTTAACATTGTCATTTTATTACTCCTGGGGCTCCTTTGTAGATCAGAATCTTTAGATTATAACATACATTCTGGTTTGTATGTATTGATAAGTTCTGATATGCATGGTGTTCCCAAGCCATTTCAATCTTTATAAGTAAAAAGAAGGGTGGAGAGATGTGTCAAATTGTTTAATGAAATGTCTCAACAAAAACAGTCGCTCACATTTTCAAGTTACGTACATGGTGTATAATACAGCAATCCAACAATTTTTAAACCTAATTAATTGAATTCACGGTTTCAGAGAACTGAAACTTAACACTAGAATTACCAGAGCCTACGAAAAAACTCGTAAAACCATCCCACCTTAAATCGCTTCTTAAAACCGTTCTCACCTCTCCGCCAGCGTCTTTTGTTAATCTAAATGTGCTGATAAAAGAAAAGCTGCAAGTAGCCGGCTATTCCATCCCCCCAATGACTTAGAACGTGCACAAACTTCTCCCAGCTCATGCCTTGATTGATTTTCTGGGAGTGAAGTGGAGTTTTAGAGTGGAAATAATAGATCGTTGTTCGGAACACACGCATTTCATGTCTGTTCCGTTTCTACAGTAATCTGTGTAAACACATTGTTAAAACAGAAACGTTTTTTATATTCTAGTAGTAGATGACAAAATGTAGGCATAAACTATATAATGTATGAAGCCTGAAATCCACATATCAAAGAAATATTTTCACAGAAGGTACAAATCTAACACAACTGGGCTTTTATTCAAAAATATAACTGCAGGAACAAAAAGCCGCCTTAATATGCGACATTGACACTTGATTATTATGACTGCCTCTGTGGTGCAATTGATTCAGCTTCTGACTGGGAATCAAAGGGTCGTGAGTTTGATCCTGCGCCCCTCCGTTTTGAGAAGTAAACTACTCTTAGTCTTACTATTGTAGAATAAAAACATACATTTGATTTCAATCTGTAACAGCCGGTGTAATTTATGATACTTGTAAAGGTTAGCTTTTTTATTTTTATTTTTTATTAGTCAGTTTTATTATCTCGGCCGCGTTCACGAGCCCAAACACACCCCACCCCCGCATCTGATACTGCTGTTTTCACATAGACGCGCTATAACAGAGGTAAACTCAGCTCCCTTCTACATCGGAGCAAGAATGCATATATCATTGCTTGCATACTAAATTGTCAGCAGGCACTTTTCGTGGCATTACACACATTTTTGAGCATGCCCTCTGCACACTACTTGTGACTTTAGGCTTTAGGAAGTAAGTAAATAAATAAAGGAAAATCGTGTCATAAAATGATTTCTTCAAAACGTCACATATATTTGTCTCTTTCTTTTTTAAAATGTGCGTTGATCACCGCCAGCATGTTGTAGCATACAGCATCTGGCCCACCTGCATGTTCTTGCGTGCACTGAATAAGAGACAAATATACAGTCTGACTGAGAGAATCAGACTGAAAAAAAGCAGACTGAAAAAAAACAAACATTTAGAAATGCCATACTTTTACAGCTGATCGGACGCTGTTCGTTTTCAAATAATATTGCATTTGTGCGATGATGTTTTCACATATATTGTCTCTTTCTTTCAGGTGTGTAATAGAAACCACAGCATAGAGAGAAATGCAATATTATTTGAAAACGAACAGCATCCGATCAGCTGTAAAAGTATGGCATTTCTAAATGTTTGCTTTTTTTCAGTCTGATTCTCTCAGTCAGACTGTATATTTGTCTCTTATTCAGTGCACGCAAGAACATGCAGGTGGGCCAGATGCTGTATGCTACAACATGCTGGCGGTGATCAACGCACATTTTAAAAAAGAAAGAGACAAATATATGTGACGTTTTGAAGAAATCATTTTATGACACGATTTACCTTTATTTATTTACTTACTTCCTAAAGCCTAAAGCCACAAGTAGTGTGCAGAGGGTATGCTCAAAAATGTGTGTAATGCCACGAAAAGTGCCTGCTGACAATTTGGTATGCAAGCAATGGTATATGCATTCTTGCTCCAATGTAGAAGGGAGCTGAGTTTACCTCTGTTATAGTGCTTCTATGTGAAAACAGCAGTATCAGATGCGGGGGTGGGGTGTGTTTGGGCTCGTGAATGCGGCCGAGATAATAAAACTGACTAATAAAAAATAAAAATAAAAAAGCTAACCTTTACAAGTATCATAAATTACACCGGCTGTTACATATTGAAATCAAATGTATGTTTTTATTCTAAAATAGTAAGACTAAGAGTAGTTTACTTCTCAAAACGGAGGGGCGCAGGATCGAACTCGCGACCTTTTAATTCCCAGTCAGAAGCTGAATCAATTGCGCCATGGAGGCAATCATAATAGTCAAGTGTCAATGTCGCATGTTAAGGCGGCTTTTTGTTTCTGCAGTTATATTTTTGAATAAAAGCCCAGTTGTGTTAGATTTGTACCTTCTGTGAAAATATTTCTTTGATATTTGGACTTCAGGCTTCATACATTATATAGTTTATGCCTACATTTTGTCATCTACTACTAGAATATAAAAAACGTTTCTGTTTTAACAATGTGTTTACACAGATTACTGTAGAAACGGAACAGACATGAAATGCTTGTGTTCCGAACAACGATCTATTATTTCCACTCTAAAACTCCACTTCACTCCCAGAAAATCAATCAAGGCATGAGCTGGGAGAAGTTTGTGCACGTTCTAAGTCGTTGGGGGGATGGAATAGCCGGCTACTTGCAGCTTTTCTTTTATCAGCACATTTAGATTAACAAAAGATGCTGGCGGAGAGGTGAGAACGGTTTTAAGAAGCGATTTAAGGTGGGACAGTTTTACGAGTTTTTTCGTAGGCTCTGGTAATTCTAGTGTTAACCCATCAGCATTGGCCTAAAGGAAGGAATTAACAACCAATATGGCGTCTATTACAGGGTGACTTCAGTGCTACAATGCCATGTTCCACTTTACTTATACTTTTTTGTAACAACAGAACAATAATAGTACAGGAATGGTATTTTATTTCTCATTATTTAATATACAATTTGATATTCCTATACAAAACATCTCCCAAATATATGTAACATTTACTATAACAATAAATTATTATGGATACAGCTATGGAATAATTAATACCACTTAAAATTACATTAATCAGGAAGACAATGTGAAGTGTGTTGCTAAGGTAAGAATTAGCACAGTAAAGACATATTAATTAAGTAAAATACAAAAGAAAATAAACAGTAAATCAATAACCAGAAAACACTCAATAAATTTGTACACATTTTATTGTAATGGTGTGGGGACATTAAAAGAAAACGATATGATTAATGGTTTGAGGAGAAAAAGATGTGCCATTCATAAACTGCCCACAACTGAATACAAGTAAAGATTAGATGCTAATGTGATAATTTAAAAATATTCAAAGCATATGCAAAGCACAACCAGCATAAAATCTGCTTCATGAGACAGAGTAATGTGTGTAAAAGACATGTATTTTTAAAACCACAAAAAGGAGCAACGAATAATGAAAAGAAAAAAATTAGGGAAAAGTATTTGCCTAAAAGGAAACCCAGAGCAAACAAGGCCCAATATGAAACCCAACTATCAGAATCCACAAAAACACAAGAAGAGGTTGAACATCAGGGCTGGAACTCTAGGATGTGAAAGAAGACAAAAACACAAATATCCTTTTAACTGTTTTTTGAAAATGTATAAAATGTAATGTGATAGAATTTGAAATGTATTGTATACTGATGTATTGTATAGTGTCTGTGAAAAATTTTTATGGGTATGTGTAATTCTACTTATTGAATAAATAATCACAAAAAATGGTCCAATAGTTTAAGTACCGGTAGAAGGGTTGAAGAGGCCTGTCTCCAACTTCATTGCGCCATTCCATTACAATCCACTTAACACATCATTAGGAAAATTCACATTATTAGAATGTGAGGAGTGCAGGTGACGGATGCTTCCGGGGAATGGAGATCAGAATCCCACCAAAAAAAAAGAAACATATTTTGATAAAGGCAACACTTTGCACTTTGCTTTTTCACCCTTTGGTTTCATGAGCTTCTCTGATGTTAGTTTAGTCTCTGTGTATGCATTTTTAGATCTGACTTTTACTGATTTGTCTGTCAGTCATTGTCCAACCCGCTATATCCTAACACAGGGTCACGGTGGTCTGCTGGAGCCAATCCCAGCCAGCAGGAACAAACCCCGGACAGGGCGCCAGCCAACCGCAGGGCACACATGTACACACACCCACACACCAAGCACACACTAGGGACAATTTAGGATCACCAATGCACCAACAATGCATGTCTTTGGACTGTGACTTGGCTAATATAACCAGTCTTATTACACTTATACGTCTCTTTCAAGGCATTTGGAATCAAGATGCTAATTCATTCAAAGTATGTATGTATTGCAGTGGTGTTTTCCATTAGTCTGCAAATTGGCTAATACAAGCTGTCGCTTAATATTACCGCAAATGTGTATATAGGAATCACAATGTGAATTTAATCTGATATTGTGTAAATTATATCTTCCATTCATTTGTGTGTTGCTGTCAATATATAGGTGGAGTGGTGGCTCTCAAGCTATGGATCTGTGCTGGCAATCGGAAGGGTTCCGGTTCAAATCCCATAAATGCTAGAAGTGAATCTATTCCATTGGGCCATTGAGTAAGACCCTTAACCTGCAACTGATTCTTCCTGGGTATGACGTTAATCTGCTTTCAGCCCTGCAAGCAGGTCCTCCAACTTACAGGAAAACTTGGGGTTAATGGCAGAATTGGCACTCCGTGCACCATTAAAAACCTCACAGTATTCCAGTATGGTGCTGAGGTTTCACCCACTACAGTTGGGTTCCAATCCAGGTGGTTCGTCATGTGGTGGGTGCGGTATCGGCGCATGCTCCCAACCTCTCTCTTTCTCTCTGTCAATATATGTTTACATAAAAAAAATGGCATTTCCTTTTTTCTCTTTGTTCCCTGAATGTTTTGTCTTAAAGATGGAGAGTGGTGGGAATTGACCTGTCCACAGGTGTTTATAGCTAAAAATCTATTTTTGGTGGTATTCTACTGTAAAAGGTAGGGACATAATCAGTCTCTAATTTATCAATCTAATTGAGTTTGTGTAAATGTTTTGGTAAACATTGTTGCATATTCAAGACCTTGATGAACAAATTTTAATGATCAAAACATGTCACAATTGGTTAGTGTGTATTTTTATAACGTTCCTGCACATTTTCAAAAATACTGTGTTTAAATCGCATATAAAAAGTGTATATGATCCTAAACCTACTAGATATTTCTATATGCCCAGCTACGATGTCTGGCGTGTGCTGCTGAAGAAAAAAAAAAAGAAAATTTAATCAATGTATTTAATCATTTTTACAAATTTTTTTACACATCATTTGCTCTGCTATACAATGTAAAAAATGAGCAATGTTGTCATGCATGCACGTCTAGGAACCATCTTTCGGGCTCTGAGGAGGTAAGTAGTTCCATCCAGCAATGAGCCAAAGAAAGACGCCTTACTATACCTTGATGCCGCAAGAAGGCTCCGTCCTTTCTGATTCCACCACTGTAAAAAGGAGCTGCTCTTGGGAGGTGGCATCTCATATTGACCTAACGCTTGGTGAAGAAAGAGGTCTCATTTAGCCGTTTTTTAATTGTTAAGGCAAACCAAGCCTGTTTTCCGTTACTGTTTCACAGGTCATCGTGGCATCTTTTTTTTGATGTTTATTAGTAAATGGGAAACCTGTTGGTAACCCAGCCATTTTTTCAGATTTCTTCACATTAAAATCAAATAATCAAGATTTTTCAATTTTAACATTTCTGTCTAAGGCTGGCTACTCTCTTACTCTGGAATGGAGGAAATTTGATCAGAAAAATACAAACTTTGTTGGATAGCATTCCTAGTGATTCATTATGGTGTTTTAGAAATGTCCTTGGCTTTGGTAGAAGTCATGTTAGAGTTAAACTAATAGACCTAGTCTTTGTCAAACCTGCATAATCTAATTCTTGCTAGAAGAGGTGCTGGCTAGCCTGGAAACAGCTCTGGATAGGGCTCCAGTTCATTTTACAAATGGTAAGGAGCAGGTTTTGTGACATAACTATAGACATTGAGATAGTTTTAGAAATTCCCCCTCATCTGATAAGTAAAAAATGAAAACATGTCCAGAAGAAAATGAGGATATTCTGAAATGACAGTTTCCCAATTCAATTGTCTCCTTAAAAACTGTAACATGACCAATCAAGTGAATCTTTGCATTCACCCCAAACCACGCTCCAAAAACTGAATGTAAAGAAAATAAGAAAAACTGAATGTAAATAAAGTATATGAAAGTCATCAATTTCCCATACAGTTTAGTGTCTCTTTTAGTTTTAGTTCAGGCACATCAAAACTGGATTATTTATAGCACTTACATAGGATTGTACAGAATATTGTGTCACCACAATAAGTAAATTTTACTGTAATTTACAATTACACCTTAATTTTATCTAACATCTATTTTCTTACCATTTGTTGTACAAACATAATATAATAAATAGGAGAGATTTGACTGGCTGTTAAAGTTACTTTTTAAAGTAATATTTGTTTTTTACAGTGCACAGACAGTGAATAGATGTTTGATGAAAAAACCAGGAACCTGGATCGATGAGGTAAATGTGATCACTTTGTTTCAATTCAGAGCAAAAAAGGTGCAGCACATCTGGGGACAGAACATCTGTTTAACAGACGTTGAAATCGCCTCAGCTCACTAACAACTTAATGACCAGAACTCCCCCTTCCCCCACCACATAACAAGTAAAACACATCCAGCGAATCTCAGACAAAAGTATTATTTAAGTAAATGACTTGTCAGTTTCAAGGTGGCCACTTTACTGATTGGCTAAATCTATTACAATGATAGCCATAACTACTACATTTAATGTATCTGATAAAAGCAATGCTCATTTAGAAGCAATGAATGCAATGAATGTTTATGAAAGAAAAATTACTCACTAAAAGATGGCTAAAAGCAAGGAAATGAGACACATAAATAATTCCACTACTATAATAAAAGCTGTCCTTATTTAATGATATTTTATATTTTGGACATGTAATTTCTCATTTTAATATACTGTGTATATTACAACACCACAAATAAGAAAGACAGAAGTTGCACAACTAGTGCTAGCCAAAAAAGTTTGAGATCCAAAAAGATGGTTAGATAGATTTATTTGTTTGTTTGTTTTTGATACATTTGATGATTCAGCTGTCATGTTATAAAGTGCTAAATATCTTGCTGACAAAGTGAATAAGTAACTTAGGGAGAAGAGTCAAACATAAGTTAACAAAGGGTGTTCCTAAAACTGCTGACTGTTGGAGAAAATTTAAAATAAAAAAAGACAATTTTCCCTGCTGTCATACTTCAATTCTCCAAATCTTAGATCTTAACCTATATCTTCTTAGATTGTGTGCGTGCTGATCTGATTGACATACAATGAATCATTAAGAATGGACCAGAAATGTGAATTGGGTGGTTCTCATAGTAAATAAAGACTTTCAAAAATTGTTTAAAAATTTATTACGAACAGTGTGACTGAGAAATTTTCTGCTTTGGACAATGGGGGCAGAAAGATTGGTAGATTGTATCCATCAATGTCACTGTAAACTGAAAAAATCTTTTGAAGGTTACAATAAAAGCATATCAAATATATTCTTGCTGGTTGATTATTTCAAAGTTACCCTTGGTGTTGAGTTTTTTAATTATAGCATTTTACATTGGGTGTCACTGTTGTTTTGTTTTTTTTTGTTTTTTTTGATGAATGTTTATTGATAAATTGAAAAAGGAACACCTTAAATGGAAACCAAATATAATAACTGATTTTATTAGAAATAAATTTGGACTTAATAAAGGGGTGCATGCAGTGGTAAGGAAGACAAAACTATTGCCAGGGAAAAAAGGAAAGAGAGGTAGTCATCAAGTAGAGGTTCCAACAAAGACGTAGAAGAACAAGAAAAAACACTACTGCCAGTGAGCATTAACAAAACTCAGAAGTGTTATAACTTTAAAGGCAGAGGTTAGAGTAGTGAGGGGAAGAAAAAAATTGTAACAGAGTAACAGAGGAAATATGTTTGTTGTGTGGTATTAGTTGGATAAATAAGCAGCTCAAACAACTAGGTAGAAGGGGGTTAAGCATCCATATACTTTATAGAAGTCAAGAATCTTTTGTTTTTCTTTGTTTGCTTACTTTTATTTGTGTTTTATTGTATTTATCCATTCCTTGTTTATCTGGCAATAGTCACTATTTTTATCTTTGCTGGTCTCCTTAACATTATTCCTGTTATGGAGAGATGACATTGAACTGTTCCCTGTGGTTACATCAATACTATGTTAACCTGACCTGTCCTTAAAACATATAATAAAAAGGGGAAATTAAGAAAAAATGTAGGAGACATAATATTTTGGCTGGTAACTCTAAGAAGCAATCCCCAACGCCCAGTGCCACTGGGTAGTACAATTATTAAGGAGTAACTCTATTTAAAAAGCTAGACCTAATTAAAATATGAAATAGACCCCACTAGTACATCTTTTCATTCAGTCTAAAATAAATTTCTTTATATTTTCCCACTGACAAAATGTCTCAGTTTTGGATGATTTCCTTTAATATCACGTAATGATCTGTTGATGTATTCTTAAACTGTTAAGTCATATTCTATGACAGCTTCCTATAATTGAGCAACATTTTTTTTCTTGTTATAATCCTATAGAAGTATTCATCTCCCCAACCACATCACAGATGACATTTTGTATATAGACTCATAACAATAAAGACTTGTCATAACTTTATTCGCTGTAGGCAAGGTAAGACTCTGCTTGTCTGAGAAAATAGATGATTAAAAGTACCACAGCAACCAATATCAAAACATCCATGAAAAAACTCAAGTTACATATACTGCATAATCCATAACTGCTTATGAAGACTGGTCTCCCCACCTCCTCACAAATATAAACAATTATCATTTTTGAGAGGAGTATTCCTTGAAGGTTCGGTCATGGTGGTTGAGGCATCAAGATGACTTGCAGTCATGTATAAAAAAAGTACACGATATTTTAGTTCTATGGACGTCTGTTGTTATTTTGTTCAACAGAAAATAAGCACAAACATATTGAAACCACATGTGAAAAAGTAAGTACACCCTTGATGCTTCCACATAGTTTAAAAAGGTAATTATAGCCAGCTGTTACCAAGTAAGTGAATTTAAGGAGTTGATGATCAAAAAGTGGGTCTTCCATTTGACATTTCTAGGTTTGTGGAACAAATATGTCAAAGACAAACGGCATCTGATATGATCTCACTGACGCTGTTATTGCTACCCATCTATCAGTAAATGGCTATAAGACCATTTCAGACCCTCCTTAAAATTGTTTCTGCAGCTTGTATTATATACAGATAAAGGCAAAGGAAATAAAAGTTATATGCAATAATCTATGGATTTTAATCAACATAGTGAACATTACAGTATATAAATCTACCATGAAAAAATTAACAGAATCTTAACATCTTGCCTGAAGAAGGGGCCTGAGTTGCCTCGAAAGCTTGCATATTGTAATCTTTTTAGTTAGCCAATAAAAGGTGTCATTTTGCTTGGCTCTTCTCCAGAATCTTAACAAAAAGCCTTTTCTCTTCCAAATAAAGCCAAAATCACATCACAACATAATTGGGCAAAGATGCACTCATAATACACAAGACTTCTAAAACAATGTTCCACACACATTAAACCAAACAGGAGTGGTACACTTGTTATGGACAAATGCCTTGATAAGTGAAAACCAAACATATTATATCACCACAAGACCAGCATACCAATGTCAATGTTAGTGTCAATTTATTTATACAGCACATTGAAAACAACATCAGTAATGTTGTAGCCAAAGTGCTTTACAATAAAATATACAATAAAAATAAATAAAATAAATTGAATAAAATACAATAAAACACAATACAAACCAGCATTAAACTGAAACAAACAAATGACTATGAGGAAGGAACCATCTCTATCCCCTTAAGACTGAGTTTATACTTCACACGTGGATGCTACTAATATGCAAGCAGTGTACTGTTTATACTTGCATGCATACCTTAGGTAAATCCAGAAGATTCTACCAGGTGGCACTGCGAGATATCATCATGGTGAGAAAACGTTCGGCTTCCCTGTGTTGTGAATTGCCTGAAACATCCATTAAATTCAGAGGACACCTTGCCACAACATCTCTGAAAAAGATGTCTAATGATTACATCCATCTATCCAGGGATGTGCCCATTCCATCAAGCATCAGGTGTGAGGCAGAAACATTCCCTGGAAGGGGCATCAGCTCATTGCAAAATGAATACAAGCATACACATACACTAACATCATTTTAGCGTCATCAAATCCCCATACCTCCATGTCCTTGAAAGGAAACAGGAGCACACTGTAAACCCACCAGAACAACATGCAAACTCCAGGTAGGGAACACCAGGGACGTGACTCCATGTGAGGCAGCAGTGCTACCGCTCTGTCACCGTGCCAACCACACATCTGTAATTATTAACAGTATTTATTATTTAACTGAAGTTAATGATTTATCTGTAAAATGTAATATACATAGTTTAATGCATTTCATCATGAAAGTGATGTCAAGTATAAATCTAAGGATTGTAAATGTGCAGAGAGCTGGAATATCATAAATTTAATGTGTTCTGTGTGGCAATTGCTGCCTACTGCTGCTGTCAGTTCAGGAGGAAGCCCCAAAAGCACGTAGCGATTAACAACTGGGTTGGTTTAAAGATGATGTTTATGATGGTATCCTTTAATGATAAAATAAATTTGAGATTAAAGTGGACATTTCAAGATTATAGCCTAAATTTCCACTTTAATCACAAATAGACCTTTAAACTGTGTCCTTAATTTTTCTCTCAGTGGCTCAAATATGCTGGCATACATTCTGATGCTGTTGTGAAGGTGCAAAAAAAAAAATAAAGACAGCACAGAAGATGGCATGTGAGACTTTTAAAATGTTTTGTGTCATTAAATTGTGGAATATGTGACTCTTGAATATAAAAGCACCATGAATGCATTTGTATGTTGGCATTTTGCTTCACTACATCAAACCATTCATCAAACATCGAAGCAGGCACATAGATCCTGTAGGATCCGCAAAGTGGCTTTCTGTCACATGTAGATAGTAAATAGAGACTCTGACGTCATGGTCCGACTTGATCACACTGCACCACTCCTGACTTTTTTCTGGAACTGTAACTCACGCACGCGTCACATTAATTTCTGAGGACATGCTTAGAAGATGTGTCAAATGAACACTGGCGACACTTGACAGCCATGATGCGTGCAAATACGTGTTCTGAGCGTGAAGTATAAACCAGCCCTTAGTTTTGCACAAGAGACAATAAAAGACAACTGACCGGTAGATCTAAGCTCAATGGATGACTCACAGTTCAGGTGGGAGCATAACTATGTAGTGATTTAAAAACCAGCAGCAAAATTTTAAAATCATTTCTGAAATTAACAGGCAGCCAATGTAACGAGTCTAAAAATGGAGATACAGAATCAAAAAAACAGGCAGCAGCATTCTGGACCAACTGCAGCCTGAATATCAGAGAATTGCTGATCCCAGAATATAACAAGATGCAGTAATCAAGTTGAGACAAAGCTGGAAAAAGCAACTCTTGGCCACTGAATGTATATGTTTTTCAAAAGAGTGGTTACTATCAAAAATAACCCCAAGATTCCGAACATGAGGTTTGCAAAATCCACAAAAGAGCCAAGGAGTTCAAAACCAATTTGAGCTTTGGCAGGAGGACCAACTATTAGCACTTCTGTTTTATTTTGATTACAGTCAAGATAATTATCAGCCATCCAGTATCACAGTTCTAAAAGACAATTGTGCAGATGATTCATTGCAGAGTTACACACAGGAATATATGATGACCTGCGTGTCATCAGCATAACAATGAAAAAAAACTAAACTTCCTAAAAATAGCTCCTATAGGATAAAGATAAACAGAAAATAAAATAGGACCCAAAAATGGATCCCTGAGGAACACCACATTTAACAGGAGCAATAGACAAAAAAAGGAATTGAAAGTCACTGAAAAGTGTCTATCAGTAAGATATGACCTGAACCACTTAAGAGCAGCCCCTTTGAGACCAACCCGATGTTCAAGCCGCAACAGAAAGATCTCACGATCAATAATGCAGAAAGGTCTAGGATTACATGGACCGCCTGAGTCAGTAATAAAAGAGATGTCATTAATACTTTCAGTAGGGCTGTCTCAATACCATGATAATGCCTAAAGCCAGATTGGTAGATCTCAGATTAATTACTGGAGATAAACCATCAATCAATCAATTAATTCATCACACATTATACACTTCATGTCAAAATTTTGTCATTATTACTAAAACATGGAAAAAGTTTGTTGTTTTGGTATGTGTTCAACATATCTTGCATTTCCTGTCATCCTACACTTGCATAGATCTTTGTAGGCACGGAACACACATGAAATACATGTGTTCCAAATAATATATTTTTTAGCCTATACAGCTCTAGGCACTACCTGACTCCCTGATAAATAAGGCTTGAGCTGGGAGAGCGATTTTTGCCGTTTCTGTGGTGGTGGGAGGATGGAATAGTAGGCTGATTGCTGCTTGGGCTTATCGACACATTTACAAGACAAAAGACTCTGACAGAGAGGTGCGAGTGGATTTAAGATGGGACGGGTTTATGAGTATTTTTGTAAGCTTTGATAATTCTAGTGTTAATGTTATTGCCTAATCTTATTTGTTTTTCTTTTATTGTAACTTTCTCTTTAACATCTTGTAAACCACTTTGAGCTACACTGGTTGTATGAAAATGTGCTATACAAATAAATGTTTTTCTTATTGTAGATTACTGCAATGCTCTCCTAATTGTTTACAAGGCTTTGAATAATCTTTCACCTATATCATATCATATACAGTATCTTGGAATATTAGTTCCCTTACATTCCCAATCTTAATTGTAAATCCTCAAATTCTGCTTTCTTTGCTATTCTGAGAGTAAAACATAAATAAGAGGTGAGACTGCTTTTAGTTTCTATGCCCCAAATGGGAATAATCTATCTAAAGTGATATGTCAGACCAGAACAGGCCTTTTTAATCTGGCCTTTTTTGTTAATTTTGTGACTAATCACACTGTTTGTCTTTTGTTTCTCTTTGTATTTTGGTGGTGGAGGGAAGAAGAACACAGGGGTCCTGTCTTTGCTGACGTCTACACTGGCCATATGACCCTTGATATAGTTGTTTATTTGATTATTGGTTTCATTGTAAAGCACACTTACCACCATTAGTAAAGCACCTTTAACTATACTCTGTATTGAAAGATACTATAAAAATAGGTTAGTCAAGGATTGCTGGTACTGTTGGACTGCAGCCAATCTTGGCAGCACTGTTTGCAAGACAGGAAACAGCACGGGTCTCCTACAAAAACTTTTATTCAAGAAGAATAAATGAATTCCAATGTCTGGTAGATTGCTACAAAAATATTATCACTTTGAAAACATAATATCACTTTTTTATAGACTACAGTGACTTTTGGCTGCGAATGTCGTTGTACACATAATACATTGATATCATTAAATACACAACTGTAGCAATGTTACAATGTCAAAGGCATTCTTTCCATGAACGTGACATAGTAGTCATGTTTTTAAACCTTGGGAGGGCTATGTTCTTTATGGAAAATTTTAAATAATAACAAATTCAGAGGGTTGGGAAGAATATGTACTTAGAAAGCCTCTAAACTAAACAATAAAAGAGAAAAACATATTTATTTTTTTAGTCAATGAGATTGTGACAAATTAAATTTGGCTTTTTATATTGTTTTGGATTTTTGATTTCACTGGTCTGAAAAATTTTAAGAACGGGGAGGAGATTTTCTACTGTGATGAATTAAAATCACAAACGAACATAAAGATTTGGGGATTAGCCCCTTATATTGTCGTACAGTAATTTGTTGGTCCAAATTTAGTTGAAAAGAGATCAAACATTCGACAGACAGGTACAGTATGGCTGGGATTTTATACAGTAGGTAAAATGGCCTCCGGAGGTAATGTGGCAGGAAGTGACATCATCATCGTGGGACCGGAAGTGACATCATTCGGGTTGGACGAAAGTGACGTCATCATCGTTGGACCGGAAGTGACATCATTCGTATTGGAAGGTAGTGACGTCATCATCGTTGGACCAGAAGTGACGTCATTCATATTGGACGGAAGTGACGTCATCATCGTGGGACTGGAAGTGACGTCATTCGGGCTGGGCGGAAGTGACATCATCAGTGCAAGACCGGAAGTGTGGTTTGTAGTGATGTTGTTTTCCAGGAAGTGGTTTGTTGATGATGATAATGGTTTATTTATCTTCTTTTGTTCTACAAGATCAGAGAGAGAGGCATTATTACAACAAAACAACCCCCCGTCCGATGATAATTCACTCACCTCAGGGCTTGTTGACTGTCTCCTAAGCGCACGTGTGTGACACTACATAGTGGGTACTTACAGTACAGTGCAGAGGTAATACTGTTGCCTTATTTCATTGCAGAACCCCAAGTCAAAACTGCTTTAATAAACACATTGGGTATAGATATCAGCTGAACAGAAAAGTCTTCACAGATATTTTTTAATGTCCACAGAAGGGCTGAAGTTAGGCAGTTTGTTCCCCTAGCAAGTGTATTATCAGTTATTTTTGCTCAAAAATACCACAGTTGTTTACACGTGATTGCCCTACATGTGACTTTGATGTTGGTTATTTATCTCTCTGGATAGGACATACCATAAATGACCATGTGTAAGCAGACTGCGATTCGAAGTTTGCAACCATTTTGCAGATATGTGTGATATCTCCAATGCTGTGAAGAAAATTGCCGATTGTAAAAAAAAAAAAAAATGAAAAAGAAAAGAAAAATTGGGAAAAGTCCAGGATTTGTATCACTGTTAGCTAAATGCCACAATATGTGACACTGAACATGTAATATTTTAGAAGGCTGCTCAAATGTATTAAAGCATCAGATGTAAAATGGTAACACTTATGCAGTCACCTCTCTGAGCATGCCAGAATGTCTGGGCAGAATTTGGTGAAGAGGTTATGCTTCTATGTCATTTTGTTCATTCAGGAAGGGGCATGACATATTGAACATTTGGTTGGCTTAAAATGGGATCTTCTGTCCCTTAATTAGTGTGACCTCAAACCGTTAATTTCTTCACAGTAAACCTGCTACTTGCAGGTTAGTTTTAGAGCATTGGTTGCCCCAGCAACTGAGCTGTATTTCGTTAAATCTTTCTTTCTGAAATAGGCAGGATTAGTGGTTATCCACATCTTTGGTCTTGCGGATCACGTAATCCTGGCTTAATCTGTTCCTGAAACTCCGGTTTGGCTAAATCCAGGTTTTCTGGAATAGAATTAGACCAATTTGAATGAATCCCAACTTAATTTAACCAGATTTCACATTAACCCCTCTTGCCAGATTCCGTAGACAACACAAACAAGTCTGTTATCAGTACTAATAGATGTTAATCAACTATTGAAAATTTTAAAACATATTTTATGTGATGATTTTCATGCTATTTTTAGTGTGATTTCCAATCAATGGAAGACTAAAATCATTTAATCTCTCTAAAAACACAGCCACAAATATCTTTAAATTTATATGAAAATAATGAGAACCACATCAAGGTTAGGTAATGTGCAGAACTAAAAAGTGAACAAATAAATTAGTACCGTAATGCGGTCTTCCCCTGAAAAAGCAGTAAGGCATTTTGTAAATTAAAAATACAAAGGAAAACATAAACAGGAGGAGGCACTGCTGCAATCTTAACAGTATTACTTAATAACAAGAATTTGCCAACACTTTCTTTACCAGAGTTCTGATCCTGTTCTCTAGACAATGTTGCGTGCACTGAAAAAATATTTTCAGATTTAACTTAGGCATTAGGACTCAAGTAATGTTTTCAAACAATATCTCAAACTTCCCAATATTTTTTATCTCGATGAAGAAGTGCCCTTATTACATGTTAGAATCTCTTGTTAAAATCAAGAACCTACTTTCAATTTGACATATACATTAAGGCAAATAAAAAATAAGTATTCTGTAACAGAAAGAACTGCAGTCGAAGTTTAAAGATAAAGAATCAGGACATAAATGTAGTCTACAGCCTTGCAAAGTTTGAAACTATGGAATCTAAACTGATCTGTAGTCAAGCTTAATCAAAAAAACAAATCAAAGTCAAAAGAAAACAAAGTTAAACCCAGAAAGGATCAATAAAAAATGCACTCACCACTAAAGATTTTTATCATGAACTTGGATAACCAGGAAGTCTTTGAGCTGACCGTTATAACCTCTGACCCATGGCACCATGAATCATGACTTCCAGTTGTCCTGCACAGCAATGTGGCTAGCAATATTTCAGAAACTAATCCCAAAACGTGTTGTGGATAGACATTTAAAAATAAAAACTGAAAACAAAAGAATATTCTGAAACCTCCAAAACACTTACACATTTTAATGAAATCCAGTCATAACAGTAGCAAGCTTGCATATCAGATGATGTTTTCCCATAGTTTCTAACTAAGATAATAATATGTAACATTCATTGAAAAGTTGAAAATCCAAGGAAACACATTGTTTATTTGTAGAAAGAGATTAACATGTCTTGCATTTGTAATATATATTCAGTAATTTCCTATAAATGTGACAGCCCCATGATTTATTAACTTTTGTTACACTTCTTTTGAAGCAATGTAAGCAGACACTGCTCCATCTATGAAGCTTATGTACATATATTTAAAAGTAACTTCTTGACTTCTTCCTGAATAATTACAAATACTACCACTGCTTGAAGTGGCCAATATGCACTGATACTCTGTACTGGTGCTTCTCCATTCTTGTCTAATGAGCATCAGTTGTTAATGTACACTTACAGGAATTTCATCACGTTACTAATTCTTATTTAGAAAAAGTTATCTGTTCACAGTTACTATATATCAGTGAGCTTTTAAACCTCTAATGGAGTTTGTTTTGGACTTGCGAGGGGTAACCCACTCTTCAATACAATTTCTGCACATCACTATGCCTTTGGATATCCAAGGGGAACGCTGCCCTCCGTAAATCAATTCAGTGTGCACAACAAGGAGTACTGCAAATTTTTTTCTCACTTTTAAATCTAAATATTACTAAATGGTACTCCAGTTCAAGTACCCTTTGATCTAAGGACAGATTAAGGCCACTCACCCCTTGCATGCTGTAAAATAAAGCTGACATTAGGAAGGATATATTTACCCTATAATTTAACGAGGCAGCCAGCCAATCTGAATGAACCCAGAAAACGACCAATAACCAATCTCCCCACACCATCCCTTCTACATCAACAGCTCCTACCACGTCAGTTTGACTGGCCATTGACAAGTCCACCTATGACCATCAGTGAAGACTGTCCATAACTGAAGACTATATAAGGAGACAACAGGAAAAGCTATGGGACCAAATGGAATGAGTTCTCAAGTTCTTAAGGCCTGAGCTGACCAACTTTGTAGTGTCCTCTGTCACCTGTTCTGTCTGTCTGTAATGCTTTACAAAGTGTCACTGCTGTGGAAAACACCCTGCATTATTCATATTCCAAAGAAAGCATGCACCTCTTCACCTAATGATTACAAACCAATAGCACTTAAGTCTCACATCATGAAGTCCTTTAAGACACTGGTCCTGGACTATATGAGTGCTCTTGTAGTATCCCACCTAGACCCAATGTAGTTTGCTTAATGGTCAAAGATTGGAGTGGAGTATGCAATTATCCGTCTGTTCAACAAGGCTTATTCTCACCTGGACAAAGATGGCAGCACTGTGAGGATTGTGTTCTTTGATTTCTTCAACGCCTTCAATACCATCCAGCCTTTTCTGTTAAGGGGTAAACTCAGAGATATTTAGGTGGATGAGCCTGTAGTGTCCTGGATAATAGACTACCTGTCTGGCAGACCACAGTTTGTGAAACTCAAGAAATGTGTTTCTGATACAAATGTGAACAACACTGGAGCACCACAAGAAACTGACTATAAATATAACACCAGGTCATGTCACTTGTAGAAATTTTCAGATGAATCTGCACTTACGGGGTGCATTAATAAAGGGGATGAGACAAAGCATAGGAGTCAGGTGGAGAACTGTCTGTATCTTAACATCGGTAAAACCAAGGCGCTAGTTATTGACTTTCACGGCACCAAAGAGCCTCTATGTCTTCTCACTATTCAAGGAGTGGATGCAGAGGGGGCCCATTCCTACAAGTACTTAGAGATCCACATTAACAACAGGTTGGACTGGTCTTGGAACACAGAGGAACTATGTAAGAAAGGGCAGCGCAGGCTCTTTTCCCTTAGGAGAACACATTCCTTTAATAAGGGAAGTGACATCCTTCATATCTTCTATAAATCTGCAATGGCCAGTGAGATTTCTGTGCAGTGGTGTGCTGGGCTGTTAACATCACTTTAGGAAAGGCCCATTGAATCAAAAAACAAATTCAAAGGGCAGGTTCAGTTGTGGGACACACTCTGACCCCCTGGAGGTAATAGTGAAGGAGAGAATTAAAACAAAACTGAGTGCCCTTATGACCCATGCTGCACAACCTCCCTCTGATACACTAACACTGACTAATTTCAGCCCATGACCTCCAGTGGAGCTCCTTTATACCGACAGCAATATGTCTGCCTAATGCCTCACTATGACTGTGACAGCTAAGTCAGAACTTTACTTTCTTTTTATTTTTCTTGCTTTATAGTCATTCTGGTTTGTATTCAGACCAAAGTGTGCATATATCTATTTATTTATTTACTTACTTACTTATCTATGTATTTATTTACTTAAAGCACTTTTGTAAAAAGCCAAATTTCCCCCCTGGGGACAAATCAAGTTCTGTCTATCTATCTATTATGGCTGTCAGTCCAACAGAAAGATAATTACTACAGCAGTACAATTCAGATGCAAAGTTTGAGTTCATTTTTGTAAAAAATAAATAAATAAATAAATAAGAGTAAATTATTTTTACAGTGAAGCTACTGATTGTAATTATAACTTAGGTACACATTTCTGCATTAAAGTTTCATTGTAGGTTTGTTTCAGCCTCTTATACAGAATAAAAAATTCTTCATAAATTCTGCTAAAGCTAAGCAATATGCATCATGAAAAGGCATATCATTGCAGCACAATGTAACAGAAGCATTATGAAATTTATGATAGCAGGCACTGTGACCTGCAGGAAAAGTTACTCGAGAAATCACTTATGGTGAAACATTCTCTGTTGAAGGTGTCAGGGTTTATGTGAAACTTTTTTTAAACCTGCAAACATGTGCTTTGTAATTTATTTTTTCTTCAGCAGTTTTGCATAGTTTGTGATTTTTTTATCCTAATGGTATGCAGCTAAGCATGTGCTTCCTTATTTTAATAAGTGATTCTTTACCTTTATATTAAGCCATCATGTGTCTCATGAAAAAAGCTGCTAATCAATTTATTTCCGCATTTAAAAACACCTGGTAGTGAGAAATATACAAGGACAGCGTCACCTGAGTAAGGTCACTTGCTCTGTGGTTTACTAGGATGCATTAATGATACATAATTATTTTAAAATGTACCTTCAACTGTTTCTTAAACAGCATGTCTGCCCATCTTTTTGCAAGAAATCATTTATGTTGTTACTGAGAAAAAAATATCTTTAAAGTGCTCTTTCTTAAATAGGCCACTTTGTTCTTTCTTGGCACAATAGAATAGACAGAGACACTAGCATGGAGGAAACAGTCAAATGCACACTAGATCAAACTTCTTAAAGTTGTACCCTGTTTTACATTCATGTGTATTTTATGCTTACCTTTCCAGTACCATACCTTGTTTGAATTTTACTGGATGATAGGGAAAGTGTTTGAGGAACTATTAAATGCACATGCTGCCAGAGGGCAGATTACCATATGTTGAAAACCAGTATGTACTGAAGTTTGGAATCATGTGTACTATTTATTCAAACCCTCCTCTTTGTATACTAATTTGATTGGGTACCAATCTTTGTAACCAACCAACAAAGTTATGGGTATGTGAAATGATGAACACTGTGGTTAAGACAGAGATGCAGGAATGTGAGAGAAGTCGTTTCCTTCCTTTAGTACAGAGACAATTCCAAGTGTGTTACACAGGAAGTCTGTTTAAGAAGACATGAGTGTAAATGGAGGACAACTAAATTAACAGTTCACTATGAAATATTGAAGACGCATATTAGTGAATACAACAAAACAGTGCAAGTAGACAGGCAGTTCTGGTTTGGTAACGTTATAAATGAAAATGGAAGTGCTTTATTGCCTACTACTGTATCGATCATTTCCTAAACCCAACTCAATCAGCAGATTGCCTCCATATATACTCAAGTGAAACATACAAAGTTTTGGCAGCATTCGCCAATCGCAAAATACACAATATTAGATGAATCCCACAAAGGCCAATACCACTGACCTGTACTTAGCTCACTTCTTCTTCTTTCGGCTGCTCCCGTTAGAGGTTGCCAGCAGATCATCTTTTTCCATATCTTTCTGTCCTACTTAGCTCAATATAGTGAAGTAAATTCCTTCACTGAAGTAGGTTTACCTGAACTTCATGGAGTAATTACTCAATTAAAACCTACCAATTGTACCCTTAACCCAGTCCCAACACATTTTTTAAAGAAGTTTCTCATGTGCTCACCAATAGTGTTCTTGATATAGTTAGATACTGGGGTCTTCCCAAATTCTCTAAAGACACCAGCAATTAAACCAATGCTCAAAAAAAAATCATCTTGATGCCACTGTCTTAAATAACTTTAGACCTATTTCTAACCTGCCTTTTTAAGTAAAATTCAACAAAAAGCAGTTTTTAATCAGTTAAATAATTACTTGAATAAACACACTATTCTTGATAGGTTTTAGTCAGGTTTTAGACGAAATCACACCACAAAAACTGTACTGGTTAAAGTAGTTAATCACCTGTGGGTTAATGCTGATGCTGTCAATGTATCTGTTCTCATTCTGTTAGACATGAGTACAGCTTTTGGCACCATAGACCACAGCATTCTTATTAATCATTTTAGCCAATGGGTGGTCTCTCTGGTAATGTTCTAAATTGGTTTTCAGTTTTATTTAACACACAGAAAATATTTTGTTAGTTATGGTGATTGTAGCTCAAGGATCCATGATATTTTATATGGGATACCACAAGGATCTATTCTGAGCCTACTATTATTTTCATATGCTCTTGTTAGGCCAGATTATCTCAAAACACAGTGGGAGCTACAGTTATGTTGACAACACACATCCAATGTCTGTGTTTTCTCAAGCTAAATAAGGAAAAAACAGGAATTTTAGTTGTTGAAAAAAATAGAAATAATCAAGATCTTAGAAGTAAACTTAACCCCTTGGCACTAAAAGTCAAGGAAGAAGTTAATAAATTAGATGTGATCATGGCCTTTGATCTAAAGTTTAAATCACATACAGTATTATCTATATTACTAGGACTTAAGAAGTATTGCAAAAGTTAGTCCTCTTTATAACATTGCAAGATGCTGAAAAACTAATTATTCTTTTGTTTTTAGTCAACTAGATTAGTGTAATGTTGTCCTAAAAGTATTAACTAAGAAAGATATCAACCGGTTGCAGTTTGTTCAAAAGGCAACAGCAAGAATCTTAACCAGTAAAAGGAAATCTGAGCACTTCTCACCAGTGTTAGCATCATTACATTGGATTTCGGTGTCCTTTAGAATAAATTTAAAAATAAAATATTCAAAATATTTTCAAATTTAATGGTATATAAAACTCAGAATGACCGCACTCCCTTGTATATTTTGGACTACTTGTCCCCTTACAGTCCCAGTTGTAACCTCAGATTGTCTTACTCTGGTTTCCTTATTATACCAAGAGCCAAGGATAAAAGAAGCGGTGAGGTTGCCTTTTGCTATTATACACCAAATATTTGGAATATTTTACCAAATAGATATACCAGGCTAATTATATTGATCAATTTAAAAAGCTATTAAAAACACACTTTTTCATTTTGGCCTACTCTTAATTGCATTTCTGTTCTACTTCTAATAGATTATATATGCATTACAATATCACACACTTTATGGATGTACTATCATTATTAAACTCTACCTTACTCTATTTTCTCTGTGCCACCACCACCTGATTAGTATGTACTATGCAGCTGCTTGTGATGATGGAAAGAAAGTAGATACTCTGCCTACAAGACTCACTGCATTGAATTGACTAAAACAAATATTAAAAAATAAGACTGACTTTAGCACCATTATGTTAGGTAGAATGCCAAATGGTCCTTTGGCCTGGAAGCCTTGCAGATATTTTTTTTGTTGTCTGCCGTTGGAGTTTTTTTTTCTGTCCTCCATGGTCATTTGACCATAGGATCAGATTTATCTTAATGGATTTTAAAAACTTGTCTTCAGATTAGAATTACACTACTTGTACATATTTGTGTTATGTAAACACTGTGAATTCTGTGAAGGACCCTTTCCCATTGGGTTATGCCTTCTTCCATACTGTCCTTCCATTACAGTGTCCCAGTCTTGAAAGGGTCCAGCACTGCATTCACAGTGCATATTCATTCTTTATATATGTATTGTCAGAGACGGCTGGGGAGGCGACCTGGCCGGGGCGCCCAGGAGGACCGGAGGAGGACTTGCGCCTTCCCCAGACCATGTGGGGGCGACCGCCCTGGTTGCTTTGGGAAGCGCAACCCTGTAGGGGCCCTTGGTTGCCGCCAGGGGGAGCCCTGCTGCCTTCGGAGCCCTGGACCTCAGCACTTCCGCTACACCCGGAAGTGCTGGGGGGAAGAGGAGCGGGGACACCCTGCAGTCCAGACCTGTCTCCCATTGAAAATGTGTGGCGCATTATGAAGCGCAAAATGCGACAATGGAGACCCTGGACTGTTGAGCAACTGAAGTTCTACGTCAAGCAAGAATGGGAAAGAATTCCACCTACACAGCTTCAACAATTAGTGTCCTCAGTTCCCAAATGCTTATTGAGTGTTCTTAAAAGGAAAGGTGATATAACACAGTGGTAAACATGCCCCTGTCCCATCTTTTTTGGAACATGTTGCAGGCATCAAATTCAAAATGAGTGAAGATTTGCAAAACAACAATAAAGTTTATGAGTTTGAACATTTGATATCTTGTCTTTGTAGTGTATTCAATTGAATATAGGTTGAAAAGGATTTGCAAATCATAGTATTCTGTTTTTATTTACATTTTACACAACGTCCCAACTTCATTGGAATTGGGGTTATATTTCTAACATGCCGTTTTGTTTTTCTTTTGTATTTTAATCAGGATTGATGGACATATTCATTCCGGTAAACCTAGATTTAGTCAAACTCGCATTTCTGGAACAGATTAAGCTAGAATTACGTGATCTGTGAGGCCAAATATGCAGATAATTTGCTAGTCCCGCTTTCTGGATTATGCTTTGTCTGTTCCAGAAAGAAAGATTTAATCAAATTCAGAAAGGTTACTGGGGCAACAATTGACCTGAAGCTAAACTGCAAAAGAGCAAGTTAAACGTGAAGGATTAATGATTTGAGGCCGCAATAATTAACCGGTTAAGTAGATCATCCAATCATAAGATCAAAGGCCATAAATGTCCTGTCAGAAGTGCTGATCCCAGCTGCACTACTTAAGAAGCAGAAAAAGTCAATGAAAGCACAACGCCTTTGCAAATTCCGCCCAGAGAAACATGCATGCCCAGGTAAATGATGGTGTAGCAGATGGGGCACTGAATTTTTCTTTACATTTGTATGCATAAATGTTATCCATTTCACATCAGAGACTTTAATATATAACCTATTAGTGTAACACATTGATGCAAACCATGTACATTTTTTTTGCTAATGGCACCATTGTTCATAACATTGGTGATGCTACAGATATCAGTGAAGCAATCACAAATATCTGCCTAACCTTGAAGTGGTGCCTGTTTGCGCACACACATGCATACACACAGAGGCTGTCTTACCGAGACAGAAATTAATAGAAACCATCAGTGGAAATTCCTTAGAGTCACAGGTAGGGTATTCGAATTTGAACAACCGTGGTACTTCTGAGCATTAATAGCTGATAATGGTCTTGCTGATGGAACAAGCTGTCCACCTTCAGCCCTTCTGTAGAGTTCCTCACCTTTAAAATAAAAACCTCTGAAGACACACATCTTTCACAAATACCTAATAAGCTTATTAATGCAGTTTTGACTCTGCGATATATAATGATATAAATCAGCAATATGACTTCTGTCATATTGTACTGTAGTTCATTTGGTTCATATTCTCTACAAATTAAGCACAAGTATGTATATCAAATGCTCAGTAAAATATTAATGTCTCCTCTATTGTTTGATCTTAACATAATATGTGATGCCACACAAATAATTACAGATTTTGAAACTAAGTATCCAGGTTCTCAAGGTCAAATAGGGTAAGTTTCTATTCAAAAAATGGGTGTTGTTACAAGTCTTCATTTGAATTTGTACATGAAAATAATAAAATTGTAGTTTCTTTTGGCATGTAATTACAGGACAATACAGGGTTCGGTGGAGGCAGGATAACATTCAATTTGTTTTACAGTACCAACTAGAAAACCTCTAAATATGCCATGGTTCTTTCAGGTTTTAAATACAATTAATTAGCAGGGTACATTTTGTTCAAATCAATTATTTATCACACAAAGTTTATACAAATTTCACAGATTAACTTTCAGACATTCACTCGATCAGTGATATTCCTCCACTCCACCTCCCTCTCCTTAGCTCCTTTTGCTCCTTTTTTGTTGGATATGCCGATACTCTTCATGAACTGCCACCAGCACATCTTGCTTTGCTGGCATGATGGTTATTGCCCTCTGTTTTTCAGACCTGTAGTCCATAGTTGATTGGCTGTTCAGTACCCGACTCATAAGGGCTTTTAAATTTTGCCAGGAACACGTGTTAATCCAGGTGAACCTATCGAGGTTTGCAGCAGCTGATTGAAATACCATGTTCTGGCACCAGCTAATGTGCTGTTTTAAATCACGCAATAGCAAACTTGTTCTGAGAGCCAGGATTATCTTGTGGAGCACACCCCCACTCTCTATGTGTTACAATATTGGTGTGTCAATTCCACCTGCAGTCTTTGAGTCCCAATAATGCAGAATGGACTTTGGTGGCTGGACAGTCTTTTAACCTTGGGACCCTTGCAGATTTTGTTTTTTTCTTCAGCCTAACTGGAGTTTTTTTTTCTGCTCTCCTGGACATCATGATCTTATTACCAGACTCATCTTTATAGACTTACATCATGACGCTGTATATAAAGACGCAACTCTTCTACATTTTAAGATCATATAGATTTATTTGTTTTCTTTTTCTTTGTTACTTTGTTACTTATTCTTTAATATTATTGCCCAATCATGTTTTTCTTTTCTTGGAACTTTGCCTTTGGCATCTTGTAAAGCACTTTGAGCTACACTGTTTGTATTAAAATATGCTATGTTAATAAATGCTGTTGTTTAGATTGAACACAAGTCTGTGCCATTTGAAACGCCTGAAAAGATGCTGATAGTATTCAGATATATATTTAAATAAGAATTTAAATTTAATTTTAATTAGATATGCTTTTAAATTAGAAAAGTTTCAGCTTTAACCATGAAACATTAACCTGCTTTGATGTGTAAAACCTAATTCAGGTCAGGATTTGTGTCTAAGGTCATAAAATTAAAGCAATGGCCGGAACATGTATACAGTAATCCCTCGCTATATCGCGCTTCGACTTTCGCGGCTTCACTCTATCGCGGATTTTATATGAAAGCATAACTAAATATATAACGCGGATTTTTCGCTGCTTCGCGGGTTCTGCGGACAATGTGTCTTTTTACTTCCTGTATATGCTTCCTCAGTTGGTTTGCCCAGTTGATTTCATACAAAGGACGCTATTGGCGGATGGCTGAGAAGCTAACCAATCAGAGCACGCAGTTAAGTTCTCCTGACTGAGAAGCTAACCAATCAGAGCACGCAGTTGAGCTCTTCCTGCGTGCTGAATGCAGTGTTAACCAGGAAGTCTCGTCTTGCTCATTCAGCATCAACGTGTTTCGCTGTGTAAAGAGTTGTGCTCTTTAGTGTTTATCTTTGTGCATAGTCAAGCCCTTCATTATGGCTCCAAAACAATCTGCTACTGCTTCAGGGGCCGTGCCCAAGCGCAAGAAGAAGATGTTAACGATTGCCGAAAAGGTAAACGTTTTGGATTTGCTGAAGGCTACGATTCTTTTTATTTAAAAAGTAGGAAAGGAATATAAGATCTACGGCTGCAGTGTCCTTTTAACCTGGGTTCTAAACGAGTTGTAAGTGGATGTAATAAGGCAGTAGTCTGGATGGAATCTGCTTTAGGGATTTGGATTGAAGACTGCCAGAAGAAGAACAATGGCAGTGCTACACAATCGCCTGAAGTGGCTCCTTTACAAGGGCTGTAACGCTCTCCTTTGTTGAGCAGTAAAATTAAACTCATTGTTATCGGACAAGTCATCGTGTCATTGTTGGTGAGTAACCATAATTAATTTTCTTCTTACAGTGCTTAGTACATGTACGTACGTTTAGTGTCACTGTACACACATTTACTGTATACTATTTTTCTTGCATTGTACGTATTTATTGCTGGTGACCTGTCTATCGTAATGGCTGTAACATATGTGATATCGGAGACACTCAATATCTTTAAAATAATATTTAGGTTTTACTGTATATAAACAGTGTGTTTATATACATAATTTCAATGAATCTTACCTAATATCTAAGAGAATACAAAGGGATTATGCTGTATAACTCTGCGGGGAATATTTATAAACAGTGCGGGAGAGTTTATAAGGGCTTAAAATATATAAAAATAACCATACAAACATATGGTTTCTACTTCGCGGATTTTCACCTATCGCGGGGGGGTCTGGAACGCAACCCCCGAGATCGAGGAGGGATTACTGTATAATCAAAGTGATTTAACCTGACTTCAGATTAAAATCTGTCTCTGTAAAGTTCCTCAGTTAAACTTTGAATGTCATGCTACAAGTTGATATGGAGATATGCCAGCCGGCCACAGCCATTCATAAATACTAATGAGCTTTTGTAATAATGAATTAAAAAAATGCAAAGTCATTGTGTATCTTGTCAAACAAGTGTTAAGGTGTTAAAATGAATTATGGGTGTACCTGAGATTTAATACAGTATGTTAAAAATACAGTTTCAAAATAATATAAATAGTTGAATTTATTTCCATTTTACTGGAATTATATACAGGCATGTATATTTATATATGACTATTGAGGATATCTACTAAAATTGTCATGGTTTGTTAGCTAGAACAAAAAAAATTGGGAACCTAAACCTTTTAGACCTTATTTTTTTCCTTTTTGAGTATGCGTTTATTTTTTCTCGTTTTTGACAAGACATTTTCTTATTATATTATTATTATAAAGATTTTTTTTTATTTTTGCTCACTTATTACTGAATTTTTGTGCTTTTGTTAACTGCATAGTGGAATTCATTAAAACATGAATTAGGCTAACCTCTGCTTAAGAAAAATAACCTTGACTGTTCTGTTTTGGATAATCTTAAGACTTACCCATAACCTACATTTTTTAAGAAAAATTCTACAAAGTGATCAACAGTTAAATGATTATGTATACTACAACAATCTATGTAAACACATCATTAAAACAGAAACGTTTTTCATATTTTAGTAATAAATAACAAAATGTTGACATGAACTGTAAAATGTGTGAAGGCTGATGGCCAAATATCAAATAAACACTTTCAGAAAAGGTGCAAGTATGATACAACAGCTTCTGTGGTGCAGTGGTAAGATCCACTGATTTATAATCCGGAGGAGGAAATTAAATATGAACAACCCACTTTTTTTTTACTATCTTACCCATTTGAGGGTGAAATTAGTGCACTTCAAGTCTTGACAGACAGGGATCAGAAACTGTGCTCATTTGTTTTCCCTTAATCAACATTTTTTGCTTTTTCATGTCCTTCTTGTTCTGCTACATAAGCAGTGAGCATGTGTTGTGAAAAAATAGATCAGTTCATTTAAAAGAACTGTTAATTTCAATATACTGTGCTGTTGTCTCTTAATACTCTGGTTACTCATTAGATGTTATTTTTGTTTTCTTGTTTGAGGCAACTTAGTTCTACAATCAACAACATGACCATAGGTAGCAAATCTGAGGCACTGTGCTGTTTAAAGAAACAATATGCTTTGTTAATTGCAAAATTCTTCAGTATCTTTGCAATCAATTACTTTTTTCATATGTGTAACACTGAATTAGTTAAAACAATGCAATTCAGAATGAAGGCTCAACAATATAACTGCTTTGTAATATACTATAGCCCTTTCATTAAAACAAAATGTTCAATTTTATGAAAGTTTTTCAAAGTTTTGCAGAGTTTTTTTCCAAATATTTCAGAGGTTTACTTTACTGCATTCATTCGCTTATTATTTAGATAGATTTCTATGGTGACCATTTTGACTTGCTTCAGCAATGAGAAAATTAGGTTCTTATGTAAGTTTTCAATTTTCTATTTATTAAAATAATGGTTTTAAGGAAGTAGCAAAAAAACAAATATTTTTTTATTCAATGATGTGTATTTGCCTTTCCCAGTTATTAGAGTTTAATGTCTACAAGTTCAAAGTAAATTCAACATGTGTCCAAGCAACCTGTGGCCTACTTAGCAGAGTAGAGAACTCTTTTATTCCAACAAATACACCTTGGACTCATCGTTGATGGGAGTCCCTTCATTGGCAAGCTCTGGAAGTAAAATGAACTGCTTCTCTGGGGTTTCATGCAAATGTGGAAGACGAATGTTCTCTTCGTTCCTTTGTACTAATTCATATCTGAGAAGTAAGCTTTACAAAACCATGTAATAGCAGGCTTCGTTTTAGCAAACAGAAAAATATTTGTGCAAAGGACTCAAGGTCTGAGCATTCCACACATGAGTCTGCCTTATCACGTTTTCCCTTAGCTTACATCTGAACGCCATAACAAAAGGGGCCAAGAAATCCAGTTTTACAAGGGACATTAAATGGGCTCAAGGATTGTGTATAATAAATATGGTGACTGTTGCATTTTATAATGATATTAAATCACGCATTCTAGGGGTATAAAACAGGACCCCACCCAACAGACGGGGTTCAGAAGAGCCCTGACGCTGTCATGTATATTTGATTGTCTGCTTTTCTGAAACTCTTCTCACCGTGACTCTGAAAAATAAAGCTGCTTTATAACCGCACCTGCTGTCTGGTCTGAGTTTTCGTCCACAGTTTTGGCGCCCAACGTGGGGCAGGAGATGGCAGACGGCTCCTCGTGCAGGATCGTCCATAGGACCGTGGTGGAGCCGATTCCGGCCGGGTCGGGTCCAGCTTCGGTAAATGTAGGATTGGCCTGCCTTGGGCGTTTCCTGCGTGGGGAGTCCCTGACCTCCTCCTAGCCGATACGAAGCACGACTTGACGGGCATTTCCAGGCAGGTGGATGGAGTCACGGTGAGTAGATCGGGGGATTCCTGTTAGTTGAGTTTGACTGGTGTGCTAGAAGTAATACGAATATAGAAAGAAAAAAATGCAAAATAAAGAATAAGAGAGCATACTGTATCAGACCCATAGGAGGGTTCTAGGGACTCACGGAAGGTGACTTTGGGACCCTACGGAAAACGGCACAGTGTGAATGTTAGCTAGTCACCCCTGTGAAGTGTATTAGAAAGGGGCGAGTGGCACGCTCCTATAATAATTTTAGGAACGGGGGTGAAAGGGCGTATTTAGAGAATGTGTGTCTAAATATACGGGAGGTCGAGTTTTTCATCTGCTGTCTGGTCATACTCTTGTCTCAACGGGTTGCTAAGGTGACGGAGACAATACCCTGGCAGATTGACGCATACAAACCGTCTGATGAAGGGATCAGGGTTAAAACCTCCATATCCCGGACTCTACGGGGCGTATTGATGTAGGATTCTGCTGATGCGAATAAACGGACACGAAGTCACCTGAAGCTGTAATCCGGGGATAGGAGCGGACGGCGGGTGGAACGGGGTTTATCGAGGGCTGAGTCATTTTCTGCTCAGATCCTGCCGCTTACTATGGGAAAAAACAATTAGCAAGCCAGTCAAACAGTCCCTCAAGAGTCCTAAAAACCTAACATTAGAAGGATTATTTTCGGGGGATCGCCAGGCTCCTAGTGCGCTGTCGGGATCGAAAGGCGGGTCCCCTAGAAAGCTCATTGAAAAGAAGACAGGATTAGATTTTAAAAAGGCATGTAGAAAGTGGAATAAGGACAGTGCAGGTAGATGGCATAGTGGAAGGAACCGGAGATAAGAATGAGATACAGGACATTAGAAAAATACTGTGCAGAAATACACAGGGTTGTTGTAATGGAGGTCCTTATCGGATGGATATGTATGACAGATGGGAATTGGTTATTAAAGACCGTACGTTGGAAGCGGCACAGAAACGGAATGAGCTTTAAGTTGCTGAACTTAAGAATAGAAAGGAAAAGGAAGAGCTGCTTATAGCTTTACAGAAAGTGCAGGCTGATACAGGACCCCAGTCTGAAGGAAGGAGGAAAAGGAGTGATAAAAAAGACCCTTTATATCCTGTGCTTTCTTCCCCAGCACTTTACCCACAACCCCTTCCACTGCCTCTTTCACCCCTTACCCCAACAGCTCCTGTGGTTACCGATGCCCAAGTTACTGATAATTTCTTTGATGAACAATATCAGTGCGACCCCTCCTCACTTACACATCCGGATAATGAGACTGACTGCCACTTGTTAGGGGCTATGGGAGGCTCTTCTAACTCACACAAAAAGCCCTCCATTTCACAACGTACTAGAAGCAAGACCCTCAGAGATAAGTTCCCTGAAAACCTTACCCGTTTAAGTCCCCAAAACCTTTAGCACCCACATTTTCATGCCCTTTAATTGAGGTCCCTAACCCCCGACACGATCCCACACAACCCCCAGGAAACGATAACCCCACTAATGTAATGGTACATTGTAACTGAGATATTCAAGAGCTGAAAGATGTAGTGTCCGAAGTGCCTGATCTTAAGGTAATCGGTGGGTTGAAGTTTGTGGAACAGGTGCAGCAACTAGACAACATATATAAACCCAGTGCAGCTGAGTGGACCCAGGTGCTACACAGAAAGATGGGCACTACTTGGGCTACTGTCAATCATGGGCAGCATAATGGAGAACAGTGGCAGTGGAATGAGGCATTGCCTCGTGGACAAAATAATGAGGGTCCTTTCCTTGCCCAATGGGAACCTGTGAAAACTGCAATAGCTGCAAAATATAAAAAGGGCACCGACTGGTACCTTATTTCAGCTGCCAAACAAAAGAAAGATGAGACGGTAGATGAATGGGCACACCGCATTCAGGACTTGATGACAAACCATTCTGGCTTAGACAGCCCAGACGACCGTGCCAAGGCAGCAGTTCCTCCTTTTGTGTCAGGACTAAGAAGTGATATTCAAAATAAAGTACGCATGTCCTGTATTTGGATGGGAAAGTGCCACTTTTGATGAAGTTTAAAGACACGCGGAGCATGCTGAAAGACAGACTAAACAAAAAGAGTCAGATACTCAGACCAAGTTAATCATGGCACAAATGAATTATTATGCAGGTGGAGCTGCCTCAGGCAGGGGTCGAGGACGTGGAGGACGTGGATTTTTCCGAGGACAGGGGCGAGGCCGGGGGGGAGGTCAAGGATTTTTACTCCCTAATCCGAATTCTTCGACTGCTCAGCCGCCTCTCCCCTCAGATCAAGCACCTACACATCTTGCCTGTTACGATGGGACACTTCTGCCGCAATTGCCCACATCAGCTTCCTCCCCCGCCTTCCTTACCTGAACCTGAGGATATTCCTTTCACAGGGACCCCCAGCCATTCTCTTCAATTGCCTTTGCTCACTCGCCATGCGGACACAGATCCTTTATTGACTTTGCTGGTGAATGGCACTGAAACTGCTTTTCTAGTCTGCCTCGAAAGATACAGTGACTGTGCTTATTGCTTCTGGACAACCTCATGTTTTGCTGGTGTCTAAACCTCTTCGGGTTCAGCTTCATTCCAGTGGTTCCACTTTGATGCACCGGTTTTTGTCATATCAGCTCTGCTCTGTTAATCTGTTAGGAAGGGATCTGATGACTAAGCTCTCCCTCTCTATTTCTCTAACCGAACGAGGGTTTTACTATTCTATTCCTAAACTCCTGTGCCAAACCACCCCCCACACTAAGCCCTCTTTTGCAGCATGGACCCTGAACATCTCCTCACACACCATTCTCCTAAAAGCCCTACACTCTTTTCCTTCATGTCTTTTTTCCCCACTTGCAAGTCCCCAACACCCTCCACTGCACTGCCCAGTACTTCCCTGCTGAACTGGACACACCTTGGTTAGAATCTTTTCTCTCTTCAGGTACTAGCCCAGAGACCCTTCATATCCCTTGCATTTTTTTATCATCCAACACAGCTGCTACTGTCAGTGCATCTCACATATTCACAAAGCGTTTTCTATTTAGGAGATTCAGTTCCCCATGTTTTCTTTAGCCAATTCTAGCACCGTTCACTGAGTTGAAATTGGGGAATGGGTGGAACAATGTCTCGATAGGACGGACTGGCTGCACGTTGCTCCGGGTATTTTTGATACTTCAGATCATTTGATAACTAAGATTTTACTTCGGGATGACCTTCCATTTATCCGTTCATTATGCCATCCCACCCTCCACATTTTCATTTCAGACTTCATATCCCTCTTGGCTTTCCTCACTTCCCGATGCACTTTGGTCCCAGGGGAAAAATGATTATGGAAGGATAGCGCACTGTGAGCCACTGGTGATTTACCCAAAATCGTCCTTCTGCCCGCATCGCGCCCAGTATCCTCTGTCTCCAGAAGCAGAGGCTGGCATCTCCGCCATGCGTTCCGATCTCGTGAAACGTGGAGCAACCATTCAAATTAAATACTCTCCAGTCAACTCCCCCGTTTTACCTGTTTAAAAGGCTGACGGTTCATGGCATTTTTGTTCAAGATCTTCGACACGTTAATTCTGCAGTTTTTCCTAGGGCACCTATTGTTCCTAATCCTTACACTATTCTTTCTACGATACCCCTGTCCGTCCGTTATTTCTCTGTTATTGACCTTGCTAATGCTTATTTTTCTATTCCCGTGTACCCCGACTCTCAATTCTGGTTTGCCTTTACTTTCCAAAACCGCCGTTGGACATGGACCGTTACGCCTCAGAGATATACTGTAGCCCTTGTGCATTGGATAAGCTCTTGCTCAAAATTTAGAAAGCCAGATAAAGACAGTGTATTGATACAGTATGTAGATGATATAATGTGTAGTACTACAGAAGAAGATTGTGCACGTGATACTCAGAAATTGTTATTATTTTTAGCAGAAAATGGCCATAAAGTTTCTAAAACAAAACTGCAGTTAATTCAAACAACTGTGAAATATTCAGGTCATGACATTTCTTGTGAAACAAGAGCTCTCTCTCTCTAGCGATCGTATAAACACCATTCAAAATCTTCCTAGACCTGTTACAAAGCAACAGGTTATGTCTGTATTTAGGCATTCTAGGATACTGCCGGCAATGGATTTTAAACTTCACTGAAAGAGCACAGCTTTTGCAACCTTTAGCGATCACACCTGATCTCCCCCTTTCTGGTCAGGTGGCATGCAATGATCAAGCTGAGAAGGCTCTGTGTGACTTAAAAAAAAAAAAAAGTGCCCTACTGTTTGCGCATGCGTTGGGATTGTTGACTATCTTGTCCATTCACTCTGTTCGTGGACGAAAAGGGGGGATATATGAATGCAGTTCTTACACAATTCCATGGAGAAAAAACAAAGGCTTAGCCTATTTTTCGAAAAAAATTGGATCCAGTGGCTGCAGGACTTCCAACCTGTCTCAGAGCTGTAGCAGCCACAACAGAGGCCATGCTAGCCAGTACAGATATAGTGCTCATGAGCCCCCTAGTGGTAAAAGTGCCTCACACCATACACTCCATTTTAGTACAGGCTAAAACCTCACATCTCACTACTGCTAGGGCAATACACTATCAAAATGTACTCTGTACGTTGTCAAACGTTACCATAGAAAGGTGCTCCACCTTAAATCCAGCTACTCTTCTACCAACTGTCATGATGAAATAACTAAGGTTATAAAACCTAGACCAGACCTACAGGAAACAACCAAATTTCTTCAAGTTTAAGCGCGCAGGCAGCTGAGTTGATAGCTCTCACCTGAGCTTGTCAGTTGTCAGAGGGAAAAATTGTAACTATCTATACTGATTCTAGATATGCTTTTGGAGTCTGCCATGATCATGGGGCATTATGAAAACTCAGGGGATTCAAGACCAGTACTGGCAAGCCTATTCAGCATCAAAAACTAATAGAATCCCTCTTAGAGGCCATAACGAAACCATCAAAGCTAGCGATCGTTAAATGTCAAGCTCTCACAGGAAAACAGGATCCTGTCAGCAAAGGAAACGAATTAGCTGATCATTTTGCTAAACGTGTTGCGTATAATAACACACCAATCTCTTTATTCCAACAGAGAAATGACCAGGACACTGATAATCAAATTATTTCTTTACAGAGTGCAGCCACGGACACAGAGAAGAGAAAATGGTCCAAAGAAGGGTTCCTCTTTGATGGAATTTGGACCCATAAGCAAACTAACAAACCTTTCCTTCCTAAAGCTTCTTTTCCAGGTATGGCAAAAATTGCCCATTGCCTAGACCATGCTGGAAAAGACGCCATGGTTCAAGATGTTGAAAAACATTGGGAAGCTGTAGGTTTCTCTACATATGCAGAGCAGTTCCACAGGTGCTGTGCATTATGTCAAAAGTTTAATGTAGGAAAGGGCACCCAGGTAAGTCCTGCCGTTACACCTAACCCAATGGGTCCATTAGAACACCTTCAAATGGACTTCGTTGAATTAACACCATCAAAGGGGTACCGACACTGTTTAGTAATTGTTGATGTGTTCTCCCGATGGGTGGAAGCTTTCCCTTCCAAACATGCAGATGCCAAAACTGTGGCAAAAGCTTTGATAAAGGAAATCATTCCTAGATGGGGCATACCGCAGAAATTACAAACTGATAATGGCACACACTTTGTAAATTCTGTTATAAATGAATTAACCACCTGGCTCCAGATAAATGTGCATCATTTTTGCAAATACCACCCCAAGAGTGGAGGTATTCTGGAACGATGCAATCTAAATTGGCTAAAATCTGTGAGCAAACAAATTTAACTTGGCCTGATGCTCTGCCTCTGGCCTTGATGGGATTAAAGGGGAAGAACACATCGGCAGTTAGGGCTGCCGCCATTCGAAATTCTGAGCGGACGGCCCATGCCAGTTGGCATGGTCATAGGTAATGTTACACTGCATACTGTGGACAATGATTATTTTTTTCCAGTCTTACAGGTCTCCGAGCTTCTCTGAAGGAAGTCCACGAGCAGGTGAATCAGGCCTGGAGAACTAGTCCTCCATCAAAGGACTCCCCGATTCCGTTAGAAACCTGGATTCTGGTTAGAGATACTCGAAGGAAACATTGGCATCACCCTCGGTGGAGAGGACCGTTTTAAGTTCTGCTGTCGACACCACACGCTGTTGAAGTTGAGGGACTGCCTGCTTGGATTCACATCTCACATTGAAAAAAGATTGCACCCTTGATTGTGGTCCTACTATGTCTTTCCATCCCCTTGTCAACTGCTCTGGTCACCTTGACTTTTCCTTTCAGAATCACCACATCAGTTCAGGTGGATTTCTGTTCTATTATTGACTGTGGGACTGATCGACAAATCCAGTGGACCTGGTCTGACAAATATGTGTGTGTAACTGTTACAAACTCTGGATTCGGAAGTAACTGTGACAAGTGGGACTGGGTTTTTGCTAATACTGGAACTGATGACTGGGGTTATCAACCCTATAAGGCCCAGAAGTATGGTCTGAAATATTGTTTTTCTATTATAAAAGGACATGCCCCTCATGAATGTGCCGAATACCATTGTAACCCTTTGATCATTACTCTGAAGAACCCTTCTTTACATGATTCAGGAACCTATATTTTAGGGGCATATGTATCTGGAATAGATCCTCTAGGGAGATTTCAAATTAAGGTTGAGAACCCTGTTACTAACACCTCCCATTTCCCCACACACACAACTCTCTCTTACCCCTGGTCCAAACCCGCCCCCGGTCAAAGTCATGAATATTTCCACCTTTTCTTCCACTTTTTCGATTGAAACTGGGTATGGGGATCAGAACCATTGGCTGCAATGGGTATTATATTCGGCTAGACAAGTGAATCAATCTGATTGCTATGCATGTGCTACAGCTAGGCATCATTTGGCCACTGTCCCTTTTCCTCTTTCTAACATATCTGATCCTACTGGCCTTCCTTGCCTACTTGCCCTTTTTATCTCTTCCTCTATTCCAATCGACTCTAATTGCATTACACTTTCCCTTCTTTTTTCCACCTACTCTTCCCATGACTCCTCCGATGTTCCAGCCTGATGAAGGTATTTATACCTGTTTTTTTAGAAACCTTACTTCTTCTCGTGGCACAAATGTTGCTAATATCCCATCCTCTTTTTGTTTCCAAACTTTTCCGATTAATTCTTCCTCTTTAGCTTCCAAATTATCAATTTTTCTGATTACTCAGAATACTCCACGAGCTGATATTTGGTGGATGTGCCATAGGTCTAAATTGCTTGACATCCTTCCAACTGACTGGACTGGCACTTCTGCTTTAATACAACTTGTTATGCCTTTCCGACTTTTCCCATTAACTGCCTCCCATGTGTCGACCATGTTTGGCCGACGTCGTCAACCCCGTTCTGTGGACCCTTCCCAGTTTTCCCTACATGGCCCTGGGGTGTATTTTGATTCCATTGGAGTCACTCGTGGAGTCCCTGATAAGTTCAAGGCAAGGGACCAAGTTGCTGCCGGATTTGAGTCTATTTTTCCTCAGGTTACTATAAACAAAAATGTAGATTGGATTAATTACCTCTATTACAATCAACAATGATTCTTAAATTTTACTAAGAAGCTGTTGAAGGTAACCATGAGCAACTTGATAAAACATCCCTCATGACCTGGCAAAATCGATTGGCTTTAGATATGCTCTTGGCTGAGAAAGGAGGCGTTTGTGCTATGTTTGGTGATGCATGCTGTACTTATATCCCTAATAATACAGCTCCTGATGGATCAATCACCCGTGCTTTAGCTGATTTGACTGCTCTCTCTAATGAACTAGCTACTAATTCTGGCATTTCGAATCCTTGGGACAAATGGTTTATGTCCACTTTTGGGTCCTGGGGCCAATGGCTTAAGTCTGTTTTCATCTCTCTTACGGTTGCATTAATCATTCTCCTGTTTGTAGCTTGCTGTATTGTTCCCTTGATAAGATACATTGTATCCAAGTATTTTACTGCCTCTATGGCAAAGGCTTACTTTTTACACGAAGAAAAAATGCTTCAGATCAGCAAAGCCACCCCACACTCCTCCACCCACTCCACTCCATCCCGCTCTCCTACCCTTTCCCACTCAACTCTCCCCTAATCAAATATTTTTTGTTTGCTAAAAAAGGGGGGAATGTGGAAGACGAATGTTCTCTTCGTTCCCTTGTACTAATTCATATCTGAGAAGTAAGCTTTACAAAACCATGTAATAGCAGGCTTCGTTTTAGCAAACAGAAAAATATTTGTGCAAAGGACTCAAGGTCTGAGCATTCCACACATGAGTCTGCCTTATCACGTTTTCCCTTAGCTTACATCTGAACGCCATAACAAAAGAGGCCAAGAAATCAAGTTTTACAAGGGACATTAAATGGGCTCAAGGATTGTGTATAATAAATATGGTGACTGTTGCATTTTATAATGATATTAAATCACGCATTCTAGGGGTATAAAACGGGACCCCACCCAACAGACGGGGTTCAGAAGAGCCCTGACGCTGTCATGTATATTTGATTGTCTGCTTTTCTGAAACTCTTCTCACCGTGACTCTGAAAAATAAAGCTGCTTTATAACCGCACCTGCTGTCTGGTCTGAGTTTTCGTCCACACAAACAACAACATGTATTTCTATAGCATGTTTTCATACAAATTATGTACTGTACCTCAAAGTGCCTTACAAGATAAAGAAGAAAAAAAGAAAAATATAAAAAATAATATTAGGCAATACAAAGTAACAAAGAATAAAGTAAGGTCCGATGGCCAGGGAGGACAGAAAAAACAAAAAAAAAAAAACCAGAGGGCTGGAGAAAAAAAAACAAAATCTGCAGGGGTTCCGAGACCACAAAACTGCCCAGCCCCCACTGGGAATTCTATCTAACATAAATGCTCTAAATGAGCCCTCATGGTTTTCAGGCTTCACATGAAAGAATTAGATGATGATAGTCATGTGGACATCTGGTCTTCAATCTGTCAATGTAAGGACTGCATGGTGCCAGAAAAAGAACAGCAGATAAAATGTAGCCCTTAATACGGATTGCGTAGCCATGATACAAATGATAATTAAAGGTAAATGCAGAATATCAGGGTTATCTCGTATATATATTTCTCTTCTAGTTCTATCTGCTTCCACTTTAAAACCGGCCCCACCCACACGCAGCCAACACAGCATTTCTCGATTCCTATTCGTCCTCTTCCACAGATAACTCAACCTCCTGGCCACGGACCATACTGTTTTAAAATAAATTTGCCCGTGTATCACCAAATTTCTCCACTATACACTAACACTTCTACCTCTCCAGGATATGGACAGTTGTATGTTTTTGACACAGTGCAAGATACTGAAGTACGCTTACAAAATAAAGCAAACTCTGCATGCAACGAAAATTTACTTCTCCAGCTAGATACCATGCTCAGAACCCTCAACCCCTTCACTAAATCATACAAACACATGCATGAAATCGCTCAGTCCAATCCAACAGCATCTGTATGATTGGTTTTCAAGGAAAACCCTGGGCAGGATTTACGATGATACAATGCCCCGACATGTCACACCGATGTTGCGATTTTTGTAGGAGAAGATGGCGAACCCTCTGCCAAAAGGGACATATGCATCTATCCCAGAGGCAACTCCTGTAAACAGATTTCCACGCTCAATATGAATTGTGTCCTATGGTTTACCCACTTTTATTCCCTTAAATATTATATAAATGGCCCTTATATAAATAGCCCGGAAGCTCAGCGTTCTGTGAAAAGGCAATGGCAAAAGCACGGGGGAAAATAGAAGAATTTCAGCGAATACCAAGTGGAGGCAAGGAAAAATGTACTACTTTTTTTAAACAGTGGTATAAACAACAAAAGGAAGTTGATCGAGTGTGTGACAGATTTGGGCTGCTTCGCTCCCTTGAACCCCTGTCCAAGACTCCAGACACCAGATAAAAGTCCAAATGTTGACTTTATTAATTCGCCACAGTGCACAAAGCACCCTCTCCTCCACTATACTCATATAAATACTAATCACAATAACAATAAACAATCCTCCGACTCCCAGACGCGTTGCCACCCTTCCACCCAGCTCAGCTCGCCGTCTGGGAGCTCCCACAGTCCTTTTATCCTCCCTGACCCGGAAGTGTTCCCAATCCCCAGTCCACGTGATTCTCTATCACTTCCGGGTCAGGTACGAGTCCTTCCTTTGATGTACTTCCGGGTTATAGGGCACAAATGAGTCTTCGGTCCTCCCTGCAGCTCCCTCTTGCGGCCCCTGTGGTATCCAGCAGGGTCGTGTATAAAAACTACATAGTCCATGACTCCCTGCTGGTCTTCAGGGCACCTCCATACTGCAGGGAGGGCTCCATCTGGCGGCCTCGGGGTATTGGCCGGGATGACAAGCCGGCCAAAGACCACAAGTGACATAAAGTGTCGGAGAACCTCGAAAGTGGAAGTTCACAAAGTCGCACAGTGCCCGAAATAAAAAAGAAGTTGTCAGGTATCAAAGTTGCAGAGAAAAGGCGAGTCGTAGCCCACCGTATGAGTGTCATATGAAAGCTTATTAGGGTACAGAGAAAAGAAAAAAAATAGGGACACAGTGGGAAAAAAGCTTGAAATTTCCACTTTAATCACATAATTTATTTTGTCATTAAAGTAGAACATCATAAACTTCATCTTAAAATTGTTTAATTTACTAGTTTCTCAAATACCATCGTAAAAAGTAGCACATTAAATGCTTTGTTTTGTACGTGTTCTTCTATGTGCGTGCATCACTACGTGCTTCTTAAACGGGCTTTCTCTTCCTCCGACAGGACACAGAATCCATTACATTTGTGATATTATAACTCTCTGAATAATTAAAATACTGAGATGTATACTTGATATCATTTTCATGATGACAGGAATTAAAACATGTATTAAACATGGGAACACGGTGGTGCAGTGATTGTTCATGCCTTAAACAAAATGCTTGCTGCGCTGTATGCAACCTTCGATGAAATAATTTATTGCAGCAGTACTGTCTCTTTCAAATTTACTAACCCCCAATTCCTGTCCTTCCTTTTCTTTTTCCAAATACCAGATCGCCACACAATCAGCTCTGTAATAGACGTTAAGCCATCTGTAAGCTGAGAACGCTGATTCTTCAAAGCGTTTAAGGAACATTGAACTATCTTTGTAGTACATGTTTATTTATTCTATCCATCTATCCTTCCAGTGTAGCACCAGCCCCAGCAAGAATACAGCGCAAGACAGGAACAATCCGTGAACGGAGCGCTAGCTTGTTGCTAGTGCTGCGACACCTTGTCCTCACATGTTTAATTATTAACATTATAGATTATTTAAATGAAGTTAAAGTTTTAGCTGTTTAATATAATAAACATATTTTGCTGCATTTCATCTTTCACTTATAAGTACAAACAGTTCTACAAGGAGCACTTCATGGACTGATTGATTGCGTTTATAGTTCTTGGGATGAAACTGTTTCTAAACCGCGATGTCAGTACAGGAAAGGCTCTGAAGCGTTTGCCATATGAGAGCAGTTCAAATAGGCAGCATGGCTGAGGCAGCGTGAGCTAGATGCTCTATACCGATAATTCTCTTTCCAATCAGCTGCTGTAGATCTGTGATTCCACACTGAAATACAGTGATATTAATACTCCGAGTGATGCAGTGAGAGTAATATGGAAAAAGATGATTCGCTGTGGCAACCCCTAACGGGAGCAGCTGAAAGAAGAAGCAGAAGGTGCAGTGAGAGTAACAACACTAAAGCAGCTATGGTATTTAAAATAGTTTGGAAAATGTGCATGGCTTTATGCCAAGTTTAGGTTTCATACATCGCGATTTGAGCGTGGAAATGGGAGCACGCAACATTTTTGTGCGTATGTACCATTTATACATGAGGCCCCAGGTCTTAATACAGTTAATAGAACATAACTTGCTTAACTAACATCCTTAATATTATTCCAGGACTTTACATTTGGGTGTATAACCACACAGAGTGCACTACCCATGATGTTATAGAGCAATCTAAAAGATGTCAGCTGCTGGCGTGTGCCAAGTAAGATAAATACTTCTTGTGGGCTTTTTTTGTTTATTTTTGGTTAAGCCACCTATGCTGTCAGTAAAGATATATAATGGAAATATAATAAAAATAAAATATCAACTATTAGCTGACTCCCGAGTACAGGACAGTTACTAGACAGCAAAGCTGGAGTAATGCAGTCAAGTAACATTATTAAAATCTAATTTAATTTCCCAGTTACTAATTAGTTTAACATTTTAAATTCTTGCATTCACATTATACTACCTGGTTTGTCTAGAATTTTGTTACTTGTTACAAATATATTTCTAAACAAATAATATTTATATGTTGTACATTGTTTCAGACAGGCATTGCATATATCACATAACATTTGTGGAGGTGAGTGTGGGTACCCAGTTTGATTCCTTGTCTGATTTGCACTGCATATACACACTTCTTTCAAGAAGACACTTTGAATTTTATGACCCTGCAAGGTCAGCACCAGAAACATGTGTTGTTTTGCAACATCACGTGACAGTTTGTTTTACTTTGGAATTGTAGCGTTATACCTTGTTTAATGAATGCCCAGAGAACAATGCTTTTTTATAACAAAGTTGGCATTAACACACAATGATGCATGTGCAGATTCTTTCACACACAGAATCATTATTGTCAATTGTTAGTATTGTGAGTACTGTAGAACATAAAGTTATTATATGCAATGTTTAATTAATTCAGATTTACTGTAACTATATTAGATTAGATTAGATAAACTTTTATTAATTCAATGGAGATATTCAAAATTGTATTATTATATTAATATTTTGTATAAAGTAATACATTTATTTCCCTGGTATGTCATGAAAACAAAAAGTAATATCTTTATAAACTAACATGCAGATTATAAAGAGGTTACAAGATCAACAAAAGAAATGGCACATCACACAATTGTTGTAGTTAGTATAGGTTCATGAAAGGAGTCGGTACAAAATATTTCAGAAATGCTCCTAAGTTGCTGAAGTCTATTAGTCTGTTAGTGTGTGTGTGTGTGTGTGTGCTTGAGTCCTATTAAGGATTCTGGCTTGGATCGTCTCGCAGAGCTGGGGAAACTGAGTAAGATGGTGTTGCCTCTGAAACCAACTAAGGTTCAAGGTGGAGCAAGACTGTGAGAATATATAGATAGTGAACAAGGCAGATGAAACCATTTGAAGCCACATGGAAGGAGCTGTGCAAAATACAGATGTTGACAGCGATATTATAGGGAACCGAAGGGAGGAGACCATCTGGCCAAACCACTGCCTCTATCCCACGAAGGATTGTTTACAATGCATATCAGTATTCTTTGAATCTTAAATCTCTCTGATAATAAAGTTTCTTTTAATGAACTACTGTTTTAAGGTTGACTGTATTTTTTATTAAAAAACAAATATTTACAGTTTTACTTTGAAAGATAACTTTTCAGTTTTGCAATGTATTGCAAGAATATGGCAAACAGTGAGAATTTAATTCTAGTTGGAAGAAGACTGAGTGAAGTGAAAAGAGACTGCAGTGATCCAGCAAGTAGATAACACAGGGTATTCTTAACTGTTTACAAACTACTCAAGTTTTCAGGCAGTGTGTAACTCCAAAGATGTTTTCATAGAACTAACTGTGTCAAATATCAGATTTCTACACAAAGTTTGTAACAACATAAAAGCAGATATGCCATAACTTCTGAAATCATGCATAAACAAACTGGATAATACTTTAACACTTTCTGCAAAATCAGGGTAAGTTAAACCTTTAGAAAATGTAAAAGCTGCAGGACCAGGTGGCAATCCATCAGAGACCTATAAAAATGAGTGCAAATTACCACTGTTAATCTTAGCCTTGTCAATTGAGGAAAGAGAAAATTAATCACTGCCTAAAACTCTACCTCAGGCATCTATATCTTTGTTTCCTAAGGTAAATAAAAATATTGTAGACTAAGAATTATAGAGCCTTTTGTAAAAATAGTAACTTAAAATCCTGCTCAAGGTCTTTGCAGACAAAATCAGGAATCTGGCTTCTTCTGTCTCAGCTCAACACACTTCTTAAAGAGGACTGGACAAATCACTGAACCACTGAAATTCAAGATGCTATAAATTCCTTACAAAGTGGAACAGCTGTGATTCCAGATGGTTATCTAGTAAACTGTTATAAAAGGATGTCTGTGAAATTAGCCTCATTAATGCTAGAAGCCAAAGAAGACAATATTCTACTATACCCCTTAAGCCCAGCATTGATTACTGTCTTTTCAATAAACAATAAAGACTCTTTGGAATGTGCATTTTACAGACCAATGTCATTATTGAATAATGATGTCAAGATAATGGCAAAAACTGTTACAAAAAGAAATTGGAAAAGTGCTCCTTATAATAACTGGGTTTAATAGAGGTAGACAGTTGTTTGACACCATAAACACTGAATCATCAGCTGAGCTTCTAGATGTTGTATTGTCTCTAGATATAGAAAATACATTTTATAGGCTACTAGCAAAATACCCGTGCTTCGCAGCGGTGAAGTACTGCCTTAAAATTTTTATTAAGAAGAAAATTAAACCTTTTTAAACTGAGGGAAAATATACCAATAATTATTTGTTAAAGATCTCTTTGTATGCCACGTTGTCAGTTCGGCCCTCCAGTTGCAATATGACCAAGCTGTAGCTGTGTGCTGAGCTTACTCTTGAGCATGCAACGTACAGTTGGCCATGTGAACAGTAATCTTGTTTCAAATCTCACAGCTTGGATTGCTGCTGTCATAATCGGTTTGAGTTTCATGGTTTGTTTCAGTTACGACAGTATTTGTAGGACTTGTGTTGAAGAGACATTCGGCATCTGTCAAGCGTTGTAAGTATACAACCAGTTTCATTGATAACTTCACATCCAGCTTTTGAGAGTTTAAACATTTCTAAACATCAAAGTGTCCACTACTGAAATCGTCACCTGTGAAGCTAAGATGTTTAAGAGGCATTGGCGGTTGTCCAAAGGTGTAAAATATTTGGCCATTTCGGTACACTTAAGCATTTCACTCTTCTAGTGCTCCTGTGTAGTATAATTATCTCCTGTACCGTCATCAGTCCACACCTTGAACCTGTCCCAGTCATTCAATACATAAGACACAATGTTCCTCCGGATATCAA
>JANRMT010062818.1:20321612-20357441 GCA_026402145.1 Polypterus bichir lapradei
AGTGAGTGAGTGAGTGAGTGAGTGAGTGAGTGAGTGAGTGAGTGAGGGCTTTGCCTTTTATTAGTATAGATAATGATCATATCTCTTAATTGTATCATGCTAATTTGGGTATTGCCCAAATATTTGTCATCAGTGAAGACAAAATGGGCTCTGGACAATCATGTCTATAAATCATATTAAGTGAGTTTGATGTTATCACTGGCATTTCTTCATTACAGTTCAGTTGGGCACAGCCTTACCAGAAATTGTGCAAAATAAGTAATTACACTTACCTTATTAACCCAATTCATTATTAACATGTATAAATCCTCAACTTTGTCTCCTTAAGCATTTTTTTGCTATTTCCCATTATATGCTCAATGTCATTTCTATATTGCTTTTCATAATATGTGAAATGGCCAGCTCTATTGTCCTTGTGCTGTTCTAGATTTACACTTGGGGGGTGTATGCACATGTGCAACCAACCTGAACCTTCCAGTTTAGAGATATGGTCTCAGGGCTAAAGGCCCCTATTCTCAGCATTAATATGAGGAGTGTTTTTTGTTTTTTTTGTACATCTCATTTAAGGTTTTCCCAGTCAAGGCTAAGTAGAACAAATCAGTGAAAGTGTATGAAAATCCAGAACAATTTGCTTCTTTAAAGGTTTAAAGAAAATCAAAAAATAAAGGAAAGACCATTACGCCAAACAGAATCCGGCTGAGTTGAATCTTGATCTTTACTCATTTCTCAGGAGGGCCACCTGCTAGCACTAAATTTGAAAAAGTATAACGTGTCCTCCCACTTTGTGGAAAATAAGGCAGCAGTATGATACCCCTGTTTTAAAGAACCACATCATCAGTATGTATAAAAATCACTTTTGACAATTGCTTGCTGGCCACACACTGCCCAGAAAACAAGTGACCACACAATACTTAGTGCTGCTTCCAAGAGCCTCAGAGTCTTATGTTTGAGCCATGCAGTTTGTGTAGTCTGCATATTATTTCTATGTTATTGTGGTTTGTCCTTTTTCATTTCAATGGCTTTCTATTCTAAACTTGTTGCTGTTTTAATCTGATGTATTTGTTGTGATATAAATAGTGTGTGAACTTGAAAACATCACTAGTCTGTAGCAACCGCAAGATACACGCACGCGATTCCTACACTTCACATCTCAAAGGGAAGTGGATAATAATAGAAGGTTAAAGTAGCATTACCATATTCGGTCCTCGGCCCCTCTTGTCCCCTATGCACGTCCTTATATAACTGGCAAAACAAAAATCTCACGCAAAGGAAAGTGGGAATGAAAATATATTAATATTTACTATTTACATTTACGTGCCCGGTGCCTGAGTGCTCATTAGTGAATCCCTTTCCCAGACGCCCTCCCCAGCACCCAAATCCGAATCCCCGGTTCGACGTAGACAATAAACAAAAGAAAATAATAATAATAATAATAAAAAAAATGTTCTCCGAAAACGGCAAAAAAGAAAAATGTACTTAATCCAAATATAAGGAAAAATAAATACTACAGTTCAGTTCTTTATGTAGGGCAGGAGAAAAACACAACAGTCCTCCGGTGGAAATGGCTTCGCCGCGGACTATCACGAAGAAATGCGTATTCTGATATCTGACTCACCAGACGGGAGCACCCGGAGAACACCAACCTGGCCTTTTCTCGGGGATTCGTCACCGGATAATTTCTTCGGGGTGGCCACCCACAAATAGCAGACATCCCTGGGTGATGAAAGATCCAGAATGATCCTTTAAGCGTGGATAGTCTCTCCTTGCCTTCAGCCTTTTCCTTCCTTCTTGATTCTTTTTTCCTCCTGCCTTGATCCGCCATTCCCCTTAAATAGAAAAAATTTCCCGCCGAAAACATCCTTGCCCCTCTCGGTTGTTATGGCAACCTCACGCCGGCAACAGGCAGCTGGAATACTTACCGGGCGGGGTCCTCCCAGACTGGAGCGTCACCAAAGGTACCTGAAGGGCAAGCACCCTTCCAGCCAACATAATAAAGTGACAGACAGACCAAGAGGCCAACCCGACTGTCAAGTTATGTAGCCTTGCTGCAAGTCATTACTAGAAGTAAATGCAAATATAATTAGTTAGGTAATTTAATGTTAATGTTAAAGAAGGCTGCACAAAAAGGAAAATTCTGGTATGGTCCCAAAAGAACTTTCAGATCATAAACACCATTGATTTTGTATTATGTTATTGAACAAGATATGGCTCAACATTCTCAAAGCAAATGTGATGTTTCAAGACTGGATGACATTTTTATGAAAATTTTACAGCAGTTAACAGAGTAGAATGAAGGAATATTCATAGCATTTTGGTTTTAACTAAGTACTGATAATATATTGTTTTTAATAAGATGACAGGAAGAGAGTCATCTATCATTTTCTCCTGGGGTAATATCTGAGAATGTTTGAAATTAAGGTGCTTATTGGGTTTTTATAGTTTTATTTTGCAGCATAAACTATTTTAGATCCAGGAATACATGTATTTAGTATTACTTATGCTGATGCCTATAATATAAGCCACTGTGTTATAATTTTAAAGTTAAATAAAATTGCAAGGGAATACAGGTTTACCATGCATATATCTTTTCATACATACATTATTGCTGCATGCAGTGCTGATATACTGTTGGTCAAGGAAGCGGTTTAGGATAAAGGAAGCAAATAACAACTTTTGTAAGATGAAGTGGTTGCCTATATTGCTTTATACTAAGATTTCTAAAAGCAATATATTTATCTTTGCTCAGTTTCTTAGAAAAGCACAGTACAAGGTATTTAGGAGCCTGTGGATTGAGGGTAGAAATTATTATAATTAAAGGGAGTACTAGGAAATGTAAAAAGTACCATAATATACTGTTCATTTAAAGGTCTAAATGAAAACAAATGTTTATGTAGTATATAGTGTTAATACTGAAATTAATGCCAACCAAACATTTATTTGTTTTGTAAGATAAAATTACAAAAGGTGAGGTACAGTTCTCACTAATAGTAAAATATTCAAGAAAAAATTTAAATAATAAAGTTTTGAAATTTTAAAAATATCACATTATTATAAATAATCACAGTAATTAAGAGACACAAATGGAGTTTACACAGTCATTAATCCACTGGAAACAGGGAAACAGGTTGTGATCATATGCTCTATACTAAGTACTACAATTTTTTAAAAATTGTGTAAAAAAGTGCAAATTGTATAAAAATGAAAGAGCAAGTACATCTATATCATTATTGTTCAAAATGACTCAGGAAATTGTCTAAAAATGCTAGGATCAAAGAAAATAAATCCAACCATTTTAGAATGTTGTGGTATAAAACTGTACATCATTCTACTCCATGAACCAAACAGAAAATGTATACCAAGTAAAGGAGCTATTAGAATAACCATTATACAAATAAAAATAATTGTCTTTAAAGAAATGAAGACCACCTCTTGTATATTTACATAGAGTGAAGAATTTAAATGTCTGCTGGAATTTGTGCATTCATTTCTTAACACTTGAAAATGGGATTAAGATGCTCTCATGAAACTGTCACACATATTCACTGGGGTTTTTGTCAGATTTGCAGTTGGAAGATTAAGGACAGCTAGTGACAGCGCCTCCTGTCAGTTCTGGGTGGTATTGCTTACCTTTCTTGAGCCTTGAAGGTGTTACCAAGGGGAACATGTCTGATGCAACCCCTTCCTAAGCTCGACCCCAATGGGATGGGCAGACCAAGCCAAGAGGTTGTGAAATTTGGATAGTACCTCAGGGAGCAGCCTTATTGTTTTCAAACTTTAATTATTATTGTATACTTCTGTCAAAATGGGCCTATCATAATAATATTGTTTTATGTTTTACTGTAATTTGACTTTTTAAACACTTAAGGACACATTACAAGACAAAGCCATAAAACAGTACAATGACAAGTTTTTACAATTATTAATAAACATTTACCTATACTTAAGATACATTTCCTAAACTCTTAACACAGCAAAACACCTTCAAACAATTAGCTAAATTGTTAATTTTCTGATCAAAACCACATTTTGTTCTTTAAGTATCAACACTACATTTCAAAATGCAGAAATAAAAATCTTGACATTGACTAACTCTATCAAAACACAGCAAATCCGACTCGATATCAAGAGTCAATATCAATATCAAATAATTCTTTCAAGCAATAGCACATTTTCTATTCAAGAGGGACACATAGTCAATCATAACTTTCAAAATACTAACAGTTGAAGGCATTACTGTGTTACTTTTCATGTTTCAAGTCTACCTGCATACAATAGACAATATGAAATACATTGGTTTTTTATAGTTAATTTTCCTTTTACTGTAAATCACTGTAAATCACTGTACATTTTTTGCTTGCTCAAATGTGTGCATTTTTGGCAATATACTATCTAAAAGTGAATGAGTCATCTTTACTTCATAGAATGTACTGTAGAAAAAAATAGCAAGTGACAGAATTGTTGCAGTAAAAGCTTTATTATTAGCTTTATTATTAGCTTTATTATGATCTTTGGCATTTGGCCACATGTTCTTGTCCATATCAATTGTTGTCTCTTGCTATGCATCTTGGATAGAAACACTTTGCATGTCTTATCCACCTTAGGGAGTCTTCCACTGAAATATCTCTGCAGCTGGCATCCATTGGCTTCATGAGGGACATTGGTCATGAGGCTGATGAACATACACTTTCCACCTTCAGGCTAAAAAATGATCTCATTTGTGTTGAGTAAAGGCGAGCAAGGAGGGTGGAAAAGGGAAACCATTCTTTGATGGGCTGGAAAACAATTTGTGATTGCATATGAATGGTAGAATGCTACATTGTTCCATGCAATAACAAATGCAAATAAATGCAAACTAAGTAATCCTCATATTTGCTCCCAACTATTCCTTTTCTGCTTTTGGCAGCAGTTGTTGATGGAGGTCATCTAAAAACAAAAGAAGGTGTCAATCTTGTATGTATCAATCTGGCATTTCTGCAGGACCAAAGCAGCGCACATTGTGATTTTTGCTCCTCTCTAACTTGTTTCATTATCAGTGGCCATTTTCCCAATTACATTTGTTTCCCTGCCTTATCTACATAAATGATTTCATGTTGGCTCTGATTAACCCTTTAACTCATTGACGATCTGAAAGAAATCAATACACAGTATGTCCTACTATTTTCACTGTAACCCATGTTTACCTGTAGAGTAGCACAGTATAACTCTGGACATATATTGGTGCCGGAGTTCCTTGACACGCACACTGTTCTTTTCAAAAGGAACTGTGTACAACTGCCTCATTTGAACTCTTTGTTTGGTCAGAGTCCAATGGTAATCATGCTGGTGCTTTCCACATTGTGAAATACCAAGTTGTCCTCTACTGTTCTGGTCTAAATTTCTGTCAGATTTTTTGCAATGTCAGCAGTGACCATGCCTACGATGGCATGCCCTTGATCTTCACTAAGGCTTTAGTGGAACAAAAATAGAATATACAGTATGTATTAGCAGTAGTTAATAATAATTAATAAAAGAAAAAGTAATGATAGATGAAGCCTTTGTGAAATGCATTACTTACCTGTTGCTTACTTAAAAAGTCTAGATAATGGAAGCCATGGTTGACTGTCTGAGATTGGGCTGGACTCTTTCACCAGCCTCACTCAGTGACAGACCATGGTTTATCCACATGGTCTATGAAAGTGGCTTCTATTTCATCAGTGACAGCAGCTCTTAGTCTTCTTTGAGCACCACCATATATTCTTAATTCTTTTCCCCTACCTCTCATTCTCCCTTGTCTTTCCTCCTCCTACAGTAAATTAATAAATAAGTAAAATAAAACAACAAGTAATCAGAACAGTTTAGTTTGATCATGTCTATGCCACTGAGAAGTAAATTCTGAAAAGGTGAATTTTAAAATGTTTTTAAAAATAAGAAACAGAATGAAGAATCTGAATATATTGAAGGAGGGAGCTCCATAGCCAAGAAGTACTATAACTAAAAGCCCAACTTCCCATGGAAGACAGAAGTAGCGGAATGCAGTGAGCGGGCTGGTGTATAATGTTTATGAAGATATTTTATATAAGTGGGAGCTTAGATCATGGAGGGCTTTGAAAATGAGGACAAGAATCTTAGAGTCAATATGGTACTTAACTAGGAGCTAGTGAAATTAACATAGAATTTGTGTAATGTGACTGTAGGCCTTTGTTTGACTCAGTAAGTGTGCAGTAGATCTTTGAACTAACTGCAGCTTGTGCATGAGTTTAGATAGATAGAACTTTATTTGTCATCAAGGAGAAATTTTGCTATTTACAGAAGCTTTTATATAAATAAATAAATAAATAAATACACACTGTATGGCCTGAACACACAAAAGAACGACTAAAAAGCAAGAAAATTAAAAAGAAAGAAAAGGACTGACTTGGCTGTCATAGTCACAGTGAGGCATATGCAAATGTATTGCTGTCCGTATAAAGGTGCCCCAGTAGAGTTTCTTGACACACTTTTGCTGTTAGTGTGTCAGAGAGAGGATGTGCACCATTGTTCATAATGGCACTTTTAGCCAGGATACAAGACAATCAAGCATTACAGTAGTCTAGCCCTGGTGTGACAATTCCATGAATTAGTGTCTCAGGTTTAGAGTAAGACAGTGAGGGATGAAGTCTTAAAATACTACAAAGGTGATTAAAGGGAGCACATGATGTAGAATTAATGTAAGATTGAAAAAAACAGAGTGTTGTCAAAAACAACACCAAGATTCTTGACTTGCACATGTAATGGAATAGGTGTTCCATCAATACAGAAGTTAACATTTCCATATTTTGAAAGGGTAGCTTTAGAGCCCACAAGGAGAATTTTAGACCTAACACTATTAAGCTTTAGCAGATGATATGGCGTTCAAATTTTAATTTGATGGGAGCAACTATCTGAAGAGGATAGAAGAAAATGAGTCTATACAGTATTTCTGGTAGAAATATTAAGCTGGATACCATCAACATAACAAGGAAATTGAATACCATGATGATGCATAATTAAACCATGGGGGAATAAGTAAGTGATAAAAAGAAAAGGGACCAGTACTGAATCCTTTGGCACACCAAGGGTAACAAGTGAATTGTGAGAAATACAGTTATTCAGTTGAGTAAACAGAAATTTGTTAGTTAAGACTGAAACCCTTGAATAAGCAGTAAGTTATACCCAGGGAAAACCGATGTACCAATAATTGTGTATGAGAAATAGTGTCAAATGCCAAAATAAGATTACAAAGAATAAGAATACTTAGTAATCATTTGGTAATCAGACAAAACCTGTTTCTGTGCTGAGTTTGGAATGGAAACTAGATTGAAAAAGTTCAAAATATTCATTAATGTTCAAAAGCAAGAACACATTCCAAAATTTTGCCAAGAAAGGGAAGACTGGAAATAGGATGGTAATTGCTGAAATTGTTGGGATTACTACCAGCATTCTTCACAATCAAGGACTACACCAAAGGTTTGACTAAGGCGGTGGGAACAAGGTTGAGTTGACATGAATAGTAGATGAATTAGATTTAAGGATCGTCACTGATACCAAGATATCATTAACTGGACAGAAATATGAAAATCAGGGTGTTACATGAAAGGCAGTACTCATCCTGTTGGAAGCGAAGGTAGTTGTGTAGTGCAGAGTTGCTGATGAATTGAATCAATTTTAGATTGGAAACCTTTTAAAAAGGACAAGAAACTTCTGAAAAAGCATTAAATGAGAATTACAATGAGAATGTAGAAGCTTATTAACTGCTGAAAAAAGAATCTGAATTTTCTTGACCAGTACTAATGATGGTAGAATAATAAAACAATCTGGCAGCTGATGGTGCATCGTTATACTTAATATGATGGTCAGCATATACTTGAGCATGTATTGTGAGGGCAGTTTTTTGAATGAGGGTCTGGAAAATGATTCTTAGTAATAAGGGAACCAAGAACAGATAGTTGAAGATTTTTCAGATTACAAAAAGAAGTCATGGAAATATGATTTGTCTTAGTTAACTGAGTCGAAATACTGAAAGCAATATCTTTTTGATCAAAGACTGGAAAATCAAGAGCAGTAAAATTTAAAGTAACTGAACCAGAGGAGCACAGTGATAAAGTAATATGCTGAGTAACACCATGGATTTCTAGTACAGATAAAAAGTCAGTAGAAAAAGAACCCTCTGGAGAGTCAACATGGATTTTAAAGTCAGTCAATCAGTCATTTTCTATTCCACTTCATACTGAAGAGAGACGTGCAGGGTGTTGGAGCCTAGCCCAGCTAGCACAGGGCTGAAGGCAGGAACAAACTCTGGACAGGGCAAACACACACACACACACCAACCACAAACTAGGGTGAATTTAGTATCACCAATCCACCTAACTTGCATGTCACCAGCCAAAAAATATTCATAGAGCAATAGATGAAAAAAAAAACTTAAATTGCAAAGCACTTTGTATACTGCTTCCACTGTTATATGAATTACTCAACATACTAGACACATAGAGATGCCTTTCTGAAGAATTACTCAGGTAAAAGTAACATTTTCCAATGAGTAAACTACTCAAGCAGAAGTTTAAAAGAATTTGCTTTGGGCCATTGTATCCAGGATAATGTGAGATGACATGAGAAACACACTGGACAAAGTGAATAAATCCCAACTGCCTCAACTGGCATCCTCCAGGACATGCACTTGCTACCTGGAACCCAGGGAGGTTTATCAATTAATTGCCAAACCCCCCCCCAACCCCCTATCCCCCCCCCCCCATTTATTTCACTATGTAGGCCCACTTTATAGGACCGATTGGATTCAGGAGCTGTCGTCTACCTGCTCTGAGGTGTGAATGAAGATCTTGACCGACCCGCTCACATTTGCACGAAAATGCACAATTAGCCAAGCACCCAAATCAACCTTGGACTGGACATACACCCGCCTTGAGCCTACTGGCTCAAGAACTCCCGATTATTTAACTGCATCATGCCACAAACCTTACTCGTCACAGGGACACATGATCAAGTAGGTAAATGCAGTCAAACCAGCTAAATAACAACTTACGTGTATAAAAATTAATATCATTGAGCAGTTATTATAATGTGCATTTACATGACAAATGTATTAAACCTTAAAAGTGATGAATATGATGTATAGACTCTATTATAGTTACCTTTTAAGAAGGCCAATGCACGGAAAAACTTTTTTTGGTTTTTCGTCATTTTATATACTGTAGGCTACATGTTGTCACTTCTCACGCAAATGGCTGACAAGTCAGGGGTATCTCATTCAAGCCTCTGCTCTGTCATGCTTATTGTGCTGCAAGCCATTAAGCTGCATTTAGTTTTCATATAGTGTGGGTTTACATACATAAAAAATAATATGTTTTTGCCAACATAATAAGGCAATATGCAGGAGTGTCTGGTTTTCCTAACAATTGGAACAAATTACTGCACTTAAAATGCAATAAGGGTACCAAACAAGAATGAAACTGTTTTTATTAACCATAAGCAGTGACATTCTTTTAATGCATAAATCATCTGCAATATCATTATGAGGTACATTCACATACGCATATTTACAAGATAATTGTGATTGATATAGGTAAATTGCATTGAGTGGCATCCCAACTGGGACAGAGAGTGAAGCCTTATAGAGCTGTGAGGGCATAATAATGGACAGACTGCAAAAGTGGGGGTTAATCCCAGCTGGGATGGTTGTATGTTCCTATCACATTTGGGATGACCATGGATGAACTGGCTATCGAGGATGGTTTATCCCCTAGGGAAAAAGGGTGCAATACTACTCTGGTGTGGTTCCAGTTTGGACTCCCACAGTGTTCGATGTGACCTGTAATTTGGAAGGGCAACTCTTTCTGGGTCTCTGTGTGCTTCCAGAGGCAGTTGCCGACATGAGGTCTCTCTAAATTTGGGAGCTTCTGCATGGCATGGGAAGTGCTTCCGCATTGCTATATTGTGACAGTGGATGTACTCCCATGTTCAACATAAAAGGAGCCATCTCGTCTCACTTAGATGATTCAGAATCGGGAGGGAGAGGGCAAAGATCACCAAGACTACTTTAAGGAGAACTGGTAGAACTGTGGTTGTGTCATTCAGCCATTGTCTACCTATTAATGTAGTGTTGATGAAAAAATATAATTTATTTGAACTTTGGACAGTTGTGTCTAGTGTTTTGGACTCTAGGGTGCCCTCCCCTCCCCCCATATGGTCACAAAATGTAATACCATTTTCTTAGGTCTGGTACACTGTAGTAGTGCTCTTTTCTTTTGTGTTTACCAGGAACAGTCCAGTGTTTAGTGTTAGTTAGAATTACTATGTGTTTATCTTAATCTGAGTTTCACCTACAAAATATAATTTTCAATATTTGTGACTAGAAGGTATTTTTTTTATTCTAGCAATGTTTCATCTGTTGCCTCTTGGTTCAATTTCTACATCTCCTCCACCATGTATAATCTCTAATATTCAATTCCGCTCATATTGGGTTCATATTGGTTAATAAAATTACATTTTGTGGTACTAGCAAACTCCTAATAATTCCTCGAGGTCCTGTCAGGAGCTGACTGCCTTTTGCTCTTAGATGGAAATTCTAATGAAGCAATGTATCCTTGCAATATACAGTGCATCTGGAAAGTATTCACAGTGCATCACTTTTTCCACATTTTGTTATGTTACAGCCTTATTCCAAAATGGATTAAATTCATTTTTTTCCTCAGAATTCTACGCACAACACCCCATAATGACAACGTGAAAAAAGTTTACTTGAGATTTTTGCAAATTTATTAAAAAGCACATGTACATAAGTATTCACAGCCTTTGCCATGAAGCTCAAAATTGAGCTCAGGTGCATCCTGCTTCCCCTGCTCATCCTTGAGATGTTTCTGCAGCTTAATTGGAGTCCACCTGTGGTAAATTCAGTTGATTGGACATGATTTGGAAAAGGCACACACATGTCTATATAAGGTCCCACAATTGACAGTTCATGTCAGAGCACAAACCAAGCATGAAGTCAAAGGAATTGTCTGTAGACCTCCAAGACAGGAATGTCTCGAGGCACAAATCTGGGGAAGGTTACAGAAAAATTTCTGCTGCTTTGAAGGTCCCAATGAGCACAGTGACCTCCATCATCTGTAAGTGAAAGAAGTTCGAAACCACCAGGACTCTTCCCAGAGCTGGCTGGCCATCTAAACTGAGTGATCAGGGGAGAAGGGTCTTAGTCAGGGAGGTGACCAAGAACCCGATGGTCACTCTGTCAGAGCTCCAGAGGTCCTCTGTGGAGAGAGGAGAACCTTCCAGAAGGACAACCATCTCTGCAACAATCCACCAATCAGGCCTGTATGGTAGAGTGGCCAGACGGAAGCCACTCCTTAGTAAAAGGCACATGGCAGCCCGCCTGGAGTTTGCCAAAAGGCATCTGAAGGACTCTCAGACCATGAGAAACAAAATTCTCTGGTCTGATGAGACAAAGATTGAACTCTTTGGTGTGAATGCCAGGCGTCACGTTTGGAGGAAACCAGGCACCGCTCATCACCAGGCCAATACCATCCCTACAGTGAAGCATGGTGGTGGCAGCATCATGCTGTTGGGATGCTTTTCAGCGGCAGGAACTGGGAGACTAGTCAGGATAAAGGGAAAGATGACTGCAGCAATGTACAGAGACATCCTGGATGAAAACCTGCTCCAGAGTGCTCTTAACCTCAGACTGGGGCAACGGTTCATCTTTCAGCAGGACAACAACCCTAAGCACACAGCCAAGATATCAAAGGAGTGGCTTCAGGACAACTCTGTGAATGTCCTTGAGTGGCCCAGCCAGAGCCCAGACTTGAATCCGATTGAACATCTCTGGAGAGATCTTAAAATGGCTGTGCACTGACGCTTCCCATCCATCCTGATGGAGCTTGAGAGGTGCTGCAAAGAGGAATGGGCGAAACTGGCCAAGGATAGTTGTGCCAAGCTTGTGGCATCGTATTCAAAAAGACTTGAGGCTGTAATTGCTGCCAAAGGTGCATCGACAATGTATTGAGCAAAGGCTGTGAATACTTATGTACATGTGATTTCTCAGTTTTTTTATTTTTAATAAATTTGCAAAAACCTCAAGTAAACTTTTTTCACGTTGTCATTATGGGGTGTTGTGTGTAGAATTCTGAGGAAAAAAATGAATTTAATCCATTTTGGAATAAGGCTGTAACATAACAAAATGTGGAAAAAGTGATGCGCTGTGAATACTTTTCCGGATGTACTGTATAAAAAATAAAACTTAGAAATCTCAATTTGATTTAATCCACCACAATAAAAAATAGATTTTTGTAACTTTTACTCTCCAAAAATCTTAAGCAAGTGTGCTTTTCATGTTTCAAATTAGGGACTTTTACATACAATATACAGCAACATTTTTTTACTTTTAGTGAAAGCAGGTAAGACAACAAAAACATAAAAGTGATGATGGAAAAACTGTCTTTATAATTTTAGCAGCACATCTGAACAACACTGAAGCCCATATGAGTTTCAAAAGGCACACTGAAAATTCAAAAAGAAGTGAAAGTCATAGACTTGGTGACCCTGAGAACTGATTTATTTCAACACCTTTCAATTGATGATATGTCCAAACCAAATATGCAGCAGCTGCAATGATAGAATTGTGGAGAAAAGGATTGCTGTTGAAAATATGCAGCATTTTCAGGTTACGGATGTGAGCTTCTAAAGGAAGCTCATTGGCCATTTCAGGCCCTTTACCAAAACCAAACTTTGGTCAGCCTCCAGTCCAGATCCTTACTGCAATTTTTGCTGAAATATATTGATCCCATATCCTTTTGTAGAGAGCTAAAAAACCAAATAGACTGGACTTCACTTTATGAAAAAAATTGCAACTTGTGGAATGGTCTCCTTATGTTTTGATTTTACATTGTTTTCCTGAAAGTTTTGTGAAATTTTTCATCTTACAAAGTCAAAGTCTTCAGGAAAGAAAGCATACCTTCATTCATAAGAAAGCATCATACTTTCTAAGAGCATGCTTTACAGTAAAGTTATGTACAGCATCAAATCATAAATGTAACACCTGTGTGGCCACGGATGCATGCTACCTGAGGCTTAGATGCAAAGAGCAGGAGGTTTATGGCTACAAGAATATACATACATAACCGTGTCAGTGAATAATAATGTTTAAAACAAAAATGTCAGCCTCATTCATAAAAAGGCAATGATCATGTGTGACGCTAACACATTTTGAAAATGTGTGCATGTTTACAGATTTAAAATCCTAACAATAACAGAGGAGTAGGAAATCAAATCCTGTGTGGCAGTGTGCTCAAAGAAAAAGAAAATATACAATAATTATTTAATACATTATTCTTAGATTAGATTACTTTAGATTATTTATCTCATTGAGAATTTCAGATGCATATAGCAGCAGAAACATAAAAAAACAAAGATACAGACTGACAGGACAAATAGTACAGCCAATCAATCAATCAATAAATAAATAAACAAGATTAACAAGTAAATGAGGTAGAAGCATTGAATTGCCTAATAGGAATAGGCAGAAAAGACTCCCAGAGGCACTTCTTAGCACACTTATGGAAAAATGAGCCAGTGACTAAGAGTGCTTCAAGACATCATCTATACAGGAGAGGATGAAGGGGATTTTTCTTGATGGCTACCAATTTTGCCAACATCCTCTTTTCCACAACAGCTTCCATTGTGTCCCTGTGATAGAGCAGGCTTTCCTGATAAGTTTTTTCAGGCATTGTGCATCTTTTGAGCTCAGGTTACTACCCCAGGACACTGCAGCATAGAACACCACACTGGCTACGATGGACTGGTAGAATATTTCCAGCAGCTTGCTGCACACATCAAAAGACCTGAGTCTTCTTAGTAAATACAGTGTGCTCTGGGCCTTCTGGTACAGCAGAACTGTGTTGTCCGACCAGTCTAGTTTGCTGTTTATGTGAACCCCAAGGTACTTGCAGCTCTGCACCACTTCCACATCCTCCCCCTTGAATGTTGACTGGTCTCAGAGGCTCCTTGGCATGCTGGATGTCCGCTGCCAGCTCTTTTGTCTTGCTGATGTTGAGACGAAGGTTGTTGTTCCTGCTCCACAACCTTCCTGTACTCTGACACTTTTCCATTATTAATGCAGCCTATGATGGAGCAGTCATCTGAAAAATTCTGTAGATGGAAAGCGCTGATATTGTGCTGGAAGTCTGTTGTGTAGATGGTAAATGGGAAGGGATACAGCACAGTTTCCAGAGGTGCTTCAGAATCACACACCACCATATCTGACATACAGTCCCTGAGGTAGTCCTTGATCCAAGATATTATGGGAGCATCAAGATTCAAGATTTCACCAGTCGATCAGAAAGAATGATGTTAAAAGCACTGGGAGAATTAAAGAACATTATCCTGACTGTGGCATACTCCACATCTATATGTGTCTGATAAGCAAACTGAAGAAGATCCAGATGTTTTGAAACCAGGGGTCATAGCTGTTTTAGGAGCAACCTCTCAAAGATGGGCATGATGTATGAAGTACAATCTTTTTACTACTACTTTCTTTGGAGTACATCATCACATGCATTTGCTACTTGAAGCTAAATGCTGCCATACAACATCCACAATCCAACATCTCCCACACATAAAAACTCAAGAAGTTTGACAAAAAGGAGGAGACATTTCAGTCCATAAGCTTTGTTTAGTTGACTAACTGTTAAAATATCCTAATATGTTATATATTTTTTTAATTTTTAAGTTTTCACTACATCCTATAATTAATCAGTACTGGAATGTACAAGGAAGACTTTAATAGCTTCACAAACTGGTACTCTAATATGGAAATATTTAAGAATTTAGCATCCTCAGTGTTTCCTGTTATAACTTAAGAAGCCAAGGCCAGTAAGGCATCTTCTAGATTTCTAATGACCTAAGTGGAATGAATGGTTGTCATAATGTTAATATTTCTAGTTTATATTTATGCTAATCAGTTTGGAACTGTTTGTTTCTTCAAGCATGCTTAAACAAATCTATGTCTTTTGTGTTCATTCAATTATGTAATTAGTATCTGGCGGACTTTGTAATTGCATTTGCCTGTGAACTTGTAACAGTGCTATGAGATGCAGATACTGAAGAGCACTACTAAAAATAATTAAATTGATTTGGAAATTGTGCTATTTATTAAACATTCTATAATCTACCAAGAAAGCACTTATAAATTAAAGTCAAAAGATGTGTGTGTTAAGTAAACAAGTGCCTAATTCGGCCATACATCTGTCAGTGCGTAAGGAACCTTGCAAGAAAATGCAAATGGCTGATTCAGAGAGTGTGAAAGGAATTAAACAGATGAAGAAATAAGATAAAGATGCAAGCAAATACATAATTTTGAGTCAGACAAAAAGGTTAAAATACTAGGGAAGGTCAGAAATACAAAACATCAGAGCCAAAAAAACTTTTTTGAAAATTTAAACTCAAAATTGACTGTAAAACTTACAGATTCTAACAGAGAGTCTTTCCCTATCCCCAAAATGTTTTTATTAAAGTTTTATCTCAAAACTAGGGCACCATGACCACTGTGATGGTGTGTTAGGTAATCGAATAGCAGTGACATAACTTATAATTAAGTTGGTCACATGCCCAGCATTACAATATGGCCTTAAATAAATTACAATAATGTAATGTTATTGTAATAACTGTAAAAATAATAAACATATGGAAAACCAGAAGTAGAATGTATGACTTTTGTACAGCATGCTGCTAACCCAAAAAAGTAAAAATTTCTGAAAGTGTGTACATGTGAATGTGTTCTTTGATTAACACTAGAATTACCAAAGCCCATGAAAAAACTCGTAAATCTGGCCCACCTTAAATCCCTTCGCACCTCTCTGTCAGCGTCTTTTGTCTTGTAAATGTGCCAAGACAACCAGCAAGCAGCCTAATATTCCATCCCCCCCTCCCCACAAAGTTCTCCCAGTTCCAGCCTTGACTATCTGGGAGGCAAGTGCTGGAGTTTTAGAATGGAAATAGATCATTATTTGGAACGCATGCATTTCATGTGTGTTCCGTTTCTACAATAATCTGTGTAAACACAACGTTCTAACAGAAACATTTTTCATATTTTAGTAATAAATGACAAAATGTAGATATAAACTATATAATGTGTGAAGCCTGAAGTCCTAAGATGTTAATATACAATAAAAACATACATTTAATTTGCATCTGTAACAGCTGGTTTAAATGTATAGTACTTGAAAAGTTAGCATTTTTTTCACTTATATTCTCTCAGTCACGATCACAATACATACCCCCCCTAAGGTATTTGATGCTGTTAGTTTTTATTTGAAACTGGGAATAACTGTAGATGTGAGTGGTGTTTTGAGACAATCAAACTTGAAATTCTCTGCTCTGGCAGCCTTATTCATATCTCATTGTCACTTGATTTTTTTTATTAAGTTTTATTGAGTGTTCCTGCTCACGCTGAATTAGTATGCGCCTTATGGTCCATGATGTCAAAGCTGCACTGACAAAAAACAGAGGCATAGGTATATATGATATTCGGAATTATTCATTTTATGACCTTTATAGTACATTTTGGAAAACATTGTGGCACTGATGCAGCATTATTCATATTATTCATATTCATTTGCACACCATCTTGTGGTTGTAATCAGTGACTGCATGTTTTGTTTTTTTTTTCCCGATCTTACCCAGTCTCCACATTTTGGTGTATGGTGGTGTTTCTTTTGTACTCCAGGACATGCAGAGGAAAGAATAATACAGAGAGGTCAGTTCCATGCTATATACAATTATCAAATTCAAATGTTAACAGTTCCCACAAACCTCCAAAGACCATCCTTCCTACATTTACAACATGTGTACCTGTTGCAATGTAAACACTTCTCTCTAGGCTGTCGTTCCTATTACTGACACTGACTGAATTTGCTTTACTGGGGGAAGAAGCTGTCTTGGAACAGAAGCTTGTCGATGTTGTATCCTCCTTTTCTTTTTCCATCGCCTTTTCTTATAAGACTTGATGACGAAGCTCCTCTGCAAGGTGAGCCATGAACACTCTTCTTTCTTCAGTGGACCCCGTACATGCCTTGCACAGTACATGCGCGTTATTCGCAGCCAGGTCAAGCTTGTTATAGTACAAGCTACCGGCCACCTGTATGCTACTGCTTGCATTGAATAAGCTCATGCCTTCTGGTGCATGATGTCAATGCAGCACGGGGAGGAAAAAAAGAGACAAATATATGTGACATTTTGAAGAAATGCCTTGTAACATCTAGGGTTTGTTCCAGACTTGTGTGTGATATTTCCAAGAAATTGTTCATTTTTTTCATTTTCCAGACTTGGTCAAGTGAGTTCAGAAAATGGATCAGTGGATGATGGTTAAAATAAATTAAAACTGGAATAAATAAATTAATAAAATAAAGAGAAAGAATTTTACGTGCTGTGGTTGACAATTTAAATAGAATGTTAGATCTTATTTGTAAATGTGCAATGAAATATTTAGTGGTAATATGTGTTTGAATGGGCGGCACGATGACGCAGTGGTAGCGCTGCTGCTTTGCAGTTAGGAGACCCAGGTTCACTTCCCGGGTCCTCCCTGTGTGGAGTTTGCATGTTGTGTGGGTTTTCTCTGGGTGCTCCGGTTTCCTCCCACAGTCCAAAGACATGCAGGTTAGGTGGATTGGCAATTCTAAATTGGCCCTAGTATGTGCTTGGTGTGGGGGTGTGTTTGTGTGTGTCCTGAGGTGGGTTGGCACCCTGCCCAGGATTGGTTCCTGTGTTGGCTGGGATTGGCTCCAGCAGACTCCCGTGACCCTGTGTTCGGATTCAGCAGGTTGGAAAATGAATGAATGTATTTGAATGTGAGGTATGAGTTAATTACTATGTCACTGAGCCTCTCAATATCCAACATATGAGATAACTTATACCTTTGTATATAATCACTACAGTTGCAGCGAGCATGCTGGCGATCTCTGCAACCACATCTCATTTACTTACTACAGTGCTGCCATCTACAGGATAGCCAGAAGAGCTTGCGGAAAATAGTGTTTTAAATAGATGGTCCTTAGTTATGTTATCATGAAAAAGATATAAAGCTGTTGACATTTTGAAGAAAACTAGATTTGTTACAAGATTAATATTTTGAATGATGATGACTGGGCAAGAGATAGTGGCAATCACCTAGATGATGTGGAACCTGTAGGCTCTGCTATTGATGCAGACAGTAGCCCCGAATGCATTTCTTCATAACAAGACATCCAAACTGTAATGACTTCCAGCACTACAACGACATTTTGAATCCATTGAGCGCAAAAAGCCACCAACTACCAAATGTGTTGTGTGCAACAAGTGTGGACAGCACAAAGACACATGTTATGTGTGTAGCATGTGTGCTTCTAAGCCTGCAACTCTGCATGGTGCCATGCTTCAATTCAAATGTTTCTTATAGTCATGTTGCTGGTGAAGATAAAGTAATTAACAGTTTATTTACATTTTTAATTGGATTTATTAACATTTTCTGAGGTTTGACAGAGTTACTATTGATAATAAAACTGTTTCTTTCTAATACATTTCTAGTATATTTTAAGAGTATTGATATAGTTAATTATTTATCGTATATTCATAGACCTATACTGCAGTCCAGCAGACAATATGCTAATGGTAGTCAGACCTCATTTAGTTTTTTAATTTAATTTTCCAACTTTGATTATGCTAATATATATTTCAAATTGTAAAATCCCAGATGAACAGATGTGAGTAGTTTGGTAACTATAGGAAACTGAAAGTGAAAAATTAACTGCAAGGGTAATCCCACTTTATATTTTAGCTCTTGTTCATACAGTAATCCTGTTATATCTTTTAATCTTATTAAACTGATAACTAATGACAGCCATCAACACATTTAAAAAAACAGTATGCCAATGCAAATAACTTTTAAAAATTTATTGTTTTTCTACTGAAAAATTCGGGTTATAAATTATATGCCGTTGTTTTAAAATCCTGTGGTAAGATTTTGGAGAGCTATGCCATAAAATCATAGCATAGTTTGGTTTAATAGAACTGTTCTGCATTAAAAGATTCTTTCATATACAATGTATTCATAGTACAGTTTATACATTTTTGTATAAAATTGTTTGCATTTGAATACCAGCTTTGCGTTGTTTGGCAAGACCCAGTACTACTGAAATAAGTGTACTGTTGTTATTCATGCCTGTTGTTTTGACTAAAATTTTGAAGAATTCAGATTATTGAGATACTTCCAATATTTCTCTGGTATTATCAAGGAAAAAGTGCCGGAAATTTTGAAAATGTCTTTCAGATGTCTTCAGCATATTTGCAGAAGTGTGTACAATTTGTGTATGTGAATTTATGAACATATGGTAACATTCAGGTCTACAATTAGTATTCACTTGCAAAAGCCATATAATTTGCATTTATGTGTTATGACTTTAAACAAATGCTATTCATTTTATTTCCTTGTATTATATGTCTTTTTACCCAAAAGAATTTTATTAAAACAAAAATGTCTTTTATTGTACCAGAGCTGACCCAGCACTGACTAAGGTGCCAGAGAGTCTGAGTCTGAAGCCATGTTTAGAAAGCACTGGTACTTTTAGTTCCAGTTTTAATTTGCAAGGGTTTCCTGTATATCTTTTCAATGGTCAGATTTCCTACAGTGTTTGACATATTATGTTTTCACCAATATCTGATTCAATACTTTCCTCTTTTGCTTTATTAAAATATGATATTGCATCTCACTTTTGAATCATTTTCAGAAGAGTTAATATAGGAATCACCTAAATGCAAATACATTGATCTTTCAACACATATAACAATATCAGGGTATAATGTCTCAACTGTATATACAAAATAATCAAATTACAGTAACATATCTTTTTCAGACTGATGTATCCAAAGCCTTCAATACGTACAATATACTGTATAAATAATATACACAATTGTACAGAAAAATAAAGGAATTGTTACTAATCTAGAGTAAAAATAATAAATTAGTTGGGACTGGTGTTAGATTGCGTGCTAGCTATTCAAAATAAGTCCAGTTGTTTTATAACAACTGTCATCATACTGTAGTAATTATCGTCCCATTAACAATAAGCTCCATTTACTTCTACATTAACTGAAAAAAGCTTCAGATGAGCAATTGCTGATGTATAACAGAATTTTAAATGTAAATTTATTGAATATATGTTGCTAGTTAGATTACAGCAAATTGACTAAAACTGCTGAAACGGAAAATAAAAACTTGAGACCTTCTATTCATATTGTAACAAAGCCTTAAAGCAGGCACACACAGTAGTAGTTGGTTTTAATTAAACTCAGCACCATGTTTCCAATATACTGATTATTCTATGATTAAGTGAACATTCCTGTGGTTGGTAACCCATATATTCTTCCCTTGACTTATCCAGATGTTGTACTGCACTTTATAAATCAGCTCAATCTAAATCAGTGTTGTAAGGCTGCTATTAAATGCATCTTAAATGAATGAGATCTTTGTCTCTTGCATTGTTTTGATTAGCTGAGCAGTAAGAAAGAAAATTGGCTGTATAAGATATCCGTGATGATTTTGCACATCTAATAAACTTTTTTTAATAGCCAGTTTTTTCTTCTTCTTTTTGTGAAAGTATTTTTAAAGTGAAAAGAAAGAATAAATAATGTAGTTTGGTAAGTCTGAACATGAATGGCTACCTATCAATGGTAGTAGTAAATTCATTTATTTTTGTCTACTCTTTACTATAAAATATGGCCCTTCTTGTTTCTGTTATTCTGTTATTCAACTGAACAAATTATATACTCATCCATTCAAACCATCATCATCATGAATGCTTTTAGATATTGAGGCTGGAAAAAGAATTTGCAGGGTTATACACTTGTGTTAGCTTTTAATTGTCACATAAGAACATAAGAAAAATGTTCCTGAGAACACGTCATTTATTCTAACATATGTAATCAATGTAATCCATCCTTCACTTACCCTTTACAAAATATCAGAAAAAGTGAGATTTGAAGTCCTCCGAAATTATAAAGTCTACAGCTTTACTTAGTACCTTATATTAGTTGCTGATTCCATGTATCAGTGGTTCTCTGTGTAAAGAAATATTTCAAATATTTGTGTAAAATAGAAGTAATTCTTTAATAAACAGCAGTCATCAAATTTCCTCCCTAAACACTTATATCGTGTCACCTCATAGTTTGTTTAAATAAGAAAAGATTTACCTCCTCCAACTTCTCATTATATATAATGCCTCACAGACCTACAATAAGTCTAACAGCTCTTCTACTTGACTTTATTTTACTGGACCTTCACCAGCAATTAAATGTCTTTTTTGTAACACAGAAGGTAATACTGTAAACAACAGTGCAGTAAATACTGGAGAAGACATTCTATGAATACTCTCAGTTACTTTTTAAGCTGTTTATATACAGGTATAGAGAGTGACAAGTCCATATTAAGTCCTCCTCATGAGGTGTACAAGTGTTGGACACCCACTGTGCAATTATACCAAATGTTTTTCCTTCTATTTCATAACACTTCATATTTTTTGATATTAAAGTTCATATCTGTCCAAGGATAGATAGATAGATAGATAGATAGATAGATAGATAGATAGATAGATAGATAGATTATACCTTATTGTCCCCACAGGGAAATTAAAATTTTATTGACACTCCCAAAAATAAATAAATACAGTGGGTACGGAAAGTATTCAGACCCCCTTCAATTTTTCACTCTTTGTTATATTGCAGCTATTTGCTAAAATCATTTAAATTAATTTTTTCCCTCATTAATGTACACACAGCACCCCATATTGACAGACAAAAAAAAGAATTTTTGAAATTGTTGCAGATTTATTAAAAAAGAAAAACTGAAATATCACATGGTCCTAAGTATTCAGACCCTTTGCTCAGTATTTAGTAGAAGCACCCTTTTGAACTAATACAGCCATGAGTCTTCTTGGGAAAGATGCAACAAGTTTTTCACACCTGGATTCGGGGATCCTCTGCCATTCCTCCTTGCAGATCCTCTCCAGTTCTGTCAGGTTGGATGGTAAATGTTGGTGGACAGCCATTTTTAGGTCTCTTCAGAGATGTTCAATTGGGTTTAAGTCAGGGCTCTGGCTGGGCCATTCAAGAACAGTCACAGAGTTGTTGTGAAGCCACTCCTTCATTATTTTAGCTGTGTGCTTAGGGTCATTGTCTTGTTGGAAGGTAAACCTTCGGCCCAGTCTGAGGTCCTTAGCACTCTGGAGAAGGTTTTTGTCCAGGATATCCCTGTACTTGGCCGCATTCATCTTTCCCTCGATTGCAACCAGTCGTCTTGTCCCTGCAGCTGAAAAACACCCCCACAGCATGATGCTGCCACCGCCATGCTTCACTGTGGGGACTGTATTGGACAAGTGATGAGCAGTGCCTGGTTGTCTCCGCACATACCGCTTAGAATTAAGGCCAAAAAGTTCTATCTTGGTCTCATCAGACGCCTGAAGGTCTCTGAGATGGTGAGAAATAAGATTCTCTGTCTGATGAGACTAAGATAGAAGTTTTTGGTGATGTAATAGTGGTAGGTGATTCTATTGTTAGAAACCTCAATATCGCATGCCCTAATGGAAAATCGTTTGTTTCTTGTTTTCCTGGTGCTCGTGTCCGAGATGTGATGAGACGTGCACCGGCAATCCACAAGAAGCACAAGAACAGGGCAGTTGGAGCAAAAGTGCATGCCGGCGTAAACGATATAAGGCACCGACAATCGAAAATCCTCAAGGCTGACTTCGCAGTATTAATTAAAGACACGAAGGAGAGGACCCCATCGGCAAAGATCTTCATTTCGGGTCCACTACCTCTCGTCAGACGATCAAACGAGTACTACAGTCGTCTGCTAGGATTAAACAACTGGCTGCAGGGTTTCGGCAAGAAGCAAGACATCAGGTTCATCAACAACTGGAACCTTTTTTGGGAAAGACCGCGTTTCTTCAAGCGAGATGGCCTGCATCCAAACAGTTTCGGCACCCGGGTCCTCTCCGAAAACATATCTAAAGTAATCCGTTTATCTTGACTATCTATCTGTGCTCTTAACCCCTTCCGAAATGCTACTGTTGTGCTAGGACATGATAATTGTTTAATAAAATCTTCCGTAAAAATGCACAGCATTAATACTGTAATAACCAATATCAATGCACATAGAAAATCTAGGCAATACAGTATAAACACCAATAATTTAATTAAAATTACTACTGTAGAGAAACAATGTATTAAAACTATAACAACAGATTACAGATTAAACAAAAAATACAGACAGAGCAGCGCTAATAAAAATAACTTAGTTCCTGTTCCAAATATCAATAACGCACATAGTATTCATCTCTGCCCCTCCGAAACATTAAATATGGCACTATTAAATGTTAGAGCTTTAACTAATAAGATGTTTTTTATCAACGATCTTATTAGTGATAAAAAAATAGATTTTATTGCACTAAGTGAAATGTGGCTTAGCACAGAAGGGGCGGCTGTTTTAATCGAATCTGCGCCAGTTTTACTTGTGCAGATCGCCAGGGAAAAAGAGGCGGTGGCTTGGCAAACATTTACTCAAGCCGGTTAAAAAGTAAAGATGTCAGTTTTGGTAAGTTCAAGTCCTTTGAGTATCTCGCCGTTGTTGTCCATTCCTCCAAAATACGTGTCTTTTTTTGAGGAATTCTCTGACTTAATGTCAATTTTAATTACGAACTATGACACACTCTTAATAGTGGGTGACTTTAATTTTCATATAGATAATCAGAGTGACCAAAAAGTAAAAGAATTCATGACTCTTTTGATTTGAGACAGCTCGCTAATCAGCCTACACATAAAGCAGGTCATACGTTAGACTTAGTAATTACTAAAGGACTAAAAGTTGATATAAAGCAGGTCATTGATATTGGTCTATTGGACCATTTTCTTCTACTTTTTAATATAGAAATACTGATAGAAAACACCCATGAGAAGCATATTGTTAAAAAATGCTTCTTTGACTCATCAGCAGCTTTAAAACTTACAAACATTCTAAGCAATCAGTCCGTTTATAGTGCCAACTATAATAGCGAGGATAATGTAAATAGTAAGGTGGAAAGATTTAATACTAAAGTGAGAGCTGCTGTTGACATAGTTGCACCTGAAAAGACAGATAAAAAATCTTCTAGCATTGTTATACCATGGAAGACCCAAAGAGTGTCTGATTTAAAGAGAACATGCCGTAGAGCTGAGCGTAAATGGAGGAAGACTAAACTAACTATCTACTATGAAATATTAAAAGTTAAAATAACAAAATACAATAACAATGTCCGTCTTGAGAGGCGCTGCTATTTTTCTAAGATTATAAATAACAATGCTAGTAATCCCAGAGTCTTATTCTCTACGATTGATCGTCTGCTAAACCCAGGTAACTCAAAGGAATGCCTCCTAAGTACTTCCAGTTAAACCTGTGAGGCTATTGCTGTATTTTTCAACCAAAAAATTAATGATATTAGAAATAACATATATCTCCCCAACACTAAGGATCCTCCTAAACCCCAGCATTCCGCTATAAACAAATTAAACTCTTTCACTAGGACAGATTTACATAAAATAATTTCTCAACTGAAACCCTCCACCTGCGTCCTTGACCCAATACCAGCACATTTTTTCAAAGAAGTATCGGGCGTGCTAATTGATAATGTTCTTGACATAGTAAATTCGTCATTAGATACGGGGGTCTTCCCAGACTGTCTTAAGACTGCTGTAGTTAAACCCCTAGTTAAGAAACATAATCTTGACATTCGGCTCTTGAAAATTTTAGACCCATCTCTAACCTGCCTTTCTTAAGTAAAATTCTGGAGAAGGAAGTCACTATGCAGTTAAATAACCACCTAAATAAACATGCTTTTCTTGATAAATTTCAGTTGGGTTTTAGAACAAATCACAACACAGAAACTGCACTCGTTAAAGTAGTAAATGATTTGCGGGTAAATGCAGACCATTTATCTGTTGTCATTCTCTTAGATCTGAGTGCCGCATTTGATACCATTGATCATAATATTCTTAGAAATCGCCTTAGTCAATGGGTGGGCCTCCCTGGCAATGTCTTAAATTGGTTTGAATCCTACCTGGCAGGGGGAAAATTCTTTGTTAGTTGTGGTAATTAAAACTCAAAGACACATGATATCCTATATGGTGTTCCACAAGGCTCTATCCTGGGTCCACTGCTCTTCTCAATCTACATGCTCTTGTTAGGTCAGATTATCTCAGGGCACAACATGAGCTACCACAGCTATGCTGATGACACACAGCTGTATTTATCAATAGCACCTGATGACCCCAATTTTCTTGATTCACTAACACAATGTCTGACTTGTATCTCAGAATGAATGAATAGTAACTTTCTCAAGTTAAATAAAGAGAAAACTGAAATCTTAGTGATTGGTAATAATTGATACAATGAGGCTATTAGAAATAAACTGGATACATTAGGATTAAAATTCAAGATGGAAGTAAAAAGCTTAGGGGTAACTGTTGATTGTAATCTAAATTTTAAATCGCATATTAATCAGATCACTAGGACAGCATTTTTTCACTTAAGAAACATAGCTAAAGTTAGACCTCTTATATCATTGAAAGATGCTGAGAAATTAGTTCACACGTTTGTTTTCAGTCGACTAGATTATTGTAACGCACTCCTCTCAGGACTACCCAAAAAAGACATAAATCATTTGCAACTAGTGCAGAATGCAGCTGCTAGAATCCTCACTAGAAAAAGAAAATCTGAGCACATCTCTCCAGTTTTGATGTCACTACACTGGTTACCTTTGTCATTCAGGATTGACTTTAAAATTCTGCTTATGGTTTATAAAGCCTTAAATAATCTCGCCCCATCTTATATATCGGAATGTCTGACACCTTATATTCCAAATCGTAACCTCAGATCCTCAAATGAGTATCTCCTTAGAATTCCAAGAACAAAACTTAAAAGTGGTGAGGCGGCCTTCTGCTGTTACGCACCTAAAATCTGGAATAGCCAGCCAATAGGAATTCGCCAGGCTAATACAGTGGAGCACTTTAAAAAACTGCTAAAAACACATTACTTTAACATGGCCTTCTCATAACTTCACTGTACTTAAAATCCTAATACTCTGTATATCCAACTCATTATAATAACTATTCATAGTGGCTCCAAAATCTGTACTAACTCCTACTCTCTCTTCTGTTTCCTTTTCCGGTGTACTTTTGGTGGTGGCTTGCGCCACCAGCACCTACTCAAAGCACCATGATGTTCCAACAATGATGGATGGATTAAGAGCCATAAGTCTGTATGACCATACACATCAAGTGACTCCGTGAGAACCCTATCTACAAAGAGGACTATTTCATTTATGTTAGGTAGAATGCCCAGAGGGGACTGGGCGGTCCCGTGGCCTGGAACCCCTGTAGATTATATTTTTTTCTCCAGCCGTCTGGAGTTTTTTTTGTTTTTTCTGTCCACCCTGGCCATCGGACCTTACTCCTTTTCTATGTTAACTAATGTTGTCTTATTTTAATTTCTTATTTTCTCTTTTATTTTTCTTTTCTTCATTATGTAAAGCAGTTTGAGCTACTTTTTGTATGAAAAATGTGCTATATAAATAAATGTTGTTGTTTCTTATTTATGGCCCCATCTTCACGACATTTGGTAGGCAGCTTTCCTGCGCTAACTGAAACCAATGTACTTACTTAATTCAGTGGTATGACACCACTGTCGGCCGCCATATTGAACTGTCCAACGGTCTTTGTTACTTATGGGCCCATCTTCAAGAAATTTGGTACGCGGGTTCCCAACACTAACTGAATCCTACTTACGTACATATATACGTCCATAGCCTGCAGCTCAGTCACCGTGTGAGGTGGCGTTGGGTCCCCCATCCCAATGCCTCCCACGTTGTTGGATGCCTGCCTATATAAGGCCGCCCGTCGCTCCGGTGTCTACATTCCCTTCCTTGCTTCGCCGCAGTATTCACGTCTCCCTGCTGATAACTACAGCCTTTTTATTTAATCCACGGCTTCTCCGCTGTTTTATTGTTCATTTATTACGATTATAGTTATTGTGTAGGTATTTTAGACTTTACATTGTTCAGGTACCCATTTGCTTTATCGTTCCAACCGTACCCTCATTAACATGTCTATCGAGGTGATCACCATCGATCAAAGAACTGTCACTTACCAAGTAGTTTACATGCCCAGAGATGATACCTGCCTTTTCCATTCTCTTTGTTACATATTGCACGGTCATATCAGACTCGCTCTTGATATCCCGAGGAACATTGTGTCTTATGTATTGAATAATTGGGACAGGTTCAAAGTGTGGACTGATGACGGTACAGGAGATAATTATACTACACAGGAGCACTATAAGAGTGAAATGCTTAAGCCCTTCACCTATGGTTCTGCATGTGAGTTGATGGCTGCCGTTGAATTGTTCGGTTGTCGCTTTCAAGTGTACCGAAATGGCCAAATATTTTACACCTTTTGACAACCGCCAATGCCTCTTAAACATCTTAGATTCACAGGTGACGATTTCTGTAGTGGACACTTTGATGTTTATGAATGTTTAAGCTCTCAAAAGCTGAATGTGAAGTTATTAATGAAACCGGTTGTATGCTTACAATGCTTGACAGATGCCGAATGTCACTTCAACACAAGTCCTGCAAATACTGTCGTAATTAAAACAAACCATGAAACTCAAACCGATTATGACAGCAGCAATCCAAGCTGTGAGATTTCAGACAAGATTACTTTTCACATGGCCAACTGTACGCTGCATGCTCAAGAGTAAGCTCAGCACACAGCTTGGTCATATTACAACCGGAGGGCCGAACTGACAATATGGTATACAAAGAGATCCTTAACAAATAATTATTGGTATATTTTCCCTCAGTTTAAAAAGGTTTAATTTTCTTCTTAATAAAAATTTTAAGGCAGTACTTCGCCGCTGCGAAGCGCGGGTATTTTGCTAGTGTTTAATAAATCCCACTTTAGTCTTATATATTCTCAGATGTTATAGATTTAGGCAGCCATCAAATCTTTTAGGGTTAGAATAGGGTTTGTAGAGATGTTAGGGTTACGGTTTGACAGATTGACATTTCTCAAGTTCGCTACTTATCTTAGAGCCGGCCAGTGCACAGATCTGTGTTAACAGCAGCTTCTCTTCAGTTCAGTTTAAAAATTTATTCAAGAATGTATAGAAGCAAGCCAGAGGCCAAATGTTAACATTACTGACTAATAACATTAATTCCATTAAAAACATTAAGAATTCTAAATAAAAAGAGAAAAAGTAGGCAACTGTAACGGATGTACAATAATAGTACAGTCTAGATTTTTTTCACACTGTTATCTGCCAGTCTGCCTTATTTAGTGATGCATTAATTTTACACAGTAAGTACTACATAACATAGTTAATCAATTTTCTTTGGAAATAATCTAGGCGGGGGGGTTGGTTACTTATTCTCCATTGCAAGCTGACCTTATCTTAATAATAACTGCATCATTCTATAAAATTTGTATTCATAATGCCTAACATATAATAATATGAAACTTGCTCACTTCAATTTAGGGTACAGGGATTGCAGTCTCCTCTGGCAGCATGGCCACAAAATAAGAACCAGTTGAGGATGGGGCACCAGCTCATCACAGTGCCTATTCAATCAAACACACGCACATATGGTCAATTTAGAATTACCATTGAATGTAACACACGGTTGTTGATGCTGTGGTAGGGAAACGACAGTACTTGAAGATAAATCCACATAAATAGGGAAAATGTAAAAAAAATGCACTTTGATAGAGATTAAACACAGCAGTCAAACTAAGTGTTGCTACATTTAATAGAGTGTTCAATTGATTTATTTTAACTATTTTTATAAATAGTAATTATGTTTCCACTGTAATTATGTTGTTAGACTTAAGTGCAGCATTTGACACCATTGACCATTCTATTTTACTGCACAGGCTAGAAAATGATGTTGGTCTTACAGGCCCCATGCTCGCTTGGTTCAGTTCTTATTTATCAAATCGATTCCAATATGTACAGAAATGTGCTGACAGTACTCCATCATTATACACAGAAGTTCAATATGGTGTCCCGCAGGGCTCAGTACTGGGACCTTTACTGTTTTCACTTTACATGCTTCCACTGGGATCTCTGATTAGGAAACATAATGTTAATTTTCAGTCGTATGCAGATGACTCTATGATCTCTAGTAGGATTGACTACTGCAATGCAGTGTTCACTGGCTGTTCAAACTGTTCTTTATACAGCCTCCAGTTAATCCAAAATGCGGCTGCAAGAATTATTACAAGAACAAGAAAATATGAACACATAACTCCAGTTCTTAAATCCTTACACTGGCTTCCGGTTAAGTTTAGGGCAGATTTCAAAATCTTCCTTTTAACATATAAAGCATTAAATGGCCAAGGTCTGGCTTACTTGTCTGAACTTATCATGACTTACAAACCTGAGCGCACATTAAGATTTCAAGATGCCGGTCTGCTTATGATTCCAAGGATTAATAAAATAACAGTGGGAGGTCCAGCTTTTAGTTACAGGGCCCCTAAACTGTGGAATGGTCTTCCTGCTTCTATAAGAGATGCCCCTTCGGTCCCAGCCTTTAAATCCCGGCTGAAGACTCACTACTTCAGTTTAGCATATCCTGACTAGAGCTGCTGATTAACTGTACATACTGCATCTCTGTTGTTAGTCATTAGCACTAAAACATAAGTAACATGATTATTATAATTTGTTACTAACCCTCACCTATTCTGTTTCTGTTCTCGGTACTCAAATGTGGCAATTGGTGCCACGGCCCACCTGCCAAGTTTTTGCCTGCCTATGGTAAAGTCATCCCTGATGGAGGATCACAGGAATCATGGGAATGAGGGGTCCTTTCATCGGATTGGCTGGCCAAGCAACGTTTCAGCCATGGAAAGGCCAAATGGGGAGGCAGCTTGACGGATGAGGTCTCCAGGACTCTAAAAATATCCAAATCTTATTATGTGATATCATCTACTGTTAAATTTTACTCTGTACTTTTAAAATTTTTATTATTATGCTGTATTAAGGATTTGTTCTGTTCTGTATACTTGTATTGAACCCCTTCTTTTGACACCCACTGCACGCACCAACCTACCTGGAAAGGGGTCTCTCTTTGAACTGCCTTTCCCGAGGTTTCTTCCATTTTTCCCTACAAGGTTTTTTTGGGAGTTTTTCCTTGTCTTCTCAGAGAGTCAAGGCTGGGGGGCTGTCAAGAGGCAGGGCCTGTTAAAGCCCATTGCGGCACTTCCTGTGTGATTTTGGGCTATACAAAAATAAACTGTATTGTATTGTATAAATATAGTGTAATTGGCATGGTGGTGCAGTGGTAGTGCTTCTTCCTCATAATACAGAGACCAGGGTTCATATCCCAGATCCTCCCTGTGTGGAGTTTATATGTTCTCCTCAAGTCTGCGTGGGTTTCCTCTGGGTGCTCTGGTTTTCACCCACAGTCCAAAGGTATGCAGGTTAGGTGCACTGGTGACGTTACACTGACAATATTGTGTGTGTGTGTTCACTGAGCTTAGCTTTGAGAATGACTACGAAGATGACCGAACACTGGTGCCAGATGCACGTGTTTAAGAATGATCACAGAGTTGGTCTTCATATCCATGAAAATTCAGCATTCTTATGGTTTGTAAGACAGAAATGGATATTAAATTACTTTCCTCTAATACTTTTAAAGAGGTTGTGTGTAGGTTGAGAGTAGCCTGTACTGTATCTAATTAGATTATATTTAGTAAATAATTGTGTTTGTACTATATTGTAATCCTTATTTCATTGTTTGCACAAACACTGTGTCAGTTCAAGAATACTTATGTCTAGGTGGCTCCTTTTCATAGACTTAAAAACAACTGAACAGTGTTCTAATTTTCAAGTCAGTGATCACAAAACAAGTAATTGCTTATGAAATTATCTTTATTAAGTTTAGATTTACTTAAACTATTAATATGGTGAAACGGTCAATTTACAATAGAGTATTCTTCATCTTGATCATTCTGAGTCTGTTTTTCTTGAAATGCTTTTACATTAAAAATAATAATAATTGTTTGCATTTATATCACTTTTCTCACTACTCGAAAGTGCTTTTCATAGTGATCGGGAAGCCACTTCAAGCACCACTAATACTAACATCCACCTGCATGATGCAATGGCAGCCATTTTTGTAGCAGTGTACTCAGTACACATTAGTAATTGGGTGGTGAACTGGTGAGAGAGATAGCCAGTTAGAGTCAGGGGATGATTGGGGGGCCAGAATAACTAGGCCAAGGGTGCCCAATGCGTCGATAGTGATCGACCGGTAGATCGCAAAGGTAGTGCAGGTAGATCACACTGCATTCAAAAAAAATTTTTTTAAACGTTAGTCTATCATATATATCTCCCTATGGCATTTGCCACTTGATTGACATACAGGGCGACCATTCTGAGATTTCTTCTCTTCTAACACACTGGTCATCGTGCAAGCACGATCAAATACGCAAGCTACTGCAAAACTCCAGCTGTGATCTAGTTAGCCTTCCAATTTATATAGACTAAAGAAGGGATTTAAAAAAAAATGTTTGGGGATGGTATGGGCTGGATGTGGAATTGGAAGAGGATTTTTTTTCTCACAATGTCACAATCGAAGTGCGTTTGTCTGATCTGTCAATCTATCATTGCTATTCCAAAGAAGGAAAATGTGGAAATGCATTTTTGAACTGTTCATAAAAACTACGAAACTGACTTCCTTCCAAAAAGCGATCTGAGAAAGAGAAAGGAGAGGGAACTGAAATCGCAGTTAATCAGATGGCCGTCATTTTTCACTCGGCTGAATTCAAAAGCTCCTTGACTACATTATTCGGCTCTACTTATTTATGTGAGTCAGCCTTTACTCACATGACGATTATTAAATCCAAATACTGTAGTGACCATAAATGTATTAAATTGTTATTGTGCCATAAAGGTTATTCAGTTATGCAAGGTATGACAACATACATGTTATGTATAAAGTATACTCAGTACATATATATATATATGTGTGTGTGTGTGTGTGTGTGTGTGTGTGTGTGTATATATATATTGTGGTAGATAGGGGGCACTCTCGCTCCCTTGAACCCCTGTCCACGACTCCAGACACCAGGTAAAAGTCCAATAGTTGACTTTATTTAATCGCCACAGTGCACAAAGCACACTCTCCACCACAATACTCATATACTAATCACAAATACAATCCTTCAGCTCCCAGACGCATTGCCACACTTCCACCCAGCTCAGCTCGCCGTCAGTGAGCTCCCACAGTCCTTTTATATCTCCTGACCCGGAAGTGTTCCCAATCCCCAGTCCATGTGATTCTCAATCACTTCCGGGTCAGGTAAAAGCTCTTCTCTTCAACCCGGAAGCCCGTCGCTCTTCCTATGACGAACTTCCGGGTCATAGGGCACAAAGAAGTCCTCAGTCCTCCCTCTTGTGGCCCCCAAGGCATCCAGCAGGGCTGTGCATAAAAACCACATTGTCCATGATGCCCTGCTGGTCTTCTGGGGACCTCCATGCTGCAAGGAGGGCTCCACCTGGCGGCTTGGGGGTATTGGCCAGGATAAACGACCAACCATTCTCCACAATATATATATATATATATATATATACAGTGGAACCTCGGTTCACGAACGTCTCGGTACACATACAAATCAGTTTACAACCAAAAAGTTCGCCAAAGTTTTGCCTCGGTTCACGACCACACACTCGGTATATGAACAAGCCAGTTTCCCTTTCGGTTTGTACATGTTCAGTCTCTTCCTGTGCATTTCCTGTGCAGCGAGTGAGCGAGCAAGAGAGAGAGAACGCACAGGCACGGGAGAGAGACACAAACACACAGGCGCGGGAGAGAGAGGCACACACACACACAGGTGCGCGAAAAGAGAGGCACACACACACACACAGGCGCGCGCTAGAGAGAGGCACACACACAGGAGCACGCTAGAGAGAGACAGACATATACACACGAAAGAGAGAGCGAGCGAGAGAGGGAGGGCTGGATGCATAAGGTAGAAAAGGATTGTTTTTGTTTTCAGTTCTGTTTACAGCGATCGGTTCATAGTGTGCATTGTGGCAATGTTACTTTTCTTGGTGGTTTATTAAATTACGGATTTTTCAGATGTTAATTTTTTTCCCTGTGCTTAAAACTCATTAAAAAAAGTGTTTATAGAGAGCAGTTCCTAGCACTATAGCGTGAACTATTGCAGTGTTAGTTTTCTCTGTTGTTCAAGGTTTTCTCAGTGTTATTCAATGTTTTTACATTTAGTTTATAATTACACTGTGCATTCTATGGTATAATTAACTATATTTGTGCTTTAGCCTGGTCATCAGGATGCACCCTGCTCTATACGAAGGATGTTCAGGGATCTTTTATGATGATAGGATGGTGCCATTTTTACAGCACAGTGTCCCCATAATGTCACTGGGGCATTGGGATCTATGTTCAGGCCACAGGGTAAGTGCCCCGTGCTGGTCTCAACAACAACTCTTCCAGCAGCAGCCCAAAATTTTCTTAGATGGTCTCCATTCCATGTACTGTCCGTGCCCAAAAATGCTTACCTTCAGGTGGATGACATCTTCTGAAGTGCATACGCTACAAATTTAATCAAATATTTGGTTCTTCTTTTTCACTAAAGGGACTCATTCTGAAAACACTTCCTTGGTTTTTCTGATCTTGACCCAGGATTCATAAGTATTATTATCATTCCATCTGCCACCATTTTTTGGTTGTTATTGGCACATTCTTTACTTAATAGTCTACAAGTGTCTCCACATCTGGCTCTTCCATTTGTTTTTTTTTCCTACTCATCTCTTTTCATGCACATTGAAGAACCATTTTCTTCCTTATTGTATTCCCTGTTCTATTTTCTTCCATTCATTTCAGTTCAGTGTTCCATTATAATTTGCAGTAGAGTGTACTGTGTTCCACTAATGCAGAAACATTGGACATATAACATAAATACAGCATGGTACAACAACACATTGCAGCAGGTACAAACCAATAAATATAACAAGTGTGTTGTGTTTTTCATTAGCCTCAAAGATGTTATATTTAATGCTATTTTCTTTCTTTCTTTCTTTCTTTCTTTCTTTCTTTCTTTCTTTCTTTCTTCATTATTACTGTATGTCAGCATATAAATGGAACGAGATAATAAGTCCACTGGTGAAGTTAGGAAATTACTAGGCATATACAGTATCAGGGGCATGAAACATTATAACCATTTACAGTTACTAGAGATTTTAAAGGATTAAATCATATTCTAAGTGTTCTATACATGCATTTCTTGTGTGAAATAGAAAGTCATTTCTATTTCACATAGAACAGAAAGCATTCTATAGAAAGCATTACCTTGCTCACTGCCATTATATTTATTTTTTTTAACTAGCATTCTTCTTCTTCTTCTGGCTGCTCCTGTTAGGGGTTGTCATTTATTTATTTATTTATTTATTTATGTAGCACTTTAAAAACAACATCAAGGCTAACCAAAGTGATGTATAATAAAACCCAACATATCAGACACACAATAGCTAAAGGGTGAAAGAAACAGAAAGACATAAACACATAAGAGCTGAAGGAATTTATAATAAAAAGTGTGCAGATAGTCAACATATCATACTGGGTTAAAGGCCAGGGAGTAAAAGTGTGTTTTTAAATAAGATTTAAATACAACAAGTGAAGGAGCCTGCCTGACGTGCAATGGCAAATCGTTCCAGAGTTTTGGAGCTGCAACTGAAAAAGCCTGATCACCTCGGAGTTTGCATCATGTCTTAGGAACATGTAAAAGCATCTGGTCTGCTGACCTGAGAGAGCGAGACTGTACATAAGAGTGCAGCAGTTCCAACAAATAAAATGGGCCACAACCACTAAAAGATTTAAAAACAAATACAAGGATCTTAAAATGGATTCGAAAATGAACTGGAAGCCAGTGAAGGGAAGCCAAAATCGGGGTAATGTGCTCATGTTTGCTTGTGCCAGTTAAAAATCAAGCAGTGGCATTTTGCACCAGTTGTAGGCGAGCAATGGAGGCCAGGCTAATTCCTAAAAGAAGCGCATTGCAGTAAGCTAGATGAGAGATAATAAAAGCATGTATCAATGTTTCAAGGTTGAGTTTAGACAAAACAGGGTTGATTTGTGACAGATGCCTCAACTGGAAAAAACAAGATTTTTACCACTGCGTTCACATGGCTATGAAGTTTTAAAGTAGAATCCATTTTCACACCTAAATTTGTGATCATGGATTTCTGAAATTGAGCCATAGTGGAAAGGTTGATGCAGGGGGTCCCGCTGGTGCCATTGGGTCTAAATAGCATGACTTTTGTCTTGTTCTCATTAAAATATATAAAATTTAATGCCATCCTACTCCTTATGTCAATAAGGCAATCAAGCAGGGGCCGGACAGAACGTGGATCATAAAGATGAAAGGAAATACTGTGTTTCCAGAAAATAGCGCAGAGTGGCAGCAGGTACAAGGAAAACGGAAGAGGTCCCAGGATGGAGCCCTGTGGTACCCCCCAGGGGAGGACAACAGAGGTGGAAGTAAGTCATCAATGCTGACACAAAAACTTCTGTCTGAGAGATAGGACCTAAACCATTGGAGAGCTGAACCTGTGATGCCCACTCACTGCTCCAGGCCAAACAGGCCTTTAACTTCACCAACTACCCGCCACGTTTACCTCAGCGTCTCTGACGCTTCCTCCAGCAAGGTTGACCTGGAGCATGGTAGAGGAAAGCCAGTATTCCAGAT
>JANRMT010062818.1:20357841-20416404 GCA_026402145.1 Polypterus bichir lapradei
ATATATATATATATATACACATGTCTGGGATTCAGTACCTGCCAAATTGAAGAAAGAGTACACGACATGGGTTTTGCCCAAATTGGGGCTCATCAGGTGTACGCACCTTTGCTTCCCCTTGCGGGAATCGAATCTTGGACATCAGTGCATGAGGCGAAGCCTCTGATTTTGTGCTATGGTGACTTACTTGACAGGGTGAAGATCATAGGTCTGAATCGCCTATGATCTGTGATCTGCTTCTTGCAACTGAGAGGATGTGGCAAATATTTGCAGAATGGCCGACCAACCATAAGCACTACCTGGTAAATAATTACATTTCGATTCAGACCTATGAATATATAATATATTTAATTATATATCTATACTGCTTATATACATATACTGTATAAAAGCCTCTGTGTTCACTTGCCACCCAGTTCAAAGCTTGATTTCATCCTTGTTCTCCATGTAAGGGTGCAGCTGTTCCTACTTTACCAGCAGAACTTATTGTTAGTTTGAATGTACAGTGTGAAGAGGGGGCTGAACGCACCTCTAGAAGACACGGTTGCTCCTCTGAATCCCCCTTATAAAAGCTAATACAATGGGAATAACTACAGTTTACCTCCTCTTTGCTCCGTTACTTGCTGGGCTGCTGCTGCTGCTGCTGTGTCGTGTGATATGCTTCTCACACGGCGCTTCGCATATTTAAAAGCCTGAAGAGCACCTGTCCATTTTGCTCATTGCTTTGTCTCTGTCTCTCCTCCTCCAGACATCCTCTGCTCCTGTTGGGGGTCCCACTCCCAATGCACACCCCTATGAAGAGGAAGATGTTTTTGCATTCTTTTAATTGAGAGACAGAACTGCCCCCTCTGTCTTCACAAGGAGCTCATTTTACTTTTGAAAGAGACATTTTCTTTGAAGTGTTTGAATAAAGTTCCTGTCTCTACAATCTCCTGTGTTTCTGTGCAAATCTGTGACCCAAGCATGACAACAGTAAACAAATGAAAGAAGTACATATAATATGTGAACATTGGAATATTTTTACATTAGTACTGAATTGGTAGTATTGTTAAGTGAGAACTTGAATAAAATCGTCCCAGCTTATTTTTAAAGTGCTTTTTTTGTGTTTATACAGTAAATAGTATTATGTATAAAATATGGCTGTATTGAAGACTCAACAACAAAAGTGCATGGATCAAAAATGCACGTACAAATCAAGCATTAGTGCTTGCTATCACTGTTAAAACTTAGCAAATGACTGCCACTTTTATAAATGTGTATACATACTGTATTTTTTATGTGCAAGGTGGTTACAAGAGACTACATAAATTAAACTTTTTGGAAAAATATTTACAATGTATAATTGTGTATGCTTCCTTTAGAATGTGTGTAACTGATAACATCTGTAAATATTTTAGACTTTGGAGTTTTACGAACAGGCCTATAGATGGCACTGTTTCAGTGAAGTTTGAAGCATGTCTTTGACAAATGTGTTGACAAGAGGTATGTAAAAAAATGGCAGGATAATATTCTTACTCTACTTTAGACATCCACTAACAATGAAGTACTTTTATGCCTAGAGTAATTTGTGAATTCTTTGAAATGAAACAAATGTATTTATCTTTTTCATAAATGACTATCATTTGTTTGTCTATCTGGGCAACATGTAATAAGTAAGTATGAATGTAACTGACAATGAAAGAGCTGCCCTGCGTACTTAAAACCTACAGACACTTTGCTCCTTATTGGATATTACCAACCTCATCACAAAAGCAGACGTTTCTGTGAAAGCTTAACCACAGCTCTTGTTACCTGAAACTATATATTTTCTTCATTGTTTAATCAACGTTTGTTTTCTGACTCACAGACCTAAAGACAGTTTACAAAAAGTCATGGTGTTAAGTATGCTTGAAGTTGTATTTAAATTTTAATTTTTTTTTTTACTAAATTTGCTATATTTTTATATTAAACAAGATTAAAGCAAACACAACAGAAAATCATATATGCATAGGGATTTTTTTGCAAAACCACATACAAAAGGTGAGCTCAGAAAAACATTAATACAGTTCAACAAAATGTGTAAAACCCCAAAATCATAACAGTATGTTATATAATATGCTGGCTTAAAGAGGGGAGATGCAGAACATTAGTTACATAGGGGGCCACAAGAATGTATGTATGCAAAGTGGCTCAGTTTTTTGTTTGACTGATCAACTTCATTTTGCAAGTGACTCAAATCCACTATGATTGTGCATCTATCCTGAATCCACAAAATGAAATAACAAATAATTCATCATACATAAGTAACCTAACAGACAATCAAGAATACCAGCTACATGATGACTGTTGATGAGCTGACTTGTTTATACTAAAAGCACTTAAAGATGCTTTGATTAGGATCATTATTGTGAAATCTATACATGGAAAACTAAGGATATGAGAGAGGAGCAATTACTGGTAGGTACAAGGTGTGGAGGGGTTTAATGCAATATAATGGTTTGATAATACCAGAATGTTGACTGCTTGCAAATACTGTATGCATGCTTAAGATGTGACATTTCAGAAACGTGGCAATTAAGCTAAATTGTCAGGTTTTCTTTTTTGTCTTCTGTGCAAAGATCAAATCTGTGTCATATAAAAAAACACACAAATCAATTATGTTAGTGCTGTATACAAATGTTTTTGTCGGGTTAGCCCTCTATTTAATCCACCAGGATAAATGGTAGTTTGCAGGGATGTCGACTGCATAATCATAATTTTATTGTGCAATCCCATAAATCATAAATATATAAATTAGATTAAGATCTTTGAAGTAAACAGGTACTCTAATATAATCACAAAATTCAATGAAATCAAGAATAATTATCTTTAAACATTTACCCATGATTCTTTTTTTACTGATCCTCATTAATGAATGAAAATGTGGCAGTATCATCAATCAATCAGTGCACAACATCAGATTTTGTTTTTCCCACAAGAGACCAGCTATGAAGAGTTTTTTTTTTTAGTATGCTAACAGTGAATGTAAAGAGTAAAGTCAACTAATAAATGGTGGTGAACAATATTTTGTGGAGTTTTAATGCAGGTTTTACTGTTAAGATCATTTGAGAAATGCTCATCATTTGATTTACATCAACCTTAGGCCGTGCAGTCAGCAAAGAACCTTCAGTTTGATAACAATTGTTATTGTTGTCATTGTTTTTTATGATTAAATTGTTGTCTGTGTTTTAGCCTTAATTTTTTGCTACTCCCTCCATTTATGATGAGTCACTGCCAATGTCGGTATGTACAGTTTTTGACTCCTATACATATATTGCTTATAAAATGCATGCAGAATGTGGTCCAAAAAGAAAACTTCAAAACAGTTTGTTGCAACCATGTGTACCGATTAAATTATTAAAGATGGGAGCTGTATTTCTATATTTCAAAAGGAAGTACTTGCTGACAAGAAAATTAATAATTGCATCTTTTTTCTCCATTTAAATGAAAAACACCTCAAGTTTTTGACTATTTTGGCCACAGGTTTTGCATTGTCTGTTTAATATGACATTTAAATGTTAACTGGTGACTTAGTTACTGTATAACAACGCAATGTGAGAATCATTTCAAAATACACAAGCTAACATAAGTTCCAACACCCTGAACCATTTTTAATAGATTTTCCCTCCTTGCACCACCACCTTGTATTAATGACCAAGCCCCAAACACCATTCCTATTGCATCAACAACTCCCACCTCTGACTGTCAGTATGGGCTGTCTATAACTGATGACCAAGTAAGGAGACAAGTGAAGATGCCACACACAGGAAAAGCTGCAAGAACTTCATTGAGTCAGTCCTCTAGTTCTTAAGGCCTATGACGACCAACTATGTATTATCCTTTGCTACTGTACCTGTTCAGTCTGTCACTAAGGATCCAGAAAGTGTAAATGCTGTGCAAAACATCCTATATTGTTCCTTTCCAAAGAAGGCAGGTGATTCTTCATCAAATGATTATAAACCAGTGGTCCTTAAGTCCTACATCATCAAGACCGTCAATAGGCTTGTCCTATGAACTGAATGCCTTACTAAAGTACTATAATTTCCTGCATTAACTATGTAGTGTGTTCTTTTTGTTGTGGTGGTAATATTTTGTTCACTGTATTTTGACTCTCATCCCCGTCAGTAATGCCAGTAGTTATTCCCTAATTCTAACAGCACTTGTCTAGGTCTTTTATTTGGCTTTTTGATTAAAAAAATTGCAACAATAATAAATATTTCATCACTTGTTTTATAAACATGCTTATTCAAATTCCATGTTGAGGGGAGCTATAGCATATCCTGTGTAACAAAGGCGCTATATAGTCGCCTGACCCGACACAGATAGACATGGAGGCACGTATAAAAACACAGACTTTTATTGTTTCTTCAGCTGTGGGACACATCTTCCCCATGCCACACAGCCCAAACACAGTCCCAAAGCACAATAAACACAACCAACAATCCTTCTTCTCTTCCACCACTCCTCCTCAAGCTTTGTCCTCCTCCTCCCGACCCTGGCTCCTTGAGTGGTGGTGGCTGGCCCTTTTTATAACCCACCCGGAAGTGTTCCAGGTGCTTGACCACCAGGTCCTAATTGCACCTCCAGGTGGGGCTGAAGATTCATCCAGCCAGGCTGCTGAGACCATGCAGCTCCCCCTAGCGGCCATCCGAGACCCCAACCAGGCTGTGGAGGACTCCATCTCCCATGGAGCCCTGCGGGTGGTTGGGGAATCACCGTCAGCCATGGAGGCTGCCACCAAGCGTCCCGGGGGAGGTACTGGACTGCCCATGGTGGCCCCCCCGGAACATAAGCAGCAGGGGCGTCCCTGCCGGGCATGGGACCCGGCTGCCCTTCACACCTGGAATCACTGGGTGTATGACAGGAATTAATGCTAAACAGAATGCCAGTAGATCGCACAGCATGCTCACCTGGACTGGTCCTATTAAATGTGGACAGTTCAGTTAACAGCAGCCCTTTGGACTATCTGAGGATACTGGAGTGCCTGGAAGATAATAAGGGAACAAGGGGACACAAAAAATAAACTGAATAGAAGAACAAAAATAGTAGAATAACAAAATAGCTTGTTTTTGAGATTGTGCATTACTGTTTTGATGCCATTGTATTGCTGAATTACAGAAATTAATGTGAGGTGGATATTGGTCAGAACCACTTGTTTAAAATTGCACCAATAATAAAGCATGTGATTTTTTTTTCCCTTAAAACAAGATGTTGTAGTGCAAGGCAGAATACTAAATCTACCAATAATTTCATGTTAAACATATTTAAATTAAAAATATTGTGTACTAAAGTCTTGTAAATTCACACTGATGAAATTCTCATATCTTTACATTTGCTGAATGATTTGGTTTTGAAGGAGTTATCCTCTGAAGATAGCTTCTTGGTGGTTGAATTGAATGAATTAGAATTTGTTTTTGTTTTTTGTTTTTTTGTTTCTGGAAGAAGTTTGCTTTTTAATTGTAATTTGTTTGATCTTTTCACGCCTCCATTTTGTTTTTCACCCTCCACTTCAGTCTCAGTTGCTAATACACTACTTTCTGTTGCTTGAACCTCATGTCTATCTGTCCTTTTAGCTAGTGTCATATAACAACTTGTCCTCCTTTGGAGCAATTTTGAAATTTGGTGCATTTATTGTTCAAAGAAATTTGTCAATACAATTCAATTTTTGTTTAGATATCTTGGACATATCACGCTATACAAAGTTTTGAAATTTCTAAACCTCTCTTTGAAAAGTATTGTTGACTCTGCAGACACATCTGTCTTAAAATAGAGAAACATTCTGTGCAACTGCAAGTACAAATTAGTTTATTGTTCAATTTGATCTTGAGAGTAGTTACAATGACTTTTATATTTTACCTCCGGCTACACCATCTTTGATATTTGTCATCTGACAACCACTCTGACCCTTAGTACAACACCAGAGAAGGGGCAAGTGCACACATAGCTTATACAGCAGCACCCTTCTCCTGCTGCTTTAGGTAAGTTAACTGTAACAGTACAAAAAACAGTCACTTCTAAGGAAATTGATGGAAGAGAAAGGCAATTAGGTAACCACACACTGTATAAGAGTGAATAGACAGCATTAATATTATCTACAGATTATTGCAATAATAATAATATCTGCTGATTATTACAGAGAACTGAGTTTATGAACCTGTTGCTAAACATGATTAATTATTTGCACATGAGAGCTACAGATCCCCTATAAACATAGGTTGAGTTTAGAAAGGGAATTACAGTTGACTCATGGACAGAAGATTGTGGTCACTGGGCAAGCAACAAGAAGTGTGATGTAGTGTACAGATTCTGCAGTGCACAAACAGGCTGATTGTTCCGCGAACAGCAAGGACATGGCAGGGCTACAGCTTGCATGATGCTGAAAGAGTTACTTAATGGTATAACATACAGTAGACTGAACCGAGATTATGACTTATCTGTGCCTGAAAAGACATTTTTGCTTCTGTGTATCTTGAGAATGAAATTAAAATCTTTGAGATAGTTGTCACCTTTGGTATTCCCTTTATACCATAAATCACTTACTTTCCAAGTTCTTTGTTATTTAGATAATTTGAATAAATTATTTTAAATAATAATGAGATGGAGAACTTATTTCAGTTAATTTTCTCTTTTCATAGGGTAATACTGGAAGTGATTTTATGCTAGTATTGCTCATTTTGCTTTAATTTTTCTTCTGGCAATTTTACTTTATTGTTGATATGAGTTGTCATTTACTGAATAACTGACAGGAGTGGTATTGTTACAAAGGCTAAAAAACATGGGATTGTATGTATTGTATTGTATTGGGATTGTACACACCAGCCTGGAGAAGTTCACCCCAGATATCACAGATTCCTGCAGCCTTCCCTAACCTCAGCTGCTTCACCACCTGTGCAATCTCATTGAGTGTGGGCGGTTCACAGCTAGTTGGAGAATCAGGCTGAAGAATTGTGGACCCAGAGATGTCCAACGTCCTAGCCAGAGGATCAGCTTTAAATGGCTACAAAAAAGTAGCCAGGCTAGTGGGTCATAATTGCAGCATCACTTGCTCACAGTTTCCTCTAAAAATGCCTCCTTATCTGCCCTCAGAGCCCTCACAGTCATCCTTCTCAGTTACCAGTACAGATCGGAGTTGCCATTAACACTAGAATTACCAGAGCCTGTGAAAAAACGCGTAGATCCGTCCCACCTTAAAACACTTTTCACCTCTCTGTCAGTGTCTTTTGTCTTCTAAATGTGTGGATAAGCAGCAAACAGCAAGCAGACTACTATCACATCCCCCCACCCTGCACAGTTGTCTCAGCTCAAATCTGTTTACCTGCATGTCAGTTGCTTAGAGTTGTATAGAGTGAGAAGTCAAGCAAAATGACATCTTTTATAAATACTATATTGTTATTTGGAACACTTGCATTTCATGTGTGTTCCGTGTCTACAACATTCTATGTAAACACATCGTTAAAACAGAAATGTTTTTCATGTTTTAGTAACAATTGACAAAATGTAGACATGAAGTATATAATGTGTGAAAGCTGAATATCAAATATCAAAGAAACACTTTCACAAAAGGTACAAATATAACAGAACAAATGTGCTTTTATTCAAAAATATAACTGCAGAAAAACAACTTGCGTTTACCTGCAACATTGACACACAATTGCTATGACAGCTTTGGTGGCGCAACGGTATCAGCTGCTGACTTGTAATCAAAGCTTCACAGGTTTGATCCCGGGCGAGTCTGTTTTGAGAACTGAGCTGCTCGTATTCTTACTATTTTAGAATAAAAACATACATTTGATTCCAGTCTGTAGCAGCCGGTGTGATTTATGATACTTGTAAAGGTTAGCTTTGTTTATTTTTTCTGTTCTGTTCACTTAGAAGACAAAAGACGTTGACGGAGGGGTGCGAGGCGTTTTAAGGTGGGACGGATCTACGAGTTTTTTCATAGGCTCTGGTAATTCTAGTGTTAAGACTTGCACTGTGGCTCCTTTCGATCATATCCAGGGTGCCCTACAAGATGAAATACCTCCTTCTGGGAACACCAGCAACACCAACAGAACCCTTAGCAACCTTCACGATCTCATCATGGAAGGTCTCCCACATCACATTAGGATTGGTAGTCTCACCTAAGTCTGCAAGTTCCTCACACAAACTGGGTGCAAACTCATTAGAAACAGCCTGATCTTGGAGTCAGGCCAGGTCCAGCCTCATTCTCATTGTAGGTGGTAGGCTACTAGACCCTAGCCAGAACTTCAGAGTAGCAACAAGAAGTCTATGGTCAGAATTCATAAACCGGGCACTTCTTTAGGAACCTCCAGTATCTGCCCACAAAGATGTGATCAGTCTCCTTCATCGCACCACCAGTATTGGAGTACCAAGTCAAATAATGTGTTCAGAGCGATAGAACCAGGATCCAGCGATACACTGCCACTGACCTTTTGCAAAGTCAAGGAACATGGACCCATTTTAACCAGACCGACACAGTTTGAGTATCTCAAATAAATTATGTTCATCTAATTCCTTACACTCTGGTTGGTGTAACTAATTTAAACTGAGTTTAAACTACTCAATACATTTATGTGAAAATTTTACATGTAATTGAATTAAGTTCTTTCAACGAATCATTTTTTTAAGTGAACAGTGATTCAGACTCAGGCAAAAAAGCAATGTCTTATATTAAATATAGTTTTTGATGATTTGTTTAGTTGTATTTTAAATGTTTTCAGTGATTTATGCTATTTTCTGTAACATAAAGGATACATTAGTGAGATTCTGTTTTCCTTCTGGCAGACTCATGTTGCATGGAGACTAAAATGTGACTAAAACTTTATTTAGGGAATACATGTTTGACAAATTAAAGCACATCATTGCTCTGGATTATAGTATGTTGGAGCATTACAATTGGCAGGCCATGTATAAACCTACATTTCTAAAGTTAATATCTTTAAAATAAATTATTTTATTATGCTATAACTCTGAAAATTAATATAAAGTTATTAGGTTTAAACAGCACACATTGCATTTAATTACTGTGCCTAAATTTGCCTAAATTAATTGTTAGGAAATAAATTAGTGGAACTTGTAAGGCCTCATGTCATCTTTTCTGTTCTGCTTTGTCCTGGTTTGCATTTCAAGTAATGAAAACCAATGTTCACAACAATAAATGTTGCATTAACACTAGTAAAATGTGCACAGTATTTATAAAATAACATGATTAAAATAGGCTTCTTTAATGTGGCCATCCTGTGGTACTTTCATCTACATAAAAGTGATTCAGCAGCTAAAGAGAGCAGAAAATTCTCTTTCTCTATGTTAGAGCAGATTGTGCTGAGTAAGATTTCATTAATGGCACTGGTTTTCATGGAGCAATTAATCGGAAATCAACATCACTTTGCTTTGAAAATAAAAAGTTAATTAGCCACAGTGAAACAGCAGTTAATAACATGTTTTTATTAGAATAAATTTCATAAAGTTTGAAAGCTGTGAAATGTTGTGTTAATATGGACAGCTCTCAATAAGAATTAACTACAGTAGCTGTGATGCTTAAAGTGGTTAAGTAAAACATTATTTTGGCACAAGGTTGACTTTGACAGAAGGTTTCATTATTCTGCCTTACAGTAAGTTAACAGCTACAAAGGGAGAGTAAAGGGTAGAAGGACATATAGGAGAATGGTGCCACTTGGCAGCAGAGGATATGATGGATGCTTATATTATACAGGAACTTCCATTTTGCTCAGGGACATTTCAGTTTGTGCAAAAAATTGCATTAATCATGAATAAAGTTAAGAATGGCATAGTGCCATAGCTCCTATTGCTGCTTCTCATCTCCAGAAAGTTTCCTGGATTTCAGTATAGTCTTGTTTTATCTGGTCAATATCTTTCAATGGCACTGACGAAGAAACATGCACATCAGAAAAGTTATCTAACAGCAAAATGAAAATGAATTTGAGCCCTACTGTATATAGCAATTTACACCTTTTATATACCAAATTAAACAGAGTGGATCAACCAAATGCCCTCAAGCATCATGAACACCATAATAACCTCAGCATTATGGTGTCTAAATGCCATTGTGGAGTTTTCAGCAGAACCTTTATATAACTATAAAAAGGTTTGTTTATTATATACTTCAGCTGCTTTCTATTAAAACTTCAAACACCTGGAAAACATCTACACAACATTCAAAAAACAATTTGGAAAAAATGATCAAAGCAATAAATTAACAATCTGCAGAAAACAAAGCAACCCCAGCAATAACTTCCCAGAAAATCACATTTGAAGACAGCCACTGCAAAAATTATTAACTTTACATTCAACCAGATTATGTAAGGAGGAGACATTGTTGGCAGGAATGTGGCCAGATACTAAACTTTATCATACTAGTCTGCACGAACATCCAATAAAATAAAATTAGCTGAGTGGTTATGTGGTTACAACTTTTGCTTTATTTATATGTTTTGGCCAAGTGAAGCACTTAACCAACGAAGATGTCATACATGGAATGAAATGCATAGTATCAGCATTGTTGGGACCTTATTTTTTTCCCTTTTAAAATGGAAGGGAACAATAATAATGATCAAGAGTCTCTTCTTCTTGTTTCTTATGTTATCAGAATGGGGTAATCCCATAATGGAAACAAAAGGAGTAAAGCCCTCCCCTTAGAACAGCCAAAACTAAATGGCTATGTCTGTTTATGGATAGCAGAATAGGAAGCTCTTTCAAGAAATGAGGGGAGTTCTGTCCTCCTCAGCTGTGTATCCTGGGGACATGAGGCTGAGTCTCAGGAGAAAATCTTCAGGATTCCTAGCTTCCTCAAACATTTTGTTAAACAAAATACAAATGGAATCTTTGATCCTCTTGCAAAGGAATCCGACCAAGCTGTGAGGCACCATAAGTTCTCAGCTCACTTAAAAGTAAATTCCTGTATTCCACAAGCCATTTTTTCTGAGAAGGCAGGCTGAAGTGTGACTATACATGCAATATAATTAAATTTTTAAGATGATATAACATTTTAGAATCTCACTAACTTTCTTAGATGTTAATATGAAGGATTCACAGGTCTTATACTAAATTTGTAATATCAAGAGAAGTGTGTCTTAGCGAAGCCACCTCAGACTACTCAAAAGTGAAATTTTGTTATTAGGCCACATTACAGAGATGAATAAACCGATTGCTGATGCTTTGTAAATGTTACATGCACCCAAAAGAGTGTATGTAAAGGTCTTGTTACATAATGCCTGCTACTATAAGAGATGCCCCTTCGGTCTCAGCTTTTAAATCATGGCTGAAGACTCACTACTTCAGTTTAGCATATCCTGACTAGAGCTGCTGATTAACTGTACATACTGCATCTCTGTTGTCAGTCATTAGCACTAAAACATAAGTAACATGATAGTTATAATTGAATACTAACCCTCACCTATTCTGTTTCTCTTCTCGATACTCAAATGTGGCCTGCCAAGTTGCTGTGCCTGCCTAAGGTAAAGTCATCACTGATGGAGGATCGCTGGAATCGTGGGAAAGAGAGGTCCATTCATCGGATTGGCTGGCCCAGCACTGTTTCAGCTGTGGAATGGCCAAATGGGGGAGGTAGCTTGATGGATGAGGTCTCCAGGACTCTAAACAAATACAAATCATATTATGTGATATCATCTACTGTTAAATTCTGCTACATACTTCTAAAATTTTTATTTGTATACTGTATTGAGGATTTGTTCTGTTCTGTTTATTGTATTATACTGTATTGTATTGACCCCCTTCTTTTTGACACCCACTCCACTCCCAACCTACCTGGAAAGGGGTCTCTCTTTGAACTGCCTTTCCCGAGGTTTCTTCCATTTTTTTCCATACTGGGTTTCTTTTGGGAGTTTTTCCTTGTCTTCTTAGAGAGTCAAGGCTGGGGGGCTGTCAAGAGGCAGGGCCTGTTAAAGCCCATTGCGGCACTCCTTGTGTGATTTTGGGCTATACAAAAATAAATTGTATTGTATAATAGTAAATGAGTAATAGATGCATTTTTGCAGTACCTAAACTATAGTCTTACCAACGATTCAATAAAGTATAATAATCTACTAGATATTAATGTTTAATAAAATTAAATTAATTGCTTTGCACTATCATCTTGGGCAAGATCAAAAATTGGAAACAGTTGAAATACCATTTGATGGGTGACATGCATGGGGATTTATATTAGTTAAGCTTGGCAAAGGAAACTTGTGTTTTGGATATGAAAGACCAATTTTTGGCACTTATTCTAACCATAGCATAAGCTTTTGAATTAGAAAATAAAATACAATACAAATATTTTTTGTATAGCTGTTTTCTCTGAGTGCAGGCAAAGAGTGCTGTGAACAATTCTCAGTCAAAGTAGAAGTATAGATTTTGCTAATTACTAAATACAGAACTGGTACACATATAAATATAGATTTGTTAAAACATACAGAGGACAACACAGAAACCTAAATGGAAACCAACTGTATCTGTCCTTTAATTAATTGATGAACTATGGTCAGCTGACAACAGAGATTAAAATTGTAAAAGAAAAAGTCAAAAATAAAGTCACAGCCCTGGAAACCTCTGCCTACCTTTTCCTGGGTTTTCTACAGTGGACTCTGTGCTGGGTGTCAAATCTGATGATAGGATCACTTGATCAGCTTTTTTTCCTAAACTGGGCTTGATCCATAGTCGAGGTCCCAGCCTGGTGTAGGGATGCTTACAGACTGCAGTGTAGTTGTCATGCACTGAGAGCTTGTGCCAATGAATGGAAGAGATGTCTCAGTAAACCTTGAATGCTGCATGTATGAACAGTATGTGCGTAACATGTATTCATAGGATGTTGTACTCAAAATGGAGACATCTTGCAAACTGTGCACATATACACTAAGTTATCAATCTGTTCTCATCAGAAAAATGATGAGCACAAAAGGAGAAGGCTGATCAAGATGATCATCATGTTTCTGTATTCATTATGGGCAGCCTATGGCAAAAACCATGTTCAAAAATGTGTATGCTTATTGGTGTATTACATGATATAGCATTTCGGGCTACTGATTAATAATATTTTTTGTAGTTGTATTATATTACCTGAAGATATACAGTCATGTGAAAAAGTAAGTACACCTTTACATTTCAATGGTTTAACATATTAGGACACACCTAACAATTGCCTTGTCTTCACCACGTCCTAAAATGAGATAAATATAACCCTAAGTATCAAATAACACATCACCAATTTCAAATTTTCATTATTTAACCAATAAGAAAAGCCAACATGCAGAAGCCATGCGTTAAAAGTTAAGTGCATCCTTACAACTATTGCATTATTTAAAAAGCAAATTAGGCTGCCCCTCAAGTGCACTTGATTAGGTGAAGATCAAGAAGTTTTATCACATCTGTATAAAATCTGAATCTTGTAATAGTTTGGTTTTGAGCATTCGGATTTCTGGTAACACCATGTCAAAGAGGAAGAGTATCCTCATTAGTCTAAGAAGCAATTAAATGACACTTCCAAACAATTTGACATTTGCCATTCTACACTGAGAAGGATTATTTACGAATGTAGAACATCCATGACAGCTCTTAGCCTTTCCAACTGTGCCATCCCCTAAAATTTACCAAAACATTAAATCATTTAATGCTCTGAAAACTTTCTAAGAAAGCTACATACCTGTATATATGCCTCTTTCAAGACAGTAAATGTTAGAGTCAAGGACAGTATAATAAGAGTGAGAATAAACAAGTATAGCTATTATGGTAGGATAATAGAGAGAAAATTACTTCTCACTAAAATAAATAAATAAAACATGGCCAAGTATGCAAGGCTGCATCTGACAAAAACATTGGACTGCTGGAACAATGTTCACTGCAAAGTAGAAGAAAAAAAAGGTGAACTTGCTTACTTGTAATAGCTCCATACTAACCATTAAGTATGTGGAGGGGTAATGATTTATAGTTGTTTTTCAGCTATCTGTAAGAAAGTATTGTTTGATTTGCTTAAATATCCCTTTGGTCCATTCTTTGTGTATAAGATCTCATTTTCAAAGTAATACATATTTCATGTAAAGAGCCTCATAAATTTACTTAATTCATTTGAAATATATTGCTTCTTAAGAAAAAAATCTCTCATCTCATCACATCTCATTAGAACATTAGAAAAAAATTGTACGAGAACAAGTCATTCAACCCAACAAAGCTTGACAGTCCTATCCACTTAATCCAAAATAACATCAAGTCTAGTTTTGAAGGTGTCTAATATACTGTCAACCACACTGCATAGTAAATTATTCCATGTTTCTATGGTTCTCTATGTGATTAAAAACTTCCTATCATCTTAAACCATTTTTCTTGGTGAGGGTTGCGGCATACAAAAAAAACGTGCATCATTTTTAATTTTATTGCTGTTTATTTAACAAGAATATGGAACGTAACTACATAAAAAAGTCCCAATGTTCTGATTTTTGAAACCCACTTATTCCATTACTTAGTTAAAGGGAGCCAGAATCTAATTCTTTGGCCACTACAGGGCATAATGCATAAAGTGGTACTCGATGGAAGTCATTCTGTCTAAAAAATAAATTAATACATTTAATTATAATATTGCAGACCCACACACAACTATTTTTGAAAAAAAAACTACACTTATAATAACATTTTTATACAAGAATAATTTTCAAGAAAAGTTTAATGATCTTTAATTTAACAAATTAAGTACAAAGGTCAATTCCTCCAAGACACTTGTCTATTTAGCATTATATTAACCAATTATTTACAGTAATCCCCCCGCGATAGGTGAAAATCCGCGAAGTAGAAACCATATGTTTGTATGGTTATTTTTATATATTTTAAGCTCTTATAAACTCTCCCACACTGTTAACATTATTAGAGCCCTCTAGACATGAAATAACACCTTTTAGTCAAAAGTTTAAACTGTGCTCCATGACAAGACAGAGATGACAGTTCTTTCTCACAATTAAAAGAATGCAAACATATCTTCTCTTCAAAGGAGCGCCGTCAGGAGCAGAGAATGTCAGAGAGAGAGAGTGAGATAAAAGCAAACAATCAAAAAATCAATACTTGCTTTTGTGCTTTTAAGTATGCCAACGCACCGTGATAAAGCGGCATGTTGTAGAGGAGCGTCCGTATCCTCTAGGCAAACTGCCTCTGTGCAAACAGCCCCTCTGCTCACACCCCCTCCATCAGGCAGAGAGAGAGAGAGAGAGACAGAAAAAAGCAAACAATCAAGCACCGCGCGGGAAGCATATCGTATATCATTGAGGAGTTTTAGTTAATACGTAATACATGCTCTGATTGGGTAGCTTCTAAGCCATCCGCCAATAGCGTCCCTTGTATGAAATCAACTGGGCAAACAAACTGAGGAAGCATGTACCATAAATTAAAAGACCCATTGTCCACAGAAATCCGCGAACCAGCGAAAAATCCGTGATATATATTTAGATATGCTTACATTTAAAATCCGCGATGGAGTGAAGCTGCGAAAGTCGAAGCGCGATATAGCGAGGGATTACTGTATTTCTAAGAATGACCTGTGTAAGAGCCATTTTCCTAGTTCTATAAGATTCATGAATATTTTACTAGATGACAATGCATAATCTATGGGAGGTTCCTATAACCCTCCATAAGTAGAATTGTATTGGTATATTCTTGCCATTTCTAACATTATTCTTCAGTTCGTGACAGCCTTGCCATGAGTAAGGTATAGAGGCATACCGTTTTAAACTGTGCTCGTGCTTACGCACGTGACCTTGCCTGGACACGTGCTCATGCCCACGCCTACGGGCTTTTTGAGTGTTTAAAGTAAATTGTAAACCAGCACATATTTAAGTGTTGAACCGTACGCTTAAGGCGTACAGAAGTAGAAATTAAGAACCTTTAAGTATAGAAAGAAGTAGGGAACTTTTAAGTACAGAAATAACTAAAGTTTCTCAAGAAAGGCTAAGTTTAGAGAAGATACATGTTTGCTTTTTTTTGCCTTTTATTCTACGTGTGTAACTATTTTTTCTTTTATTCTTGTGTGGATTATTTGCTTTTAACTTTCACTAAATATTTTAAAACAAACTTTTGGACTGAGATCTCTTTCGGCATGCGTTTTACCCGTGCTTGATCTTGCCTTACACTTCGGCGGCTACACTAAAGTTTAAAACCAGCCTAAGATTGAAACCTGCCTAAGATTTAAACCTGCCTAAGAGTGAAAGCTTGAAAATTGCATTAAAAATAACCTGCGTGTTCTAAGCCTGAAATCAGACTATGACAAAAGAAAGCAACGACAACTTGAAAAGACTTGACAGGTATCTTTAATGTTTGTCTTTGATCGGAGTTGGACATATTTGAGAATTGCTAGTGCTCCTTGCGAGACTGTATAAATTATAAAGGAACTTAAGTACCGTGCCTTGTGGGATCATCATGGCGTCTGAATCCAGAAGCAAGAATAAATATACTCAAAACGAACGTCGGCATGGTGTGAATGAAAGCCGTGTTGATTATGATGTTACAAAGGACCATCTCCAAGACAACAGAAAGCCGTTCAATTCAGTGACAACTAAACCTCGATCAGAAATGTATTACAAATACAAGCCATCATCTGATGCGATGACGTACGTAAAGGATTTACAACAAAAGGAATTTAACTGTGAACCTATAGAATCAATTATCAAGAATGAATTCCTTATTTTAAAAAAGGAATATAAAAGGTTATATGATAAACATTTATCTATCCAGAGCAACGAAGATACACGGAAAATGTTACAAAAGGACTTTGATGCAAAAAAGGAAACTTTTCGTACATTTTCGGGAAATACATTGGATTGGATATTAGAAATACGTCAAAATAAAAGCCTCAACCAGCAACCTGACTTTTCTGGTAAACAATTCAGGGATTACAGAACGAAAGATGACGTTTCTCCTACAGTTGAAGACTCCCAAATCTCCGGAAAATCTAAAAGTCACGCAAGTTCAGCGGCTACTTCAATTAGTGCCATCAGATTTCAAGAAGTGCTTTTGGCTATAGCAGAGAACCAAAGAAGGCAACAGGTTCTAGATATGGAAGAGATGCAGTTGAAAGCCAAAAGAAAAGCTAAAGAAATGCAGTTTAAAGCACAGCTGAAAGCTAAAAGAGATCAATTGGCTTTGGAGGCAGCTATAGCAGAATCCAAAGCAAAATTGAGAGCTCTTAAAAGACACAATCGAAGCTCAGATAAACCAAATTCTTATAATGTGCCTCCGATGTGCCTCTCAGATGTGAGAAACAAAAAGCCACAAGAAGCAAGTATTCGTGACTTTTCACGTAAAAACGAAAGTAAAAACAATCCTCAGCAACCACTTTATGATCAAAAAAATAAAGCACCTGCACCTCTTCAACAACCGCTTTATGATAAGTGTTATGATCAACAGAAAGAACAACACGATAAGACTCAAGTGCCTTATGTGCCATACAGTAAGATCCCAATATTTGAAGGAGATCCCTTGAAATATGTGTATTTTATTGGAGCATTTGACCAAGCTATCAATGAAGTGATAGAGAATCCGCAAGATAAATTGGACTTATTGGCACAGTTTACTAAAGGTTCACCTCACGAGATTGTTAAAAACTCTAAATACTTGTCACCGTTAGAAGGTTTTCAAAAAGCCAGAATGAAACTCAAAAGTCTTTATGGAAACCAGCTACTGAAAGTAGATGCATATATGAGAAAAGACAAAGGGCGGCCACAAATAAAGCCGAACGATGGAGAAAGTCCGAAGTCCAAGCGATTATTTAAACCTTCTCGGTGGATGTACGAACATTTATGCCCAACTTACAAAGCAGACAATTTGAAAGTAATGATAACCTTAATACTAAAGTCTCCATACTTCCTCAAGACTTACAAGCACTGTGGCAATGCAAAGTTCAGAGCATTGAAAGTATGGAAAGCAGATGAGCCCTTCTCGCAGATCCAGTGAACTCTCCGGACGAACAGACAACATCAGCCTTGAACCCTATGTGCGGTTCAGCTCTACAAAACCATACCTTCAAGAAGGAAAAGGACAAAACTGATCAAGAGAAGTATCCTTTGAAAGGCGTCCTGAGAGAAAGCAGTTTTGTTACAAATTTTTCTGCTTCTGACGAACAAATGGATACAGACACCTCAGTCGAAAAGGCGGAGACAGCTGGACGTACAAGCGGTAAGCACTGTCTTTTTTGCAATGAAAATCATAATCTTAACGAATACAGTGCAATTCAGCAACTAACTTATGAAAGTAGAATTGACTTTTTGAAATCTAAAGACTTATGCTTTAAGTGCCTTAAACAAGGACATTTTAGTAAAGACTGTGAAGAAAAGATTAAATGCCAAATGTGCACTCAGTTACATCCATTAATTCTGCATATAAATAAAGTCTGAAACAAGTGAAAAATGTGTAGAAACATATGCTCTAAAAGACTCTGGTAGCTCATCTACATTTTGCACAGAAAGTTTGCAAGAGCAGTAAAATCTTTCTGGATGAAATCTCATGTCTACAGTACATCAACACTGTAGAAAGAGACAAAGTAAATAGACAGACATTAGTTAAGTGTACAATCTTAATGGAATTACAAGTCTGGGGAATAGAAGAAAACAAATTTTTTAATGTATCAGAAGTGTTCACACTGAACTCTGTACCAGTGAAAAGGGAGAATATCCGTATGCAAGATGTCAAGAAATTGTCATATCTAAAAGACATGCATCAACCCCAAATAAATGCTGTCCAAAGCAATAATATTGTAATTACAATTCTATTATTAATATTGTTGTTGTTAAGTACAAATGTCCGTAAAGTCATGGAGTCATGACAAATCACACATAGTGAAGAAGAAAGACTTTATGCTGTGAAAACATTCCGTGGGTGGATTGTTAATGGATTGATAAAGGACTCAGACAAAGAAAAACTGCAAAGATATTCAGTCAATCATGTGACAATAATAGAGATAGAACAAATGTTACTCCAGCAACACAATACAGACTTTCCAGAGCACAGTTGTGAGGAAAAGGAAGAAATGTCACAGGAGGACATTAAATTCATGCGTATAGCCTCAGATACTGCAAAACTAATTGATGAACACTATTGTATTAACCTGCCTTTTAAGGATGAGACTCTTAAAGTGCCAAACAATTGCTGTGCTGCAGAACAACATGCTATTGGACTTAAAAGGAAACTTACAAAGTATCCAACATTCCATGAGGATTACAAAATTTTCATGAAAGACATTTTAGACAAAGGATATGCAATCAAGGTACCCACTAAACATCGGACCCTCGAAAGAGAGAGAGTGTGGTACTTCCCTCACCATGGAGTATATCATCCAAAGAAAAATAAGATTAGAGTGGTCTTTGACTGTACAGCCACTTACCAAGGCTTTTCATTAAATGAACAGTTACTGAAAGGACCTGATTTAATTAATACACTCATTGGAGTTCTTACAAGATTCAGAAAGGAACCAATTGCTCTCATGGCAGACATTAAATCAATGTTCTATCAAGTGAAAGTTCCAGAAAAAGACATGTATCTTCTTCGTTTTCTGTGGTGGCCTGAAGGTAATCTAAACGATGAACTTGAGGAACACAAAATGACAGTGCATCTTTTTGGTGCAACTTTGTCACCGAGTTGTGCTTTTTATGCCTTAAGAAGAACAGCAGAGGATGCAAGAGGCACAGCTCCAGAGGAAGCAGTTAACACTGTGTTAAATAATTTCTGTGTTGATGACTGTTTAAAGTCAGTTGCTACAGAAGAACAAGCCATAAAATTGGCCAAAGATCTTCAAACCCTATGCTTACAGGGAGGATTTTATCTTACAAAATGGATAAGTAATAGTTGAGCACTCTTGTTGTCCATTCCTGAAGAAGACAGGGCAATGGATCAAAAAGACTTGGACTTAAGCCATGATTTGTTACCAGTTGAAAAAGCCTTGGGTGTTCAATGGTGCACACAAACTGACAGTTTCAAGTTTCAGGTAAAGCTGCAAGATAAGCCTGCTACAAGACGTGGTATTCTGTCAGTGGTCAGTTCAATATATGAACCACTTGGATTTTTAGCACCAGTTATACTGCCTGCTAAACTTATTCTAAGAGAACTGTGTAAAGAGAAATATGCATGGGATCAAGAAGTGGAAGTTAAGTATGTCCGGCAATATAAAAAATTGATGGACAATTTACAGCTACTTGTGGATTACAATGTAGACAGGTGTGTTAAACCGCCTGGATTTGGTCAAATAATGACCACACAAATGCATTATTTTGGAGATGCCTCAAAAAATGGGTATTCCACTGCTTCCTTCCTCCTTCTGACTAACAAAGAAAATGAGAGACATTGTTCATTTGTAATGAGGAAATCAAGAGTGGCACCACTAAAACCTGTCACTATACCAAGGTTAGAACTTACAGCAGCAGTGGTAGCGGTCAAAATGGACAAAATGTTAAAACAAGAGCTACAGATTCCGCTGCAAGAATCAATCTTTTGGACTGACAGCACTACAGTATTAAGGTACATTGCAAATGAAAGTGCACGCTACAAAACTTTTGTTGCCAACAGAATCGCAGTGATAAGAGAGCACTCATAACCCTAGCAATGGAGGTATGTCGCATCTGCACAAAAAATGTGGATCAGGCATCAAAAGGTTCGACAATAGAAATCTTCATCAAAAGTAAGACTTGGATACAAAGCCCAAACTTCCTGCTACAGCCAGAACATGAGTGGCCTAAGAGACCAGATGAAGTCAACCTGTCTACTAACGATGATCTGGAAATCATAAGGTGTGTAATAAATTTTGCAAGTGTAGAAGAAAAAACTGAACCAGTAAAAAGACTTGTACAGTACCACTCAGAATGGTACAATTTAAAGAAAGCAATAGCTAGGTTCCTTAGGTTGAAAGAAGTGCTATTGCGTTTGAAAGAAGAGAGAAAGGCAATTCAATATACAGTCATTCAACCTGGACTCAGCCCAGAAAGACAAAAAACACTAATCACAGAACATACGAAGGAATACAAATCAACAATGAGGCAAAATCCATTGTCTCTAAATGACTTTTCTAAAGCAGCAGACGAACTTATTTGCCTCAGTCAACATGCAGCTTACCCTGAGGAGGTTAAAGCCTTGCATAAAAATCAGCTTGTAAATAAAGGTAGTAAAAATAACAAACTGGACCCAGTCCTGCAAAAAGGAATATTGAGAGCTGGAGGAAGACTCAGCAAATCAGCAATGCCAGAAGAGGCAAAGCTGATTGCAATTTTTCAGAAGAATTCACATATTGCTACTCTCATTATGCAACAAGTTCATAAAGAAATTGGACATTGTGGGCAAAATTACAAGATGCTACACCCTGAAACTCCTGGGTAAGGGTCAAGTCATCAAGATAATGCCAGATGCAAAAGGGGCAGTCAGAAGAGTTTGTGTGCAGACCAAGATCAGCACACAGGACAGACCTGTGAACAAACTGTGCCTGCTCCAGGAAGCAGAAAATGATTGAAATAATTAATTTTTTGTTTTGCATGTCTAATTTCTATTGTGTTTGTGTTTTTACAGTAGAATTTAAGTTTTAAGTTTCTTAAGTTTAGTGTTTGTGTTTTTATAGTAGAATCTAAGTTTTAAGTTTCTAAAGTTTGGTTTAAGTTCAGTAAAGTAGTGAAGGCTTTTATTAAGTAAAGTTAAAATAATTAATTTCTGCCCTAGCATAAACAATTAGGGGCCGGATGTGTAAGAGCCATTTTCCTAGTTCTATAAGATTCATGAATATTTTACTAGATGACAATGCATAATCTATGGGAGGTTCCTATAACCCTCCATAAGTAGAATTGTATTGGTACATCTTGCCATTTCTAACAGCTTTGAGTAAACATTATTCCTTAGTTAGTGACAACCTTGCCATGAGTAAGGTGTAGAGGCACACGGTTTTAAACTGTGCTCGTGTTTACGCATGTGACCTTGCCTAGGCATGTGCTTGTGCCCGCGCCTACGGGCTTTTTGAGTGTGTAAAGTAAATTGTAAAACAGCACATATTTAAGTATTGAACCATACGCTTAAGGCATACAGAAGAAGAAATTAAGAACCTTTAAGTTTAGAAAGAAGAAGTAAGGAACTTTTAAGTACAGAAGTAACTATTTTTTCTTGTATTCTTGTATAGATTATTTGCTTTTACCTTTCACTAAATATTTTTAAAACGAACTTTTGGACTGAGAGATTTCTTTCGGCACGCGTTTTACCCGTGTCTGATTTTGCCTTACACTTTGGCTGCTACAACCTGATCTTCAGAGCAAAAATATGGAGTTGTTTATGTTGAGACATTGTGTCTCTAATTAATTCAGATAAGTTAGGACTTTTATTGATTAACTTTACACTTTCAAAAGCATATACCTACTGATTTCCTTTATGCATGATGGCCAGAAAATATCTTTTTGTAACTTTTAATTTTCAGTTATTTCTGACTAGAGTAGTAGAGTGGAGAATACATTAGATTTAGAATGAATATGGTCAAGGTTAAATTTCTGCATCCAACTCACTGTATGACTGACAAGTGTAATTTTGCATTTCCCAAATTATAAAAAAATATTTTGAAATACTTTCTTATTTATCCTAATCTGCTGTTTTAAATTGGTTAAAGTTGCAAAATTCATGCCCCATATTAACATGTGTTTAATTATGTATCTATTTATATATTTTTTTTATTAAGGCCCCATCAGTACATGTGTTTAATTATTTATCTATCTTTATGTTTTTCCTTCTTCTTCTTTCTTTTCATCTTTTCCCACTTTTATGTGGCGTCAATGTGCTTGATCAACCTCCTCCATACAGCTCTGTCTTGCACCTCCTCCCCAGCCATCCCTTTTTTAATAAATCTTCTTTTACTTGATCCGTCCACCTCCATCACTTTCTCTTCCCCTGAACTTCTATTCCCATCATTCCTTGGCCCATGTATTCCTTGTCTCTCCTCAATACATGTCCATACCAGTTAAATTTACTTTCCTGCACTTTCTTACATACCCCGATTGCCTCATTTCTTATTCTTTCTTGTTTGTAACTACACAAATCCATCTCAACATTCTCATTTCTAATATGACTAACTTCTTCTTCAGTGCTTCCTTTACTGCCCATGTCTGAGCCTAATACATCATTGCTGGCCTTGTGATGGTCTATGAGTTATTTCTGCTTCTAAATGTTCATCTTGGGCTACAACTGATATTTAAATATATCCACTCTTTTCAATAACTCTCCCTGCAGGGTAACTTCTGAATCTTGATCTTTAATAAACATAATATATTAGGCCTTTTTCCAATTTATCTTCTTCTTTCTTCCAAAGCCCTTCTCCGTTTTTCCAACTTTCTCTCCACTTCCTCTTTTCATGTGCTACACAACACAATATCATCAGCAAAAAGCATGCACCAGGGGGATTTTTTTTTATACTATGACTCAACACATCCATTACTAAATTGAAGAAGTAAGGAGTTAAAGAAGATCCCTGGCGCAGACCTACTCTAACTGAGATCTTCCCTGAGCCCTTTCTCTTTTACCCTTTCCCAAACTTTCATAGTGTGTGGAATCAGCTTTATTCCTTTACTGTTTCTGTATATTTTTTATAATAAGGGTAATCAAGGATCAACAATGATGAAGGAAGAAACAAAAAAATAATCTTTGGCGCTGTGATGCAATATAGAGACTTGCCATTATTTAATTTAAAGACTGAAATTATTACTAATTTTTCTTAATTGTTTGATATGAGTTGTTCTCAAATGTGTATGCTTACTGTTTTTTATTATTTTATTGGCTATACATATGTACTGTTTTTATTGAACATTATATTTATTCAATCTGCAATTCTTTGCGGTAACAAGGTGCACTTGATATATCTTTTGAAGTGATCTTATTTAGGTCTTTGCATGACTTCACAATATTTTATGGGTTAGTTTAAAGGGTTTTTAGATTTGCTTCCACACAGTAAAGATATTCCATTGTACTTAATTAGTGTCTTTAAATTGCACAAATCAGAGTTTGGGCATGACCATGCCTGTGTATGTCTTTTCATTTAATAGTCATCTATTCAGACTTAACATAAATTCCACCGACCTATGACTTTGAAATTGATAAATTGGGTAAAAGAATGAGAAGTGGGGCTGAAGCCTATCCTGGCAACAATGGGCAGGCAGGAAAAAGCTCTGGAGAGAATAACACTTCATCTATGGGTCAACTCATGCAAACATCCATGCTTACACTTACACCAAACTGGAATTGCCTATTAACCTTTGGGATGTAGTAGGAAAAACGAAGTACCTGGAAGGAAATCCACACAGACAGAAGAGAATGTACAGGTGTCTAGACATGGGATTTAAACCCAAGGAGCTGGATCCATGAAGAGATAGGACTAATCAATCCATGGCACTCATGAGTTATATAAGGGTATAGCCAACAATGTAGTGGATATTGTACATTAAATGAGTGCATACTCCTGAAAGAATGCATTTTTTAAAGATATGCCTAAACACACATTTCTTCTGTCTTTGAAATTTTACCAGATTGATCATAATACTTAATATGTATTCATTCCTACAGGATACTTAGATAGTAGTTTATTAAACCCTGAAAGGACATTAATTTTCTTGAGTAGCAATGTAGAGTTCAAAACCAGTGCAAAACAAAGAGCAAAGATTACATAAGTGCAACAATGAGAACTATAGACACAGTATCACTATTATAATAGAATAATATAAAGAAATAATTGTTTTAATATCATTGTGTCTGTTAGAAGTGGCTAGAATGAAACAGGCACAATGGTAGGTGCCATTATATAGTCAGACGGCTACAGGAAAAAGTGTTACTATTACTATTTTTACACACTCCACAGATACAGTGAAAACATTGTCTCGATTCTTTTTCAGAATTCATTATCATTATTAAACTCAAGTTTTGTTTAGTAATAAGATTTACCATTAGGACAGATTTTTTTCATTAGGTGCACAGCTGACTTTACTCTCGCATCATAAATTAAATCTAATTGAATTATTTGGATGTTACCATTATCCTTTTTAATGTACACTATTGATGTCTTCCTGAAAACAACTTTGTTTTAAATAATAATTATTTTGTATGATTGTAATGCCAAAAATAATACTAAAGACTGATATCAAATCTGCCAGAGAAACAAATACGTTGTGATTAAAAATACAATAATACATGCAATATGAATATCAAAGGAAATGTAAACATCAGTCTGAGAGAGAAGGAATTCATTTCATTTTACGGTAGTTTTTAAAAAATAAGCTTCTTGTAACAACTCTATCAAGTGTTTAGCTTTTTTACTATGTAATTTAAACTAATTTCTTGCCTTTCAGATGATTGCACAAAAAGCAGATACAAACCAAGTTAACATATGTGAATACTATATGGAAAGGTTTGGTAGGGATAGCATGAAAGGTGTATGAGGAGAATGATATAGAAATTTCATCCATCCATCCATCCATTATCCAACCCGCTATATCCTAACTACAGGGTCACGGGGGTCTGCTGGAGCCAATCCCAGCCAACACAGGGCGCAAGGCAGGAAACAAACCCTGGGCAGAGTGCCAGCCCACTGCAGTAGAAATTTCATGAAATAATAATAATAATAAACAAAACAATAAATTGGTTTTGTCAGTTGGCTTAAAAGGTATCATATGTGTAATTTGATTAGTACATAAGAAGATAAGATATTTCACAAACGAGAGGAGACCATTCAGTCCATCAAGCCTGTTTGTTTAGCTAATACGTAGCTAAGCTGTCCCAATATCTCATCAAGATTGTTCTTAAAGATTATTGAGGTTTCTGCACTTATGTACTTAAATGCATTTATTCTTAATTTCCAATGCTGTCGTTGAATGTGTGATTCACCCTTAAGCTGAAAGAATTGTGCTGAATCTACTTTATTAATGTTTTTGAGGATTTTGTAGACCTTAATTAGGTCCCCACGCAGTCTCCTTTGCTTGAGATTAAACAGGTTTAGCTCTCAGAGTCTATCAGGGTAGGACATGCCCTTAAGTCCTGAGATGCACCTACCTGCTCTCCTCTGCAAAGCTCCATGTTTTTTTTTGTGGTGTGGTGACCAGAATTGCACACAATACTCCAGATCTGGTGTCACTATTGCATTATATAGTTCAAGAATCATATGCCTTGATATGATGATATGATGTTATTTACAATATAACCAAACATTTTATTTGCTTTTTAATTGCCTCTCCACATTCTTTAGACGATGGAGATATTATGTCAACATAAACCCCTAAATCTTTATCAAAGGTTGCTTCCTGTCAGACAGTGTCTCCCATCATTTATTTAAAGTTTACGTTCCTTTTTCCCCACTTTTTAGCACTTTGATTGATGATCCTATGCAGTTAATTTATGTCTGAAGAAGCCTATATGAACCATAGTCATTATTAGACCCTCGCCTGGGGCCTCATGCATAAAGCCATGCATAGAATTCACACTAAAACATGGCGTAAGGACAAAAGCGGAAATGTGTGTATGCACGAAAAAATCCAGATGCATAAATCTGTGCATTTGCCAACTTCCATGTTCTTCTGCTCCATAAATCCTGGTCAGCGTGAAAAGTAACGCACGTGCACACGCCTGTTGCCACTCCCCAAACTCCTCTCAGAATTATGCCTCTTTGAATATGCAAATCAATATAAATAGCCCTTAAGCTCAGCGTTCTGCGAAAAGGCAATGGCAAAAGTGTCATATGAAAGCTTATTAGTGTACAGAGAAAAAAAAAATAGGCACACAGTGGGAAAAAAGCACGAAATGTCAACTTTAATCTTGAAATTTCCACTTTAATCATGTAGTTTATTTTGTCAATAAAGTATAACATCATAAACTTCATCTTAAAATCGCTTAATTTACTAGTTTCTCAAATCCCATCGTAACTAAAATAGCACGTTAAATGCTTTATTTTGTATTTGATCTTCTATGTGCTCTATGTGTGTGAATCACTACGTGCTTCTTAAACGGGCTTTCTATTCATCCGTCAGGTCACAGAATCCATTACATTCGTGATATTACAGCTCTCTGAATAATTAAAATACTGATGTATACTTGATATCATTTTCATGATGATAGGAGTTAAAGCATGTTAATAAACATGGGAACATGGTGGCGCAGTGATTGTTCATGCCTCATGCAAGATTCTTGCTGCGCCATGTGCGACCTTCAATGAAATAATTTATTGTAGCAGTACTGTCTATTTCAAACATACTAACCCCGAATTCCTGTCCTTACTTTTCTTTCTTCAAATACCCAATCGCCACACAATCAGCTCTGTAATAGACATTAAGTCATCTGTAAGCTTAGAACACCAATTCTTCAAAACTTTTAAGGAACATTGAAATTTCTTCATAATACATGTTTAATTATTCTATCTATCTATCTTTCCAGTGTCGCACCAGCCCCAGCAAGAATACAGCTCGAGGCAGGAACAATCTGTGAACGGAGTGCCAGCTCCTTGCTAGCGCTGCAGCACAGTGTCCTCATATGTTTAATTATTAACAATATAGATTATTTAAATGAAGTTAAAGTTTTATCTGTATAATATAATAAACATATTTTGCTGCATTTCATTTTAAAAATGATATTGTCATCATATGTAAATATGCGAATTATAAAAGTGGCTCAGGTTGTGCAATATTATAATTGTATCGCAAGTTTACAATAAGGTAATTGTACTTATATGTACAAACAGTTCTACAAGGAGCACTTGATGGACTGATTGAGTGTGTTTATAGTTCTTGGGATGAAACTGTTTCTGAACCGCGAGGTAAGGCTCTGAAGCGTTTGCCGTATGAGAGCAGTTCAATAGACAGCATGGCTGAGGCAGCGTGTGCTTGATGCTGTATACGGATAATTCTCTTTCCAATCAGCTGCTGTAGAGCTGTGATTCCCCACTCAGATATAGTGATATAAATACTCCAAGTGGTGCAGTGAGCGTAATATGGAAAAAGATGATCCGCTGTGGAAACCCCTAATGGGAGAAGCTGAAAGAAGAAGAAGGAGGTGCAGTGAAAGTAACAATGCTAAAGTAGCTGTGGTATTTAGAATAGTTTGACCATTCTGCGGACCATTATATTGTTACAGGTTAATTATAATCAGATGCATTAAACTAATAAACAATATGCGGTTAATTTCAGTATATTTATAAAGCCGCGTCAGGCATATGGATCTAAAAAAGAAAAAGAAACCACACTGGAACATTTAGCACTGCTTTGATGCTGGGTGCAGCCAGTTTGCAAAACCGAGTGGAGAACTTGCATACGCCAAGCATTTAGCTACCTTGAAAATGTGCGTGGGTTTACACCAAGTTTAGGTTTTATACATTGTGATTTGAGCATGGAAACAGGCTTGCTCATATTTGATGACATTAAGCGGCATTTGCATTATTCGTCAGTGATGATACACAATATGCCCAGTCATTTCTCAACATGTTCATTTCAAAACAAACCTCATGCTTCATTCTCATGAAACATATTTACATTATGGTTAAGATTAATTTTGTGGGAGGGTTGTCTTATTCATAAGAAAAGACAACTATTGAGTAATTGTGTCTTATTAATTGGGATGTCGATTAGAAGGTATTGACACTGTTGTGTAGTGCTGCTAGCTGAAGTCAGACCATTCTTAGAGTTTCTGATTTGTAAATAATGTTACATACAGTATACATAGGGTTGTAACATTAAGTGTATTTGTACCAAACCTTCACTGTACAGGTGTTACAGTTTGGTACTTGCGATCTTATGGAGAATATGCGGTGAATGTGCGAAGATTGATTAACATAATGCAGAATCAAATTTACAAGCATACGTTCAACACTAAAACATTAAACTGTTAGCCTTTAGCAAGTTTAGCCACAAATTGATTTGCATCTCACGAAATCAGCCTCACTATGGTGACTGTAAACACCACAGATGACCTGGAAGACCCACCTGCTTCTTTTAAATCAGCTGTGTGGGAACATTTTGGGTTCCCAATGAATTACAATAGCAATGGAGAGCGATAAGTAGATTGGATAAGGACAGTGTGTCAATATTGCTCGGCAATTGTTAGGTATGTGTGAGGAAACACATCAAACATGGTAACATATATTTAATGACATCACCCAGATGTTCCAATCACTGGAGTTAGGCAAAAAAAAACAGGAATCCAACTACTAATCGTTGCTGTTTTTAAGCAGCCCCTAAAGACGATTGCAGAAAGAACAAACACAATTAAAGAAACAATTGGCATTTACTGTACATTTAATCAGCTATGTGACCATGTTTTGTGGTAGAAGAGCCCAGCTTCAAACGTTTATTAAAAGTGCTTGAACCTCATTACAACATTCCATCCTGTGTGCACATAAGCCAATCAGTGGTCCCTGCACTTTACTGACGTATATGAACACGAGTTGTCCACTGCACCCGCTGTAACATTAACAACTTATTTATGGACCTCTCATGCTACCGAAATCTATCCCACTTTATAAGCTCTGAGTGAGAAATGAAAAATCCAGTTCTTCAAATGAGTCATGTGTATGAACAGCATATTAGCACTCATCTAGCTGAAAAGCTACAATAGCCAGTAGCAGAGTGGAAATGAGAAAGGCCTAGAACCTTGATCTCTGGAACCACAGACAATTCAAGAAGCATTGTCAGTGAAGCATGACTGGGTCGACATATAGGATGCTTTGCCCATACTTTAAACTTAACATCAAAAAAAGTAATGGCAATCAATCAGGTATCTTGACTTCTGGGAAAAATCCCAAGAGCTGTTTCTTTTTTCCATCGAAGCACAACGGTAGCTCATATTTTGGAGCTCAAGCACTTCACTTGTCAAAACACATTCTCATCACCAATGTGTCCACACGTTGGAACTACAGCTATGACATTGCTGAGCAGTATCTAGAACAGCAAGCTGCTGTTTACTATGTGTTAACAGTACGGGCCCTCAAGAACAAGGAGATTGCCAGTCTTTTTGTTGAAGAAGTCATCACTTGTCAAAACACATTCTCATCACCGATGTATCCACACATTGAAACTCTAGCTATGACATTGCTGAGTGGTATCTAGAACAGCAAGCTGCTGTTTACTGTGTGTTAACAGAGCGGGCCCTCAAGAACAAGAAGATTGCCAATCAGTCTGTTGAAGAATCAGCATTGGAGAAAATGTGATTGAGATTATGAAGCCTTTGAAGACTATCACTACAATACTGAGCACAGAAATAACACCTTCAGTTTCGATGATCCTGCCCATCAAAACAATGATCCTGAAATCCATGGACCAAAATGATGACAAAACTCCTACTGCCAGGGAAATCAATCATGTCATCACTGAAAACCTGCAAAACAGATACTCTGACTATGGTCTTCAGGACTTTCTTCACAAGCACACTGCTCTTGATCCAAGGTTCAAGACACTTTCTCACTTGGATCCTCAGAAAATCTCATCACAAAAATTCTGAATAGCACAAAATATGTAAGTATATATTAAGGTTGGTATTTGATATTAAAAGACATTGTCTTAAGAATTTGTCTTGTTTCTTAATTGACCTCACTAATTACTAACTCTTTTTTTTTTGTCATTTAATACTCTAGGGTGAGAGCAGAAATATTGCAGAGGCCAGTCCACGAACTTCACGGGGCAATCAAGGGCCTGAGCTGCCTCGAAAGCTTTCATATTGTAATCTTTTTAGTTAGTCAATAAAAGGTGTAATTTTGCTTGACCTCTTATTGGTCCACTCTTTAAAACTGGCCAGAGGAATGAGCCTGATTTGAAGCAGGAGGAAGTGTATGCCTACATGGCAAAGGAGTGTGTTTCAATTGATTCCAACCCACTTGCGTGGTGGAAGGCTTATGAGTCTGTTTACTCTAATCTATCCATGATGGCAGAGTGCTTTCTGGCTGCACCTGCCACCTCTGTCCCCAGTGAGAGGGTTTTTTCGGTGGCAGGTAACATTGTTACCGCCAACCGATCCTCCCTCACTACTGGCAATGTGGACAAAGTCATTTTTTTGATGAAAAACCTAAAGACAGAATGAAGCTTGAGCACTGTTCAGAGTTGTACTGAACAGATACAGTAATCAATTACAAAGTTAATCACAAATGTAAGTCATCATTCTTAAAGTTACAAGTATTTAATTTTGTTATTTAACTCTGTATTGCTATTTATTTTGTAATATCTTCATAGTATACAAAATGCTTTTCAGTGTATGTGAGTTGTAATGGACATCATGCATGGACTGGCATTCCGGTCGGGATGGTTTACAGTTTCTTACCTGACCGTGAAGCCAGTATAGTGGAAGGATAGGGAGAGGCTGCTTACATGGTGGCAGTCCTCCTGGATTATGGTACCAACTTCGATGTCTGCAGGGCTAACTGGGAGTTGTAGTCCAGTGAGAGCTGCAGAGACAAATTGTTCCACCTGACCCGGAAGTACCCCTACCAGTAGTCTCGTAACACCGGAAGTGTTCCCAGGTCTGGCATAAAGAGAGCCACTCGATCTCCTCCAGATGAGCCAGAGTCGGGAGGCAGTGGACAACACTCATCTGGAGAGAAAGAGAGAGAGAGAAAAGGAAAAGAAAGGAAGGTGGAGAAAGAACAATTGTGTTTGGGTAGTCTGTGTACAGAGGTTGGTGAAAATAAACAATTATTTGAACCTGAATTGATATTGCTGTTCATGTGTTTAAGGGTTTGGGGCTTACTGATGCTCCCTTGTGGTCACAGTATGTTCAGTGTGAGTTAGTTTACTGTTTGCACTGCATAATACCTGCATAGTTGCTTATTTTTATGAAGAAGTAATCAAAGTTGCCAGTTGGCAAAATGATGCCTGACTGTACCTGCTATCTCAATCACTCTCTACTAGTAAGGATATTATCTTTTAATAGCAAAGGGGATGTTTCAGTTTGTAACTTATTGCCTTTTACTTTTTATCAGTCAAACAAAAATATATGCAAGAGTGTGTGTTATGCGTTTACAGCAGTATCATTTTCTGATGCTTTCTAAGATTTGGTGGAAAGTGTTTTAATGAAAATGAGGCTTCATTGATAAAATGGGTTGATATGTCCAGCCACTTCATGACCTTGTGGTGTGCCACAGTACTGCTGAAATACCAGAATGTAGTAGAGCCAGTTAGTATGCTCTTGCTCTCTACTGTGCAACACTAAATATTAGTCAAGATCCAATGAGAGAATGATAGAGACAGACTGAGTTGTTAAAACTTCTTAACAAGATAGTTTTTGTTCAGGAACCACAAGAAACAATTATAAGAGCACTAATAACGTAAAGACACTCACATCTTCCACAATAACATCATTAATGTTATTAGATACATTGCAGCACAGCCACATAGAAATGTTATTATTTTGCTTTGCTGTTGTCTTTCTGGCCATCATATACAGGTGTAGGAAAAAGACAGTAGCCTCTACATGCTTTTCAATAGTGAAGATGGCTGATGATTGACAGTATTAGAACATTGGAACAATCTATATGAGAACAAGTCATTCAGCCCAACAAAGCTTGCCAGTCCTATCGGTTTCGCTCTTCTAAAAAACATCAAGTCTAGTTTTGAAAATTCCTAAAGTCTTATTGTCTACCATGCTACTTGGTAGCTTATTCCAAGTGTCTATGGTTCCATGTGTAAAGAAAAACTTGACTAATGATTGTAAAAAAATTAAGTTGTGTTCTTAAAAAACTCATTTTAAAGTAACAGTATTGATCCTCTGCATTAATTCCCTTCATAATTTTAAACACTTTAATTATGTCACCTCTTAATCTTGTTTTGCTTAAACTTAATCTTTCTTCATAATTCATCCCCTGTAGCACTGGAATCAGCCTAGTCACTCTTCTCTGGACCTTTTCCAGCACTGCTATTTCCTTTTTGTAGCCTGGAGACCACAACTGCACCCAGTACTCCAGATGAGGCCTCACCAGTGCATTATAAAGCCTGAGCATAACCTCCTTGGACTTGTACTCCACACATTGTGCTATATAACCTAACATTCCGTTTGCCTTCTTAATGACTTCTGAACACTGTCTGGAAGTTGATAGTGTAGAGTCCATTATGACTATGAGTCCACTATGAGTCCACTTAGTCTCATAAGGTGTACTCTTGATTTTCAGACGTCTCGTTGTGTATTCAGCAGCACTCTTAAAGACAGGATGTCCGGATGTATATCCAGAGTCCAGGACTGGACCAGTATTTTGCATTAACTACACCAATTTTGAAATCAAGTCGAGGAACAGCAATTGGAGGAAAATTAATTTCAGATTATATAAACAGATTGGTAACCATTTTGCCCATCTAAAGAATCTTCAGCTATCTACAACCTGTTTAGATAGGTGAAGATCAGCAATGACCACCAGTGACAATAATCCCTTAAATTTTGCTCTGGTTACATCAAGTGGATCCCAAATGAGATTGTTTGAAGTTTCTTTATTATGGCACAGTACTGATAGTTGAAACATTTTACATATAAAATTCAGATTCATTCACTTGCCATCGTCAAAGAATCTTTTCAGCCTGTAAAATAAGACTGTTGACAATCTGAACTTTTGAGTGAATTCATGGTGGGCTAGGGTGTGTCTTCACTGTACATATAATCATCGCACAATGGGGTGGTTTTATGATGTGGTTGTGGCGGGACAGGTTGTTGTTATCATCTTTGTGTCTTTCTGAAATTTATACTATATTCTCCTGGGTTTGTCAAATTTGTCTTTTATAATTTTTTTATATATACATTTTCAAGAAGTTAACTGTTTAAAGGGGGACATATGGCAGGGTGCTTTGTGGGATGATATTAGCATTTTCTTATATTCAGCATGCTCCTAACCTCTCTCCACTCTTTCCTGTTTTCATCGCCTTATGGATTATGAAGGTGAGAGGTAGTGTTTGACCAGATTTTATCACTCTGGTGTCAGCAGCAGGACCCCCTTTATGTCTTCTGATGTCCACAATCAGCCGCTTAGTTTTGCTGACTTTGAAGGACAAATTGTTGTTGTTGCATGATTCAGTGAGAAATTTAACTTCCTCCCTGCAGGCTGTGTGGCCAATGTTGGTAATCAGACACACTACCTTGGTGTCATCAGTAAACTTGATGATTGAGTTTATGTCATGTTTGGTAAAACAACCATGTATAAACAGGGCAAACAGATGTGGGCCAAGTGTACGGCCCTGCGGTTCTCTGGTACTCAGAGTGAGGCTATTGTATGTGCATTCCCCTGACACTTAGAGTGTACAGTTGAGGGTCCTGTATCCAGTTACATAGGGTAGTATTCAGTCCAGCAGCCCTGAGATTTGCTACCAGCTTCAGGAGATAAGATAGCCTTGAATACCAAGCTAACTGCAATATAAACATTCTCACATAGGTGTTCCTTTTTTAAAGCAGATTAGTGCTAGTGCTGAGGAAATTCTGTTCTCCTGCCTATTTGTGAGGTAGACAAACTGATGTAAGTTCAGTGTGTAGATCTACAGATTTCTTTGGCGCTGAAACAAAAGTAGCTGTCTGGTGTAATGAACATGTGAAAGAAAATCTCTGCCAGCTTTCTGAGTGTTTACTCTCAATGATCTCTTCACTTTGTCTACAGACAATATGAGAACCTGGTCACATGGTGGAACTCTAGGTCTGCTGGCTGTGTGTGCTAATTGATTTAAACAAATTTTGAATATGTTAGTTTGACAAGAAGTCATCAGTCCTTACTGCACAGGCATCATTATCTTGCAATGTGTGCTGTGGTACTGAGTTGTTAATGAAGTAGTTTTATACTTGCATTTTGTAGGTTTTCGGAGTTTAGATGCCTTCTTTATGGTTACGTCAAACTATTCTCAGTGTCTTTTTGTTGCCATATTGCACCATGAACTTGAAGCAGGGAGTGGACTTCATTATTTATTCATGGCTTCTGACTAGGCAGTGAACTTATTTCACAGTTAAAACATCATCAATACATTCCTACCCAGATACCGATATGGTGTGTTTTCCTATGTTAGTCTGTGTCTCCCCAGTGGCTGCTAATTTTAAAATATTCCTGTGCAATCAATACATTAGAAATAGTCCTGAAGTTTTGATTCTTCCCTATTTACTACACCTACAACATTCTCATGTTGATTTAACTTGTTGTAGTAGTTCTTTGTATGCAGGAAACACAAACAAAGAGATAAGGTCTGATTCAAAAAAGTGGGAAAGGGGCTTAGCCTTGTAAAGGTCAAAGATATCTGTGAAAACGTGATCCAAAATGTTCCCTCTTCTCGTTGGACACATCGCGGATTGAAGAAATTTGGGTGAACAGATGTAAGATGTGTTTGATCCAAACCCGCAACAACAATGGTGCCTTCTAGATGTGTAGATACTTGTTTGCTAATCACCCCAGGCGGCAGTTTGAATGCCTCCTTAACATTAGCATTTGGAGGAATGTAAACAGTAGTGATTAAAATTATAGTAAATTCTCTAGCCAGGTAGAATGACCATCATTTTATCATTAAAAGTTGTAAATCTAAAGAGAGAGAGCAGCTTGTTTTAATCACTGTTTCATCTCTATATACGTTTTTAACAAAAATACACACATCTCACCTCTGAAATTACTTGACCCAGCAATCCCATAATGCAAAAAAAAAAAACACTCTCGCATGTATTTCCCAATCTGCCTTCCTCAACGTTTCTTCAATTAGTTAACAAGGGCAATGGACCCTGACAGACATCAGTTGAATTTTGGAAGAATACCCACCAAATTCTAGTAGTAAGTACTACAGTATCTAAGAAACCTCACAGGTTTGGCATTGCTCATGGGTGCAACAGACTTGCCTGCATTGTATTTTTCTTTAATGGGTTTCAGTTATTAGGCTACGATCTGAGAGCATTTGTCACTTCGGGGTTTGCTGTTGCGGAGGGGAAATATCTGTTTTCCAGATTTGAAATTTGGAGGTGGTGTGCAGAACAGTTTGTCTATGGACTAACTTGCAATAAAATCAGAATACTCTCCATAATAACTTGATCTAGTTTATTAACAAGCAACACCTAAGCCATCTAATGGAAGCTTGGTTACAGCAGACAGTGCATTTGCCTATTTTATCTATAAATGCATATTATTAAAGAAACAGTATTATTCTTATTCACTTAAAGTACAAGGTCAATCTTTCAAACATGCACTCAGTTCCAGCACCTCTTTTTCCTGTTGCTGTTCTGCTTGGACAGAGTAGATAGGATATTACTATGAACCAGAAGATGAAGCATAGTCTAAATACAAGGCTAAGTTCATAACCAGAAAGGCAAAGTGATCTTTTATCAAAACAACAGCACAAAACTCCTAGTTATTTAATCATTGCTAATAATTTGTTTACTAGGAAATTATATTTTCAAAGCAAATGCAGAATACTAGTACAGCAATCAAAATTCAAATGGTCAGTAAAAGGATGATGCTGACCTTTTATTCCGTCATGTCCAGTCTAACGTCCATAGTGACAAAAAAGCAACCAGGCCACAGAATGACAGCATCCACAATACACAAAACAGTGTCAGAAAAATAAGCCAATATATTTTAAATATTAGAAAACAAAACCAAAACAAAAAATGTATCACAAATGACCATATATTTTACAAAAAGACCATTCAGAAAGCATGTAAAAAATTAACAGGACAAGATCATAACAGCTGTTGCTGAAGGAAGAAATATACAGAATCATCAGTTTTATATCTCAGTGTTGCCCGCCAGAGATTTAGTAATAGTTAAATCCCCCAGAATACCCCGTAATTCTTTAGAAAATTGGTTATCCTTTGTCAATATACTGTATTTATACAGTATGTTTTTGCATATTACATCACCTTTAACTATTTTGTACCTGCTTACAGTAGACTAGGATGTGGTTTGCAACCTTTTTCTATTCTATTCAACTTTACTTCTTAGTTAGATGATGTGAATGATTAATTTTCTATTTTTTAATAAACCTTGTGTGAAAGAATCCAATAAAAGGGCCAAACCTACAAGGGAGGTAGTTTCCTCTTGATGTTTTTAAAGAAATACATACAGCTACATGACTTAAGTCTTATTTTAATAACAGTAAAAAGGAAATTTACGTAAAAAAGAAGGGGTCATCTTTCAGATTTCTAAACAGAGTTTGGTGATAGTCCCAAATGTTAAAGCAATGAACAGCGCTCTGTGAAACTAAGCTTTTGTTTATATGGTAGTTCATAGAGGACTATTCTCTTAAGTAACCAACAGAAAAAATTGTAAGTGCATATCATAACCATCCATCCATCCATCTGCCCATCCATCCATTTTTTTATATCCAACCCACTTAATCTAATTAAGGATCTGGTGCAAGGCAAGAACCAGTCTTGGATGTATGATAAATCTGCAGGCAAATTTCAAATAAAAGAAGTAATTTATTTTTGTGTTTCAAACAAAAAGTAGAATAATGAATATGTCATCAAATGACATCCAATTTAATGAATTCAGTTGTTGAATAAGATATGTCTGAGTATTTTACTTTAATTGTAATCCATCCATCCATCATCCAACCCGCTACATCCTAACTACAGGGTCACGGGGGTCTGCTGGAGCCAATCCCAGCCAACACAGGGTGCAAGGCAGGAAACAAACCCCGGGCAGGGTGCCAGCCCACTGCAGTTTAATTGTAATTTAAAGAGTTATTTTATAGTTACTTTTCATACTTAGTTTAATGCAGAGCTGAGGAGATGGGAATTAGAGTCTACTCCGGCAAGCAGAACAGTTAAAGTGTAAAGGCTGAACTGGTTGAAGCCAAACTGGCAGGACTTTTGCATGTATGTGTGTGTGTTTGGGGGTGGCATTTGCCAATTTTACTTCTTTCTCTGATTTAGGTTTTCGGTCTTAAAACAATTTGTGTTTTAATTTTTCCTCTCTTGGTTTTCTTAATAAAACAAAATTACTGTATGTAATATTACTCTACATGTAATAATTACTGTATGTAATATTTTAACATCTAAGGAGTGTTTACAGCAGATAAGCTATCTTAACAAAATACTATACACTTTTATATCAATTATTACCAAATTCTTACATTGTTAGCATTATTGCTTCATAGTCCCAGCGTTCATGGTTCAAATCTTTACACAGTCAGTGTCTTCAAAGAGATTTCAAATCCTCCCAGTGTCAGATGAAGTCTTCTCCAGCGATCCTGATTTCCTTCCAGAAATATTTTAGATTATTTAATTACCAATATGACCGTGTTTCGTGATGGGTTTATGACCCATTTAGGTTTGGTGCTTGCCTTGTACTCACTCATGTTGTTACTGGTTCTTTGGAAATTTGTAATGGAGAAAACTAAAATGATTAATGATTTCTCTTTATAATAACATAGTAAACTCTAAAATGCTTACACCATAGTGGGGATCTAAAAAGATAAGAGCAGTGGGGTGCTTCAGGTTCAGTGGTTTTTGTTATAATCTATTTTATGATAAGTGGTTTATTTTGCCTGCACCTGGTCTTATTATTTAATTAATTGGTCTTTCTTCTCTTATTCCTAATTCAGAAATATGTGAGATTTGCATTTATAACAAGAACATAAATGTTGGTACTTTTTGCCATAACCTTAAAGTCTTACCTCCCTTTGTTTTGTTTCTATTAATTCACCTTCTGTGGAGTTTGTTGTATCCTACTAATGGCAGATAACGACAAGTGGGGTAGACACCAAGACAAATGAAAATGAATGTTGAAAGGTTGCAGCTCCTTCACTGCTATTCCCACTAGCCTACCCATTAGTGCAGAATAGTTTATATAATCAAAAGGATTAAAATGTATTATAATATGAAAATGATGATGATGCTGATGAATAAACTACTTAAAGTCACAGTAAAAAAACACTAAATTATTACCATGTAACACAAATAAATGCTTACTGCTATTATTTCAAATAAAATTTGGGAAACTGAATTTGGTGATTAATGTATTGAATAACAGCTTGAATAATTATGGGTTGGAATTGAATTAAAAATAGAACTTGGTTAGAAATCCTGCAACCAAAGTGGGCCTGAACTGCGCTAAGAACCACCAAGGTACAACCTATCCCAGCGGCATCTGACACAAGGCAGGAACTCAATGCAAAGTCTCAAAGATGAAATTTTCACATAGTGATGTTTGTTAACCTAATCAATCATTAATTCATTATCAACCCAGTTAAACAATCATGAGGTTAGGATCTTTTGTTAACTTTCTCTTGCATTTAGTTCTGGAACCACTAATCGCTTCTTTGAAAATGTTAGCCACCTCAGTGATTTTTATTGTGTATTCAGTTTTTATTCAATTAAAATATGCTTACTAATTGTGTAAATATGTTCGACTTTGTGAGTAAATGGGAAATACACTGTGTTTTGCAGATATAAGAATTTTGATATTTTCAGGAGCAGTTGTATTAACTTTCTGGATAGTTAAGATGTCTAAACTTATCACTTAATCTGTGCCTGTTGTCATTTTACTGAAATGTAATGTAATTTATTATAAAGTTTAGTGAATTTATAAGGCAGCTCTGCACTAAGAACAGCTTTTGTTTGTTTATTCTTTATTTTTTAAATGAGAAGTCAAGTAAAATGACACCTTTTATGGGCTAACTAAAAAGATTAAACTATGTAAGGCTGAAGAAGGTGCTAGAGTTGCCTAGAAAGCTTGTATATTATAATCTTTTTAGTTAGTCAGTAAAATGTGTCATTTTGTTGGATTTCTCATTTCATCCATAATGGCTAACATGGTACAACACCCTAGTACTGCTTCCTTAGTTTTGGTAATCTTACTCAAGCAAAATGGTGATCATTGTATATCTTTGCATAAATGTTGTGTCCCCTCAAACCAAGTACCTCAGTTCCATTCCTAATGACTATGTGTGGAGTCTCTGTCCAGGCCTCTGTGTCATTTCTCCAGGTTTTGACTTTTCCTTTCCATGTAAAAGGTGTGTATTACTTAATAAAACTAATACACCTTATAAGCTTGCATGAAAGAGCTTTGTGATGGATAAGCATCACATCCAGGAATGGTTCCTGCCTTGCATTTTATGTTATAAGGGCATGTTCTTTGGTAAATCCTTTACATACTCCATGTTAAAACCTCATTTTTAATTCAACATTTGCAAGTATTACTTTTGTTTAATTGTATTGAATAGATTGACAATAAAAGACAGCTTTGCATGTACAAAAGAAATACAAAGTTTTGTAATGATTTTTGTTTTATTTTTACCAGTCTTCAAAGTATTATTATCCAGAATGTACAGAATATTTCAATACAAGTTTGGTCTATTTGCTTTGTTTTGCCACAGATTTGAGTGGTAATATCGGTATATATAACTGTACCAGTTAAATAAATGACAATTTAAAAAGATGCCATGACAAATGTAGTGTACAACCCTTAAGCTTTAATAAAGAAGCCAAAAAGTAAAATAAATTAGATAGAAAACATAGCCACAAGCACATCTTGTTCTGAATTGTACAACAAAGCAATGCAACATAAATTTATCAGCATGTCGATATATACAGATTAAAAAATAAAGTTGTCTTTCATTTTTTTTAGTTCAAACACTTTAGCTTCCATTTCATTGTTTTATGATGCTGTGCCTGTTAATGAACCTTGGTCAAGCCCAGACTATATTAGTACAAAGTGAGACTTTCTAGTAAATCTTGTCAAGCTGCATGTAGTTGGACACTGTACACAGGTACAGTATTTGTTGCTCTATATACACACAAAAGCTTTTAAGACAAGTTGGAACTTGGGTGTCTGATTGCCACAAGTAAAGATACTAGTGTATGTGTGTGTGTGTATGTGTGTGTGTGTGTGTGTGTGTGGATATGCCTTGGCCAACTGTGTGCAGGCTAAATAAATGACAAGATATGTGAAGCATTTGCTGAAACACTCTGCGTATTTTCTAGTAGCTGGCTGGGGTGGCTTTACCTTATGTTATACTAGAATAATTGAATTAGGAAAAACCTGGTCAAAGACATATGTTTGTTCTTATCCTCTGTGAAACAAAAGGAAGAGTCATTTTTTTCCCATATTAGAAAAGACCAATGCACAAGGCTGTGGCAACACAATATATTACTGGCTAAATCTCTTAACTGGCTTTAAGTGTAGGGTAAAGAATGTCCATTATTGAATATTTCTTTACTTTATTTCCAATATGTGATTTTGCACATGACTGGCAGAGTCCAAAAAGATAAGAAGTGCTTTTTTTATTTATTGTCAGCCTCCTCAACAGTGTTTTACTACATTTGGAGAACTCAATGCTCCTGGTGGCATAGTGAATCAGGGTTTTAAATCGTTGATCTCTTTCAACCAAAGCCTGACTGAACAAGTCATTTTGTGAAGAACTGTCTGATTACAATCACAACACTCACACAAAGTCTTTGGTGTTTTTGTTAAAAGAACCAAAAAAAAAAAGTCTTAAATGTTGTTTCCCTACAACCCCCCTCCTCACCTAACCCTCGTCTTATTATTTTGTGTGCTGTACAGGTTTGTTTAGCTCACATTTAAGTGCAGCTCACCTCTATTCCACTACCTGTTAAATAACAATTAGGCAGAAATGTCGATATAGTGCAAATTGTCAACGTTCAGAACGTTTAAAAATACAAATAACAATATCAATAACAACAATAAAATAATTATATAGTGTTTGGCTCCAGCAGCTGGTCAAACATGTTTCTTTCAAGTATCTCTCAATGACAAAAAAGATTAAACATTTACTTCCAAAAAAAAAGTCTTCCTCTTTTTTGAAAAGGTAAACAGTTAAAAAAAAAAAAGAAAATTGACAGGTTGCATAGTTTTCGAAACTGTAGGCACCTTATCAACACAAACTTTTTTTATTGCAGTGCAGTGCTGACCCTCAATGCTGCGTTACTTGCAGCAAAAATATTCTCTCTCTCTCTTTCTGTTTTGCCCCCCTCTTTATGTTGCTTATTTGTAACAAAAATATATTATATGTTTATATTTATATATTTTTTTTTTTCTTTCAAATGGGAAAGTGCCACAGGCTGGTTCAAGTGACAGATAATCAGCAGATTACGAGGCGCCTCCAAATCCGACACCACGTTCAGTCTGTCAATGTTTCTAGGTCCACGTGAAGTGATTGTTTTTATAATATTTTCACCATTTATGTATATTCGTTCATGGCATATGTTTGCATATTTTAGGAACAGCCACATTCTTCTACAATCATGTTTTGAATGTCTTTTTTAACAATGTTTTGTCCGTCATCGTAGTATAACATGGACATTGCCCTCAATTTAGTAGGCACACAGCAAGATTTCATACTGTTAAAGGGGCTGTAGCCCCGAATTCTGTAGTGACTGATGACAGTTGAGTGAAAAGAGAGAGGAGAGCCAGAAGTGACTGTTATATGGCTAGGACAGTCACCTTCACAGTAGTTTGCATGATAGCTTGAAGGTGCAATAATCCAGTCATTCCAACCAATATCCTTGAAGCTGACTTGAAACTGCTTTTTGCAACAGATACTGATCTTCCCATCACATTCCAGACCCCTCTTTCGTCGCCGGTGTGGGTGATCCTCTGACTGTCTTGCTACAACCATGAGGAAGGGTCGGTGAGATTGTTCCTTCTCCTCTTTCTCTGCAAGAATTGGGGTAGCGCCAGCTTCTTGGCATTGGTCACAGGCTATCCTCAGATCTAAGGAGTTGTGGCCTTTCTCTAGCAGGGCTTGGACAATGCTAGCTACTGGCAATGTGTGCCAGCCACTTCTTCGAGTGTCAACAGCTTTCTCTGATACCATAATCTCCGCTCCTGTCTTGTTTGCATTTTGTCTCTTCTGGTACAGCCGAATAGTCACTTTGGCTCGGCTTCTGTTAGTCTTGGAAAGCCTTAGGAATAGCCACACGTTTGCTTGTTCTATCAAAGATAAATCACTGCCTTCCTTGGATATTTGAAAATGTACAATATCTCGGGATGGACCTGAAAAACAAAAAAAAAAATGGACAATGTATTATTGTATACAACAGAAATAAATTCCAAGAGAAGAACAGAAACCAATCATGAAATATAGGTAATCACATATCTAAAAGTACAGTATGTATTGTTTTTCTATTGCTGTCCCTTTAAAGTGATATGTTTAATAAAGGCATTTTCTGAGAAAGAAGGAAGTTATGAATATAATCTGGAGCAATTTTCCCATTTAAAACAGTTGTTACTGAAAACACAATTCTTTCAAGTGCTAATGATTGAAAATTTGTTGTGAAACCTCTTAGCTACAAAATAAAGGCAGTTTTTTTATGCATTCTCTAATGTGTCACAGAATTAATATTTGATTTTTCTAGTCAGTGTACGTTGACCTGTTTTTCATTTTGAGCATAGTTGCCTAATATTTTATTTCACAGAACAAAGATTGTTACAGCTGCAAAAAAATTAAACTAAATGCACAACGTAACTTCACATCAAAGTCTATAACCATAATGTATTGTCTCTCTTTGTAACTGTGAGTAAAACTATGCTGTTGTTTTATAAATGTGGTGTTAATGCGGATTAATATTTGAACTCAATTTTGTGATAGGAAAATATAGGATTATTATTTTTTTCTTTGCCATAACTTCTGGTAACATGGGAAACATTTAAGTGTATACTATACTTTTGGTGTTAATTTTAACCTATGCAATCAACTCATTACATCATCTTTCCATTATTTTTAGAACAAGCAGTCTGCACAATAACCTTTAATAGAACTCTGTCCTATAAACTCCACCAAAAGCAGGGCTTGCTGTTTTGTTAGCTTTCCAGTAGAGAGGTATGTCCTCAGAAGTCAAACACTACTTGGCTAATGAACCGCTGGAAGCAAAGCAGCAGTTTGGTGGTGTGCCATGTGCAACTAGAAGCTGTTGCAAATCAAAAGTAAATCTGCAATTACAATTAGACTTGCTCATGAAATTGACATTGTGCAGCATATTTTCATGTTCAGTCTGACCAGCAATAAAAGCATTTAAACTGGCCTACATATGGCAGCCTAACAAGAAATAAAAAAGGAAAACTAATTAGCCCAGCAGGACTAAAGCTGATGCAACATTACAGCATAACATTAATTGTCCTTGACATAACTGCTACAGTTAGGCAGATATAAGGCAATATTAAAACAAATAATTTACACAAAAAGGTACTAAAGAAAAGGAAAAACACTTAACCACTTTTCTCAGTTACTCTGTATATTCCCACACTTTGATAGATTACATTTTAAAAGTATGTAATAAGTGGAGCATTGCTAAGTGGGATCAGCACAATGCTTTACATTACTGTCTGATGATGTATTGTTGCTTGTAAGAAATTAAAACTTACAACAAAAGGATAACGCAAAAAAGTCTGTAAGTTTTAATTCACAAAAAGGACTTCTTGTTTTTGTACTTCTTTGTTTTCTTTACAGTCTGATGGAAATGGTGTGCTGTGTAAAAGATGCTTTGTAAATAAACCTACACTGATTGGCAAACCTCTAATAAAGCGAATCAGAAATCTTTCTTACTATACGAGTATAATGTTCTGAGGAATTGCCACACATCCAGATTATCTGAAAATTATACTCTTTCTCTTGTGTGTCCTGGGTCTCCTCTTATCAAAAGGACTATGAAGGTAGCTTCTCAAGGTGTTCCCAAACCAACTCAAATTGGTTTCTCTTGACCAGCGTAGAAACAGCTCTACTATAATGCCATACAGAATTGGCTAGTCCTTTACCATATGATAATGAAAGGGTCATGTAACTCTGCACAACTTTATTTTGGCTTCTTGTACTCAGTGTATGCTCCCAGCACTTGTACTCATATTTTCATCTTTGAGCCCTACTCAATGCAACTCACCATGAATAAGTATGAAGACTCAGACTGGCCGTTAAAATTTGAAGATTCAGCTTCCTTTTCAGCAGCACTGCCTGATTCAACATGTGTAGCACAGCACTTTTACACTTGATGCTCAATATCTGAATTCAATTTACACTTAATAATGAAGAACACCTTGATTTCTTAAAGCTTTCAGCCCTTCTACTTAATGAGAATTATGAACTTTTCAGATTTGGGGGTGCTAATTCTCATTCTGACCACATACTGTATCACTCAGATAATAAATACACTGGTAGAAAGGTCGCAATCAGATAAGGCCAAGCCAATGTAATCATCTGGATACATATCAGAAGAAATGCTTGAGATCTCTGGCTATATACCCTCCAAGACTTGTTTGTGCTTTAACATGCCGTTCTTGAAAATCAAAAACAGGTGGGGAGACAAGACACACCCTGGCAAAATCTCAGGATAACCTTAAACTGTTAGGCCTAATAAAAAGAATCATACGCAGACTCAGCTATGTAAATACTGGCTCCAAATGGCTTGTAATAGTCTTCCAGCCTTACACTCTTTCAGGTGATACTCTAAAAAACATGGTCTGAAACCTTCACCAGATCCACAAAACACAAGTCATACCATACCATAGCAAGTAGGATATTTCCATTGCTCCTCCTTAACCTGTAATTCATCTTTCCAAAAAAAGGTTATGTTGCAACACCTTAACATATATTAGGCTTTTCCAGGAAAGCTGAAAATTGGTATTCTACAGCAACTGACACATACCCTGAAGTATTCCTTTTCGAAAATCTCTACTATATTCTGTCAGTATAGAAGTACTAATACTGCCCCCCACATAACATTAAGAGACATATTAACCAAGCAATTTCCTGCGGCTTTCAGTTTGTTGATCACTGCGACCACATAGATTAACTGGCATGTTTCCAGCACTGTCTCCTCTGAAAAAGAAGTGTCTTCTAGATATAGGAAATCCTCAAAATGCTCCTTCCGGTTTGTGGCAGTATTAAAAGTTGAAGTCAGCACTTTCCCAAGTGCTCAAAGCCTGTCTAGAGAAGCATGTTTCAGTAGGCTTTATCTGGCAAAAGCTTTCAAGTTTTAAACCATCACTAGAATTGATTTTTGCATTATTCTTCAATGTCTGACCACGCCAGTATGGCAAAAGGGAGTTTACCAATCTTATAAGACTTGAAGTTATTAAAACATTCAGGTCCTTCCAGCATTACAGGACAAGCAGAATGTGCTCTGTCTTCTACTGTTTGTTAATGTTTTGCTGTTTTGTTTTATTTAATAATTTTTCAGGTGTAGGATGACATTGAACATGAGCCTCCTCTGTGGGATTCTTTTTATTTAGACCTACTTCATATTAATTTATCATATTTGAACAGTGCCATTTAATAACTACGATGATGCTATAATATGACCCCCTGCCTCCATTCTTGATAGCACTCTGCCTCTTTCCACTGAGAAATTACTCTTGACTTACGGTAAACAAAAGTTGAATAAAGATAGATGCATTTTTTCACTACTATGCCTTTCACTTACAGCAACTACAATTTATCATTTAAGTGTGTTAGATTTCAGTTGCTCTGCTCTGAGATGGTAGGAATTTTACCTTTGTTGCTGCACTTAAAACCTTCTGTAATTAGGCACATGGCTATTTCCCTGAAGGTAGTTGTATGTGGTGATTGAATTTCACCTTCCAGACCTGTTACATCGAAGGTGATAAAGGTCTAGTGTTCTTGAAAAATTTGTATACATAAGTGGCTGCACTTATATTTGCCTTCTTCAGTTTAGCCCTTGGGGTTTCTATTTAAACTGACAGTCTCTAGATAGCTTAACAACATAAACACTCATTTTCATGCAAAAAATGAAGATGGCAGCATTTTTCCATTTTAATTCTGATTGATTTATCAGATATACAGACATTGTCAGGTAATATTTATACATAAAATGCAAGTAATCTGCTGTTGGTATGTTTGCTTATGCTGTGATTCACTAACTACAGTCAGTTGTACAAGCTGCATTGAAAGACAGTCAAATGTTAATAAAAGATAAAGAATTAATGTATAGAATCTTGAATGCCAGTGCAGTTTATTTTGACACAAGTGTAATTGTCATTTACCTGCATGACTACTAAATATAAAAAGATCAATGTAGAACTGAAAAAAAAATTAATTGTTCTGATAGGTTCTTCTTCCCTTTTGACAACAATTTTAGCTTGACATTTGTCCATGGCAGTAAGAATATACCAGAACCACCTTGTATGGGATAAGTGATCCAGAAACTCCACAAAGTGAAGGATGACATGGTAGACGAGGATGAAACTTGCATTATGCTCTCAGCTAACAATAGACATCCCACACAAGGGAAATGTTCTTGCTTTCATTAAAGGAGCAGACAGCCAAAAAGCAGAATATCTGCCCTAAGCCTAGTAACCATGCAACTAGAGAAGCACTCTGATTTTAAAAGGCTGCTCTTGACTACATACATATTTCTAGGTATGACCTGGCAGCAATACTAATATGAACAGTAAACCAGTAATACAGGGCTCAGAGGCGCAATTGCAGGGAAGTAGCAAGACCAGAAGAGAAAGTTTGATGGAGGAAATGAGAATTAGGTTGTTTTTGGGAGTCTGAAGATGAAAACCTAATTACTGTTAGACAGGCCTAGTGGGACAAGAATGGTTTATTTTTTGCATCTGATGAGTGTTAATTCTGATTTCCCACATGCTATTCTTTGCTTGAGTTGTTTTGAATTCCATTGGTGTTTTATAACAGCGATGGAGTGACCCACCAAGAAGACATTGCTCCAGACATGCATATTCACTGAGTGATAAAAAGTTTATGTACTTGGTGTAGGAATATATAGGACTATATTAAGCTTATAGTCACTAAATAAAAATGGGCAGATACAGTGTCATACAGCCTCAACTTTGAATTGGATATGATCAAATAAAATAAAGGGACTGAGTCATTGCTAACTTATTTTCAATATGATTCTCATATTTTATATAAACACATGTAAAAAATAAACATCATGACATATTTGAACTAAAGAAAATGCACTTTAAGCTCTGTACCATTTCAAATGAACACCTTTTTTATAGTAAAGTTTGACTAATATGCCAGATAAACTTTTGCCATTAGCATCTCATCACTAGTTACAATATTTCTATTCAAAATGGAAATATTTACAGTGAACTCAAGGAAAAAGTAGCACTATGGTACAGGAATAGTAACTTGCAAGCAATTCATGTAGATGCTAATAATATAATAAAATGTTTAATTGTGAAATCAAAGTAATGAGCTAAATTAAATATATTAGATTACAATGTTTTAATAAAAATGTTTTAAGTTTTAATTGCAGCCAAGGAAATGCCAAGCAAAGCTCCCTATCTTCTGTTTTCATGGCCATTTATTATCTGTGTTTAACAAATGTCAAGCCCATCAATTTCCAAACAGTTCTGGCGGCATCCCATTACAGTCCTGTGGAAAGCAGATATCAAATGAAAAGCCAAGGTTGCTTCTCAAAAAAGATGATGTGCCAATCAACTGTTCCTTTTATGGTGGCAGAAAAATAACTGCTTCTCTTTTCTCATTTGCGGTCAAAACATCATTCTCCTGGACACCACCCCAGCTGTAACCTTGAGGCCAGCCTTGTTGAGGGAATGGATGGCCGTCAAACCATATGGTCTGTCTGCTGACATTCTTTACAATAGGTTCTTCAGGTCTCATCCGAATAATTTAACACAGTAGAACACTTTTGATACTTTTTTTTTTGTGGCAAAGAACAAACTTTTAGTGGCTCGGCTTCTTTCAATTTGACAGCTGGATGGTATTCAAAAAGAACCCTTTTTAACAGACTGAGACACTTTCTGACTGTGCTCAATATCTTATGAATTATATAAAATAAAGATGAATAATTATTATATAATATTGAACACTTTAAAGTAGTGTGTCTAGTAACAAACATGTCTTGTATTATCATTATATACTGATTCCATTCATCCATTTCATCTTCCATTTTCTGATTCCACTATTTCTAATTTAGGATCAAAGAGCACTGGAGCCTTTCCTGGTCCCCAGCCAGAGCCCCCTCCTGCACCCTGGATAGAGTGTCAGTTCATCCCAGAGCACACTTGTGCACACTCCCACACACCAATCACACCAGCCCAAGATTCAGTAGCCAATCAAATTAACAAGCAATATTTTTCTACACCCTTCCCTTGAGATTATAACAATGCAGACAAAGGTAAATTTAAAATTGGACACACTCAGTGAACAGATATTTTACACACATATAATACTCCACTACATGTTCATTTGAAATGATGTGTAAAATAAAACATAGCTTGAAGGCAGCTAATGATGGCAGCCGTTACGATTCACACTAGAAATGTTACTTTTGCCAGTACTCAGCACAGCTAGAACTAATATTTTCTTTCACTTTACACAAATGAATATGCTCTGTTTTCTATGGCCTGAAGGGTTTTTTCTTGTTGTGGTTGAATTAGGTATGTGAAATCCTATACTGTCAAAAGTCTGTCAGTTGAGAATTACATGTGTCTCATTTCAGCGGACTAAGAAGATTTGTATCTGAAGGAGAAACAAGTATATTTGTGAATGCATACAGAGTAAAAGTCTGGGAACAGCATGTGCAATTGTATTGTGGCAAAAAAATGTTTAAATAACCACAGACAAGATTTATTCCCAGTAAAAACTAGCATCTTTTTCCTTCAGTTATTCTTTTTCAATTGAGTCAAAAACTTTATTATGTATTTGCATCAGAAAATTACTAAATGTTAAGTTCACTTAAAATAAGACTGTTTTACTGTTTGTTTAAAGCCATATGGAATGTTTTAATTAAAAGTAAAAAAAGCATAAGCAGTGCTGATTTATATAAAGATAAACAAGGTAGCAGTGAATTGTAAGTGAAAAACTAAGTGTGGAAATTATTATTCTGAGAAGGCAAGGCTTTATTCTAATGTGTGCACTGCACACTAGACTTCATTAAGCCACTTGAAAATCTGCCGGCTGTTGTTATGAGCCAGTTGACTGTAAAATGTATGGGATATAAAACAGACAATAATGATCATTCTATTGTGAATCATAAGCGTTTTAATTATATATAATGAAGGAAGGAGGCAAAGCACCTGTCGGTCATTGGTCTAATCCTCTGGGGAACACAACTGGCCAGCAGGAAAGCAGCTGATGTAAAGAAGGCCAAGGCAGAGACACCCACTCATCTGCATTCTGCTTTTGTTTTTAAAACTTTCTGTTGTCAGATGAAGCACAAAAAATTGGAAGGGTTTGGTTTAATGTCTGAGGAAATCAAAATGTAAATTTTTTACACTAAAACATTGCAATTAGTTAAAAAAAATAGACCCTTGGGAGAAGCACGGAAACTTCTGTGCTTTTGTCAGGCAGTGTTATACCTAATTGCTTCTTTCGCTGAACTCAATCTCAGATTAACTGGTTAAGTCTTTCCCCCATTATGTGCAGTTCATACCCACCATGGAACCCATTCAAACAGTATAGCATGCCATATTGCTCATCATAATGGCAAAGAGACTTAACCAATTACTGAGGGGCGTAGCTATATGAAAGAAGTAATTAAACACAGCAGACAGACTGGTTTCCCTGCCAGATTAGATTGTCCCCATACTTTTTTTTAAAAAACATGAAACGTTAAGAATTGAATCAGATATTTAAATCCATTGCTGTTTAAAATTAGACACGGAAAGAGATGAAGCTCTTTATATATCTGATAAAGCTCAGGATGACAATGCTGACAGAAATTAATACAAAGCCCACAGCTACAAAAAAGAAATGATATATATATTTTGGCAACAGTGCAAAGTATACACAGTATAACATTTGCTTAAAATATAGGAACAATGTAGAAATGAAATACAAAGAGCAAGGCTGAAGCATGATGTTAATGTGGCATGATTGCAGTGAGTTGTGTGTCTCTTTAGTTGTAACTTTAAAAAAATAAATATGTGCTATATTTATTTAATTATTATAATGCTTTAACTTGTTAATTTAATAATAGTTTACTGAACAAGAATAACATATTAAAAACTAAACTGCAGATTTCTCTGAATATAGCAAAATCTGAAACCTTTAACAAACTTAAAAGTGTTTAGTTTACAAATGTTTTTAAATTAATCATTTTATTACCTAGATGTATTATTGATTATAAAATAGAGTGCTTATATAAATGTATAATACACTTGGCTGGCCTACACGTAATTTTAAAGTCTGTATTATGGCAATACCTTAAAATCAATAACATAAACACGTTTCATGACCGTAAAAGTTATGCGGTGCATAAGAATTGTAAAAAGAAATTGCAGATTAAGTTCACGCATCAACGAGAAAAGAATTTCTTTTGTTGCTGCCCTCTGCTGGCCTTTGGTAAAGTGGCACATAGTAGCGTGTAACCAAGAGGCTGGCCGCACTGCCGCGTCTTACATTGGTGGCTGAACAGCTTTTTTATTAAAACTATCTCCCACATAATTGGGGGAGTATAAAGGTTTGAGTTGAAAACAATAAAATAAGGCAAGGTTAACGCCTGATTACATACGATAAAAAATAAGATGATTAAATAAAGTTTGAGTCTTAATTTATATACTAATATCCACCCCTTTCCGCCTTTCCCTCTAGCACAAAGACAACAGTAAAAAATGATCTTGCATGCCTTCAGCTGGGTATTTATTTTCCAGCAACAGCCAAACTCCTAAAAGCAGGATTTGGCACAATTAATCAGCATGACCTACACCTCTTTAACAGCTACTCAGATCATGTAATGCCTTCAGGCAGCTCTGAAATGCGTTCTCAATTATTTATTACAGTCGCTTTCCTGCGGCGATGGACACTCTAAAGACACGGCTTTCGCATGGATCCTGTCAATCTGTGAAATATACTGCTGCCGGAATCATCCGGCCATTTTTTGCCTTTTTCTTCCCCTCACCCTGGTTACCCTTGCTAAAACAGAACCCTTGCCAAAACGGTGGAAAACGGCCACTGGAACTCCCGATTGCAATGTTCTACAAATTTGACATACTAGTGCAAAAATAAAAAAAAATGAATACATAACATTAAAATGCGTAAATTACCCCCTTTCACCCACTATAATTATTTCTGGAGTATGCTTTTCAAGTTAAATTAGCTCTCAATTATCCTTTGATTTCTTCTGGAAGGAGGAGGGGCGAGAAAGTCATCATGTACCACGTTTAAGCAACACGCGACAAAAACGACGACCCTCCTGTTTGCGAAAGATAACGGACATAAATCTAGTTGTTCTTGTTTTGAGTTTTTCGCCACCTCTCGGATATCAGCGTGTTAGCGATCAGATCTGCTGTGTGTTTCAAATCGTGATGTGTCACTGAAGTGACGTGAGAAGCGGGACTTTCACCTGCCTACAGGCTTCGTCGGCTCCGTTCTGCGGCTGCGCTTCCGTCGTGCAGCTTTTGCTCATCCGTTGGATTTGACTTTTTTTTTGTTAGTCCTGCAGCACCATTGCCCGTTGCTCATTTCGCATATGTTAACGTGGTTTACAGATTTTGGGCAACCGATCAATTGGTCATAATGTTAAATAAGGCATTGAAATGAACGACTATCGCTTGTACAGATGGATTAGTGAATTGCAGGTATATTGTGTTCATCGCTGACAGCTACAGTTTCCACTCGGGCAAAGAGTTGCAGGCAAAATGTGTTGAACATCTGCGAGCCACGCCAGGCATTCTGAGCAAACAGAACACTTCCAAGAAGAACGAAGCCAGCCGGCTGGACTTGTGCACAGCGAGTGCTCAGCTAACAACGTGACTGAACTTTTGGAATCGGACCTTCGTTCTTAACAGTTCACTGGCACGTGCAGTTCTGCATGTGAGCGCGCTCCGGTGTATACAGTAGATCACAACATCCAGTCTTGTTAATGTGTTAACAGAAAAGAAGTTAACCTTTTTATATACATTTTCAAAGGAAAAAAAAAACTCACATGGTGTGGCACATACTAATGGGGATAGCCTTTTTGAGAGATGACAGGTCATTTTTAACCTAAATGGGTCCCTGTTTGAGTAAAGCCTAAACATTTGGGCAAGCTGCGACCTGCCATCCCAGAGGTACAGTACTGTGATGGAGCACACACACCCTTTCTTTGTGATTTGAGGTCTGCCATCCTGCTTAGCAAAATTGCTAGGGTTAAGGTAACACTTGATAATGTATACTTGGGAACACTGTACACTTTTATGGTGTACTTTAACATTATATGAGTTTGTTTCTCATTGACACTTTTGCTGTATGCCAGCCACCTAACACATGCAAAGCATAGTAACATTTATTCCAAATAATGTGGACATGTGCACATAGAAATGCTACTTCTGCATGTATTGGTTTATCTCCTCTTAACATTCTCTTTTGTAATATTATCTCAGATTCCTGGATAAAACTATCATATAATCATACATACCATCTATAAGTATAAATCCATCCCTCCATCCATGTCTCAGCAGCCACTTTTTGCTGCTTAAGATCAAAGGAATGCAGTGCTTTTTCCAGTGTCCAAGACTAAGCCACCAGTTCACAACTGAGTAAACTTGCACACACACCCACACTCACACATTGCTCTGATGTAGAGTTAGCAGTCAGAAAAGGAGCATGTCTGAGAAATGTGGGTGGAAACCCACACAGACGTGGGGCAACCATGCAAACACCATGCAGAAGGCAGGAAATGATTCGGGGCTTCAGGGGAGCAAATATGTACTACCCCATACATCTCACACTTTTGAAAGATGTTATAAAATGTGTTACGTTTAGTTGAAAAAGTCAAGCAATTATATTTTAAGCAAAGCTTCTTGAATTGAAACAATTATTTTATTACTGTATATTGAAGATTATGTGCATCGCACACACACAGATATACCCTACTACATTTAGACAATATGACATAAACACTATACTATATTGACTGTATTTATAATATAATCCTCCAACACACAAACTATATGCATAAGAAAGCTTGGAATTTTCTTTCAAATGTACAACCTCACAGTTTAACTTTTTTGCAACCATTTCAACTAAACGCTGTAGTATGCAGCTCCATGTATCACTCATTTTACACCCCGCTATCCTCCACCCTCTCTGCCTCTTACACATCTGAAAACACCAGATTGAGTCTGATGATAAGACAGTACTCCTGTAGAGAGGTTAAAATTCCTCATTTTTAGTGTCCATTATTCCACCAGTTGCCTTGCAATTTTGAGTCTGCCTCATGAAGAAGAAAAAAAAGAGCCGTAGTTGAAACTTTCTTTTTATCACTGCATTGTGGCATTCTTCGTTCACACAGCCAACCCCCGGTAAGCTAAATGTTTTAACGCCTATTTCTCATGACCTGAAAAAATAAATTATGAAGCAAAGCAGGGGTATAACTTTTATCTCTGGCTCTGTATAAACCTGCGTTCTTCCCTCGATTGCACATATTTAATGGAAACTGCTCTTTCTTTCCTGCTCAGAGAGAGCACTGAAGCAAGGTGCACGTCCCATTCATTACAGATGATTACTGCTCTGGGAGGCTGGCCGTCTTTGTCAAATAAAATTCCCTTCAGGGCCAGACTTTTTCTCTACAGCTGATCAGCTGTGCTACTGCACGCCGAGAGCTACTCCTCTCCACATTCTGAACTTTTTTTTTTTTTTTTCCAGTGGCTGTAACTCTTATTTGCCTGAAGGCACATTTGTTAACTTCGGTTTCTAGACCACAAAATTTTAATTACCTTACTTCCAGTCAGCTTCAACGTACCTATCAGTCACTGCAAGAGTGTGTGGAATCATACTAACGGATTTTTTTGTTAAAGGTACTAGTACAAAATGCCAGCAGTTTCAGTAATTAACTGTTCCTGTTATTTTGTTAAGGAAAATTATAGCCCTTCGGACAACACATCAGAGCAAGTTTGGAGAATACGCCTCGTAATAAGAAGTCATGGAGTAGATAAAGAGGTGCTGCTAGCCCTTGTACTATACCTTTCACAGCCCCGAGGGGATATGTGAATTACGGCAGACATAAACAGTGCTTGAAACAAGTTAGATGTGAATGGGCTATTTTGTTTAGCCCGGTCGACAGGCACGTCTCAGTTGCCTGTCAGTTAAAAAAAACAGTAACGTTCGGAGCAGGTCATTTTCTAAAAGTCTTTGGCTTACCTTCAGGGCAAGGAATGGAATTACTGTCCTGTGAACATTCCCAAAAGTTGAATAGGCATGCCAAGCAATTTGGTCCACTTTAACACTTCTAAGTGTTAGCTTTAGAGCTCAGCTTATTTTTTTAATGCTCCTTCCCAATGCTGGCAAGTGTTTGCAAACCAGTTTAACTAGCAGTGTTTGCTCAATCACTTATCCAATCCCATCCCATTCCATCACAGACACCACCCGCCCCTGCTCAGGCACAACCCCACACTCTCCATCCACCTCGACCTGGGCTACTAACCTGCCTCAGCAAAAGTGATGATTTCTGAAGTCTGGTCAGCCAGCTCACTCACGTCTGCCCGGTTGGAGTTCTCATCCTCTATCTCCACATTGCCATCCTCACCGACTTTGCCAACATGCAGCTTTTTGATGGCATTCAGGAGGGCTGCCCTGGGCACAGGCTGGGTGATGTTTGGTCTGGTCTTCAAGTGCAGCATGTTCAAAATGTGCTGTTTGACAGCCTCTACCATGTCAGGCTGAGAGGTGGCTGGCATATCCTTTTGCATTCTCGCCAGGGCACACGAAGGGCAGTCGGTCACTGAGGGGTGCCCATCTGGAGACACCGGTGTGAGTGAGCTCCGTGCCACCATCCCCAAGAAGAGCACTACAATTCCACTCAGCAGAGGCAAAGACATCCTGGATGAATGGAGCTGCCCTTTTCCCCCCTGGTTTTAAAATACTGAATTATTGAAAAAAAAAAAGACTAAAAAAAAAGGTTTTAAAATAAGAGCAATAATCCCTTAAAAAAGAGAAAGAAAAAGCAGCTTGCTGTGGCTGAAAGCTGAACTGAGCTGTCTAGGAATGTCCTGGATCAGCTCACCAAAAATGAAAAGTTTGTCTGAGTTTGTCAGCTGCAGGCACTCATGAGAGTTTTGAAGTGCTGGAAAGATGTGGAGAGTGCGCTAGAGTTCTCAGTGGCAACTCAGTTTTGCTCAATGGAACATGAACAGAAGGAGGGCGGCTTTTTAAAGTGGGCAGGGTTAAGAGCATGCTCGCTCGATCACACTCTCTCTCTCTCTCTCTCACTCGCTCTCAGCTCTCTCTCAGTCACCCTCCCCCTCCCTTGTCTGTCTATACTAATGAGTCATTTCTCCTAAACGTTGTATGAGCTGTCATTCATCCCCTTGGTCCACGTTTTTTTTTTTCTTCTAAGTCTCCTGTCTGATTTCTGCTCACCTTCATTGCTCCATTTAAACCTTTGCATCCCCTTATATGCCCCTCTCTTCACTACTTTACTTACTTACTATTTTTCATTTTGTTTCTTTTATAAACGGTCTCTTTATCATCCTTTGATTGTAATATCATTATTTTTACTCCCTTCCACTCTTCAATGTTTCAGTTAAATGACAGCATCCTTTTTTTATTCTTCTTGTCAGTTTCCCCACTTCAGCAGTATTATGGTTACATAGAATGGAAACTTAAAAATCGCAAGCACACTTTCCTTAACTGGTTCAATGTGTAACCCCAATTCAGCTGGATAGTTTGCTTGTATCCAAATTAGTATATGATATGTTATAGTGTATAACACACACAATGTGTATGGTATATTTATAAAACTGGTGTGGTGAAAGGGGTGGCGACTTTCGGGGTGTTGGTGTGGACAGTGAATAGTTTGAGGATAAACAGTGGAGTTGCAGTGTTGATTACTAAATGCAGTTACAGTGCCATGGACTACTGTTTGGAGTCTCATCCTTGTGTACATTATATATTGAATCCAAATGTGTAACAGAAATGCAAATAACATTTATATCACACTTAATGTGCCTCAGCAAGGAAGAATTCCTTCACTATTTTCATGCTACTGCTAATGTGACAGACTTGTTTGTTGGACAATCAAGAACTGTAAGAATGATAGAAAATATGAAAAGAGTTAGAAAGGCTGTGGAATGGAGCCCTTCGTGTTCAGCAGAACAATAGTCAGTAGTATTAACATTTAAGACTGGTATAACACACACACATAAAGGTAATAAAGAGAAGGTAAGTAAACGACACAGATTATTTTGACTACTTTATGCTTTCTTAAACTGAATCCAACCATTCATTCTATCCTTTCAAAAAGTGTCACATCTGTGCCACATCCATTTGGACACTTAGTGTCACTTTATTATATACATCTATCTAGTACAGGGTTGGACCCACCTTTTCCTCCAGAAGGGCATTGATTCTTTGAAAAATGGATTCAGCAAAGTGCTAGTAGCATTCCTTAGAGATGTTGGTCCATATTGACTTGATAGAATCACAACATTCCTGACATTAATGCTGGGAGTCTCCTTTTCCACCTCATCCCAAAGGTGTGCTATTGGATTGACATTTGGTATTCATGTGTGTCATAAGAGTAAACTGAAGTCACTCTTAATGTTTGTTGAACAAGCTTTAGATGATGAATGCTTTTTGCCACAGTGCATTATCCTGCTAGATGTATCTACCTGCAAAAGGGTAGACTGTGGCCATAAAGGAATGCACGTGATAAGCAGCAATGTTTTGATATGCTGCATCATTCAAATGGTGATCAGTAATATGTGCCAAGAAAACATAACATTACACTACAACCACAAGGCTGTACAACTGACAAAAGTCAAGATGAACCCATTGAAAAATGCAATTTATGCCAAATTCTAACCATACCAATCTGTATATCACAGCGGAAAACAAGATTTGTCAGAGCAAGAGACATTTATCCAATCATTCACCCAAGTTTTGGAGATCACAAGTCCACTGTAGCCTCATCTTATTACTCTTAGTTGACAAAAATAGAACTGGCACGATCTTTAGCTGCTGTAACCCATGGTCTGATACCTTGTGCATTCAGAGACACCTTTCTGCACACAACAGTTGTACAGAGATGTCATTTGGGATGGTATTATCCTTGGTTTTGGAAGTAACTGTATACTGGAAGAGCAGTGTTAAGTATTTGAGCAGGAGTCTTTCGGACCAAAAGGAAGCATGTTGTTTAACATAAGAGTCCTTAGCTATTAAAGTAGATAAGTGATCAGTGTGTCAGGGATCCCCTTAGCTGGCCAATTAGAGCTCCATATAGAAAAGACAGCTTGGGAAGCTTGAGGTTGTCCTCTTGAACTGACCCTGGAAGTTCTTTCTGAAGTGCTCCAAGAACTAGTTTCTGGCCAGTGCTTAAAAGATATTTTTGGTCACTTGCTAGATGAGGTTGGAGTTGGATGTTGTATTGCTCGGCTAGATTTTGGCAGGAACTAAAAGAGACAAGAGAAAGGCAAGTAATATGGAGTGTGAGAGCAGGATGAGTCCTACTCTGGGTCACAAAGAGGTAAGCAAGTGGACCGACCATCCTATCCAATAAGATAGGACTACTTGTTTAATGTGGCAATAGATTTCCTTTTTTTTGTTCTCTTTGTTTCATGCCTGAAGTTGCTGATAACCTGTAATCTTCTGTATTTATTATTTTTGTTTTAATAAACATTTTCATTTTACATAGTGTGGCCTAATTTTCATCATCAGGGTTCAGGTATGGCTTAAATGTGCCACCTAGTGACAACTTATACTTGTG
>JANRMT010062818.1:20451404-20471925 GCA_026402145.1 Polypterus bichir lapradei
AACACCTACCATATATATATATATATATATATATATGGTAGGTGTTCATGTAGTAACAAACATTATATCTAATTAAAATGTTTTCCATTACCAACAAGGTTTATACAGTCATTATGATCTACTCATTCAATTGTTTTTGCTTTTGGTGATTACAGGCAGTTTTAAAAAACAAAAATGCTGTTTTACTGTAAACATTCGCAAAGGCTGACTTGCTGAGAAACCAATGCATCTTTTGCAAAGGAGTTATCTATGAGACTCCTATTCAGGTTAGTGGATAAAGGTTTGCGTTTTCTGGACTCCTGTATATTAAGTAGTAATTTTCCATAATGGATATGATTACTTTAAGTAAGGACTGGGTTAAACTCCGTATTTGTTTAGACAGCAGTAATTCAGTATTAAACCTCTTTAATATTTTCCTTACATTAGTCCAATGTCACTAAATAGAAACTGACACAAATTGAATCCTTTGCTGCAAACGCTGCTGCTGTTTGCCAAACAATAAATGGTCTTTTCACCAATATTCATCCACTTTTTACTAAATACAACCTTTGTTTGAATGTTTGTAGCCAGCTTTTATTCTGAAGCTAGACTGGTGTCCTTTCAGTTAACTGAAGATATTTTGATGTTATGTTTTGCATGTTAGTATCAGATAATCAGAAAACTGCAAAAAAGAGGTTTTTAAGGTTGTTGCTATGACAGGTTCTTCTTTGTCAAATGTGCTGTCTATAGAAATATGTTGAAACATTTCTGCAACTCTTTCAACTTATTCTAATTACATTTGTAAAATATACGCCAATCGTATACTCTTCATTATGTTTATGAACTTCCTAATACATAACTGTAATGACCCTGAAAGAATTTGCAAGTAATGTTTAATATCTGAAATAGCTGACCCATACGACAGTATATTCACGATCCATACATCCATCTATTCATTGTGGGTTTCTGGAGACTATGTTGGAAGCACTTGGCACTAGGCAAGAACCACCCCAAATGAAAACAATCACAAGGTACGTTCATGTACAAACCTACATTCACTTAACTGTGACAATCTCGTAAAGTTGTCAGTCAACCTACACTCCATGTTTTTGTTTTGTCTTTGGAAAAATGTAGTACCCATAGCAAACTACACTTAAAACAGTAATCTTCTTTCTTTTGAAGTAATGATTTTGAGTCCAAGCATTTAACGTGCTCTCTGTTTGTAAGTCAAACAACAACGCATATGTTTAAGAAAAAAACTCACAGAACCTATTTGTCAAGGACATGATCTCAAGCAAAACTTTTGAATAACTAAAGCTGTAAAAAAAGTTTTCTTTGACATCCCAGATCTTGGATGTTAGAATCATTGTGATACTGGCTTGAATATCATTAGTGTGTTGACATCATGCATTGCATCGTCAAATACTATGAAGTGTCATCAGACATTTTAGAAAATACATTAATTATTGATGGTCACAATAAACAACAATGGCAAAGAAATCTAAAAAATGATAAAAATAAACGATGTCCAAAATAATCCATAATAAAAATGAATTATTTGTAGTTTAAAACTCCAAATTCATGACACAAGGGAAATTAGAAGAGGGAACTCGATAGAGGCATTGCACAAGGATTTTACATCTCACATTTGTGAAAGGTTTCAGAAGCTTCTTCTGTGATTCTTTTTTTTATTTTTGATCTTGTGCTTGGTTTTGAATGTTCTTTAGCTTTGAACCTACTTAAATACCTTTGCTTGTTCTTATTTTGACACTTCTGTATGGCTTGTAAAAGAAAATAAAAACAGCATATTAAAGTGTTTGGGGTCTGTGCAGAGGCCTGACTGGTAATACTGGTAAATAGCAAGCTGCTGAAACGGTGCTTGCTCTTTTTGTACATTTCAATGACATCCGAGATATCCTTTATCAAGTTGTTGAACATCTGATGACACACTTTTGGTCAACGCCATTCCTTTACCTTTGAGTACTGGAAGGGCCAAGGCTAATGGACAGGTGGGCGCTGTAAAAACTCACGAAACACCTGCCTACTTTTGTACACCACTTTTGTTTTGTGCTTTTGGACACCTTTACCTAATTCTGGATTTACTGTGTATGACTGTCTCTCTTGTACTTCTCAGTAAAACAAGTTGAATACCAAACATTCAAATGCACAGTGTATGTCCTGATTTGTGCATGTTGACTTAAGTATCGATATAATAGAAATGCAGATTAATGACTTTAAAAATGATTAAGTTTACATTATTCTCTTTGTTATATTGCACTACGTAAATTATTGAAGATTGTATTTCTGTTTTTTAGCTTATGCTACTGTATGTATCAAATTAGTAATGGATCATAATCTTGTTTGGAGGAAGCTGAAGTTGTGTCTATAACAAACTTAGAGGAACTGAGCCTTTTTCCTCTTAAATGACTCTATTTCTCTTTCAGTCGGCTAACTATACATTTTGACCTGGACTACCTGTAGAGCTCATTTCTGTGGTTAGTGTTCATTAGAAACATGGTCTCTAAACACATGCAATTTTTCTATTCCTGTATGCATTACATCTTATAAATTATGCAGCCTTGGTATTTATGACTGTAGTCTCAGCATGAGCCATTCTTGTTCTCTTTTTATGCCTCTTTTACTTAGATCATTGTATTGAGGGCTGCTATTTTGACGGCATGAACAATTGCCTTAAATGAAAATTATAATTTCCATGGTGCTGTATGTTTAAATAATATTTTGCTAACCCCTTTCCTGTTTCTAGGGCCCCTTTCCATAGTCTGAATCCAAGCAGATTAAAAAATTGTATCATTTCCTGCTGAATTCTAGATGTAAAGAAAATGCAAAATGTATTATTTCAATGTAGGTTGCATTCTTGTCATTGTTATTTTAGGTACAGCTACTAGATAGATAGATAGATAGATAGATAGATAGATAGATAGATAGATAGATAGATAGATAGATAGATAGATAGATAATGTTAACGTTTACCAACCCCGGGTGGAACTGAAGAGTCGCATAGTGTGGGGGAGGAACGATCTCCTCAGTCTGTCAGTAGAGCAGGGCAGTGACAGCAGTCTGTCGCTGAAGCTGCTCCTTTGTCTGGAGAGGATCCTGTTCAGTGGATGCAATGGATTTTCCATTATTGACAGGAGCCTGCTCAGTGCCTGTCACTCTGCCACGCATGTCAAACTGTCCAGCTCTGTGTCTGCAATAGAGCCTGCCTTCCTCACCAGTTTGTCCAGGCGTGAGGCATCCCTCTTCTTTATGCTGCCTCCCCAGCACACCACCATGTAGAAGAGGGCACTTGCCACAACCGTCTGGTAGAACATCTGCAGCATCTTACTGCAGATGTTGAAGGACGCCAACCTTCTAAGGAAGTATAGTTGTCTCTGACCTTTCTTACACAGAGCATCAGTATTGGCAGTCCAGTCCAATTTATCATCCAGCTGCACTCCCAGGTATTTATAGGTCTGAACCCTCTGCTCACAGTCTCCTCTGATGATCATGGAGTCCATGTGGTGCCTGGGCCTCCTAAATTCCACCACCAGCTCCCTGGTCTTGCAGGTGTTCAGGTGTAAGTAGTTTGAGTCGCACCTTTTGACAAAATCCTTGATTAGCTTCATATACTCCTCCTCCTCCTGCCCACTCCTGATGCAGCCCACAATAGCAGTGTCGTCAGCAAATTTTTGCAGGACTCCAAGTTGTATTGGAGGTCCGATGTATATAAGCTGAACAGGACCGGAGAAAGTACAGCCCCCTGCGGTGCTCCTGTGTTGCTGACCACAATATCAGACCTGCAGTTCCTGAAACGCACATACTGAGGCCTGTCTGTAAGATACTCCATGATCCATGCCACCAGGTTTGAATCTATTCCTACCTCTGTCAGCTTGTCCCTAAGGAGCAGAGGTTGGATGGTGTTGGTACTACCCGTATCAGGTGATTTGCAGTGAGAATATATCTCTTTAATAAAGAACTCCTAATGCTTCCTCAGTTCTGACAACAAGTGAAGTGTCAAGCCACCGCACATTACCAAACCAGACCCTCCAAGAGCTCTGATTAAGCCTGGGACATTTCACATTGTTTGGGAAGAGGGGAAAAATATATTTTAATGTAAAGAATGTTTTATTCATAGAATTCATCATAGTATAATTTTATTTAACTTTAACATTAATGGGCAGCACAGTGGCGCAGTGGTAGCACTGCTGCCTTGCAGTAAGGAGACCTAGGTTCGTTTCCCAGGTCCTCTATGCATGGAGTTTGCATGTTCTCCCCGTGTCTGCGCGGGTTTCCTCTGGGTGCTCCAGTTAACTCCTACAGTCCAAAGACATGCAGTTTAGGTGCAGTGGCAGTCCTAAATTGTCCCTAGTGTGTGTGTTTGTGTCCTGCCTGAGATTTGTCCCTGCTTTGCACCCTGTGCTGGCTGGTATTGGCTCCAGCTGACCCCTGTGACCGTGTGTTAGGATATAGCAGGTTGGATGATGACATGACTTTAACATTATGAATGTCCGGCTTGGCTGGTTGGTATATTATAGTATATATGAATAATGCCACATAGAATTATTCTAAATTCTAAAATGTATTATAATTAAAAAAAACAAATAAAAAACATTTTTTATATTTACAATACTTGAGTTACTGGGGTGGGCTGGCGCCCTGCCTGGGGTTTGTTTCCTGCCTTGCGCCCTGTGTTGGCTGGGATTGGCTCCAACAGACCCCCGTGACCCTGTAGTTAGGATATAGCGGGTTGGATAATGGATGGATGGATGGATACTTGAGTTATGAGTGTATTCAAAATCTATTGTATTTTCTCTATTATTTTCACTTGATTGGATGGTGTTTTATTTTTGTTTGTTTTTTTTTAAATCAACCCACTATATGAGAAATAGAAGAAATGTGAGGTGCAGACTGTGTGGTAATGAGTGGGTGAAGGACAGGTGACTATGTAGTTACTCAAAATTAACATTCTTATTTTAGCTAATTAAATACTCATGTGATTTCAGTAGTAACTAACTAGGATTGACTCTTACATGCATACATGTGGCAGTTATTCTATTTCACGTTGATAAACGCACATGTTTCTTATGATATAAACAAAGCATGGGAAAGAAAATCAGTATAACAAGAAGTTAACAGGAGTTGACGGGCAAGTGGGCATGTGTATATTAGAGAGATCTGCAGTGATGCAGAATCCCATCTAGGGCTGCAGCTAGGATTACCTTTGTGTCACTGAGTGTCTTGTGGAAAAAAAGGTTCAGAAAATGAATGTTTGATTGGTGCAGAATAGCAGACAATAGAAGTTTTATAATTGTGTAGAGGATACACTCTCTAGTAAATATAAGAAACAACTGTGGATGGGGAAAGACAGAAAAATAGCACGGAGTATAGCACTGAGACCAGTCCAGCAGGGCCATTTGACTTGGTACCAACCAAGTTTCCTTGGTGCTTCTTGAGACTTATATACATACAGGTTTATCCTGTTTCACATTGAAAATGCATCACATTTTTTACAATATAAACAAAGGATGTGAAAGGAAATCAATATAACACTAATAAAAACTTCAGGGCAGTAGAATAATAAAGGGAGGATTTTTTAGTATACTGTATGATACAACTACAAGAAAAAAGTCTGGTCAGTAAATATCAACAAATATACAGTATGCTTAAAACATGGATTTCTTTGCTAAATCGTCCTGTTTTCCTTTGTAGATATCTCAAGCCTGGATACAATACCTGGATAGGATGCCCAGGTTGAGCACACATATACCAGAGCCAATCCAACACCTGCCGGTAACCCATATTGACACAAGAAAAATATACAGACTCTACACACGGGAGCTCCAAGACTTAAAGCCAGGTTTCCTTGTTGAGAAGCAGCAGCACTTCCACTGTACCACCCCTACTTACTAATTCTTCTTAAATTAAAATGTTAATCCTTTTGTCATTTACCACATAACCTATTTATATATTTTTACTATTTAATAATCTTAATATCTTATTCATACATATTTTATCTGAAATTAGTCAACTAAACAATTTCCTTATACATACTTAACATATAAAATGCATATAAATAAAACAAGAACATCTACATTTTCTAAAAGCAGCACAGTATGAACACCCAATCAGATACACAAATAAACACTCCACAACTTGCAGCTGTTTTTTTTCATTAATTTGCATTAGTACTTTGTAATTATCAGAACAACATTTTCTTGTAAAGCATGGCCAGTTCTTTAAAAGAAGACATAAATTTATAAATATATTTTTAAAAGCTAATGTGGATATGTTTTCATTATATCCAAAATTATACATATTCAAAGCCAACTGCAATATTTTACCCAAATTAATTTAGAACTCTGTTAATTTTAAACTAAAGATATTTGTAATCTCTATATATAATCTTCATTTGGATCTTGATCTTTGTTTGTCCGCGAATGAATTAGAAGAAGAAGCACTAGATGGCAGTAGAGAGACAGCTAAAACAGCTAAAACATGAGATTCTGGTCGAGGAGGAGGCCTTGGAATAATTCATTGTAATAAAATGCAAATCACTTCTAAAAATTTAGGCAACTTTACATCCTTCGAGGTATTCGTTTTAAATATTAAAACAGATTCCAACACAATTATAGTGCTAGTCTACAGACCACCAGGGCCATATTCATTGTTCATGACTGAATTTAGCAACCTTCTGTCTGATTTGGCTATAAATTATGATCACGTAGTTCTGATGGGGGATTTTAATGTACACATTGATGTGGAAACTGACACTTTTAGCAAATGTTTTACTTATTTGTTAAATTCAGTAGGATTTTGTCAGATTGTCAAAGGTCCAACTCATAATCATAACCACACATTAGATTTAATTATAACTTACAAAGTTGAAATTCAAAATTTAAATATTACTCCATTAAATGTAGTTATTTCTGATCACTTCTTAATTACATTTGATTTAGTTCTGCCCATGCCAACGCACTCACAGATTAAAACAAAGACAGTGCGACATCTAGATTGTAATTCTGCTTCAAAATTTATAGACACCTTGAGTAAGTCGAGTGTAATTGTGGAAAACCAATTAGATCAGTTAACATCAAATGTAAACATGGAAAACAATTTAGATCAGCTAATATCACATTATAATGTGACCTTGAGAGATGCTCTGGACACAGTGGCTCCCCTTAAAACAAAAGTGATCAAAGCGCATAGAAACTCTCCCTGGTTTAATGAAAATACTCGAGCGCTTAAATTAGAGTGTCGAAAACTGGAGCGTAGATGGAGAACAACAAAGCTACATGTCTTTCAAATAGCATGGACAGAGAGTGTTAATAAATATAAAAAAGCCCTCTTTAAAGCTCGCTCAGAATACTATTCTACATTAATAGATAGCAATAATAAAAATCCTCAGGTACTGTTTAGAACAGTGGCTAAATTAACAAATGGCAATTCAGATCAACAGTGCAAAATACCAACAGATATTAGCAGTACAGACTTTATGAACTTCTTCAATGAGAAAATTAAAAATATAAGATCCCAGATCTCAGCATCACAGTACAAACCAAATACTAGCTTAGCAGACCCTGTCTCACATTGCATTCAGCACTTTAGTAATTTTAATCCTGTAACTGAGCAGGAAGTCTTAACTTTAATTACTAAAATGAAGCCCTCTACTTGTTCCCTAGATCCAGTGCCAACAAAACTAGTAAAAATTGCAATGGATGTTCTTGCAGCACCTATTCTAACCGTTATCAATAGTTCATTACTGCATGGCACAGTACCTGATGCACTAAAAGTGTCAGTCATTAAACCTTTACTTAAAAAGTCAGACCTAGACCCACACATACTAAATAATTATAGGCCTATTTCAAATTTACCATTTCTCTCTAAAATACTAGAAAAAGTAGTCGCCAGTCAGCTTCAGTCACACCTTATGCATTACAATTTATTTGAGAAATTCCAGTCTGGTTTTCGCACTGGTCATAGTACAGAAACTGCACTAACACGGGTTGTAAATGACATTCTGATATCCTCTGATGAAGGAAACTCCACTGTAATTATGTTATTAGACTTAAGTGCAGCATTTGACACCATTGACCATTCTATTTTACTGCACAGGCTAGAAAATGATGTTGGTCTTACAGGCCACGTGCTCGCTTGGTTCAGTTCTTATTTATCAAATCGATTCCAATATGTACAGAAATGTGCTGACAGTACTCCATCATTATACACAGAAGTTCAATATGGTGTCCCACAGGGCTCAGTACTGGGACCTTTACTGTTTTCACTTTACATGCTTCCACTGGGATCTCTCATTAGGAAACATAATGTTAATTTTCACTCGTATGCAGATGACACCCAGTTATACCTTTCATTTAAATCAAATGAAGTTTCTCCGATGTTGTCTTTAATTAGTTGTGTTAGTGAATTAAAGGAATGGATGAATGAGAACTACTTGTCTTTAAATACAGATAAAACAGAGATGTTAATTGTTGGAGGGAATGACGCTGATCACAGCAATATTTTGTCGACATTTAACTCAGTTGGAATCCCAATTAATTTTACTGAATCAGCCCGCAATCTAGGAGTTATCTTTGATTCTAGCATGTCATTTAAAGCACATATTACAAAGTTGTCCAAAACATGTTTCTTCCATCTTAAAAATGTTAGGAAATTAAGGCGCTTTCTAAATAAACAGGATTGTGAGAAATTAATTCATGCATTTATCTCTAGTAGGATTGACTACTGTAATGCGGTGTTCACTGGCTGTTCAAACTGTTCTTTATACAGCTTCCAGTTAATCCAAAATGCGGCTGCAAGAATTATTACAAGAACAAGAAAATATGAACACATAACTCCAGTTCTTAAATCCTTACACTGGCTCCCGGTTAAGTTTAGGGCAGATTTCAAAATCCTCCTTTTAACATATAAAGCATTAAATGGCCAAGGTCCGGCTTACTTGTCTGAACTTATCATGACTTACAAACCTGAGCGCACATTAAGATCTCAAGATGCCGGTCTGCTTATGATTCCAAGGATTAATAAAATAACAGTGGGAGGTCGAGCTTTTAGTTACAGGGCCCCTAAACTGTGGAATGGTCTTCCTGCTTCTATAAGAGATGCCCCTTCGGTCCCAGCCTTTAAATCCTGGCTGAAGATTTACTACTTCAGTTTAGCATATCCTGACTAGAGCTGCTGATTAACTGTACATACTGCATCTCTGTTGTTAGTCATTAGCACTAAAACATAAGTAACATGATAAGTATAATTGAATACTAACCCTCACCTATTCTGTTTCTGTTCTCGGTACTCAAATGTGGCAATTGGTGCCACGGCCCACCTGCCAAGTTGTTTGCCTGCCTATGGTAAAGTCATCCCTGGTGGAGGATCACAGGAATCATGGGAAAGAGGGGCCCTTTCATCGGATTGGCTGGCCGAGCACCGTTTCAGCCGTGGAATGGCCAAATGGGGAGGCAGCTTGACGGATGAGGTCTCCAGCACTCTAAAAATATCAAAATCTTATTATGTGATATCATCTACTGTTAAATTCTGCTCTGTATTTCTAAAATTTTTATTATTATGCTGTATTAAGGATTTGTTCTGTTCTGTGTATTGTATTGTATTGAACCCCTTCTTTTGACACCCACTGCACGCCCAACCTACCTGGAAAGGGGTCTCTCTTTGAACTGCCTTTCCCAAGGTTTCTTCCATTTTTCCCTACAAGGTTTTTTTTTTGGGAGTTTTTCCTTGTCTTCTTAGAGAGTCAAGGCTGGGGGGCTGTCAAGAGGCAGGGCCTGTTAAAGCCCATTGTGGCACTTCCTGTGTGATTTTGGGCTATACAAAAATAAACTGTATTGTATTGTATTGTATAGGCATTGCATTAAGAATTTCCTCCAGGCTTATACTACTGAAGACTGTAGTACTCCAGTCACACCTCAAAACACAGACATTCAAACTAAACAAATTGTTGTGCTTTAAATTAACTAAAGAGATCTTCATTTAGACCTTGATCTTTGTCCGCGAATTCCACGCATGCGTAGGCCACCTTCCAGTTTAGTACGTTGTTGTTACCCACGGATGTCAACAATGTGCCGGAATAACGAAAGGGGTGGTGGACAGTGTTACGCTGGTTAGCTCCTGAGGCCTGGTTAGAGAATGAGACTGCTGAAGATAAAAGGTACGTGCCTACGTAACATATGAATGAAAGAAAGACAGTGGGTAAAATGAATGACAACGTAACAGCACATTCCGGAAATTATTATTGTTACGTTGTAGCCGGCGAGTGCTGTGCGTCTCACAGTTGTACCGTGGCTTGCTCACATGTCAGTGAAGTGATCCCTATTTATGCTTTAAAGAGCCTGGATACCTATGTGTCCCCCTTTTATAACCACTGCTCTGTGTATATTGCCTTACTCTTTGGATTGCCACAAAGCAACCTGCGAGATTGGAGAAAGGTTGAGAAGACCTCGTGACAGGAAACGATAGCGTCGTGAAAACGAGACGGGCTGTGAACGGACAGAAGCAGAAATGCTCCCACACCACCACATCATTACTGTTCGGACAGTGATTCCGAGTAGGCTGTTCCTATCAAATCAATGTCCAAGGGTTTTCTTTTGTAATTTTGTTTCCCTTATAAAAAAAACATAATGCTGTGCGACGAAGGGCCCAGTTCACGACTGGCAGCCGCGTTTAAACAGGGAGCCCTTCACAGACAACTTTAACACGCGCAGCGTAGTTGGGCGCACATGGCTAGTTTTGTGTACACATTATATATTCAGAAATTTCTTTTACAATTTAAAAGGTACCAGCATTATTTTAATATTACATGTATTTTTAATATTTGAGTCATTCGGGTTTGTTTTAACTCACTCAATCACACACATTTCTCCTCAAACATTCCATCTTATAATACACCCAAGCATTTTTATATCATTCATTCTTTCAAGCATTTCCTCAATCACTCTCACTGTGCATAAGATCATTTTGTTAATTTAAACAGTTAGCTATTTGACTGTCCTCAATTACCTTGTTTTTTGGTAGTGTCTTTCTTTAAGATTCCCACACTTCCTGCTTTTACATCAGTTGAATTCTGCTCTTGTCCTGAACACTTTATTGAGTAAAAAAGAGGTCATATGCAGGAGCTGCTATTTTCTGTAACTGCTCGTTTTGCTGATGTTTTCGTTTTACATCCCACCCAGATTCACGAACACCCTGACAATTCAACTTTCTTTTTCTAAATGTTTGCAATACCTTTACATTTTAGGTTGCTTTTTACCTGTTGCTTTTACCATCTTCAATTCATTTATTTTTTTACCCTATATATTTAGAAACATTAAGTCAACAGGGGAATCCCATGAATGTTCGGTGTAAAATCACAGCCTCAGCTGAAAACAAAGAAGAAAAAGAAAAGGAAAAAGAAATATATTTTTTGTTCAAAAAAAGTAGGCATACCCAGCAAATAAAAGTTAGGACTGTTCCTCACGAAAAAGTAGGTTCCGCTGCCCGAAAATTCTTTTTAATCATGTCACTGTTTATCTCCTGTCAGCTTTTTATACTTTATTCCCTTTATTTTTTGTTGTTGTATTTTCTTATAAAAACATCCCTTTAGACGCCTCTTTCAGTGCACTTTTCCACATAGAAGTGAAGCATCTTTCACATACTTAAACTATAGGGCAAAGCAAATAAAACAATTAAAAATGGAAGTACTCCTGAATCCAGCCTGATTGGGACAGCATTAATCTCCAATTGGGGATGATCCATTGGTTATCCAGACTCAGCATCAGTGAGGAAAATATCTGACAATATCATGATTATGCAGATGCAAAGCCATGGTGACAAAGGTGAGAGTATCCTGGGTTGTTTGGCACTAATGGACTATCGCAAAAATTCTTTTTTAAAATATTGCTAACTAACAGCTGAGATCACCACTACAATGAGTGATACATGGACATTCTTTATTACTGTACAAGACCCTAATGGAGCCTACATATTAACATGGGTTTTAAAATCAAGTTAATAGCATAAAGGTCAGCACCATACATGTCCTGTTAATCTGAGTTTGGGGATTATGCTAAAGACTTCTCATGTGTGTTGCTTTGCTTAAGAATTCCCATTTTAGATCCATTTCTTTTGTTTTCTTTACTATATTACAGGATTGGCATTTTGATTTCAAACATTTGGTTTAATCGACTTCCTTGTTTCAACTTTGATTTTTTTTTTTGACATTTCATCTTCAGGTTGTAAATCAACTCCATACTGCCTTCTGATCTACTTATGCAGGACCTGCAAATAGCCTTCTCCTCTTAGCAGTTAATAATGTGACTGCTAAATACAGCATGCAGACATGATCAAGAGGTTTAGCTATTGCTAAACCAAATATTGGAATTGTCAATTCGTGATCTAGCTGACTTTGATTTTTGTTTGATTGTTGATGACAGACATATTAGTTGCAGGACCTGAATAATAGTTGCCTACCCAGGATTTTCACACACTACAAAAAAGTGTAATAAACAATAAACATACAGTGAGAAGCCATTTCATGAACAGAACACCTTTATAATGACAGAGGATAGAAGAAAATAGTCAGATTCCTGCAAGCTCAAAGACAAGGTCATAACTACTAACATGAAAGCTCTATATTACAGTATTGCATAGAATTTCTAAATGCACAATGCATCAGATCCTGAAGCAAATGGGCTTTAACAGCAGAAGACCATGCTGAGTTTATTTCCTGCAAGCTATGAAAAGGAACATAAGGCTATAATTTGTATGTGATTGCTAAAACAGGGCAAGTAATAATTGGATAAATGTTGCCTAGTTTTCTAAATCTTGAATTTGTCAGTGACATACAGATGCTAATGACAGAATTTGTCACAAATGGCATTAATCCATGGATCCATTCTCTCAGTGGTACAGGCCGGTGAAAGTAGAGTAATAGTGTTTTCTTGGCACAAAATAGGCCTTTTAATATCAATTTAGTGTCATACTAGCGACTGGGAGCCCGATCGAATTGGGTTACAAATTTTACGTTTGTGAAATCCATACTTTCTCTGCAAAGAATTGTTTTTTTTTTAAGTCCTTGAAATTATTTTGTTATCATGGCACTGATTTGTGCTTAAAATAGATCTTTTTGGCCGATGTAATGAAGAGCTTCCTGTTTAAACGGGGATGCAAGACATGAACTCAGTTCTTCGGCGCACCTCATTTGATTTTTTCTGGCAAACAAATTTTCAAAATAAACCGTATTTTACAACTCTAATCAGAGTCGGAGTAATAATTATGTTGGCGCGGTCATTTTAGATCAGAGATTGGCTAAAATTTAAACAATGACTGTTGTTAATACCCAGGTGTCATTACTCAGTTTGCCAATAGATGTCAGAAGGACGGATGCCAAAACCGAACTCTCCAAGGACAGATTTCGACATACCAAGCAAATGGCGATACGTTCTAAATTATTTATGGTTCTGGAGGTGTCGAAGGGTTTAAGTCAGTCGACGATGTTCGTCCTGGAAAGTACACCCCACCAAACCAACGTTCCAAAAAACCAACCGAACTTACTGTTATCTGCTCGAACCAACACCGACTTACTATACTCGGCCATCCAGTGGTGTCATTGAAGCATTCGAACATTCTTAGCCAATCATGCAATGCTGCATCTGCGTTTGCCATGTTATGTTCTAACTACAGAGGCCCATAGAACCATTGCATGGTTCTAACTCGTATTGAGTCGAGGTATTGACGCGAACGCCATACATACGGATAATATCAAATTATATATAAGCATGAATGCCTAAGCATACCTACACAGTGTTCATGACATACATATCCCTCTATGGCTACAATCTATCCTTTTCCCAATGGATGTATTGAGAAAAATAATACTACATCTCACATAGTATGCATCACCTAAATGCACGTTTCATGTATATTACAGTTATATCAGAGTATTTCAACTGCTTTTAAAGTCTACAGACCTCAATCCAGTAGAGAATGTTTGGGTTGAGGTGAAACATAAGGTACACAGTGTAAATGTTTGGCCAAAAAATATTCAGTAACTGCATAGTGCCATCAAGTCAGCATGGACTAATATTTCTAAGGAATAGTTTTAGCACCTTATTAAATCACCAGTTAAGTTACCATCGAGTGTACTGTATATTTAACATAATTTTAAAACAATCTTTAACATGCATGTCTTTGAAATGTTGGAGTTAATTTGAAGTACTCAAAGACACTGACATGCTGATTATTCAAACTTAACAAAGACAGTGAGAGGGCCAGGGTTTGTATCTAGAATTCCAAGATTCCAAATGTTAAGTATTTCATATGTTTTTGGGTTCCAGTAGTGTTGCAACTGCTGCAGCTGACATACCCAGAATCATTTTGGAAATTTTCAAGTATTATAAGTTTAGTTATTGCATTGTCTAATTTAAGTAAACCATGCTTTTGTGCATATAGCAAATATTTGAAAAATACACTAACTTAACAAACGTTAGGTGTTTAAATATTTTTTTATGAATAGTGAAGAAGCAAGGTATTTAACTGCCAAAAATAATTTAATTTTTGCACAATAAAGTATCTTGTGACAAAGGCCAGCACGTTTTTAATTTAACTTTCACAAGATTCACTATAGAATCCAAGAAAGCAAAAGGTCAGCAAATTGACCTACATAAGTAAAATACTGTATATAAATACAGAGTAGCTCTTCTCATAGGGGCATGGCCTTGGTATAGTAAAGAGCTACTGCATCCAATAGATCCCTGGGTCTATGAGCCTTATATATCTGTTCCCTTGTCAAATTGGCCAAATAAACACTGATCTCAAAAATAAACAAACAAATAAATAAATAATATATGTCACTGATGGTTCATACAGAAACTTAGTGAAACTAACCTAGAACTAGAAATATAGCATTTGCCCCTAGCACAGAACAGTGGATGGTGCTTGCCAATAAGCTCCTGTTGGTTAGATAAAAAAATTAGTGTGAGCTTAGGGGATACAAAATGAACAACATTGTTTAGGTGCAGTGTCACTTAGATGAAAAGGATGTGAGGAATGGAGTAAAATTTGACAGGCTCTGTCTACACATGATCTTATAAGGGTCAAAGCAGTTTCAGAGAATCATGGGTAGATGGACAGATGAACAGATGTGTGGCGAGTGCCCTCTTCTATGCGGTGGTGTGCTGGGGAGGCAGCATAAAGAAGAGGGATGCCTCACGCCTGAACAAACTGGTGAGGAAGGCAGGCTCTATTGCAGACACAAAGCTGGACAGTTTGACATCCGTGGCAGAGCGACAGGCACTGAGCAAGCTCCTGTCAATAATGGAAAATCCACTGCATCCACTGAACAGGATCATCTCCAGACAGAGGAGCAGCTTCAGCGACAGACTGCTGTCACTGTCCTGCTCCACTGACAGACTGAGGAGATTGTTCCTCCCCCACACTATGCGACTTGTATAATATTATACAAAATTATTGTCTGTCTGTTATACCTTCATTGTTATCACTCTTTAATTTAATATTGTTCTTTATCAGTATGCTGCTGCTGGAGTATGTGAATTTCCCCTTGGGATTAATAAAGTATCTATCTATCTATCTATCTATCTATCTATCTAATCTCAAAGCTGCAAGGCAATAGTAAATAGCAAAATAGGTATGGTCAATAGGGTTACAAATTGACTTGAAGGCAGGAAAAAAGAAATTGCAATATGTAGTTTACATTACATAATATTGACATTCCTGGCCCAGATCAATCTCATACATGATAGTGTGTGTTTATGGATTACTGTGCCTATAATGGACTGTAATCTTCTTCTGGGCTGGTTCCCTCCTTATACCCAATACTGCCAGTACAGTTTATGGCTCTGGATGAATGAGTGGATACCTATATTCATTGGGAACTGATTTTTAATTTTATTACTTAAGTACTTAAACATAAAACCTATTTTGAAATATCTTTGCGTAACAGGGAACAAATTTTTAGATTTAATAAAACTATTGAATTAATGCAGAAAATAAAAAAACAAGGTAAACCAAGATTCTATTAAGTCTGTGCATCTGTAGAAATATTAAGCAGCTGCAATCACAACATTTCTGGGCATTTGCTTGATCTGTGAAAGATATATAATATTGAATTGAATTAATGTATGCAGTACTTGTGCAAACAAGCTTAATGGACAGTATAGTCTCATCTTGCTTGCCAACATTCTTAAATATTCTTATTTTCTTAACCATTTAAAGCAATATTGTGTGCTGTACATACTAATAATATCATGTACAAGCGTGCGCATATAAAGGAATGCAATTAATAAAAAAATAATGGCATCTTATCAAAACTGATGTTCAGAAGCAGTCAAATGAAATGTTTACAGCAAATGTAGTATTTTATGCAATAAAACATTTCACAATATGTGAATATATCTGTAAGACAAGAACATTATGGATGTTCATCTCTTATCACTAGATATGATTGCAATCTAGAGGATGGATTTCCATACCCACAAAGGAAAGAAGTGGCATTGCAGTATAGTGGTTAAGCATCTGGACTTCAGACTTTGAGGTTGTGTGTTCAAGTCCTGCTATTGACACTGTGTGACCATGAGCAAGTCACTTGACCTGCCTGTGCTTCAATTGGAGAACCAAAAGAAATATAACTAATTGTTTCATAAATGTTGTAAGTCACTTTGGATAAAGTTGTCAGCCAAATATGTAAATGAAGAATCTGACATAGTGAGTAATGGGCATAAATCAAGTATTTTAAGCAATCAGCTTTAGAAATGGAATTTCACCAGACAGTTCACCTTTCTATTGTCCAATGCCATTTCCCAGTATATTGCCATTGGCTGACACCACTAGTAGTGTGTTAGTTTCATCATGTGTAGCCGAACTTTCTGATGTCTAATTCATGTTTGTATGGGAGGTGGTTTTGGAGTAGGACTAGAGGAAGAAGGATATCCTTATTTAAATCCTGTACAAGAACTAGCAAAGGGTTGAATTATGATCATTGCACTTTCCCAGAGATCGTAACTGAACATTTTTCTAGACACTCAACAGGAGTGAGGTTCTGGGAGGATTTACTAGAACCTTACAAAATCTAAATACCTTACAGTGAAAAATGTCTCATTTGGAACAAAAAGAATGGATTTATAAAACCTGGAAATGGAAAACATTGACCTGGGACCAACCTTCAGATTAAAGTATTCAATTTTCAATGTACAAAAACAGAAACAAATCTATATTCTAAGCAACATGATTGATATTTGTAAAATTAAAAATAAAGATGAAACAGTTATACATGTAAACTTGAGAGATTTATCAAATAAGCTTTGTAATTTCATGTAATTAGCTTTTTACAAACTTTGCTTTTAGTGTTTACCACATAGCATTGATCAGTACAAGCAAAAAAATGAATTTTGATTATAAGACAGCAATTTCTTTCTTTTTTGTTTTAATTTCAGAAGGTACTAAGCAGCCAAAGCATATGGATGATTCTAAAAATAAAAGAAAGCTCCTGATGATCAGAGACTTCTGGCTGAAAGAGATGATGTTTTATGGAAGATTGCTGATTGAAAGTGGGTGGATTTCCTCCTTTCTGCACAAGGGATACCACACGCTTTTCTTTTTTAGATGAATCACAGCAGAAACAAGTTATTTTTATAGCTAAAAAATAAATCACTGCCAGACTTCTAATTAAAAGTATTTTCTTTTCAAAGACATCTCATAGGAATGAGGCAGGAACGGAATAAAAAAATGTCACATACTGGAAACATCACATGAAATAGACAGAATACAAAGTTTAAGATCAAAACCTCACACCAGTTTCATGCTTGTTACTTACATAACAGGTTTGCCTGGCACTTGCTGTGTTGACTTATAATAAAAACAGAAATCAGTTATAGTTTTTACTTGGTTGAACAGCAGCAGGGTGTTTAATGATCTGCTATGTCGATAAATATATGTTTGCATGTCTTTCTAATTATTTTGCATATTTACCTAAAGAAAGGACTTCCACTTGTGCACGTATAAATGTAAACTTATAACTTGCCAAAACACACAAAAAACAAACATTCTAGGGTGGGCAGGATTGAGCCCTTTTATAAAGGGAGATGTAGTTACATATGCACTTGGCGGCAAAAGCTCTCCACAAAAGAGACATCATTCAATGGATTGGTCTTCAGACACAGACTATCATTGTCCAATTGAACTCCAATATAAAATCTAAAATACATGTAAAATGAGGTGAGGTGTGGATATTGCAACTGGAGTGACAGTAGTTTATCATTGCTGGTTCTTAGCTCCAACTAACTGTGTCACAGTCTGTGGTGAAATTTTCACATCATGTTGATTTTCTGTGTGTACTTTAGTTTTGTCCTACATTCCAAAAGGTTGCATGTTAGGTTAAAATTGACCCAATCTGAATAAGTGCATGTACATAAGTTTGACCTATGGGGGTCTAACACCCCCACTTTGACCAGATTCCTGCCTTGTGCCTAGTATTTCCACCTCTCTTTAACCAATTAGTCATAACTTATATAGTTATATTGCTGGTAAAAATGATCAAGCGCTGGAGAGTATAAATTTAGATACATAAATTCATACAACTTGATTTTAGTCCAGACATGCAGTGTGAATTTGGTGGACCTTATATAAACAGGTGTATACTTTTCTAAAGGATGTCCAATCAAATCAATTTGCTATAGGTGGACTCCAGTCAAATTCCAATACAAGTTCAAGACACATCTCAGGGATAATTAAAACAAGCAGGATGTACCTGATCACAATTTGGTGTGCCGTAGCAAAGGGTCTGAATCTATACTAATAAACGGCAAAGCCCTCACTCACTCACTCACTCACTCACTGACTGACTGACTGACTCATCACTAATTCTCCAACTTCCCGTGTAGGTAGAAGGCTGAAATTTGGCAGGCTTATTCCTTACAGCTTCCTTACAAAAGTTGGGCAGGTTTCATTTCGAAATTCTACGCGTAATGGTCATAACTGGAAGGTATTTTTCTCCATTTACTGTAATGGAGTTGAGCTTGACCGCCGTGGGGGCGGAGTTTCGTGTGACATCATTACGCCGCCCACGTAATCACGTGAACTGACTGTCAACGCACTATGTAGAAAACCAGGAAGAGCTCCAAAATACGCTGAACAAAACATGCATTATATAATTGAGAAGGCAGCGAAACATTAAGAAGCGAGCGAGTGACATACTACCATATTCATCAGTACAGCTACTTCGGAAACAAAGCGAGGTATAAACCTAAACTTTAAATTAACTTAATAGACAGGCTGCCACTGGTGCTTTTCGTGCCCACGGGTAATGCGGGATACAAGTTTAATGAGAGGACGCAGGATATAAACGAGAGTTTTGATCACTTTGTAACTAAGTTAAAATTGCAGGTGAAGGGGTGTGCTTATGCAAATTCCGAGAGACTGTGTTTGTGGGGGATTGACAGTTAAGGCGGGTGGGGGAGTCACGTCATCATCTCCCCTCCCATTTACCTCATTTCGCTGTGAGCTGAGCTCCGCGGCTAACGCCGTCTTCCGAAGCAACTTCGTCACACTGCCACCAAATACAGAGAAATCCACAAGTTAATACACACTCTGTCTCTAGACTTTCTCCACACTGAATCCTCCAGGCACTACTTACAAAAGGTTACATTGACAATCGTGTTACGTTATATTTAAAATGTTTAATTTTCTTAGCACAAGCACAGCTGAGAAGCTTCGATGCATGTGCTCCATAACGCGTTAAACAATAATGCATTTAATCACACTTTGCATTACAATCAAAGGGAAACTTTTGTCAATGCATGATTTCCTGGTACACCGATAACATTGATCAGCGCATCCCAATTCATTTTAGCCTCGCACCACCTTGGTTTGAGAAGAAGTATGAAAAGATATGAGGTTAACACACAAAAACAGATCACCAATTCAAGCTTTATGAATAATCTATTCGCCATCAATAATTGTTTTGGTAAAGCCATACTCAGTGTAATCCTCCTTCCATTTTATAATTTTTCCGCCACTAGCCATGATTAAATGAACGGTAAAAAAGTAAGAGCGAAGCGAGGGTGACTTATTTAGGCAGGCATGTATATGACAGCAACACTCATGACAATCATGTTACGTTATTATTAAAATGTTTCCTTTTCTTTTTCATTACTTCTTTAACCCATTACTTCTCCGCTGCGAGGCGCGGGTATTTTGTATATGAATGACCTCCAAAGAGCGCGGAGACTTTTGATCATGTGAACGTGTCTGCAAAAACTGGCGTCTCCTGCCCAGCCAAAGTCGAGCAGCCGGCGCGCGCGCATAGCTGTGCCGGCCTTTCACACGCTGACTGCGCTTCTGCGGCAAAATAATATTAAGGCGCTTCGCACTTTATTTTGCACGTATACGATTATGAGGTCGTCAGCTCTTATGAAGACACGCACAGGAGTGAAGGACTGACAGTGCCATCACAGCCGATTAATAGCTGGGACGTCTCACCAGTCTGCACAAGACCCACCGCGACTGTCCCCAAAAGGCGCTCATATCGTCA
>JANRMT010062818.1:20472325-20491453 GCA_026402145.1 Polypterus bichir lapradei
TATATATGTATATATATATATATATATATATATATAGATATAGATATGGGAACAACACTCATATCAATGACAAAACAATTACATTAACAATCATGTTACGTTATTTTTTAAATTTTTCCTTTTCTTTTTCATACCTTCTTTAACACACTACTTCTCCGCTGCGAAGCGCGGGTATTCTGCTAGTTATTATATAAATGAGAGATGTCGGTTTTTGATTTTTAATACATTTGAAAACCCTTCTGAAAATATACAGTATTTTTTATTTTGCTATTGTGGATTATTGGGTGTAGATTACTGGGCAAAAATGATAAATTTATCCATTTAAAATTAAATCTACAATAAAGTGATACTTTCTGAATTTACTGTATACATTGGGTGCTCTGTGCTTATTGAATAAAAGGAACAATAAGGAGTAAGATTTGGACTGTGATGTAGTTGTTTTCCATGTATACTAGATTTTCTTCCTGCAAGGTTTTAGTTGTGCAAAACTGCACTTTTTCTATGATCTTCGTTTAACCGGGGTTCATTTCTTTTACTTTCTTCTATCTATGTGTATAATTTTTCAAATAGCAAATTAAACAAATAAATAAATACACATCCTGGGGTCAATTTAACACTAAATCCTTGGAATTTATTGACTCTCTCATGCTAATAAGAATTAGGTTGGGTCTGACAGATGGACACCCAGCACTTTTCTTCTGATTTCTGTGACTACACATATTACAAACAGCAACTTGACAAGATTCTTAATTGCACCTCCATTTTATTTCATACAGCTGATTTTATGTTTCTTTCACTCATTGTGAAATAGCAGATATAAAAAAGCAAACTGCACTACCTCTTTTTATTTACCTTTCACCTCCTACAATGACGTATTCTACTCATAGATGATGCTACATTACAGTTAAGTTTTGGCTATCGGGTTAATTTTATGAACATCCATAGTAAATTGTATATTTTTTTTCCAGCTCCTGAAAGAAAGCTGTTGTACATCTCTATTTGAATTTCCTGCTTAATTAGGCCACTCATTTCCCTTTTTCTGTACTGATGCAAACAAACACATTTGCAAAGAATTGCCTTAGTTTCATTGGTACTCGGACACATGTTTTTATTCTTTTTTTTTGTGGTTAGCTGATTGGAGGCAGCTGTCTTAATTCAACTGAAATAGCTCTTGAAAAGACGCCAGTTTCTGAAAACAGAGACAGGTGTACATAACACCACAAGTCTGCTGTTAATCAGGGTGTATTGTTATGTGCACACGTCTGTATAACAGAAACGAATAGCTGTACAGTAGTTTGCAACCTGTCTCACTGTACACTCACAGCCTCTTTAATAAGCAACCTAAAACATGGAATATTGTAAAATTCTGAATATAAAATTAGTTAACATATTTTATTATATCTTGTAGTCATTTTTACTTTTTAGTGTTATACTGAAAGAAAAACATAAGTATCAACAACAAAAAATTCACTTTCAGACTCTCACCAGAATAACAAAAAAAATGTAATCATAAACTATAAAATAGTCAATTGGTTTTTTTTACAGGCACTGCTTTATTCTCATTTTTAACTTGACAAAATGTTCAGAATGTACTTGTGGTTGCCATTTCCTCTCATTTTATGGCCAGTTTTTCCCCTGAATAGATCTACTTAGTTGCTTCCTGCACTACACTGCATGGCTTGAATGCATACTTGCAAGTCAAGCTGCTGCACTTGTATCTTGTAAAGAGGTAGTCAGGAGCAATGAAAAATCAACACATAGGGTTACAGATTTACAGTTTTACTGAACTAGGTAATTATCAAGTTGTGGAGCATGCACTTGTACTGTATACTTATACAGTATACTTACTATATAGGTAATTATCATGTAAAAATAAATTTAGTGAACTGGTAATGTACAGACCTAATGTTTTATACTGTATAAAGTATGGGAGCATGGGAAAGGCGTTATATAAATAAAATGTGTTATTATTTATTATTAAATGCATCTAGTATTTATTACCTTTATACAATGTTGTAAGAGTCAGCAATGGACTGAATATGCTATTCAGTTCTGCAACAGACACCTGAGCAGTTTATAGGTGAAATAAATGAACTGTACAAATACACTCCACAGAATAATCAAAAATGTAATACATTTATCTCATATAGATTTTGAGTCAATAAATAAGTTTGCTTTTTAGTTACGGTAGCTATATCATGTCATTCATAATTGCAAAGATGAGTTTCTTTTGCAATTTGAGTTCTTGAGATGCTTATAGAAAGTTTTCTTCAGAATGTCCCTCCCCTTTTGTTTCCCAAAAATCTCTTAAACTGTATTTACTCTGCAATTAGATGCATCATTGCTATTTGAACACAAAGTATCCTTTCAACAAATGTGATTTTAAGGAGATAGATAGATAGATAGATAGATAGATAGATAGATAGATAGATAGATAGATAGATAGATAGATAACCTGACAAGCACTATTATCATCTTCATTCATGCCATAGTTACCTTCTAGATCTCTCTCTCCAAGCAATTTTTAAGATATGCATCTGGGTAGAAATAGTTGTAGTGTTTTTCATTTCCTAGACTATTGGAAAAAAACAAATTGATTCGTTTGTGATTTGTTGATTGTGAATGTTGTAATGCAAGAGTACTAATATACAGTAAATGGAAGTAAGTTTACCTTTTACATAATAGTGACTTTATGCTAAACCACTTTAACATTTAGAGATATTTTAAAATGCATTTTAAGATATCTAAAAATCCATTTAAGATATCTAAAATATTACAGATATCCAAAAGCAAATCTTTTTCAAGATATTTGAAATGCATTTTAGGATTTCTCAGATGCATTTCAAGATATCTTGAAGTTACTTCCTATACAAATTCATATTCTTTCAATGTGACTCCATGTCTATTTTAAGATATCTTAAAATGCATTGTTGATTCAGTGTACTCAGAAAAGGTGAAGGCATGAGGCCTCCAAAACAGAATCAAAAGGTAGTCAGTATTCTTCTAAGCCTGCCCAGAAAGGCTCTCACCTCTACCCAACAGGCTGGCCCACACAGAGTCAAGTACGTTTGGCTCAAAAAAGGTTTAAATATACTTCCAATTATTCCAATAATACATAGTGTCTCTGAAAAGAAAGGGGAAAGTCGTGAAAAAAATTGCTTAAAAATAATCATCCACTGAATCTTTATAAATAAAAATATTTTTTTAACAAGAACAAAAATAGCAAACCTATCTTAAAATGCACAGAAAGTTATTTTAAGATATCTGGAAACATATTTGTGGTGTCATGAAATGCACTCAAATGTTATGTTGAGATATCTGAAAATGTATTTATGAAATCTTAAAATGGGCAGGAAGTTATAATTACAGTATAAGTAAGATATCTTAAGATAACTTAAAACACTTTTAACATATCTTGAAATTCACTGGGGTTTGACATATCTAAAATACATTTTAGATATCTCAAATTAATTTCATGTTATCCCATATCTGAAATACATTCTAAGATATTTTTAAAAATACATGAAATTATTTTAAGACCAGTAACGACACACTGTATGATAATGTGCAGTGAATACACTTGACTTGAGCATTCCTAGTTTTCATCCTCTTTCTCTGTACGTTTAGCATTCATTTACTCAGAGGCTGATGTGCTTGCTGCTTCCTGAGCAGCTCTTCTTTTCTCCACCCTAGCGGCCTGCTTCTTCTTTTCTTTCATCTGCATCTTTTTGCATTAAAACTGATTAAGTCAGTGTTTGTGTTGCAATTACTTAGTACATTTTCTTTAATTTTCACTTAAGCTGGCACTTAAGTCTTCAATATGCCTCAAGAATGATTTAAGATATAAGGAGGTAGGGGAAGTGATGGCGAAGATGGTAGGGATGAGAACGGCGCTCGTACGCATGTGCTGCACAGCCGTCCTGCTGGCCGCTGCCGAGAGTTGATTGTGCAATAAAATAAAATAAAAATAAAAAGAGGAATACCTTGGAGGTCAATCATCACCCCAAAAGCGTATAGTAGACACTACATAGTATAGGTGGACCAAATTTCAGGTCAATTGTTCAAACGGTTTGCAAGCTACAGGTGATTTAAAATCCTGGACAGACAAACAGACAGCCACAGTAGCGTATTATATGAGAAGATATTAAAAGTTCAGATATATACAATACGATTTTTAGTATCTCAAACACATTTACAGATATCTCAGAATAATTTTTTGTTCATTTTGATATCTGACAGTGATATCTTAAAATAGACAGGAAGTCCAAATGAAAGAATACAAAATTTTACAGGAAGTGATTTCAAGATATCATGAAATACATTTCAGATATCTTAAAGTGCAATTTTATGAAATCTGAATTCATTACATTCATTACAATTCGTTCATTACTATTACAGCAGGTCGGTAAAACCTTTCCATCTTACTGGGTGCAAAAGATACTGTATATAGTATGTTTTTTACCATTATTCACAAATTTGTCAAATTTACAATAGCAGCATTATAAATTTTTGGACACATTTAGAGTAATACAGGATTAAGGTATTTATTTGATACTAAAACTTTTTATTAATTTCTAAACATATACTACACTGAACTTCAAACGTTTAAAGTGCAGAAGGGAGTACAGACTGTAATGTTTGCTAGATCAGTCCCCTCACTGAATCACTGTGTGACAGTAAATGAGCAGGGCAACCTAACAAAGAGTCAGGAAATATGTAACCAATTATATTCTGCACTTGTAATTTATAAGCAATTTTGAGATTGTGACTAGGGAATCCATTCCCAGGCTCCCGATTACTAGAAGCCTGGGATTCCCGGTCATTTTTCATTCCCGCATTCCCAGGAATGAAACTGCTATAATTCCTGGGAAACCAGGAACGGCCAAGCTCGCATATATAGTGTGTAAAAGTGTAAAAATCGATCAAGAAATAACAGAGTTATAGTTGAAAATAATTAAGTGGCACAGTTTTTTGGCCCACGGTGTAGTGTTTTGCAGATGAATTTAGTCAACCAGCAGGCATCGTTAGTCTTTCACCTCCGACTAAGACTGAGTATAGTGGACTGGGAGGAGTCTGTACTCGGCAGCTCACGAATGCCGGGACAGGGCAGACTTCATTGACGTCTGTCAGACAACAGCTTTGAACAGCAACTTCAAATTGCAATGCGTCAGTCTGTTGCATCCACATTATCTGTGCCAAGAAACTTAGCATCACAGAATGATGACAAGAAACTGGATGCATCAGTAAAAGCTGAAATGGCAGTGTTTCAGAGCAACGGCAAGGGCGGGCATTGTTTAGAACAAGTGTATCAGTATCTGATCAGGTAGATCGCGTTGCATTCAAAAAAATTTTTTTTCAACGTTAGTCTATCATATATCCTCCCTATGGCATTTGCCACTTGACTGACGTACAGGGCGGCCAGTCTGAGATCTCTTTCCTTCTAACACACTGGTCATCCCACATGCACCCATACAATCAGATTGTGATTCAGACTATGAATGCCATGAATGTAATTACACCGATCTACATGCTGTCAAATAAATGAACCACACGCCGTGGCTTCACCTCTGACGCTGACGTGCAGTGAGTGTGTACGCCTGATGAGCCCAGAATTAGGGCAAAACACGTGTCGCGTACTCTTTGCATTATTTGACATTAAAACTTTGCAACATCCTATGATCTGCTTCTCACAACTGAAGAGGACACCATGGCGGATGTTTGCCTACACAAGCGTTACCTAGTAGGTAACCACCCATACAATCAAATTGTGATTCAGACTACGAATGCCATGAATGTAATTACCCCTATCTACATGCTGTCAAATAAACAAACCAGATGCCGTGGCGCAACATAAAGGGCGAAACACGTGTCACGTACTCTTTGCATTATTTGACAGTAAAACTATGCAATATATATATATATATATAGCATTTTTAATGTAGGTAGATCATTTCAACCTGGTCATTTTAAAAGTAGCTCGCAAGCCGAAAAAGTGTGGGCACCACTGAACTAAATACATGTACTTATATGACAGCATGAACTGCTTGTAGATAAGGTTAGTCTTTTATTGGTGTCAACATATTGCAGTAGTTTTATTAAAAATAACTGTCAGTCGTTCTAAAACCGTTTACATGTAAGATGCCCGTGCACTGTGTCATCCCCGGGAGCCCGGGAATGACATGCAGGATTCCCAAATTCCCGGGAATGGATAAACCTGTCCGGGAATGGATTCCCTAATTGTGACAGATAGGGGCCGCTATCCCTCCCTTGAACCCTCAGACTTGACTCTAGACACCAGGTAAAAGTCCAAATGTTGACTTTATTAATACTACACAGTGCACAAAGCACCCTCCTCTCCACAATACTCATATAATTCTCCAATACACAATAAATCAATAATCACTATTCTCCTCGCCCAGACGGGTTGCCACCCTTCCACCCAGCTCAGCTCAACCCTGGGATTTCCCACAGTCCTTTAATTAGTCCTTGACCCAGAAGTGCTTTGACCCCTCAGTCCATGTGATTATCCAAAACTTCCGGGTCAGGTGAAAACTCCTTTTCTTCATCAGACCGAAAGCACTTTATTTCTTCCAACCAGGTGACTGGGATGTACTTCCGGGCTGTGTGGAAAATAAACGTCTCTGTGCCTCCCTACAGCGTCCCCTGGTGGCCCTGACATTATCCAGCAGGGCTGTGTATTAAAACTCCAAACTCTATGATGCCCTGCTGGAATTCGGGACATCTCCACGTTGCAGGGAGGGCTCCATCTGGTGGCTTGGGGGTCTTGGCCAGGATAAACTGCCGGCTGTAGTCCACAATACTCCCCGCTCAGCGAAGAACCATGGTTCAAAGCGTCCAGCCCCGCGAGGGATGTCTTCCTCCAGGAGGAGATTCCAGTCAGACCTTGATTATTCTGATTAAAGTAGTCCCTGGAGAACCTAGGGGGGACATCATAATAGTGGGACACTATCCCCCGATCTCCAAGGACAGTTTCGGCAAATATGGCCCGGCCGAAGGCAATTATAACACAGCCTCTGTCCTCCTGCTGTTTTCCCTCTGCAGAACTGGAAACAGTCGGGAAACTCTGGCTCCACCCCTTTTCTCACAGAGGAGGGTTCAACAGCCGCCTTTCTACTCTCTACTCCCTTTTCTACTTTGTCAGGAGACCCCCGTTTCTCTTTTGGGATCCCCTGTTTAATCTGGAGCTTATCCACAGTTTGGGTCTCTCTATGGGAAGGAGACAGCCCTTTTATTTTCTGCACCCCCTTTGACTTATGAATGACTGGTGGCGGCATCTTTAGAACCACATCGCTCCGGAAGACAGCACTATCCAGCTGCTCTGGCTCGATCGGTTCTTCCCCTGCCCACTCGGTCAAAGTATTGAACTCCCTTGTAGGGCTCGCAGAGAATTGGCACCCGCAACTAATCAATCGCGGGCCTGGTTCACTCTGCGTCCCTCTATTATGTACGGTATGGTTCTCGCTTACCTGTACCGTCGAATCAATCATGACGGGAGACTCCCAACCCAATCGCTTTAACAATTCCTCCACCTTTCTTAAAGGTGCTTCAGCCGCTGCTTCCATCTCCCCAACGATCTTCTCTATGTTCGTTAGGACCTGAAAGAAACTCCGCACGGGCTCAATTAGTTTTTTGAGTTCCCGCACGACCATAAAGTTATTTAATTCGGCCAGAGGCAGACTCAAACCATCAGTTGCCTTTCCTTCCAGCCGGGAGCCAATGAGCACGCTCACCTCTGACACGTGTTCTGTTGGGTCTCGCACAGGCTCTTAGGAATTAGAGTCTCGAAGTATAGAGGTCCAGGGTGCCACCACCGGCCGACTGCGATCTGCTTTTTCTAATTTAGCGGCGGACCGTTCAGTCATGTCCCGTCCCTCTTTACTTTCATTCTTGGCTGGCTTCGCTTCACTTGCCTCTCCTTTCCCTTTCTGAGAGCTCAGTTCCGTCGGGGAAACGATGACCTCATTTACGGACTGACGCTGACCTTCTCCTTCCCACAATCGCTCAGGAAAGATCACGTGTCCTGCTTCGGCAAATCAGCTTTCAATGTTTAGAGTCCTAGATTGGCAGTACAACACGTCATCGCGGCCATCTTGCTCAGGTGGGAAGTAGGTATCCGACGCACTGTCCGCTTCAAGAAGACAGGCCTCTGAAAAATAACTAAAATAATGTCCCGGCGAATCGGACAATTTATCGTCACATACCTCCGGACTCCAATTGGATTTTCCAAGTATGGAGAGGTTGTCCTTTTGGTCCAATATCCGATTGTCGTAATGCTTGGGTCCTCTCAGCGTCAATCTCCGCCCTGTCTTCCTCACTTCCCACTAGGTAGGTCTTGTCCTGATTATAGGTAACGTTTAGCTCTTGACCTCCACTTGTGCTGCCGGTCTGTTTGGTCTTCTTCTTCCCCATCATTGACCGATGTACTATGAGGCTTACTATGTTGCAGCGCTGCCTGTTAGTTTTGCATCCGTGGTAACTTTAAAGGCTTTTCTGCATGTCTTGATGATGTCTTTGGGTTTCTGTCCACAGAAATATTTGTTTTTCTCAGGTCCTCTGCCAAACCGATGGCCTGAGAATCCTGCCGGCTATGCCACTGTGACAGATAGGGGCTGCTATCGTTCCCGTGAACCCTCAGACTTGACTCCAGACACCAGGTAAAAGTCCAGATGTTGACTTTATTAATACTGCACAGTGCACAAAGCACCCTCCTCTCCACAATACTCATATAATTCTCCAATACACAATAAATCAATAATCAATCACTATCCTCCTCTCCCAGACGCGTTGCCACACTTCCACCCAGCTCAGCTCAACCCTGGGATTCCCCACAGTCCTTTAAATAGTCCTTGACCCAGAAGTGCTTCTGACCCCTCAGTCCATGTGACTATCCAGCACTTCCGGGTCAGGTGAAAACTCTCTTTTCTTCATCAGCCCAGAAGCACCTTATTTCTTCCAACCATATGACTGGGATGTACTTCCGGGCTGTGTGGAAAGTAAACGTCTCTGTGCCTCCCTACAGCGTCCCCTGGTGGCCCCGACGTTATCCAGCAGGGCTTTGTATTAAAACTCCAAAGGCCATGATGCCCTGCTGGAATTCGGGGCATCTCCACGTTGCAGGGAGGGTGCCATCTGGCGGCTTGGGGGTCTTGGCCAGGATAAACTGCCGGCCATAGTCCATAAGATAAAGATGTCCACTGCATAAGTATAAGTAAGTGCATTTGATTTGTTGTCTTTACACCAGCCTTACTGTTAAAATGTCTAAATATAGAATTTTGTATAGTGTCCACAATATTTTCTGCTACTGCTTTTTCCATTTCAGGAACAAAACAAAAACTGAAAAAATATTACAAGACTGAAATGATCAAAGTTTCTACTCATCCATTTGTTGAATGTGCTTTTTCCATTACAGACTCATGAGTAGCCAGGGTTGAACTTATTTAGAGCACAAAGAAGGAATCAACACAGAATTGGAATGCCAATCCATCACAAGTCATGCTGACCTGCCTCACGCGAATTTAGGGTTGCCGGTTAATCTAACATGCAGGTATTAGGGATGTGAGAAGAATCAACAGGGTAAGAACTCGGCAGAGACAATGAACCACTGAGAATCAAATTCTGGAATGTAGAGTTGTGTGGAAACAGTACTAACTGTTGTGTATTCATGATACCAAAAGATTAAAGAAGAATACTTTTTTAATACAGGAAACTAACTGAACAGTAATTTAAATGTATTCATTTGACATTTCTCCTCAAAATACAAACTCCACAATTTTTTTTAAATTATGTTCATATTAATACATGTTGGCGTTAGGATTGTTTAGGAACCTGAAAGATAAAATTCAATGATTGTTGACGTATTTTTAAAAGTTGTTAGACACAATAAACTATTAGAGAACTTTCCTTACATGAAGTGACAAAAGAGCATGTTTTAATTTTGAGCTGAATGCTCATACTTTTCCAGCATACATATTTGTACCTGCAAAAGTTAACACTGAATTAAATTCCTCATGTCTTAGATTCAAGTCAGTTACTCGTTTTTTCCTTTACTTTTCTAACAATCAAAACTAAACCACTCGTGCTGGATTGCAGCTTTTCAATATGCTACTGTCAACTGTGAAAGGTGTCATTAGAAGCTCAGCCAAATAAAAGAAAGATTCTGTTCTGTTGGCTGATCTGTGAGAAATTGCTTCATGGAGTTCAACTTCACTTACTATTTTAAAGTCATCTGTTAAAATATTTTATTATTTTATTACAGTCTGCAATAGTTGTACTTCACTGATTTAGAATAATTATGATGTCTTCTACAGTGTGGCTGTTTGTGTTGAAATGTCTGACGAAGTGGACAGATATTCTAATTTTGATCATCCAACACCTGTTTTATTGCTCAGATGCTACCTTCTACATTTCCCAGAACTGGACACCACAGTTTGTTACTTTGTCAAAGCAATGACATAAAAGATATGTTTTCCAGGCTTGCATATTTACAAGAGAAACCTATCCAGTGGAATGATGTCTGAGAAATTTATAAAGACTAACCGTATTTACTTGTGTTAGAGGATGCTTGGATGAAATGGCAGTTTACCCATTCATCTATTATTTTTCTCTGCTTGTTTAATCCGTCTTTATAATTCCTGACAGCTGGATTTTATCACAGCACCAGCGGTGTGAGGCAAGAGTTAATGCTGATGGGGAGTGAGGGCACACTTGTCCACCCAGGCATAAGAAAATAATGAAATTCTGTAATTTTGTTCAATATTTACATTTTCTACTCATTTAAAGTTGATGACTGAGCATTTGAATTTTTATGTAGTGGTCTTCATTGTGTTAAATGACTCAATACTTAGTTATCAACACAAAATTATCTGTCCTTGTAAAATGTGAACTATACAGAAAGGTTGCAAATAAATAAGTACTTGCCATAGATTTACAGGTGAAAGAAGAATTAACATATGACACCAAATGAAAAAAAGCTAATCTACTGTGGGCCTACAACTCTTGCATTCAATAATGCCACACAAACATGGATATCAAAAATCAGGAGGTGGTAATATGTGAAATGGTGCAGCAGATCTTACACTGGAATAAAAATATAAAATTGCACTAGCTGCCATCTATTATCAGGTTACACTCCAAATCAAGAAGATGTCACTTCCCCAAATGCTGAAATGAAGCACCACATATCAAGGTAAATACACACAGAAAACAACATAGAATATCTGATAGATAGAAGCTTGATTCATAAATACTTTAAATAGTATTATGACAAATATCATACATGCCAGAATGACTAAAAGGAAAGAAAACTAAAAAGAAAGAACTTCGGACTTAGCTAAAGATTAAAAAAAAACTGTCACAGTCACAGTGAGTCATCATAAAGCCATATTGCTGTAGGTATAAAGGAGCTACAGTAGCATTTCTTATCCAGCAGCCATACCACTTGCACTTCAGAACAGGTAATCCACCTGAAGCTAAGCATGTTTAGGCCCAGCCAGTGCTTGGGTGGGAGACCCCCTTGGAAAAGCCAGAAGAACTGCTGGTGAGACCAGCAGGGGGTGCAGTGACACAGACACTGTATTGTAAAAAGTGGTGATGTCCATCAGAGGAGATGTAAAACCAAAGTCCTGACTCTCTGTGGTCATAAAAGATCCATGGACATCCTTTATAAACAGTAAGGTGTTTCGCAGTGTCCATGCTAAATTGCCCATCACGGCATGGTCATTCTGACTCCCTAATCATCCCCTGTCCCTTACTGGTTAATTATCTGTCTCACCCCTTTACCACCTAATAACTAATGTGCGGTGAGTGTTCTGTTGCAACATGGCTACTGTCGTATAATCCAGGTGGATGCTGCCCATTGGTGTGGTAGCTAAAGTGGCTCCCGCCTCTCAATGTAAAGTGGTCTGAGTGTCCTGAAAAGTACTATACATATGCTATGACTTTTTCTTTCACTTGGCACGCTAATGTTGAATTATTTATTTGCGTAAAGTATTCAATGTTAGTGTATCATACAGAGGATATGAAGCATTTTTTTTAATGTCCACATGACCATCATCATCAGGTTCTCCCATGTGAAGCCTGAAAACCATGGGGACTGAGTGAGGTCATTTATGTTAGGTAGAATGTTTAGAGGGGGCTGGATGGTCTCATGGCCTCGGAATTCCTGCAGATTTTATTTTTTTTCTCCTGGCGTCCGGAGATTTTTTTTGTTGTTGTTTTTGTCCTCCCTGGCCATCAGACCTTACTTTTATTCTGTGTTAATTAGTATTGCCTAATTTTATTTTGTCTTTTTTGTCTTTCTTCATCCTGCTTTGAGCTCCATCATTTGTATGAAATTGTGCAATATAAATAAATATTGTTGTTGTTTTTAATGGCCATCAGTTTTATCTTTATTGTCTCCTCTGCTACTACTTCCAGCCAGTCAAAACTGTGTCCCATAACTGAACCTGCCCTTTTAAATAGCTTGTTGATTCATTGACTCAGTGTAGAAACTCTCACTGGCAATCACAGAGTTGTAGAAGATGTGAAAGATGTCACTATCCACAGTAAAGGAACACAGTCTACTAAGAAAAAAGACCCTGCTCTACCCTTTCTTATATAGTTTGTCTGTTTTACCAGATCGGTCTCGCCTGTTTTTGATGTGGACCCACAAATACTTGTGGCCATGCACAACCTCCACATCCACTCCCAAAATAGTGACCAGACACAGAGGCTCATCAGTGTGACAAAAATCAATAACCAGTTTCTTGGTTTTGCTGATGTCAAATTGCAAACAATCTTTTCTGCACCTAGTTCTCCACCTTACTCCTATACTCTGTCATACCCCCATGTCAATGTACCCTATTAGTGCAGAATCATCCGAGAACTGATGAGGCCAGCTCATGGCTTTCTTCGTGTTTATAACATGAGTAAAGTATAAGGTGTGAATTTACTAAAATACGTGCAATATGCAATTTCACTGAGGTTTATTTTTCATGTTTTAGTAAGGCAAACCTACCACAGTAATTTAATTAAGGCAAATGCTGTAATCAATGGCTCTTTGCAATGAGAGTTGAGCTGTTGTGATTGCTGTGTTTGAAAATTTTTAACTTTAAAGGGCACTCCAGCAAAAAATTAAGACCAGCCTCCCCCTCATTCACTGATCAAAAATTGTGTCTTCAGTTCATAAGCTCAATACTGTTTGAACGTGATTCACTTTTGTGATTATCTAGAAGTATTTATTAAAAAAACTTAGCAAACATTACATGTTTTGGACGCTGTGGGCAAATGACTTTATAACCAAGATGTGGATCATGTTTTATGAGTAACTTGAGATTTGTTTCCTGCAAGTTTAAATATTATTTCCTGTTGTACAGCTTTGGCTCTCCATTGCCCGTATTGAAAACATGACCTTAAAAGTGTGTCTCCCCTATTAATACAAACAACACGGGTTAATTAACAGATTAAAAAAAAGATACTTTTTTGGTGGAGTATTACTTTAAAATTTTAAATCATGACCTCTGAACTTAACTCAAAATTCACAAATGTCTTTCATTGAAAATTCTAAATGCATATGCCAAAGTTTTGTAATCCTGAGCACTGGTTTGGCAGATTTTGCTTTTTGGCTTTAAAAAGTTGAACTTTGAAAGCTTGATGTTGAAAGGTTGGAATTCAGCCAGACTTAATCATCTCTTAAGAATAATGAATGTAAATCGTCCATAAAATTTCATACGAATCAGTCAATTTATTCTAAAGTTTCAGTGGCTACATTATTTTTACCACAAGCACACAGATACAAGACACAGCCATGCCAAAAATACATAATATACGAATAGGCTGCACATTAAGGCATGGAGACCCAGATTGTGAGACTTGCATCAAAGATTAACAGCTGTTTTGCAACTGAAAACTCTCTATTAGCAAGTCTAAACATTTTAAAATGGTATATAAATTACATTACATAATTGTATATAATGTAATTTTATTTTAAAAATTTGCAGTAGTAATATGCAATTTATTTCCTTATTTTTATGCATTTTTGACAAATGTACCAAAATGATATAACCATCTTTATCTGTTGCAATGATAACAATATGATGCTGTTTTTCACATATGAAAGTGTAATTTTTCTACTGTGTATTTATCAGTCAGTGCTATTGTTACCAGCAGTTGCTTTAGTATTTTAATTGAGACAGAAGCGCATATCTGTTCCCCACTAGGACTTACCCACTTTCAAATATGAAATTTCTTATTTTTTCATTTCCCACCTTTTTTCTTTTTGAAGTGGAAAAAGACAATTCACAATAACATGTAAAGAATATGAGACTACAGGCACAGAATAACCTAAACTGGAGCTATCCAGTAGAAGTGCTATGTTTTTTGTTGCCTGGTGTTTGCTGGATAAAGCGAGGCTAGTAAATACATGAAAAAAATATTTTCTACATACTTGTTTTTTCGACACCAGGACACTTCTTTGAAACAGTGCTACCATTTTTTTTACAAAGTGAAATGAGCATACATAAGGCTCCTTCAATGGTGTTTTCAAAATTAATGAGATCAGGCAGTCCCCCTCAGAAGTGTGTGGAGATCAAGATGCAGATAAGCTCCATCAGCCTAAAGTCTTCTGTTTGATGCATCCCTAATAGTGAACTGTTTTCTTTTTTTCATATGACTGTGGCTATCATTACAGTGTAAATTGTACTGGATTTTTCATTCTGCTTCATTGGCTTGTGTTGCATAACCTTGACAGGGAAAACCTTGAGCCAGATGTGTCATTGCACAATTAAAACAAAATTTAAATCAATATTTCTAAACTGGAAAGTTCAGATTGCACATGCACACACACACACACACACACACACACACACACAAGAGTAACTGTAGAACACTGCAGAGTCCAGTCCCATGAAACTGAAAAATACAAAGATAATTTCACATATGAAAAAGGCAATATTCCTGTAGATAATGAATTACTGTAAACATGAGATGAATAAATACTTAAGATGACAAAGCTGAGTTTTCTTATAATCTTGAAAACAAATTGAATAAATTACTGATTGAACCTTATTACCTGTTTTGCATATCTGTGGGTCTGAGCTGCACTGGTCCTTAAGGCAGAAATTCCTCAGCTTAAACCAGTGGAGAGCAGGGCCAGAAATACCAAGGATACTCTCCATTCTGGACAGTACAATACTGTGATTTGCAAGATCAAATGCAGCAATAAGATGTAATTGAATTGTTATGCTCCTTTTCCACAAGTCTCCTGCCATACGTAAATCATTAGTTCTAATGAGTTGAGCAGTGCTCTGTGTCCTAAAGCTGGACTAAGATGTTTCCTGTAGAATTTCAGTAGCTGGTGAATGGTGACTTTTGAATCCTAAAAACAATCAGGAATGTTAGATAGGAAAGGTAAAAAAACAATAAGGCAAAATTTAGCCACAGCTTCATCTCAATCAGTTATAGGTTTCAGAAGACTTCTAAAAATTATCTTTCATTCACATTTTTATGAAAGCCAAAACCACAAATATTAATATTTTAACCAATATCTTGGCAAATGACAGATGGGATTGATAGGCTGTTTTAATACTGCTGGGTTCTTTTATCTGCCTGTATATTGTTTGAGAGAGTGCCAATATAAACAGCACCAGAAGTATGTAATTAGCGCCCAATGAGAAAAATATCAAAGGAAGTATTTCATATACTTCAATTCTAAAAAGTACATCTGTATCGGAAACAATGTGGTTTGACAGTTTTCTTTTGAACTTACCCCATTTGAAAGTATAAGGCATACAGGACTATAAAAAAGAAATGAGTATATTGTATATGTGAGGTTAATTTTCCATGGTTTATGTCCTAGCTCTTTATCATACCCAGATTGTAAATTACAAAGTCAATTTTGGTTCACGCAGCTATTTCAAGATAACAATTTGTAGTCTGGCCCTCCTTTTCTAATTGCTTCTAATTTGTGGTTCTTGTTATTGAATAAACTAAAATGTAAGAAGCAAGTCACAACATAGTTAATTAATATTTTTTCTAGTTGAATTGAGAATAGACATAGCATATAAAAATAATTGACAACACTGGTTTAAAAAAATCATAAACAAGCAGTAACAGGAGTCGCGGGCCAAAAAGTCTCAAAATACATATGAAGTGAAAATTGTTCTTTTAGAAATATTTTAAAATGCAGCCATTAATAAATTAATTACAGTTTCTTAAAATAAATAATATCATCAACAGATAATCACGCACAGAATAGCCTAATTTAACTTGGCAAAAAGATAAAATATTTTACATATTTTCTTTTTACACAGCTAAAAAAATGAATTCTGAAATGGTAAAATTCTGACACAGTTCAATTTTAATAAGGCAATTTAAATAGTGAATGCTGGCTATGAAATGCTGCATACCAGATATGGATACATGATCAGCCAAGGTATTTCTAAACAGAAATGCCATATATCATAGTATTGTCACAGTTCATTTCACCTCTCTGAGACATTCATCGCAGGAGCACAAGGACAGCTTATGACACCCCTATAGAGGAACTCCGGATGTCTCAAAGTGTATTCTTTCCTTTTGCCAGCTGAGGCCCAGAAGTCAGGCTGTGAAGACCATGCTCAGGAGGGCGGAGGAGACATTCAACTTAAGGTCTGGTGAGGTAACACTTGGGACAAACTCTTCCAACCATGCAACCAGAAAGACTGCGATAAAGAAGATAACCAGAACTGGAACCAGCAGTTCATATCCTGCTGCTGCAGTAAGAGGAACTCCACCCTATAAAAGGTATGTATTGGGCTGACGGTAGGCCTTGGCCCAGAGAGAAGGAGAAAGCCAAATTAAAAAGCATCTCTAGACCTATTGCAGTGTTTCTTAAACTTTTTTTCCTATCTTTTTGTTTCCAGTCTTGCCCCGCTTAATGTCTCTGAGATCCAGAATTGCCACAAACAGACATCCCCCTTGATCTGCCTTGGAGAATTAACGGTGACAGTCTAACCTTCAACCTTGGATAATCACCCCCGCAGGTCATAGTGGAGCAATGTAGGCTGCTTTAACTGCCCAGGTACTTTGCAAGCTGTATTGTGACCCTTTCCCATTGAATACAATGGTGAATCATGACTCTGCACAACCCAAAATCAGGCAACCTGTGACCCAAAAAAGAGTATAGTGTACTATAGTAAAAGAGTCGAGTACACTACGAGTACACTGCGAACATAAAAAACTCTAGTAAGCCATTATTATACCTTTAGTCTTGATTTTGGGATATAAAAAAATATATATATATTTTTATTATGAGAATGATTTAATAGTTGTACCACAAAATCGATCCAAGGTTGCAGGGTAAGGCTCAGTGGCCATGTTATATTTAGATATTCCATCAAAATGGTGAAAAGATAAAAAAAAAAAAAACAGGTTCATTGTGGATCTACAGTATGTGATCTATCATGGTCTAATAGTTAAAAAGTAACTTGCAAGGAGTTAACAAGGAGTGCAGGTGCCAAAAGAATAACTGCTGAAAGATTTACATACTACATCAATTAGCCTGTTAACTGCCAACCTCATAGTGCACTTCAGCAATCAGTGCTAATCATGACTGTGGAGGTTTGAGGTGAGCAAGCTGAGGATTTGAAAGGAGGAACCAGGGAAGTCTATGGAAGCCTGTATTTGCAGCCTAAGCAAATAACAACAATGAGATCCCTAGATGTGCAAGAGGTGGCCAGTTATCGATCTAGTGAAATGGGGATAGGAGCAAATGTGATGGTATCATCTGTTAAAAATAAATAGAGCCACAAAAAAAATAATTATAATAATAATAAAAAGCACACCAGTCAATATTTACTGGGGAGTGGGCTCCATGTTACAAGGTATGGAAGACTGGCTCTGTTTGACACATACTTTTTATAAAGTGTATCAAGCCGTGAGCATGATGTCATCATGAACTACAAATCTATATGTTTATCCTCTGTATGTTTTTATTAACATTTTTAGAGATTTTCAGAATATCTAATGACAAGTGGACATCAAAAGTATCCTTATTGAAAATATAAACTTTCAATTATGTAAAACATAAAATCAGGACAAATCACATTAGACCTTTTAACCTTTAGTAAATATATGTTACTGACAAAACATGTTAGTAAAAAAACCAAAATATAATTACAGTAATAGTAAGATATGGCTAAATAGTTTAGATGAATGTGTTATTCTACATGAGCAATTGCTTGAAGAAATACTCATGAACCTTTACAGAGTAAAGCATAAATGTAAATTATTTTGGTAAATGGAATTATGTAAAATACAAAAGAAAAGAGAAAATCACTTTCCAAAGTACATGTAATTTTAATTACTAGCCACATTACAGCCAAACTAACCAATCAGATTGCTCTGAGGGAGTGGAAACACAAACCTTAGTGTTTTATCATATAGTAGATATTTGAAGTATGTTTAAATGAAATATATTAAGAATGAAATGTGTTTTACTTTATATTGATTGTTCAATATGCAGTATTTTTGAATAGATCACCACATATTTAATTTCCTTATGGGACTCCAAGGCCAGCAGGTACCTATATTCCTGTAGTGCTAAGCTATTTACCCTTTTTGTATACTTTCTAAGATGTTCTTAAATAATAGATATAGTTTTTATGGTGTTTCTTACTTACTTCCTCTTCTTACATTATACCTTATGGTACTGGGGTCTTGAGCCATTAATTTTATTTTATTCTGTGCTGTGCTAGGATTGTTCCACAGTCAGCTCTTTCTGGCTGATTCTTTGATGTTTTCTTCCCATACACTTCTAGGTCATCTCTCAGGTCTGTTTCCTTCACCTTTATGGAATACTTTGCTTTATTTGTGCTTATATGAACATACCACTGTAGCTATTTTATTTCTATGATTTCTATGAGTAGTTACGTTTCCTGTTCTTATCTTGTGTCTTTTTGTTTTACCTACCATTCATCTCAAATACTTAATTTCAACTGTTTTTATTTTAGGTCTTGTTTATCCAGTTTTACTCAAGATTTTTCAACATGTCATATTATTGGTACATATATAGTTTTATGTAGATGTATTTTCACTTTTATGTATAACTAGCAGAATACCCGCGCTTCGCAGCGGAGAAGTAGTGTGTTAAAG
>JANRMT010062818.1:20516453-20536332 GCA_026402145.1 Polypterus bichir lapradei
TATATATATATATATATATATATATATATATGACAACAACACTCATATCAGTGACAAAACAATTACATTAACAATCATGTTACGTTATTTTTCAAATTTTTCCTTTTCTTTTTCATAACTTCTTTAACACACTTCTCCGCTGCAAAGCGCAGGTATTCTGCTAGTATATATATATATATATATATATATACAGTATATATATAAATATATATATCTATCTCTATATATATATATATCTATATGTAAAAGAAAATCCTGGAATGAAAAAGCCAGGTGAAGAGACGTGATCTTCTTGGAAGTTCTCAAAAGCCATTTTAAAGACCTGCGAGACAAAAAAGACTGACACAGGAGCGTCTCGCGGGGCCGTGGAACATAAGATTCTTGCAAGACACACCCTTCTTATCAAATAAGACCACGGACAGCCAGTAAAACATTCAGTCATGTGCCTTTAGCAAAGAAGAAAGAGCATCGTGGAGAAAAGACACCCAAGGAGCGATACATATGCAGAGAAAGGTACAGAATGTTAAAACAGTAACAGGCGAAAGTATTTTTGTGTCCTAGCCAAGCTGAAGCCTTTTTTGTTTTAAGTGACTGTTAGGTCTGCTCAAGGGAGGGCAGAGTACAGCACGGCATACTGATAGCTGGGTGCTGATTGATGCGGTATGGGGGAGGCGACACCCGTGGGAGGAGGGGTTGGAGAAGGTGCTAGAAAGTTGTGTTTGGGGTTACGCAGTCGGCGATTGTTAAAGTAGAACTTTTGTGACACTTTATTACGTCATTCGCTACAGTATCAAAAAAAAGATAGCACAGATTGCACTGACAAAAAACAAAAGGAAATTAGTTTAAGTCAGAGAATTTCAAAAACGGGGTTTAACTCAAATGCATCTGTTGGTTACTTTGCAAAAAAATTATTAACTGCTGAATGATGTGGATCGTTTTGTCTGTGCTGAAATTCCAAACAGAGAAACCTATCCTAAATTATGGTACAAAGTCATTAAACACAAGTCTCACAGACCTCATTTAAAAGATTCGGCATAGTGGGACACGAAAGATTCCAAATATTATTTTTATCGAAGTTCTGAAATAAAAGTGAAACTAATTAAATAGCAACGGGAGGGCAGAGTACAGCACGAAAGACTGATAGCTGGGTACTGATTGATGTAGTAAAGAGGAGGCGAGACCTGTGGGAGGAGGGGTTGGAGAGGGTGCTAGACAGTTGTGTTTGGGGTACGCAGTTGCCGATTGTTAAAGTAGAACATTTGTGCCACTTTATTACGTCAGTCGCCACAGTATCTTAAAAAAGATGGCACAGATCGCATTGACGCAAACAAAAGGAAATTAGTTGAAGTCAGAGAATTTCATACACGGGGTTTAACTCACATGCATTTATTGGTTACTTTGCAAAAAAAAATATTAACTGCTGATGATATGGATCATTTTGTCTGGGCTGAAATTCCAAAAAGAGAAACCTATCCTAAATTATGGTACAAAGTCATTAAACACAAGTCTCATTGACCTCATTTAAAAGAATTAGCATATTGGGACAGGAAAGATTCCAAATATTGGTTTTACAGAAGTTCTGAAATAAAAGTGAAACTAATGAAATAGCAACAATTCAAAGAAAAAAAAATCTTACAAGTGTGTATTCGGAAAACCAAACACGGGGGTTGGCGAGCGAAGTGAGCAGGGGGCGAAGCCCCCTAGTATATATATATACACATACATACTGTATATGAACGTCTGGTATACAATCAATCTCTGCCAAAATTTGCACACCTCCCTCATTTGATCAAAGGAAGACCATAGACTGTGCCTCAAGACAAAATTTTGATCCTAGGGATACCTTTGGGTGTTCTGTTTTTTGTTTTTTTTTTTCTTTTTACTACAGTTTGATCGGCAGTACCACCTGGTAGTTAAGAACAAGTGAAAGTCCAGGATATGCTAAAGCCAAACTAGCAGACAAACAGACCAGAGCTTAAAATTATTCATGCAATGCTGGATGTTGCTTATAGTTACAAAAATAACACAAAAAAATTGCTTTCATAAGTAAACACACAAGTAAAATTCCGTTACAATGAACTGTCTACAAGTTATGTTGACGAGAATTTTTCTCAGCATTTCCTTTCAATAAGATACTTTCAGGGTGTGAATGATGCCCAAACCCAATGGCTGAAGCACTACTGTGCAATTGGGTGGGAAGAACTCAACCCGAATATTATCTAAATGCAGAAGCCTGTTGTGGGCAGCACAGTTATCAATCAGAAGCTGAATCATCCTTTTCTTCTTCTTTGTGAGGTTTCTGAACTCTTTTGGGATCCCCCCCACCCAACGGGAATGTCACGCTGAAGTGCATCCTGAAGCACAATTGCGCCGTCTGTGGAAGATTGTTTGTCCGTTGCCAGGGCAGCACAACAGCAGGCTCACAACGCTGCAGTGAGGCACCACAGAAGCTAATTCTAAAAGATTGTTGGCGCACTATAAGTCCCTGTCTTGCACCCCAAAACACGAGGCTTAGTCTCAGTACTTTAGCAAAACCAGGTTTATTCAGCTTGAAACAGGAACAGCACGGTAATTTATTGTAGCGGGATCTGCCACTCTCCTATACTCAGACACAGCAGTCATGCAGGGTCGTGGCCAGGTTAGTGGCCATATAATACTGTTCCCTGCATCACCCATCAAGATCTTTTCTGTTTGCTTCGGTGAAGAGCTGCCCCAGAACTGTGAGCCTGCTGTTGACCTGTCAAGAGATAAATAGTCTTCCACAGATGCGGTGATCGCACTTCAGGACGCTCTTCGGTGTGTTGTCCAGTTGGAGGAGGTCCCAAGAGAGTTTAGAAACCTCAAAATTTCTTGAATGAATGCCACATTAATATGAATGTTTCTTGAACAAGCATCACTGAACCACATAAAAACTGCTTTTTTGGTGTCTTCAAATGCAGCAGTTTGCATTCATTTGCAACCCAAAATCTTTCTTCTTTTTTTGCTCGGCCTTTCAAGAAAGATGACAGTGTTGATGACGAAATTCCGAATTCACTGGCAACGTCTTTTTTCTTTTTCCCACAATCGAGAGCTGCAAAAATGTAATTTGTTTTTTAATATGAACTGTTATTGTTTTTTTCGTGTCTGACATTTCTATAGGAGGGTGACAATGAGTTAAATTCCAATGGATGTTTTCAAATGTTGACGAGCAATAAGCAAAAGGTATCACTGAAAACCACCAAAAACAAAAACAGCAAAAAAAAAACAGCACGAGGAAAGTTCAAAGAAAGAAAAAAAAATTACAATGTTTCTGTTTGGGGATTGTTGTGCACAACTGAGCTGCGACCATAGACCTAACTGCTCTGTGGATGATTCATTCAGGTATTTCAAGGTCACTTCATTGTAATGAAAGTATGTGTTGAATGTACTTCATAGTAACGAGATTTCTATAGACTCGAGTCATATGGGGAAACTGTCGGGACTGTAAAAATACTTCGTTGTAAGAAAAATTTTGTTGTAAAGATATTCGTTGTAACGGAATTTTACCTGTATTTAGTAAATGCACCTTTGGCAGCAATTCTAGCTTTGAGTCTGTGTGAATAGCTTTACACAGCTAGACGTTGCAACTTTCCCCATTCTTCTTTGCAAAACTGCTTATCCTCTGTCAGGTTACAAGGGGATCATGAATGAACAGCCATTTTCTATTCCAATCACAAATTCTCAATTGGATTGACATCTAGACCCTGATTTGGCCTCTCCAAGACATTAACATTATTGTTTTTAAGTCATTCCTATGTAGCTTTGGTTTTATGCTTCAGGATGTTGTGCTGCTGGAAAAGAAATTAAGTTTCCATCAGGTTTCCTCCAGGTATATCCCTATATTTTGCTTCATTCATGTCATTCTCCACCCTCACAAGCCTTCCAGGACCTGTAGAGAATCACACCCAGAGCATGATGCTGCCACCACCATGCTTCACAGTGAGGATGGAATGTTTTTCATAATATGCAGTTTTTGGCTTAAGTCGAGCATTTAGTCTTATAGCCAAAAAACTCAATTTTGGTCTCATCAGACCATAGAACCTTGTTCCAGCTAACTTCAGAGTCTCTTATGTGTCTTCTGGCAAAGCTGCTGCTGATGAAGCCCCCTTGGTTACTTGATACACAGTACAATGGTTACTATTTGACAGCTCTAGAGACAAGGCTTTAATTTCTAGGCCTTTATGTCTGTGTGGAGTTTGAACCTACCCATGACTATGTAATGGAAAACGTGCTTTTAGAAAATAGACAGATGATTTCTTTGCTGCTAAATTAAAAGTTTCACCCTCCTCCAAACCAGCTGCTATAGTTTTTAACTTACTTTGTTTAAAAGAAGGAATTGATTTGAATATCATATGATGTAGTGTGTGATAAAGAACTTGAATGAACTTTGATGAAGAATCTAATGGCTTTCTAATGTTGGCTTAAAATGAATTAGTTTGATTTAGACTTTAGTTTTTTCGGTTAGTCGTGCTTTGCATGATTGACATTATTTATATAAAAATAGGCAGCCACCTTGCCCAAAATTCGTTTCTGCCTTGTTCCTGATGCTGACACCTTTAAACACTGAATTGAGCAATTTTAGTAAAAAGGATGAAATTGTGGTGAAACCACATTCAGTAAATGCAACCAAAATTAAATTGATAGACAAAAAAAAAATTCAAATTTGGAGTAGAACTTCCACACTCCACCTGCCTTTGGATCAAGGACTTCCTGAGTGATCACACTTAGAGGGTTAGAGTGGACCCCTACTTCTCCACACCCATCAGCCTCAGCACTGGCTCCCCAAAGGGCTGTGTGCTGAGTCCCCTGCTCTATACCCTCTACACTCATGAAAGCATTCCTGCCCACTACAGTAACACCATTGTTAAGATTGCTAATGATACCACGGTAGTAGGGCTCATCTCTGGGGGGGATGAGTCCGCCCACAGGGATGAAGTGGAGTGGCTGACAACGTGGTGTAGGAATAACTTGCTCCTAAATACAGCCAAGACCAAGGAGCTCATCGTGTACTTCAGGAAGAAGGCAGACAACATCCAGCCACTCATCATCAATGGGGACTGTGTGGAGAGGGTCTCAGACTTCCGCTTCTTGGGAGTCACCATTAGGGAGGACTTGACCTGGGGAACACACACTGCTGAGGTAGTGAAGAAGGCCCAAAAGATACTCTACTTCCTGAGAGTGCTCAGAAAGAACAACATCCCTGAGAAACTGCTGGTGTCCTTTTACCGCTGCACAGTAGAGAGCATCCTGGTCTACTGTCTTTGTATGTGGTTCTCCAGCTGCACAGTAGCACAGAAGAAAGAGCTCCACAGGGTCATTAACGTCGCCCAGCGGATAGTCGGCTGTCCTCTCCCCTCACTAGAAGCACTACATAGTTCCTGTTGTCTCAGGAACGTCAAGAAAATTCTTCAGGACCCATCACACTCAGGACATACATTGTTTGAATGCCTGCCTTCAGGCAGATATTTCAGATCCATAAAGACTAAGACAAATAGACTGATAAACAGTTTCTATCCTTCAGCCATCACCATGCTGAATGCTGCTAAGTGGTCAATCTGACCGAGTGCACCTTCATTCTAAGTTAACATTAGATAAGGGACAAGTGCAATATAATGTATGTATGTATGTATGTATGTATGTATGTATGAGTGGAAAACATTGTCCTGCTGTTATGGACAATTTTGGATACTTATTTTATTCCCTTATTTTAGTTGTAACTTGAGTAATTGTGTTTTGTTTTTGTTTTTATTTTTATTTTATTTTTTTCTGCACCGGAAAATTGCACCTAAACATTTCGTTGTACAATGTCTCATTGCTACAATGACATTAAAGATTTTGATTGATTGATTTTGATTGATTGAGAACATAGTATTAAAATAAATTTAAATTAAAAGTAATATAACGCATATGCCAAACTACTCTGAGATTGTGTAATTTAGGTAAACTCTAAATTATTATGTTAAATGAAGAAGATGCTGAATCACAAAAATACACTTTACAAAAAGTTTTCCACATGTAGATTAGAAAAATGGGGAAAAGGCTTGACTACTGAACTTTTAAAGGAATTAACATGTCTCTGTGTGTATTACTGCAAGATCAGTGTCAGGATCTTTACATCAATTCTTGAACCTCATCTTGCATGTCTGTAAAGCCATAATGAAGCATTATTTTGGCAGGCTACAAAACCAGCATATTGTGTCAAAGTCCAATTTATGACACCATGAAAACTAGTCTATATAATGGTCAGATAATGCTCAAAAAAGAAGAAATGTACAAAGACAGTGGGGTTATAAAACATTTGAAGGCCTTACCAGCAGCACTGGGAAGAAGACAGGATTTAATCGTGGATGGAATATGTACACCCACTCCAGGAATTATCTGAAGGAAATGCAGGTACACATTGTATGACAGGAATGGTTCACAAAACTTTACAATATTGCAATAAAGATACACCTACAAATTATTTTTAAAATGATTAATTGTGTCATTAGACTATAGTGATCAAAGCCTATAAATTCAAATCACTGCACCCATACTTACAGTACTGTCAAACTAAAAAATACATTTCCATCAAACTCAGTTTAATAGTAATCTGTTTTTAATTCCTGAGAATATATAGCTTTGCAAAAACATTAAATAAACATTGGGTAGAATAAAATTTGCAGTAGATACAGCTTACAGGAGACAAATTGTGCAAAGCAAATTCATCTTTACCTGTAATCTTTAAAGCTGGCTGACCAAGCATACTTGATTTCCCAAACTCAGAGCTGGTGTCAGACATTGGTGTTACAGAAAATTTCATTAGTCTTTCTCATTTCAACCCCTCTGAACAAAAACTATTTTTTAGCCATTTTATGAAATACATCATGCACCTAAACAACTCAACATTGCCCATCTCAAGAAATCTCAGAAAAAGTTTTTAGTCAGAAAACAGCATAAATTATAAAGACAGAAACAGAGAGAATATAAAAAGTCAGCCATGATATATCGTCTTTGGTCAGATTATTACTATATAAAACAAGTAATCGTTGATAGTCATAGTATTTAACATGTTATGTATGCTGTATCTAAATGCTGACAATAGTATAAATTCCCAAATAAGGCATCTTCTTAATTACACAGGCTGACAATACTACTATAGAGTGACAATGCAATCACAGGTACCTTCCACCAGAATTTGTTGGGATGAGTATTTGGTTTTTATAACTGATCAATCCCAAGATCTCAACCCTAAAAAAGCAAGATATATTAGAATCTTGCAACCATGGAAATGGATTTCAGGTCATAATCAATACAGTGATAATTTGTCGAAGATGAATTTTACATACTTTCCTACGTGGTATCAGATAAGCTCAGAGGCACCCTAATTAGAGATGGTGTTCAGTAAGTATTGAGAAAACAGAGAGGGAATTCAAGACTTTGCCCATCTACAGTAAATTCTTATTTATTGCTTTTTAACAACAACTAAACTGCAAATTGCATGGCGGATGCATAGATCTTTTTTGCTCGCCAGTGAGAGTGAACAGGGAATCACATTAATCTTATTTTATAGAGTATTTTTTACAGATTGACCTTTTCTTTCAAATGTATATTGGCTTTGTATTTCAAAAAATGAAACACTTATTTTCTGTAGTTGTAGCTCCGTTTGTCCCAAACTACTAAAGTTCTGCAGCTTTTAGTTTGCTTCATAGGATGATTCTGGCAATAGTGTGACTCGTGTTTAAGTAATTCCACAGACCAAACATCTTCACTTTAAAAGTTTTAGTAAAAATTCCAAGCAAAACAATTCACACAAAAACAGAAAAAATGATATTGAAGAAAGGAAAAGTTCTTGTCTAAGAAAAGTTCTGTTTAAGGCTTATTTATCTTATTTTATTTATCTGTGTTTAGTCATACAGTCATATTACATGTAGAACATTAAGCATGGTCAGAAAACTATTTGCAAAAATCATAACAGTCTATGCTAGCAGTAAGACTATTTCCTAACTGCCTTAATTAACGCTCAGTTTAACAGATATAGTACAGGAAGTTCTTTTTCATGTTAACTCACAGGGGGTAAAAGACCATACCAGAATCTAAGTACCTATGAGACAATTATATTCTATTGAAATTAAGCAAACACTTATATAAATTTAACTTTAAACATTAACTTTCTAGGATTGACTCTTACAGTAATAAAATGCTTTGTACTGAGTTTTGTTTTTCACACTTTTCATGTAATCCTTAGAGTACCATGTTACAGAGAGTGTTTTACATTTTTATTATAATCAGATTGGTCTTTATAAAATGATATGGAATATTTCTGGAAAAGACTTTATGATTTAATTCATACAAGTATAGCTTTAAACATTTACCTTTTAAAATAAAATATTGACATTCTTGTTGTCATTTCCTAGGGATGTTCACATAGTGTACTTTACATCGATAGGTACTGTACACCTATGTCTGTGTTTATGAAAAGTGTAAATATTTATGAATTGATGCAGACGGGCTAAATTATATATCACTTTAATGGTTGGCAACTATATTATGCCCCAGTTTTATTTCTGTTCTGGACTATAGTCCTAAAATTTCATATTGCTGTTGTATACTCTCTCCCACCTTTACTGTTGTTATGATATGGAGTCCCAAACATAACAAGATAGGTGTGAGGCCTCCTAAAATGACCATAAAGGCAGGGCCACAAACTAAACAGCCTGTCCAAGGAGGCTCACCCTAAAATCCAGCTAGCCTTACAACTGCTAACTGGCAGCATTCAGGCCTAGCAGACTCCAAACGAAGCAAGCTGGCAAAATAACTGTAATGTCTCAGCCAGGGTTCCTCTCCTGGCAAGTTTAATGTCTCTTTTGTTGATTTTGTATTCTTTATGTTGATTATGTTAATGTAAATGTATTGATTATGTGCATTATTCTTTGTTTTTGATTTGTTTATATATGAAAACTGCTTATGTTATGGTCCATGTGTTTTTTGCGTTGTTCCCCAAGAGGCAGGGCCTCATGCCAATCATTGCCAGGAACTGCTCTGCGGAGGGTCCTGGTGGTTCATTTTAAACATGCCTGGGACTGGAGAGTTAATGTGTGTTTATTTGATTTATTGGGTTTCTAGATTTTTGAACCTCTGCTTTGTATTTGGATGATTCGTTAAATATGTATATTGGGCCTTGTTTGCTTTGGAGTGCCTTTGGTATTTGAGGCATCTCCTTTTTGCTTTTTATGCTCCTACAGAGATTCATTCTAGTTACAAACAGAATTGTGATGAATAAATCTTTAATTTATAAAGACTCTGAGTTTGCCCTATTACTACCTGGGGTTTAATGATGATAATCCCATCTATTGGGCATTTTTGGAAGTTTTTTTGGAACTATGTGCTTTATGACTTCTAGTTCACGATATTAACAAGTCCTAAATAAGGTCCCAATAAACTCCCATCTAAATCTGAAGGATAACTGTAAACCTTCAACTTGTATAAACATGACAAACACTCTTTATAAATAAATGATTTATTAGAAAAAATACAAGCAAAATTCTCAAGAGAGCAAAATTAAGTATTGTTGTGAAACTCAAGAGTTCCCAAGCACAAAGTCCTAAAACACTTCCGGCATACCCACTGGAGGGGGAAACTGTCAGTGACCTAGTAACAAGGGCAAACACAGTATCTTCACAAATAAAAACATTATCACAAAAACACAAAAATAATAAAAAGCTCTACAGAGCACAAAACACACAAAGGAATTACCTGGAAAGCAAAGACAATCCAAGGCAAACAAAGTCCCAATGTGAAGAGTGGCCAAGAACAGAGCAAAAAGGTAAAAGAAAAATCAATAAATTGTAAAATCACAAGGCACAGATTGAATTACAATAAACACCAACTCCCAACTGCAAGGGATTGTGGGTTACCCTGGCCATTATGGGGCTGAGGGCAGCACCTTGCAGTGATAGGCAGGTGGCCCTGGCTCTTTGGGGACCACTGACAAAACACAAGAAGCATAATGCAAAAATAAGAAATGAAGCAAATAGCAAAGAAAAGTAATATAAGCTTAAAACAAAGAAACACCAAAGGACAAAAAAGATATAAAACAAGTATATGAACTCCAGGCAGATGAGTAAACCTGGCTGAAATACAACACAATAAAACATAAAATACAGATAGATGCAGATCCTTACATAACAGCTGTTAGATATGAACAAATGGTTAAACAGGATCTCATTAAGCTTATTTTATCAGGGGGAACTCCAAAATAGGATGAAGCCATTTTTGCAGATGTTTTGACAGGTGGCCTGAAGACTGTATCAACTGCCATGATGGCTGTGTAGAATAAAAATAGGCCCAATGATACATAACATGTAACAGGAGGAAGTATACCTGAAATAAACATGCTCATCCAGAAATATTGCTAAACTTTCTACAAAACACTTTTGCAGAAAATAGACAACACAAGGAAATAATACTCAAAAAAAAAAGATAAAGAAGAGATAATATGAAAACTACAACTATGGTTAGATTTAGCTTGTCAATAGGAGTGTTGAACTGCAGGCTACCTAGTGAGTTGGCTCTTCTATGTGTCTACTTCCAAATACCACCAAAGCATTCCCATTATCACCTCCTCTCTTTTCTCTCATTTTTTCACATGACCCCCTCTTTTCTCTTTATCCGTCCAGAGAGCCTCTGTTGTGTCTGCTGCTTCTCCAGACTAAAAGATGTCTCACTGTTTCAAGGTAGCTTTAATTATCCTTTGAGGGTAAATCTGACCTAGCACAATAACCATTTACAAGTACAGAGGCTTTAAATAGCTTTAGTAGTGCAAATGCACCTTTGAATCACTGGTCCTTAAAGTTTTGAGTTATGGTATACTTACTTATGGTAGATAATTGTTCTTGATACAAATAAATGTACCTGTTTTTAGGTTGGGCAAAGTTGGTCTCAGCAATGTGAAAATACTGTATGATAAATGAAAGTTAGATCAGTGTCTTAGATAAAAGTTGAATATTATTGACTCTGACTAAACTAAAATTCAGGTTTTTAGAACATTAGAAAAATGTAGACAAGAACAGGCCATTCAGTCCAATAAAGCTCACAAGTCCTATCCAATGCATTCCTCTAAAATAACTTTTAGTAAAGTCAATTATCCCCTGTAGCCCTTGAATCAGCCTAGTGTCTTTTCTCTGGACTTTTTCCAGCACTTAAATTACTTTTTTGTGGACTGCAGACCAAAACTGCATGCAGTACTCCAGATGAAGTCTAACCAGTGTGTTATTATGCTTGAGCATAACCTCTTAAAATTAAGTGCACAGGACTGGTGAGCTTTGTTGGCTGAATAGCCTGTTCTCCTCTAGATTGTTCTAATGATCTTATTTCTAGATGTTTTGCAGTATGTATAGGAGAGCTACTGTATGATAAAAAAAATGTGATTTTAAAACCATTTATTCTTTCATTTATTTTCCATACCTACTTATTCCATGACAAGGAGCTGGAGCTATTCAACCTAAACGAGCAAGTTTTTATACTGTGGAAAGAAATCAGAAGATGCACAGAAACTACAAGCAAATGATTTTCACAGATGCTGAAACATAATTTGAACGCAGGACTTTGTAGCTGTGAGGCAGCAGGATTAACCACTGCACCATTATGTTGACTTATATTATTTTTGTTTTCCAAAATATTTTCAAAAAGAGACACTTTGTTTCCTTTTTCATAAAGAGGAAGGTTATTGATAAGGCTTTCTGATTACTGATTTGGGGATAAATCTTTAAGCTTGTTTAATACTGATTACTTGGTTTATATGTTTTGTCAGAATTAATATTTTAAAACTTTATTATCTTTGTTTGCAGCTTTGAAATGTATTCAAAGAGAGATCCTTGGGTGTTGGATGGCTGAAAAGTTAATACACTCAAACAATATATAATTCTAACAAAGTTTTTGTTGGCACAGTTTTTCTGTATGCTTCGCCATAGTGGTTGTTTTATAATGCCAAGTTCTCGTGATGTTGAATTTTACTAATATTTAGAGAGCACATTAACTCTGGGATTAATCTTTCAAATGAAAAATCTAATTTGATATTACTATGAATACAAATGACCAATACAGATGTTCTTGGCTTATTTTGAAAAATTCCGTGGAGAAGACATCATCATCTGGCTTATCCCATGAGTTTCTTGAATTTTCAACCCCTGAAGAACTTGAGACATGCAATATTTGGGTGTGTTTGCAGTTAATATTAGAGTGCTTTACCATAATAAATTCTTCTACTTCTTCTTGTCTTTTTATTGTTTAATAAATACACATATAAATGCAGAAGTATAAATACTTTATTTGAATTCTCAGGTTATCTTAATCCAATTCAGGGGAGTGGGTGGCCAGAGCCTGTCTCAGCAGCATTGGATACATAGGAAAGAATCAACCCTGGATGGTTTAACCAGTCCATTACAGCACCAACTTATAATGTGCAAACACAAACACACACGCACAAATGCACATGGCCAAATTTGGAATTTCAAGTTAACTTAACATGTCCATTTTTAGGTGACGTGGGAGGAAAAACTCTATAAGGCTAATGGCCAGGTATGGAATTTGAACCCAGGACACTGCATCAGTTAAGCTGCAGCACTAACCACTGTGTCACAGTGCCACCCAAAATTATTGTGAAATGTGGCTTTGTATTTACTATTATTGTATAGCTATTTAATGAATTTACTAGCTTAAATACATATTTGTAAATGGTATTATTTCTAAAAATATTTAATACATAAAGAAATGTAATTTTCCAAATAAATTCCTTTGAAAATAAACAAATGAAATGTGGTAAAATTGAAAGAATATTTCAACTTTAAACATGTAAAAGAAAAAAAATATATTAAGTGAAATAATACCACTCTGAGTTTAGCTTTTTGTTTCCTATTTCCCTGAACAATACTCTTATAGTAATACAAGCAATACAAACTGCCTAATCATTTTAAAGAATTTTACACTCAGTAAAATTCATAATACATGGTTAGGTTTTCAAGGATTTAATTTGGATAAAGAGATACTTCCTAGTTTCTCTATATAACTGCTTGAGGCATCACAGGTTGACTGATATCACTAGGTTTCTCACAGATGACTGTTAATGTTAGAATTTTTCTCAGTAACATTGAAATTGCTATTTTTCTGAAATGCATTTTTGGTCTACATCAAAATCAGTCAGGTTTAATATTTTAGAAAGTATAAATATTTTTTCCTGTCTTTGTTAGGTGCATTTACATATAAGCACCAATTGTGATAGCCCATGTCTGCCTGTGTCCATCTGTCACAGTTTACAAATTTCAAAATTTCCCATTGACAAGCACTGAGAAATTTGCAAGCTTGTGTATCTTAAAACAAAGAAACGTTTCATGCGACTTAGTATGAATTAATTTACTTGTTTATTCTGTATATGTTTCTCTTTTTTACCTCTGATAGCCACGGTGTTTAAAGGTGGCTTGCTGTCAGTGGCTGACTGCACATGCAAGAGATGGCAATCCTCCAATGGCAAGCTGAGATGGGCACGCGTGGGGAAAACCTCAACATGAGCAAGTTGTTTCTGCTTCATGAAGTGTTCCCTGTGGCTTGAGTGAAAACAGAAGAGTAGCAATGCACCAGCATTTCACTCCTCTGGATACTTTAAGTTGAGTATTGAGAAAGCGCTTCCTTCTGTAATATCACAAGATCAAACTGGATTTATTAAAGGCAGACACTACGCTTCTATAATATTGGTTTAATATAACTTAATCACTCATAAAATCAAACACATCAGAAAGCTTAACAACATTATTTCAAACTACTTCAAACTAGAATGTTGTACTCAACTGTAATTTCCTATACCTGAATTACATAGTATAATCTCTCAACTGAAACCCTCCACTTGCGTCCTTGACCCATTACCAACAAGGTTTTTCAAAGAAGTATCAGGCGTGCTAATTGACAATATTCTGGACATAGTTAATTCGTCATTAGATACGGGGGTCTTTCCAGACTGTCTTAAGACTGCTGTAGTTAAACCCCTGCTCAAGAAAAATAATCTTGACCCCTCTGCCTTTGAAAATTTTAGACCCATCTGTAACCTGCCCTTCTTAAGTAAAATTCTAGAGAAGGCAGTCATTTTGCAATTAAATGACCACCTCAATAAACATGCTATTCTTGATAAATTTCAGTCAGGCTTCAGAACAAATCACAGCACAGAAACTGCACTCATTAAAGTAGTAAATGACTTGCGGGTAAATGCAGACAGAGGCCATTTATCTGTTCTCATCCTCTTAGATCTGAGTGCTGCATTTGACACCATTGATCATAATATTCTTAAAAATCGCCTTAGTCAATGGGTGGGCCTCTCTGGCAGTGTCTTAAATTGGTTTGAATCCTACCTGGCAGGGAGAAAATTCTTTGTGAGTTGTGGTAATCAAATCTCAAAGACACATGATATCCGATATGGTGTTCCACAAGGCTCTATCCTGGGTCCGCTGCTTTTCTCAATCTATATGCTTCCGTTAGGTCAGATTATCTCAGGTTACAACGTGAGTTACCACAGCTATGCTGATGACACACAGCTGTACTTATCAATAGCACCTGATGACTCCGACTCTTTCGATACACTAACACAATGTCTTACTGGTATTTCTGAATGGATGAATAGTAATTTTCTCAAACTAAATAAAGAGAAAACTAAAATTTTAGTAATTGGCAATAATGGATTCAATGAGGTTATCAGAAATAAACTTGATGCACTAGGATTAAAAGTTAAGACGGAAGTAAAAAACTTAGGGGTAACCGTTGACTGTAATCTGAATTTTAAATCGCATATTCATCAGACCACTAGGACAGCATTTTTTCACTTAAGAAATATAGCAAAAGTTAGACCTCTTATATCATTGAAAGATGCTGAGAAATTAATTCACGCTTTTGTTTTCAGTAGATTAGATTACTGTAATGCACTCCTCTCCGGACTACCCAAAAAAGACATAAATCACTTGCAACGAGTGCAGAATGCAGCTGCTAGAATCCTAACTAGGAAAAGAAAATCCGAACACATTTCTCCAGTTTTGATGTCACTACACTGGTTGCCTGTGTCATTCAGGATTGACTTTAAAATACTGCTTATGGTTTATAAAGCCTTAAATAATCTCGCTCCATCTTATATATCGGAATGCCTGACACGTTATATTCCAAATCGTAACCTTAGATCTTCAAATGATGGTCTCCTTATAATTCCAAAAGCTAAACTTAAAAGAAGTGGTGAGGCGGCCTTCTGCTGTTATGCACCTAAAATCTGGAATAGCCTGCCAATAGGAATTCGCCAGGCTAATACAGTAGAGCACTTTAAAACACTGCTGAAAACACATTACTTTAACATGGCCTTTTTATAACTTCACTTTAACGTAATACTGATACTCTGTATGTTCAATTCTTCATAATAACTATTTACAGTGGATCCAAAATCCATACTGACCCCTACTCTCTCTTCTGCTTCTTTTTCCGGTTTCTTTGTGGTGGCGGCCTGCGCCACCACCACCTACCCAAAGCATCATGATGCTCCAACATTGATGGACTGAAAGTCAGAAGTCTACGTGACCATCATCATCAGGTCCTTCCTTGAAAACCCTAAATACAAAGAGGACTGTTTGATTTATGTTAGGTAGATTGCCCAGAGGCCATCGGACCTTACTTATCCTATGTTAATTAATGTTGACTTATGTTTATTTTTTATTGTGCCTTTTATTTTTCTATTCATTTTGTAAAGCACTTTGAGCTACATTTTTTTGTATGAAAATGTGCTATATAAATAAATGTTGATTGATTGATTGATTGATACGTCACTACTAGCACGTAGACTTATCTTGCTCAACTGGAAGAATCGCAGCCCACCTGTTATAACTCAGTGGGTTACTGATGTTCTATACTATTTGAAAATGAAAAAAAAATCTAACTTAGAGGATCTGTTCAAAACCTTTTAAAAATATGGCAAAATCTAATTAATACAATTTTAGAATAAGCATCTATATTGGGGAAAAAGATATTCTCCCTGCTTTGCTGCTTTTAAAAATTTGCTCTTGTTGTTGGCTCTTCTATCTTTCGCTTGGGTTGGGGTTGAATTCTGGCATGTTAAGTTTGACTTGATTGTATGTAATGTTATCTTCTTCAAAAATCAAATAAAGAAAATACTTATGAAACTCCAAAGTGAACAAAACCCCATGTAGCCCAAAACTAAACTCCCCCAAAGGAATGTATAAATAATAACACAATCAAAACTCCAACATCGACAGTTTAATTAAGAACTTGCGATCCTGTTCAAATTTAATACAATGAAAAATCAGACAGCACTGCCATTTATTTGTTTACACTTGAAACACTGTGTGGGCGCCTATGCATTCATTTGTGAAAGTGTTTTTTTTCTCGTACCCTCATCTCTCTCTAATGATGATGAGATAAAGCAAGCATTAAACAAATGAGAATGGGCTTCATGCGGGAGCTTACATGCTCCACAAGTGTCCTGGTTTGGGACTTTGAGAATCTGGTCACCCTATAATTTACCATCAGAGTCCCACATTCACATGGAATTCGTAATGGTCAGTCGCTGTAATAAAGTTGGCCTTTCACTTCTGTTATTCCTTAACATATGTCATAACTGAAAAGCTTTCCAGTTCTCATTTCATGACTAGTCAGACATGCTCATTCACAGAATAAATTATAAAGGGGTTTTATTTACTTATTTAGTTATGTTATTTGGCATGTGCAAATTGGCATTGTGCATGAATATGGAATGTGTGTGTGTGTGTGTACTTTTGTGTGTGCTTGTATGTGTGTTAGTGAGAGTGACTCCTGGCCCTGGCCTGTTTTCAGGCTTTTGCCCAGTCCTGGTGGGATAGCCTCTGACTCCCACAATCATGGAATTGATTGAGATAGTTCTAGAACCGACCTACTGAACTTAGTCCATTTAGGTCTCCAGTTCCTGCACAGTGCTCAAACACAATTGAATATTATGACATGAGTACATTTTCAAACTTGTTTTTAGCTCATATTGTTTTCAGCAGTACAGGTAATTGGACAATACACACAGTATGTTTTCAACAGCCAATATTCATATTACTAAATATTGATTTTATGTGACTGCCTTTCTTAGGTATTCCTATTTTCTGACATACCTAGCTGATTAGATTATGAATCTAGAGCTATAAAGTTTATTCTACTGAATAGGTTAACTAAAAGTTTTCAGTCTAGTGTATGTATAATTAACTTGCTAGTTACAGGCATGTTTTGTCACAGTTAAAGCTTTGTTCTGGTGTGTGATCAAATCATTGATGAAAAAGAGCGCATCAAGGTGGCATAAACAAATGGTGGCTGAGAATGCCCTTGCTATAGGCAGTTTTTTTGTATGCCAGGGAGATGTTAACAGAAACAATGTTTAAAAAAATCCTACATATAGAACTCTTTGTACCCGTGAGCCCTTCAACCTGAGAAGAGGAATAGGACATTAGGATTTTAGAAAAAAGGAGAAGAAGAGTGTTGAGGAGTTGTTGATTATCAATTTGTCAAGAAAATCAAGCAATAATAAATGACTATTCAAAGGGTAAACAATCAGCGTTTGTTTGCACACCAAGCAGGAGAGAATGTAAAAAAAAACATGCTTCACTACGGATGTTGGAAACCTGAGGCATGTTATGTGTATTATGTAGGAACTACAGTTTTTTTGTTTGTTCTTCTGGAACCATTCAGCAGTGCAGTCAGACTGTCAGAGGACACCCAGCATAACAATTTCAGTTAAATTCTTACCTTTGCCTTAGTTGTCCTTTTGTAACATATACCAACTACACGTCAGCTGGAGTTCCCTAGAGGCCCATTGCAGGTTGCAGGGGTTGTTACACATCTGGTGAACAGCAGGAAGACCATCTCTTTCAATCCAGTCCTCCCCCACCCCACTACCCCTTAAGCGTGTACTAAACAAATTAATCGCATCTCCTGGGAATGCTGCATCTTCATTTTTCTCTGTATTGCAGTGATATGGTTCACTTGTGCTTTGTCAACACCATGTCTGATTTTAGTAAAAACCTTATTTTATGTGTAAATACAGCATACTGTGTCAAAACAAGCAAGCAGCCTAAAGACTGTGATAAATTAAGTTCTCTTAGTGAAGTGTTACAATTATTGAGAGTTTAACAGAGCCTTCTGAGTATATAACAGTTCAACAACTTTTTATTTAGGTACAATTTTTCAGCAGCACAGTGGCATGATGGTTTGTTTTACACCTGGGCTTAATTTCCAAGTCTAGTCTGTGTCGGAGTGGAGTTTGCATATTCTCTTCATAATTGCAGAGTTTCTCTAAATATTCTGGTTTCCTCCCACATCCAAATATGTACGTTTAGTTATCTGGCAGGTTTCAATTGGTCTGGTATGAGTGAGTGTAACTGTGTCCCTGAGTGTGCCTTGAAATGGACTGGTTGATTGCTGCCTCATGTCAACTGCCAACTGGATATACTTTAAATCACTTTTAATGAAAACAATCATAAAAACAAAATTAATAAGTTGAAAAATATGAAAATGAGTAACTTGTTGGATTACTTCTATTTACTTTTCAAACTGAATTTGTTAATTTTCTGAAGATTAAGATGTTGACAAATGTTTTGCTAAGTACTGTACCCTATGATTTCATGTACTGTATTCCTTTATTTCGTTTAAGTTTTTTCACAGTGTAAACATGGTGGTGAAGTGGTTTGTGCTATGTTGTTCTCCACCTAGGTTTTCTCCAGGTATTTAAAATTTCTATTTTATCCCCAAACATACTGTACATGTTAGTATAGGTGAATTGACAACTCTTTAAAGTAGATTCACATCCAAGTCTAATTATTCATATAATAAAATATAAAGGAAAAAGACAGCCAGCCATTCCATTACAGGATGCTGTACTTCACATGAAGGCATGGGAAACGTATATGACACAGTAGCCATTGACTAAGTCATTGCTTAGATTGTTTAAAAAAGTTTATAGCATTTGCTTTTTTTCTTTATTTGTATTCTCACAGAAGCATGACACCTGAATTCATCTGTGAAGCGCACTCTCCACAACTTAATGACAGGGTAAAGAGAAACGGAAATGAGCTTTGTGGCAAACAGCTGCTAGTCCCAGTGTAATAGAGAAGAACAAAATTTTAAGATGTGACTAGGGGCTCTCTTAGAGCTAACCAACAGTGTGTACCACACTGTAAAATACAGAAAGTTACAAGGCTTACAAATCCAATTTTATGTACTATGTTATAATTTGTATGTTTCGTGCAGTGTACCCTTTGGCTTCGTAACACACAGTTTTAACAAGTTCTTAAATAGCAACACAACTGAAAGACTAATGGAGGAAAATATAGCAGATGATTGTACAGAGTTACATAAAATTAAAAAAAATAAACTAAATAAGTTCCAAGCTAGGACATGTAATGGCATTCTGTTCTCTTTGTAGATGCGGCTGATTAACTTGTCATAGTGCTGGTATGTTTTTCTGTGAAAAGGCACAATTTCGTAAACATGAATTAAATCCACTTCTTATACAATCATTGAGTGTAACATGACCTCTTAATTAGAGCTATCAGGTGCATAAAATATAAATGACATAACTATTTTTTTAAATAACACTAATGTTACATAATCCTTAAGAGTTACTTGTACTAGTGTCATTTAACCTATTATTATAACACCTGTCTGAGTTTTAATGTTTGTTTATAGCTCTTATAGTGGCATATGGCACTTCTGATGTATGATTTTTTTCTTACTTCTCTGTGCCTATCAGTTTAAAAAGAACTTTTTTGCTTTTATTGTACACTAGCAGAATACCCGCGCTTCGCAGCGGAGAAGTACTGTGTTAAAGAAG
>JANRMT010062818.1:20546332-20614250 GCA_026402145.1 Polypterus bichir lapradei
CTTTAACACACTACTTCTCCGCTGCGAAGCGCGGGTATTCTGCTAGTAATATATATACAGGTAAAATTCCGTTACAACGAATATCTTTACAACTAAATTTTCATTACAACAAAGTATTTTTATGGTCCCGACATGTTCCCCATATGACTAGAGTCTATAGAAATCTCGTTACTACGAAGTACATTCAGCAGATACTTTCATTACAACAAAGTGCACAAAAGACCTTGAAATGACTGAATGAATCAACCACAGAGCAGTTAGTTCTGTGGCCGCAGCTCAGTTGTGCACAACAATCCCCAAACAGAATCACTGTAATTTTTTTTTCTTTCTTTGAACTTTCCTCATACTGTTTTTTTTGCCTTTTTGTTTCCTGCGGTTTTCAGTGATACCTTTTGCTTATTGCTTGTCAACATTTGAAAAACATCCATTGGAATTTAACTTATTGTCACCCTCCAATAGAAACGGCACACACGAAAAATCGCTAACAGTTCATATTAGAAACAAAAACTTTACATTTTTGCAGCTCTCGATTGCGGCAAAAAGAAAAAAGATGTTGCCAGTGAATTCGGAATTTCATCATCGACAATGTCAACTTTCTCGAAAAATCTCAGGTTGCAAATGTATGTGCACTGCTGTATTTGAAGATGTCGAAAAAGCAGTTTTTATGTAGTTCAGTGATTCTCGTTCAAGAAACATTCCTATTAATTTCATTCAAGAAAATGTGAGGTTTGTAAAGTCTCTTGGGCCCTCCCCAACTAGATAGCACGCCGAAGAGCGTCCTGAAGTGCAATCTCCGCGTCTGTATGGGGCAACAGCAGGCTCACAGCTGTGCTGCGTCTTTCCGCCAAAGTAAACAGAAAAGATCTCAAAGGGTGATACAAGGTTAGGACCACGTACGTTGTAAATGCAGATAACAGGATTACTTGGTCACTGACCTGGCCACAACCCTGCCTGACTGCTGTGTCTGTGTATAGCAAAGTGGCAGATCATGGTACAATAAATAACTGTGCTGTTCCTGTTTCAAGTTGAATAAAGCTGGTTTTGTTAAAGTACTGAGACTAAACCTCGTGTTTTGGGGTGCAAGGCAGGGACTTATAGCACAATCCCAATCTTTTATGATTTGCTTCTGTGGCGCTTCACTGCAGCGCTGTGAGCCTGCTGTTACCCTGCCCCAGCAACAGACAAACAATCTTCCACAGACGCTGCAATCGTGCTTTGGGATGCACGCTTCAGCTTGTCGCTCCCGTTGGGTGGGGAGTGGGGGGGGAATCCCAAAAGTGTTCAGAAACCTCACACTATGAAGAAAAAGAAAAGGATGATTCGGCTTCTGATTGATAACTGTGCTGCCCAAAGCATGTTTCCACATTTAGATAATGTTCGTGTTGAATTCCTCCCACCCAATTGCACAGCAGTGCTCCAGCCATTGGATTTGGGCATCATTCACACCCTGAAGGTATATTATGGCAAGGAAATGCTGAGAAAAATTCTCGTCAACATAACTTGTAGGCAGGAGGAGATTAAAATTAACACGAAAGAAGCTGTTGAAATGATTGCAAACGCCTGGACACAAGTTAAAGAAAGCACTATAGTAACAAATACAGGATCTCATTACAACGAAATTTTCGTTACAACAGAATTTTACCTATATATATATATATATATATATATATATATATATATATATATATATAGTGTTGTGCATGTTTACACCTCACAAGAACTAGCTCAAAGTTCAGTTCACACAGATTAAAAAGAATAAATTCACGTTCATAGTTCACCATTTCAATTCTGAACTAGTTCATTTTGTATTTTTTAAGGAGTGAGTATAAATGAGCCATGAGTTTACTTTTTTCAATTTTTCATACCTTATTATTAGGCTATTACAGTGTTCTTGAATAAAATACAATAATAATGAAGACTTTTTTATTTAAATACACTTTATTGAGTTATACCCAGCAACAAACACATATATCCACATATGCTAATATACTCCTAGTCAAAAAAGAAATTGAATAAATGCAAGTATACATATAAATTACACAAAACTAACTTATTACGCTGCCGGTCAAAATTCGCATCACATATTGTATGTCCAACAGGGAAAAATATAAAGTTGCCTCAAGAAGTACAATGTTTTCCTAAAAGTGAAAGCAGAGTATGTTCGTGTCAGCGTGCACAGCTTAAGCACAAGCAGGCAGACACGTGATTTTACGTGATTTTTTTCTGAATACAAATAAATGGCAAAAAATTCGTACAAAATAAATATTCGTAAAAATCTACTTTTGGGCTTTCCGAATTCAATACATTTTATTTTTGTATAGCCCAAAATCACTCAGTAAGTGCCGCAATGGGCTTTAACAGGCCCTGCCTCTTGGCAGACCCCCAGCCTTGACTCTCTAAGAAGACAAGGAAAAACTCCCAAAAAAACCTTGTAGGGAAATATGGAAGAAACCTCGTCAAAGGCAGTTCAAAGAGAGACCCCTTTCCAGGTAGGTTGGGCGTGCAGTGGGTGTCAAAAGAAGGGGGTCAATACAATACAATACAATGCACAAAACAGAACAAATCCTCAATACAGTATAAAAATTAAAATTTTAGAAGCATGGAGCAGAATTTAACAGTAGATGATATCATATAATAAGATTTGGATATTTTTAGAGTCCTGGAGACCTTAACCATCAAGCTGCCTCCCCCATTTGGCCATTCCACGGCAGAAACAGTGCTGTGCCAGCCAATCCTATGAAAGGACCCCTCTTTCCCACAATACCTGAGATCCTCCATCAGGGATGACTTTACCATAGGCAGGCAAAACAACTTGGCATGTGGGCCATGGCACCAAGTGCCACATTTGAGTACCGAGAAGAGAAACAGAATAGGTGAAGGTTAGTATCCAATTATAACTATCATGTTACTTATGTTTTAGTGCTAATTACTAACAACAGAGATGCAGTCTGTAGGGAAATATGGAAGAAACCTCGTCAAAGGCAGTTCAAAGAGAGACCCCTTTCCAGGTAGGTTGGGCGTGCAGTGGGTTGCAGTACAGTTAATCAGCAGCTCTAGTCAGGATATGCTAAACTGAAATAGTGAGTCTTCAGCCGAGATTTAAAAGCTGAGACCAAAGGGGCATCTCTTATTGTAGCAGGCAGACCATTCCACAGTTTAGGGGCACTGTAACTAAAAGCTCGACCTCCCACTGTTATTTTATTAATCCTTGGAATCATAAGCAGACCGGCATCTTGAGATCTTAATGTGCGCTCAGGTTTGTAAGTCATGATAAGTTCAGACAAGTAAGCCGGACCTTGGCCGTTTAATGCTTTATATGTTAAAAGGAGGATTTTGAAATCTGCCCTAAACTTAACCGGGAGCCAGTGTAAGGATTTAAGAACTGGAGTTATGTGTTCGTATTTTTTTGTTCTTTTAATAATTCTTGCAGCAGCATTTTGGATTAACTGGAGGCTGTATAGAGAACAGTTTGAACAGCCAGTGAACACCACATTGCAGTAGTCAGTCCTACTAGAGATAAATGCATGAATTAATTTCTCACAATCCTGTTTATTTAGAAAGCACCTTAATTACCTAACATTTTTAAGATGGAAGAAACCTGTTTTGGACAACTTTGTAATATGCATTTTAAATGACATGCTAGAGTCAAAGATAACTCCTAGATTGCGGGCTGATTCAGTAAAATTAATTGGGATTCCAAATGAGTTAAATGATGACAGAATATTGTTGTGATCAGCATCATTCCCTCCAACAATTAACATCTCTGTTTTATCTGTGTTTAAAGACAAGTAGTTCTCATTCATCCACTCCTTTAATTCACTAACACAACTAATTAAAGACAACATCGGAGAAACTTCATTTGATTTAAATGAAAGGTATAACTGGGTGTCATCTGCATACGAGTGAAAATTAACATTATGTTTCCTAATGATAGATCCCAGTGGAAGCATGTAAAGTGAAAACAGTAAAGATTCCAGTACTGAGCCCTGTGGGACACCATATTTAACTTCTGTGTATAATGATGTAGGACTGTCAGCACATTTGTGTACATATTGGAATCGATTTGATAAATAAGAACTAAACCAAGCGAGCATGTGGCCTGTAAGCCCAACATCATTTTCTAGCCTTTGCAGTAAAATAGAATGGTCAATGGTGTCAAATGCTGCACTTAAGTCCAACAACTTAGCTACAGTGGAGTTTCCTTCATCAGCGGATATCAAAATGTCGTTTACAACCCAAGTTAGTGCCGTTTCTGTACTATGACCAGTGCGAAAACCAGACTGGAATTTCTCAAATAAATTGTAATGCGTAAGGTGTGACTGAAGCTGACTGGCGACTACTTTTTCTAGTATTTTAGAGAGAAATGGTAAATTTGAAATAGGCCTATAATTATTTAGTATGTGTGGTTCTAGGTCTGACTTTTTAAGTAATGGTTTAATGACTGACACTTTTAGTGTATCAGGTACTGTGCCATGCAATAATGAACTATTGATAATGTTTAGAATAGGCGCTGCAAGAACATCCATTGCACTTTTTACTAGTTTTGTTGGCACTGGATCTAGGGAACAAGTAGTGGGCTTCATTTTAGAAATTAAAGTTAAGACTTCCTGCTCAGTTACGGGATTAAAATTATTAAAGTGCTGAATGCAATGTGAGACAGGGTCTGCTAAGCTAGTATTTGGTTTGTACTGTGATGCTGAGATCTGGAATCTTATATTTTTAATTTTCTCATTGAAGAAGTTCATAAAATCTGTACTGCTAACGTCTGTTGGTATTTTGCACTGTAGATCTGAATTCCCATTTGTTAATTTAGTCACTGTTCTAAACAGTACCCGAGGATTTTTATTATTGCTATCTATTAATGTAGAATAGTATTCTGAGTGAGATTTAAAGAGGACTTTTTTATATTTATTAACACTCTCTGTACATGCAATTTGAAAGACATGTAGTTTTGTTGTTCTCCATTTGCGCTCCAGTTTTCGACACTCTAATTTATGAGTGCGAGTGTTTTCATTAAACCAGGGAGAGTTTCTATGTACTTTGATCAGTTTTGTTTTAAGGGGAGCCACTGTGTCCAGAGCATCTCTCAAGGTCACATTATAATGTGATGTTATCTGATCTAAATTGTATTCCACGCTTACATTTGATGTTAACTGATCTAAATGGTTTTCCGTAATTACACTCGATTTACTCAAAGTATCTATATTTTGAAGCAGAATTACAATCTATATGTTGCACTGTCTTTGTTTTAATCTGTGAGTACGTTGGCAAGGGCAGGACTAAATCAAATGTAATTAAGTAGTGATCGGAAATAACTTAACTTAATGAAGTAATATTTAAATTTTGAATTTCAACTTTATAAGTTATAATTAAATCTAATGTGTGGTTATGATTATGAGTTGGACCTTTGACAATCTGACAAAATCCTACTGAATTTAACAAATAAGTAAAAAATTTGCTAAAAGTGTCAGTTTCCACATCAATGTGTACATTAAAATCCCCCATCAGTACCACGTGATCATAATTTATAGCCAAATCAGATAATAGGTTGCTAAATTCAGTCATGAACAATGAATATGGCCCTGGTGGTCTGTAGGCTAGCACTATAATTGTGTTGGAATCTGTTTTAACATTTAAAATGAATGCCTCAAAGGTTGTAAAGTTGCCTAAATTTTTAGTAGTGATTTGCATTTTGTTACAATGAATTATTCCAAGTCTTCCTCCTTGACCAGAATTTCTAGACTTATGAAGGAAAAAGTATCCATCTGGTGATGCCTCAGCTAGGGGAACAGTGTCACATTTACTAAGCCAGGTTTCAATGAGAAGACACAGATCAGATTTTGTACTTTATATAATATCATTTGCCAAAACAGCTTTAGTGCCAAGAGAGCGAATGTTCAATAAGCAGCATTTAAAACTGCATGGTTCTTTCTGAACTGGTGATATATTTTTTGTTTTAATTTGAAGTAAATTTCTATTACAGATATCCCTGGTGGAGGGTCTGGTTTTATCCCTTGGTCTAATTATACAGCTTATTTTTTGGTTATCAATTAATTTAAGGTTTGTATCAAGACTAAATTTACTGGATGCCCCATGACAAGGGTTTTGGGTAACAGCTTCAGGAAAATAACAGGTTGATAAACAACAGCCTGTGATTTAAGATCACATGACTGCAGCCTGGATGGTGCTCTGATCAGTCAACCAGGCAGTTTTGCTGCCATATTTTGGGATAATACATAAGATCCCCTCCAGTTAGGATGAAGACCATCTCTTCTGAAAAATCCAGGCCTTTCCCAAAAATCATCCCAATTGTTCACAAACGCTATGCTTTTATTTGCACACCAGGTTTCTAGCCATCAGTGGAGGGAATGCAATCTGCTATAAATCACATCCCCTCTATAAAATCTTGGTAAAGTGCCAGATACAACTAAATTCCGACATTTTCTTTTAGCTTTGATGCATAGAGAGATGAAGTTCCTCTTTAATACCTCAGATTGCTGTAAATAAATATCATTAGTGCCGACATGCAGCAATAAGGTATATACTTCATCATCGGCGACACGGTCCAATGTGGCCTCTATGCCAGAAATCTTGGCCCCTGCGAGGCACTTAACATTAACTGCTGGTTTAACATAGTTTGGAATTCTAACATTCCGCACTATAGAATCGCCAATTATGAGCACTTTCTTATTCTTAGTTTCCATAGGCGCGCTGCGGTGTGCTGAGAATCTGTTCTGGGTCCGAATTGGTGACCTGGGTGCCGGGGGAGTACATTTTGGATTCTTAGACCCCCGTCTTACTGTTACCCACTCACCCTGTGGCTGAATTGGTGCTGCTGACTTCGGCCGCGCATTGACTACAGTGGGACCTGGAGAGACTGAAGCCGAATAATGTCTAAACAAACCGAGTCGATCCAATTTTCAGTTTGCCTAATCGCTATCAGATTCCTAACGCGGTTCTCCAATTCGCATATTTTCCCAACCAACTCTAAATTAACTAAACACTTTTGGCAGGTGAAGCTGTCTACACTGTCGGCCGGAAAACTTGAACTGTACATGCTGCAGGACACACAACATATAAACGTGCCCTCAACGGGCAGAGAACAGATAGAACTTACGTTTAGTGTTAATGTCATCTTCTCCCTTTTTTGTAGTAACTTAAGTGCTTTCCACGTTCAGCTGAATCACTAAGAGACCATCGACTTTAAGTTTCCACCACCCGCTAAGCGATCGACTTTAATTTCTCACTGCCCATTATTTCTACTGGTCAGCTGCCGGTTTTACTTCAGATGAACTTGCTCGGGTGTTTGTGAAGGGCTATGTGCCTATGGGAGACGCCGCCGCTCTGTGCTTCCGCTCGCTGCTCCAGTCTGTGCTTCCGCTCTCTGCTCTAGTCTATGCTTCCGCTCGCTCTACCGTATTTAGATTTGTCTCCACCCCTACATTACAGGTTAAGGCAAAGCATTTAATCTGAATCTAAACCAGATCCAGAATGTCACATAAAATTGAACTAGCTCACGTTCAAGTTCTTCACTTAGAAAAATGAGTTTGTTCAATGAACGCGCTCTTTTGAACTAGTTCATGCACAACACTGTGTGTGTATATATATATATATTGTCACACATGTGCAAATGGGAGGCAGCTAAAGGGCTTGAGTAAGGACAGTTCCAAGACATACCGGGATGTGGCAGGGTGCACTGACTCTTTTTCTCCCTTGCCTGCAGACCATTCCCGGGAGATTCCACCTGGTCCTCTTGACGTCACTTCCGGGACCGAGCCAATGGAAGGAGACCTTGCCTGCTCCGGCCCCTGTGATGTCACGTCCGGTCTCACACCTTCGGCAGAAGACCTACAAGAGCCCGACCCCTTTGACTTCACTTCCTGTCTTCCCCTTTAAAAGCCTCCACCTTTTCCCTAATCCTTCAGTTCTGTTTTGGACTCGGTTTTGTGCACATCAGTGCTGTATCTATCAAAAGCTACTTTGCAGCCAGGAAACCAGATTATATGGGTGGCTGCCCCAAACCTTTATATGACTCTGTCTCGTGTTTGTGACAATATATATTGTGGCAGATGCCTGAGGCGACGACCCGGCCGGGACGCCTTGGAGGACCGGAAGAGGACGTGCGCTCATCTCAGACCACGTGGGGGCAGGCACCCTGGTTGCTATAGGGACCACGGGCACAGAGCTTTGTAGCTCAACCCTGTAGGGGCCCGTGGTCACCGCCAGGGGGTGACCCGGTGCCTGGAGTGCCCTGGACCTCAGCACTTCCGCCACACCAGGAAGTGCTGGGGGGAAGAGGACTTTGGACACCTGGAGGGCTTCCGGGTGCACAGCCAGCACTTCCGCCACACTGGGGAGTGTCCGCGGAGAAGTGCTGGGAAGCACCTGGAGCCCATCCGGGCTTGTATAAAAGGGGCCGGCTTCCTTCTTTCGAAGACTGGAGTCGGGTGGAAGGGGATGAGAGTTATGTTGGAGAGGAGTGGAGGTGGCCTGAAGGAAAGAGGCACTGGAGAGAGAGGTCTGGACTTTTGGGGATTGGTGCAGAGGCACTGGGTTGTGCATGAACTGAAACTGTAAATAGTGTAAATAAATATGTGTGTGTTGGGTGACCAAACGTTGTCCGTCTGTCTGTGTCCGAGGCTTGTCTCACAATGTATATATATATATATATATATATATATATACAGTATTGAATACTTGCAATAGTATAATTTGGGAAGTATCTGCTTACATTGGTTTACAGAAACAAAATTTAGCTTTATAAGATATATTTAGCTGATACCAAAATACAGGGTTACTTACAAGATTTTCGGCAAACAGGAGACCTCAGCCTTATGGAGTAATTAACCTGAAAATCATGATGACTTAGACCAATAGGCCAAACACCTACTGTACTCCAGAGTGCATTACTATACAGTACAATACAAACTGGTGTCCATAACTGTGGTATAATCATACTGATATGAAAGACTCTTAACAGGTCTTGATCAGATGCAGTTAGGGCATCAAAAGCAGAATACAGTGCAAAGGCAGAGAAGGAGCAAGGATTAGCCACATATATATGGTTACACACAAGCGCTTAGGGAACACCTTCGAAGTTCCTGCAAGGTAAGCAATTCCAGAGAAGGTGTTGTTGCTAATCTTCCTTACCAACTCCAGAACACCTCAACGTAGAAAATCGCACTACCCACATTAAAGTATTGCAATGTCCTGTACGTTCATTCCCAAAATACTGACTGGACACACAGGCTTTTTGGTGCGGCAAAAGACACATAAACCAGTTCCTTGGTTTTGCTGATGGTTAGTTATAGACAATACTTTCTATTCCAAGTTCTATTCAAAGTTCTCCACCTTACTCGTATACTCTTATAAATTTTGCACATGTGGGGTATGCTGAAAATATACATCTATACTCATATCAAATTTAGATCAGTTGAAAAATTAATCTGAGCAGTCCAAAAATAAATGGGAATGTTAAACTGGGGTTCCATTGCAAAGGTTTTTTTCAGGGAGGGTTCCATACCTCCGCTATTGTGGTGGAGCCCATGGGTTGTGCACTATGCAAGTGCATCACAATATAGTATAAAATTCTCAAACCCCCTTAATCATTTCAGAATCATGGTGGGTAGATCCTATCTGATTATATAAAATAAACTTTGATTGATTGATTACTGGGGCAGCATTGTTTTCTTTTGGTTTACGCTGCTGCCTCTCAACTCTAGGAGACTGGCATCAAATCACATTCTTGGTCACTGTCTCTGTGACATTTACATGTTATGTTAGACCACAAATTCTAAATTGTCTGATATAAATAAGTATGGGTGTGTGTATCAGTGATAGCCCACTAATGATGTGGACCACTCTGGATTGATTGTCAACTTACACCCCTTTTCAGGAGAGGCTCTGGCCCCTGTGACCTTGACATTGACAAAACAGGTACAGAAAATGGATGGATGACTGATTACATAAGTCACAAAACCTGCAGAAGAAAAGTAAATTAAAAGTATAACAAATAAGTGCTGCGGTGGGCTGGCGCCCTACCCAGGATTTGTTCCTGCCTTGCGCCCTGTGTTGGCTGGGATTGGATCCAGCAGAGCCCCGTGACCCTGTGTTAGGATATAGCGGGTTGGAGAATGACTGACTGACTGACTGACAAATAAGTGTATGCCGAGTAAGTGAGGAAATATGGGGAGAGAAGCAGAGATTAGACAATCATTCTGTCCTTTTCAGTCCAGCACTCCAATAACATACTGTAAAATTAAATGAAAACACCTAAGTCGTCTTTGTGAAATTCCTGTTTATTGTGAAATGTTGTTATTATATCTAGTACTGTAGTGTTCATCTAATTGCACCATGGCATTGAGTGATTAGTGAGTGGAGCTTGAAAATGCACATTCTGATATTCTGCATATCCTTTTACTGGGTTCAAGAATGGTAATCATCTTGTAACAGCTTCTGAAATCAACTCAACAGATAAATATACTATACAGATAACCACAAAGTGCCTCTGGACATTTTTCTTTTTTGTTCATTTCTATGACCTAAACCAATTTACATGCTCTTGTCCCACCAGATGTCTCAAGGCTGTCATTAAAAACTATTGCCAAGCCTACACCCCCCAACCCATCGTTATTCTAAGACTCTGCTGTGCGGATGTCTTCCTCCCTCCTTCTCGCTGCAAATCACTCACCATATCATTTCACTTCTGCGCCACTTTAATTTTGCACACTTCTTACTGTCCTCCAAGTCACTGGGAAGGTAAAGTTAATAGTCATTGCAGCCTTCATCCTTGCCCATGGTGCTTACTGGCTTCAAGATGTCACACTTTTCATCATGGTACTACCTGTTCATTCTCCATTTAAATGATGGGAGTGTTCACCATAGAAAGATTTTATGAGAAAGAAAATTAAGAAAATTTGAAACATCTGACTATGAAAGCTGCCAGAGGGCAAAGCAATCTTTTATGAGATCTTGCCAGTAATGTTACCTAACATTTGTAGCCCTAAGGCAGCACAATTACTAGGTCCTTTAAATACATTCATATCTATCAACAGTAAGAAATTTATAGCTGTTTTCATTGGTTTAAATGTCAAATTCTCTGTTTTAAATCCTAAGACACCAGCCCCCATAGAAGTGCTGTTTTGCTATTGCTATGGATGCATCTCTAAGGAGTTACAGTATGGTGAGAATTGAGTGTCTAGCATCCCAAATGTTTAATCCTTACGTTAAGAGTCTGTAGGAAACTTGAACATTTGATGCTTTTTATTATCTTTCTTATGAATCTAACAAATGTTCTAGCTGGGTGTTACACATTCAAAACAAAACAGAGAATAGAAAGTTTTAGAGCAGACATTGAAAGAGTGTTCACAATACCAGAATATATTTTTCAACAAGCTGAAAGTTGAGAAAATTAGTAGATGTATTGCAAAGTAGGATGGAATTTTAGTAATATAATTGATCACACAAAATGCAAGACGTAAATGAACAATGCTAATGTGGGGTCCATTAGTTTTAAATAAAAGACTAACAGTGACATAGTATACTTTTGCAAGCAGCTGCCAAGTTTGAGTTTAATTTATAAGCCTAATAAATCTGAAAAAAACATTAAGCCCCAGGCGAGGTCAAGACACCAGAATCCATCTTTAGAAAGGACTTTTGTTGCATTTCCTGTGTCAGACACTATCCTTGACCTCTAAACTGTGAGACTGGATATTTTTTCAAAGTATATAGCGGAGACATTATTTTTGGATCATCTTACGAAGCGAGTATAATATCATCATGTAGACATTAACTATTAAATAGTCATCTTTGTATTCGCTTAAGAACAAAAAAATCGGAGCTCTTCTTGCATAGATCCTTTGAATATTAATTATAAAACATTATTTTTATTTTTATATAAGAACTTATCTTTCTAAATGCTTTAAGTCCAAACCACGTGTTTTTTAATGCTTTCTTTTACAAACCATACCTTCATTGTTACTTTTTATAAACTTTTTAAACCTTGTAAAATTGGATAGATGAATGAATAGGTCAGTATAACCATCAGTATAACGAACAATTTTTTCGTATTCGACAAAATAAGCTCTCATGTCTATTTTCAAGTGATCAATAAAACTACAAAATACCAATGCAAAAATGCTAAGTGCCAAATAAGTCTCTAAGCTGGCAATTTGTGGAATATTTCAAGGATGTTGCAGTGGTGATCTGTTGTCTGTGTGCTACCTTAGGGCTTATTTACCACTCTGAGAAAAGTCATGCAGAATGGTGATTTCCAATAAACTAACACCACTATGCAGTTTTGCAAAGGTTGAATTGCCATCTTTTGTTTATTGTTTTGCCTACAATCAAAGGATCGTTTTTTTTTACCCCTTTTCAGTGTCTACATATTCTAAATTTCGTTTGCCTGAAGATAATGAATCACATCGCATAATCCAGGAAAACAATTATTGTTATCAAAGCTCATTTTTCATTTGAAATTCATAATCATTTTGGAAACATTTATCAAGGGAAGCTCTGACAGCACAAGCACGATGCTGTCCTTGTGTGCACACTCAGAACATTCATGCATATGTAACAGTGATAGATTATTATCACAAAATATGAGTATTTCATTTATGCTGTTAGATGGAAAACAAAAAAGTGTCAGAGCAGAGAAAGGAAGTGATTTGACTTAGCCTGAAGTAACAGGACAGGCAGCTGCAGGTGCAGATTAGGGCAACAGAAAGTTATGACAAATGAAGAAAGGCAGCTTGAAGTCTTCTTTCCCTGTCTGGTATTATTCTGCTGAACATGATGTCTTTAATATCATATTTTCTTAAGGGAATTACAGAAATATTGGCAGCACATTCAGCTGAGCATCCGTCCAAGCATAATTTACTGGGTTTCATTATAGGAGGAATAATCAACTATAAATTTAAATTTACATTCTATGTAGAGATGAAGACCATTGTGATAATACAGTACAAATGGTCACAAGATGTTTCCAGGCATGTATGGAATTATTTACCAGATAACAATTTAATATACAGGTATATGTTAAGTTCTGTGTACTGTGTTTAACAACAGAATGGAACTGTTTCTCGTGGTATCGCAGACTCAATTTATTATGTAAAACCTGTGACATTATGATACATAAAACAGGAAAAAGGTTGGTGGTCCAGCCAGGTTGCCTCAATGAATCATGGGAAATATGAAGTAGAACAGTTGTACTAAAGAAAAAATAATCTTTGGGCTTCACAGCCAGGTTTCTTCATAAAACAAGTTAGCTGTCTCAGAATGGTCTCTACTTCTTGACTACTTGAACAATACTTTGGTGTCGAGTTCCTTTTAAAAGGTGAGGGAAGAGGCTTATCCTTTGCAGGCAGGGCAGAAGTTTCTTCAGATGTCTTTGAGCATGTTCTCCTCCACTGTGAAGTCCAAAAAGGCAACTTCATTACAGATTATGTCATTCATCCATGGCATTCAACCCATTCTATCCAAGTCCACATTAGACACTCTCTATGTTCATATGTTCAACAAAGCATATAAGAGGAAAACTGTGAATACAGAGAATGCAGTTCCATTTTATAGGGACCCTCCTAAAAAAGATGTCATTTTACATTTATAATGGAGGTTTTTTCCATTTTCCACTCAGATTTTTGTGGAGACTACTCAAGTGTGAAGCAGGTGATTGTGTTCAGTTGACTTTTCTCCTGATTTGTGCCAAAGAAACAAAATGGAAACAGCCCAACTATATTCCATGGAATCAGAGAGATAAGAAGTCATCAAAATGGGATGAACTTAATGTAAATTAAAGGATAAGTTTGATATTTTTTCAAATTTAAGTTATTTCTTCACATGATATATATTAATTTGCCACATGTTTATAAATTTTCGCCAATTTACTATTGTATTATTTGTCCATGCATCTGTCAGTAGTTACACTGGCAAAACATAACCACTGCAGAAACTGAACTACAGAACCCGAACCAGAAGTAGGGTTATAATCAGAAGATAGCTTGGTGCTAAGGTCTTGTTAAATTGTCATAACTCCTCCTATGATGGAGGCTATGAACAGAGAAGCAAACAATAAAGGTATTCTTAAAAAAAAGTTCCAAAAACCTGTGATAAAATAATTATTTTTAGTTTCCTTTCATCATCAGAAGCTAAACTCTGAATTCATATTTCTTAAATCAAACTCTTTGCTGCTACAAAGTGAACATATTTGGTAAGTGTAAACCCTTTATCCCCGTTGTAAGTTGCAAAACCAGACAAGTCATTTTTAAAATTCCTAAAAAAACACTTTACTTTAGAACACCACTTTATGCTCCAACTTAATATATACCATGATTCTGAAGAAATAACTAGAAAAATACAGAAATAATCCTTTAATACAAGTGATGCAATTAAAACCAAAGTAAAGCATGGTGGTGACAAGATTGCACTTGCAGATCATGGAAAAGAGGTTCTCATATGAAGTTTAAGAGAACATCTGCTTTTTGGAACAGCACATTTTTTAATAGCATTATGGTCTGGTATCTCATTAGTTTTGACTTGCTCCTACAGAAATGGGGGCCTCATTTTTAAAGCTTGTGTACATACAAAAAGAGGCTCAAAATGCGCATATGCAACTTTCCACGCGAATGTTGGGATTTATAAAAGAAAATTTGTCATGAGAGCAGCTCTGACTTATGTATGAGTCAGAGCTGCTGTATGTGCAATATTTTGGAAAAACTGGGAAATGACGGCACCCCTTGATCAAGTAGAGAAATTCAGTCAAACCAGCTAAATGACAACTCATGCGCATAATAATACATATCATCAAGCCATTATTACTTTGTATAATGTGTGATGACATGACTCAAAAGTGATTAATTTAATGTACAGATTGTATTGGATTAAAAAAACTTTTTTGGCTTTTCATCAGTTTATATCGGCTACCTGTTCTCAGGGAACTGGCCAGCATTGTTGTGCGTGAACTAGTTCAAAAGAACGCATTGAACAAGCTCATTTTTCTAAGAACAGTGAACTTAACGTAACGTATTTGCAAGTGAAGAACTTGAACGTGAGCTAGTTCAGTCTTATGTAACATTCTGGATCTGGTTTAGGTCCAGATTAAAAGTTTTGCTTTACCCTGTAATGTAGGGGTGGAGCCGAAACCCAAATACGGTATTCAGATAAGCACAAATACCTGTAGTAGATTTTTACGAACATTTATTTCATACGACTTTTTTGCCATTTATTTGTATTCGGAAAAAATCATGTGAAATCAAATAGGCAATGCGTCTGCCTGCTTGTGCTTCAGCTGCACCCCTGCTGACACGAGCACATAGTGATGCTCTGCTTTCGCTTTTAGGAAAACGTTGTACTTCACTAGGCCACTTTATATTTTCCCCTTAGGACACGCAATGTGTGACAAAATTGAAAAAAGTAAACTCATGGGTCATTTAATCCTACTCCTTAAAAAATACAATATGAACTGACCATGAACTAGTTTAAAATTGAAATGGTGAATGTGAATGTATTTATTTTAATCTGTGCGAAATGAACTTTGAGCTAGTTCTTGTGAGGTGTGAACTTGCACAACACTGCTGGCCAATAGAGGTCAGGAGTATCTCAGCCAAACTTCACTCCTTAATGCCCGCTGTGCTGAGAAGCCATTAACCGACTAGCAGTGCACTACAACAACTTTTTGTATCCTTGGATGCACAAACATAAAACATGTTTTTGCCAACATAAAGAGTCAATTTTCAGCAGGTTCTGGTTCTCCTAATGTAACTGGAGCACTTTACTGCCCTCATATTGCAATAAGAGCACCTAGGGAGAATGAAGCTACTTTTGTTAACCATAAGTTAGCTGTGATGCCAAAATGAGAATTTCCAATATCATGACTCAGTGGCCTGGGTCAACTCAGGAGTTATTTATTTTGAGGCAAAGTAGCTTTGGCAGGCAGGGCGTTACAGCATGTGGTGAATGGATTGTTGGTAAGGTAAGTGGCTGAACCCTAATTTTTTCTTATGGCCCGTACTATTCATTGTAACAGCAATTATGTTATTACATGTGCAAGGTAGTAGCGGCTACCTGCTAAAGTTGAAAGACCGAATATGGTCTTTTCCTTGGCTTAAAAATCTGTCAGATTGAATACTCATTTTTTCCAATTCCAATTTTTAGGACAATTGTCCCCTTTCCAGGGATCGCCACATGTGTGTAAACTGAATATGTGAGCCTGTGCTTAGTGACTTAGTGCTAAAATAATAAATTAAAAGTGACTTTCCTTGTTTTGTAAAGTCATTGGTTAGTTGTTTAAATTATTATTGTATATTTGTTTCTTACAAGTTCTGGAGATGGTGCAATTGGAGTAGGAGTAGAGGTGGATTAAGTGACTTTCTCATGGTCACAAAGGGAGTTGAAGTCAGGACATGAACTCACAACCATGGTGTTTAAGGTCCAATGCTTTATTGACATACTGTTTGACTTTTCTGAATGAGCAAATCCATAATTTCCTGAGACAGTAAACCCCAGGGTTGCCCTGGTTTTATTTGTGAAAGAAATTCAAAGAAATCTGAAGAGCTTTGAGAAGTTTAGATCAGAATATTCCTGATTTAACATGGTATGGCCTTTTGTAGGAGATCATGACTTGTCCGAGGGTTATTGTAAGAATGTAAAAAGAGCCTAGAGATTGTCTAAAGGGACAGAGACATATCTTGGCAAATCCAAGGATCATAACAGTGATATAAAGGTGGATTGGTAACTGTGAACAAAGGGGCAAGATGAAAATTAGAACTCAGGAACAAAATTAAATTGTAACCAGGAGCACAAGTCTAGCATAAGGGTCTACTTGAATAAGAAACAAACTACAATAAAAGAAAGTTGTTTTCTTTGATATGTGTCAACCGAGGTAAAATGCATGCTATAAATGATGCTTATATTTACCATGATGTCATCAGCACGCTAACTGAGGTCTCTTGATGCTGTCAAAAGGCATGAAGAAACTAGGACATGAACAAAAAAAAAGTGTCAAACCAAATCAAAATTTAAAAATAAACCACAAAAACATAATTCTCAGATACAAAAACATAAAACACAATTATATTAACGTGTCCATATTCCAGATTTGGTTAAACTGTGTTCCATATGGTTTGTGGATGGTCCCCAAAGAGGCAGGGCCACCTTCCAATCTTCGCCAGGAACTGCCTTCTACCCTATAAATCCACAGGATCTCCCACAGCTCCTGGCAGTTAATTTTGAATGTGTTTGGGACTGGTGAGTTTGTGTTTTCTCTGTGCTTTATAATCCTTATATATAATATGCTACCGTAGCTGTTCAATTGTCTATCCAAGATTTTAAATTACCTGTAGCTTGCAAACCGTTTTACCTATTGGCCTGAAATTTGGAACATATATACTACATGATGTCTACTATACACTTACAGGGTGATGATTGACCTCCAAGGTTATTCCTCTTTTTATTTTTATTTTATTTTATTGTAGAATCAACTCTCAGCAGCGGCCAGCAGGACAGCTGTGCGGCGCATGTGTATGAGCGCTGTTCTCATTCCTACCACCTGCGCCGTCACTTCCCCTACCTCTTCATATCTTAAATCATTCACGAGGCAACTTGAAGACTTAATTGCCAGCTTAAGTGAAAGATTAAGGAAAACGTACTAAGTAATTGCAACACAAACAGTAACTTAATCAGTTTTAACTCGAAAAGATGTTGACGAAAGAAGAGAAGAAGCTAGCCACTAGGGTGGAGAAAAGAAGAGCTGCTCAGGAAGCAGCAAGTACATCAACCTCTGAGCAAATGAATGCTAAACGTACAGAGAAAGAGTATGAAAAATATGAATGCTCAAGTCAAGTGTATTCACGCCGTTACTGGTTTCTCATTATTTTGAACATACTCTCTGTTTTTGACTTCACTTTGAATACTGTATTAGGACCTTGTTTGCTTTGAATTGCCTTTTGTGTTATGGGCAACTCCTTTTTGCCCTCTGTGTTCTGACAGATTTTCACACTTTTTGTGAAAAATTAAACTTTTCATTTATAAAGACTCAATGTGTTTATAATTACCCTTATTACTAGCCAGGGTTTAAAAGTGATTTCCCCCTCTAGATGGCATTTTTTTAAATATTTTTAGAATTCTAGTTCATAACAAATGGTAGAAAAGAGACGTCTGTGATCCTATTATTTTATAAATTAAACTCATATATAACTACCTCTAAACAGACTGGATTAGATGGATGACATTCCTTACTGTAGCTACTTTGTCTTATCATTTCCTACTTCTGAACTTTGTTATCTTGTTTTTCAGTTTCACCTACTGTTGTGTTAGTTTATGTCCATCTACAACATAAGACTAAACTTATGCGATGTGTCATCACTTGTAGTCAAGGTATAACATATAATCAGTCCTCCTATCAATTCATTTCCTGCACAGTTCATCCAGTAATGTCACAGAGAGCTGTAATATTTGTAGTGTAATTAGCAGCTGTACTGGACTTCGTAAGTTGCTTTGGGAGAAAGCCGGCTAAATAAGCATTTTAACTAAAATTCCTATTCAAACATTTCCTTTAATCTAATATATATTTTGCATGACTTTATGCATAAAAATGTAGTGAACTATTTTCTTAGCAGACACTGTGCAAAACAAGTTTTTTTCTGAATGGGCTTTTTTTTATATCCCACTATTAGAGCTTAACCATATCCAGTTTTTGATTAAGAAGAACATGCTTGGCAGAGGGCCCAAATGTGATTCCCACTGACTAATCCTAGAAGAATTATATACCATCCCTTTGGAGAATATTGGCCACACAATTTTTTTTTTTTTTTTTTTGTGAAATGAATGAAAAAATAATTTTTCTTCGTCTATGAAAAGCACATTGTCTGAAAAGTATCTGTTCACATGTGGCGAGTAAAAACTGATATAAGATACAACAGCATATTATACACACCTTCTTAAGTTTTAGCATTACAAAAAGGTATTGAAAATTTCTATTTATCACAGATTCGAATCTCCAGCAGTCATGTATGCATGTTTTAGTCTTTTAGTCTGCCTTTGTCTACTTAAAAACTTTTTCCCTTTCAATATAGAGTTTAAATTATTTTTAAGAAGCGATTAGCATTTGCCATTTAATGAATAACATTCCTTTTCTGCATTGTTGGAACCATAAACTTTATATAAGACACAAGAATTGCATATGTTAAAGGATTTAAATTGCATTTTTTTTTCCAGACAATACACATTTGGTTTGCAAGATACAGCTTTCCAAATATTTCTACTGAAGAAAGGTTAAAGAAAATGCCGGATGTCTGAAAGTTTTTGTCTGTCCATAGTGTAATTAAACACTACATTCTTCACAAGATTACTTGAAGTCTCTGCATATTCCATTAAAATAAGGATAATCCAAATTTCAGGCATTCATTACATTTTTGTAACTGTAAAACTGTTATAAGCAACTTACTTCTCCAGCTTACTGTAGTTTATGCAATAAATGTTTTTCTTTATCTGATAAGCTTTTGAAATATATTATTTAATTCAAACTTGTGATAATATTGGTTTTATTAAAAATACACTTCATCTCCAAATTGTGAAAGCTCACTGCTGACTTTATAGGACTAAAGCGTTTTTTGCACTTAATGCAGTTACCATACAGTACATACGAGTAAGTGTGGTGTTTGTTGGAATTAAGTCTCAGGTATCAATTGTTATCTATACAGTATGTGAAACTTTCCATACTTTAATGTAGGTAGCATTTTTTGGATGGCCACACCATAATAAGAAAATGATCAATCCATCCATATTCTAATCAAATCATAAATATCAGTTTATCTATCCATTTTTGAAACCACTTAATCTACTTCATGTTATGAGGATCAACAAATATATGTTTGAAACACTTATTAAGAAATGCTGACCTTAGTGTGATGATGAGAAAGCAACATTATAGTTGCTGTTTATTAAATTATTAGCCATGGTACCTGTCGAAGACAGGTAATAAAATAATTAAAAAATATTTGCTATCTCTTGCCCTGCTTGTATCTTCAGCAACTTTATTCGTTTGTGTCTGAATGTCTTTTAACCAGCTTTCCCCATCTTGAGCGTGTTCCCGTAAGTCCTGCTTCTCAGACTCTGTTGTTATTTTCGTGGGGCCTTTCTGATCTTCTGTCCGGCTTTGCACTTTCTGTCTTGTTTATGATTTTGACTTTGTATGTAGACTGCCTGTGTTATGTTCTCATCTCATCCTGAAAACCAAATTGATCAATCACACTAAAAGCCAAACTGACCAGTCAGATTGCTCTGACGGACTGAACACACAGACCTTATGATTTTATTATATAGTAGATTTGTAACTTCATATATCTGATAGTTTAACTGTGTGTCTACATTCTTTTGTTTTTTGTTCTTTTATCATTAAAACAATTATAATAATAAAAAAACAAAACTCACTCAAATAAAAAATAACATACCAAGCACAGTAGTATGTTTGAAAGACAATCCAGGAAATTCAGTAGTCACCATACTTGACTAAGAGTGCTATATGACTAGAGAGCCCCATCTGCTGTGGTTCTTTTTAAAGTTTAAGATAAAAGAGCAAATGAAGTAAAATGTTTAGAACAGGTTCAGCACAGGCCAGTTATGCGTTTGAATTAAAGACACATTTCTTCACCAATGAATGAGGAGGAGAGGCAGAACTTTAATTCAAATGCACAGCATTGTGGGAATGGCATCGTTCCTGTTTATATTCCATACAGGATTTCAGGAAGTAACTTAATAATATTTTAGCAAAAAATGCATACCTTTTGTAAATTTTGACCATACAAATGCAACACCAGCATTGCCCACTTATCAACTCCATTCAGTTTGAAAAATGAATATTTTAATGCCACGAAAATATTAATTTAAAAATTTCTGTCGGTCACCATTGCAAACTACATGGAGCAAGTAACATTTAAAAAAGTGTATCATTTTTGAGTGGATTATTCCTTTAAATGCAGCACATTTCCAAAATATGTGAACTAGTAATGCAGGTGCTTGATGATATAATTTTCACGTTGGATCTTGTCCTGGGTACATTTTAGACAGTTTTAGACATGTTTATAGGCTTATAGGTTTATATTGTGGGTACCCAGAAGGAAGGACAGGCATCCTGGTCATGATAACGGAAGGTTTCATACCTGGCCAGGAGGCCATAATGGAAGGACTGAGGGAACAGAATAACCAGGAGTAGGTCATTCCCCCCACATGGCAGGTGGCAGTGTTCCTCCGGGCTAAACCTGCACCTGCAGGGTTGCGTTTGAAATAGAGTCTGGAAATGCAATCCTGTCTGGGTCTTTGGGGACCATCAGTGGGTGGACTGCCCTGGTTTTTGCATGACCTGGAACTTCTCAGGAAGACTTGGAGAGGAGACTGGAAGCAGTTCTTGCGTCGACTTTAATAGACAGCTCACTGTCTCATTTGGATTAAGTCAGAATTGGGAGGCAGTGGGCTACGCCTTCGGAGGAGGAAGGAGAACTGTGCTTAATGTGTTTTTTGGTTGTGATTCTTGTGCAGAAGGTGTTGCTGCTCAATAAAAAGCCTTAATTCGAGCTTAAAGTGTGTCTTCGCTTTATTGTGTCTTGGGTTTGGGAGGCTGCAGTGACCTCTACTGGTCACAATAGGTCATTTGTCAAAGTACCCTATGTTGCCTAGGTACTGTGTAAATAAATGAGGGTAAAAAACTCAAGTCATTCTATTTTCTAGCCCACTTATTTTGAACAAGGTCACTGGAGCATATCCCAGGTGGCACTGGGCACAGGCTGGAATAATCTCATCGAGAGGGTTCCAGTCCATTGCAGGGTGAACACACACACACACACTAGGGACAGTTTAGTATTGCCAGTGCACCTAACCTGTATGTCTTTGGACTGTTGGAGGAAACTGGAGCACCCGGAAGAAACCCACAGGGAGACCTGGGATTTGAACACTGGTCTCCTTACTTTGAGGCAGCAGAGCTATCACTGCAAACCCTGAGAGAAAAAACTATCTTTTAGATATTCAACATGGCTAAACACAACCCACAATGAGACAAAAAGACATACTCTAAGGCAAAAGCTAAAATCCTGAGAGTCAATGAAGTTGTTATCCAAATTCAAAGAGAAAAAACACTGTACACTGCAGTGGGTTGGCGTCCTGCCTGGGGTTTGTTTCCTACCTTACGCCTTGTGTTGGCTGGGATTGGCTCCAGTAGACCCCTGTGACCCTATAGTTAGGATATAGCGGGTTGGATAATGGATGGATGGAAACACTGTACATACCTGTGGTCTTAGATAAGATTTTACTTTGGTGGGTACAAAATTTTGTGTGTGCTGATAAAAATCTGTTCAGCCATTTTTGTGTGATTAGTGAATAAAGAAATAGACAAACATATCCAAAATAAAAATGGCTTACGAGTTTATTAATAAAGACTATTGTACATGTACATGTACAGAGTGCAGAAAAAGTGTTACTTGTGTGCATTAATCAACATGCGACTTGTTGCCACTCTCCGGCACCATGGTTAGTAAACAAACAAATTCCTTCTGAATTATGGTGTACTTGTCACATATTAAACTAGAATGTTTTTTATAAATGCCTGAATTCCATTCCTTTTTTGAAACTTTTAATTAAAACATCCCTTTCCTGTCAAGGTCATTAAGGACTAGCTATTGCTGTTGTCATTCAGTCTGACTCATCAGTTCCAGTGGTCACCGATCAGCCTCAGCCAGCAGCCTTTGAACCAAAGTCACCAGCTTAAGCCTTCAGTGCTGTCCAGATTAAGTCAACCATCCAGTTGTCCACAAACACAGGGCCTTTCCAGAACTGCTGCCAAAATCTTGAGCAGGAGGGAACCCTTTGAGCCTTTGCTCATGACCCCAGGTGGAGTCACTTATAACTCACTGCCTGCACCTCTGCTGGGGGGCACTATTGAGGTGGCATTGGCAGCGAAGTCTACAGGCACTCCATAGTAGCTATCTATATGTGTGCCAGGAAGAGGCAGTCCAAATCTGTGTTGTCCATCAATTAGTGAAAGAATCTATTTTACCAGACTCTTTCTTGGACTATTTAGTGTTTTTTTTTTTGTCAGTATGAGGTTCGTGCTTCCCAGTTATTGCAAGTTTTTGTTTGTATTTTGGCAATTTTCAGATTGTTGATTCTGCTAAAAGTAGAAGAATAGATGAATTCAAAAAAACAGTCCAAAGGTCATAACCAGGAAATCAAGAAATCAAAACATGAAAAACCTAAGCACAAAACTAAATGGGGTCAATAGTCAGAAGCAAGAAGATCAAAATCCAAGAACACTAACACACAGTGAAGCAACGTTTAAATGTTTTGTGTTGTATCTGCAATATTGAACAACCAATGGTTATGCTATGACCATACATTCATAATAAATGGGTGGTAACCATAATTGAAACATCCTACCACTAGGAACTACTTGAAAATTAAAGTATCCACAGCAGGATATAGTCAAGTGTTTAGATTGCCCTATTTATACTTCATATCCCATGACGTCATCACCATGTTGAATGTGGTCACATGACTTAATTGAAAATGGCATTGCAGTAAGAAAAAAAATAATAAAAATATTATTAAATTGCGCCTTTCATAAACCTAAGGTCACTTTACATACAGAGTAAAAAAAAATGTACACAGAAGACAAAAGTTCGTAAAAAAGGAAAGTTTTCAGTTGAGATTTAAAGGTGAAAGAGGAACAATCTCGGAGAGACTGAGGAAGAGAGTTCCAGAGTTAAGGGGCCATAACACTGAAGGACCTGCCTCCCAGGGTGGAGAGTCTGGTGCGTGAGACAGTAAGGAGATAACTGCTTGAGGACCTGAGAGAGTGACAAGGAGCTAGTAGCTGAGTGAAGCCAAGGGGACCAAGGTTATGTAGGGCTTTGAAGGTGAGAAGCAGAATCTTGAATTTAATCCTTGATGGAACCAGTAACCAGTGAAGCTTGGAGAGAACAGGGGAGATGTGAGCAAAATGCCTTGTGTGGGTGAGGACTCTGGCTGTGGAGTTCTGAATATACTGTAGCTTCTGTGTAGATTTTGCAGGGAGGCCGATGAAGACGGAATTACAGTAATCAATACAAGATATTATGAAACAATGAACCAGAGATTCAGCATCATTAAAGGACAGAAATGGATGGAGGTGGGCAATATTACAGAGATGATAGAATGAAATTTTGGAAAGAGACCTAATGTGTAACTGAAAGTTAAGTGATGAATCAAATAAAACACCAAGATTTCTGACAACAGGAGCAGGTTTGACAAGTGTACCATCAACAGAAACATAGAAATTGGATGCCTTAGAAAGTTGGGAGTTTGGACCTACCAGTAACACTTTAGTTTTTTGGCATTAAGTTTGAGAAAGTTATTTTCTATTCATAGCTTAAGATCAGTGATGCAGTCAGTGAGTGTGCTGGAAGAGGAATCTGGAGGGGGTCTGTTCTAAGATATACTGTAACTATATATCATCTGCATAAATTCAGAATTAAAATCTAAACATGTGAAAACCCACAAAGAGTTCAAATTTTACCTCTAATATATAATATTGGGATGCCTTTGTGATGTCCCCAAACTCAAAAATGGCAAAAAGCCAAATTATAGAGGCATAGTATTTTATTAATTACAGGAAATTATGAAAAAAGGTAGAATTAATTTAAAGAGAACAATAAATAGTATTTTTCCTACATAAAATATGATGTGGCCTGTACACTCACCCACCAAATTACAACACATTACTCCAAACTTTTTCCTGCCATTTTTTCCTCTCTTAACCTTTGACCTTTCTTCCTCAGACAATATGATTCCTTGCACACCTTATGACTCAAAGATCACTACTTTTTTAACCATGAGGTTTTAAAACTCATTACAAGGTACAGTAGTTAGTAAGTTACAAGGTCTGGTTAAGTGCCGAAAACCACTACCAGGTCAGGGATTCTTCTATAAAGTCACTGGGTCACCAGCCCATAGTGCATATTTCTGCATATTACTGAAAACTTTAGACCTTATGGATTCTATAGAAAGTACCTTATTTAAAAATACAAAATAATTTTTCTACAGGAGAACATTGGGTCACCTTATAGCTTATAGAGAAAATGTCACCTCAGTTTCTCCATCAGGACTTCATCCTGTAAAGGGTAGCATGGTACCATTTTCAAACTGTTCTTCATGAGCTGTAAGGTTTTGTTTCTCTTGCTTTCCCTCCAGCAGAGGGTTAGGCAGCATCTGGATTAACTTCCCTCTGGCTTATTGGTGGAATGTATGAGGTTTGCCTGAAACATTTTGCAACATTTACTATACTATAAACAACATGAAATGTGGCTGTTGCAGAAATATGTGCAGATTGGGCTCTACAAAGCCTAACCATCAATCACAAACCTGTGTAAAAAGAAGTGCACTCATTTGCTCTCCTGTCTTGTGACTGGGAGTGAAAAATGTTTGTCATAGGTTGTAGCATAAAAAACAGATCCGTAACTTTAAACTAGACACCAAAAGGCAATCAATGGAATTGCACCATCCAACTTCTCCTCAGAAGATGTAGATTAAGGTTACCCCTTCAGCAGGGAAAATTATGGCCACTGTTTTTTTGGGAAGAAGAATAGATGACTCTTAACTGTTATCCATTGATTAAAATGTTAAAATAGTTTTAGAAACATTTAAAGGAGTTTGCTGAAATCCTCCCTTAACATGACAATACCTAACTACATATGAGCTCAGAAATGCAAAAAGCAATAATAAAACTTGGATGAAGTGTCTTCTCCATACACCTACATTCCAAATCTTACTGTTTCAAATTTCCAGTCTTTTAGAGTCCTCAAAGATGCAATATTTGGAAAAAGGCTTGGGAGTAATGTTAAAGTTATTTAAGAATTAAAGAAATGGCAGGATTCAGACTGGTTCAACAAGGAAATGCTAGATGCTTTATATTCCCACTGGTCCAGAGCTGTTTAAGTTGATGGAAGTGAAGTAGAAGAATAAGGAGTACAAGAAATATATGTGGTGGTTGTATGAATATACTTATACTGGTTTTTGGTCTAAAATTTCTTGATAATGTCTTTTTTAGACAATGTCAGTTACATCAGGTAAGCTAAGCCGGCTTGTGTTTTCTATTAAATAAAATGGAATTTGTTATTTTAAGTCATTCTCCATCATGGCACTGGACAGTGGTGACATGTTGAATATTTCTTAGATATGCAAGTACAGTACATAATTTAGTGTATTATATAAACATGACAATACTAATACTTCTACAACTTATAATAAACCTGTAATAAATTACTGTTGTGGATGACAGGAGACCATTTGCCCCAAACTAACACAAGCATATGTCTATAAAAAGACTCTTCACAATATACCTGGCACCTCAGTAAAAATAAACTTTTCTCTTCTCTTCCTTCTCACCAGGTGAGAGTTGACCAAGTACACTCCCTATTCCAAATCACCCAAATGATGGGGTGGAAAGGTCCTTTTAAAGCCAGGCTTGGGGCTATTTCAGAGTTCTGAAACATAAAAAGGTTCAGATGCAAAGTATTTCTGGGTAAGACAGAATCTCCACATAATAGGAGAGCCCTCCTCTTGTTAGTTTCCTCTAGTGGCACCCGAGCACCCCATGGTTGTCCATTGCAGCTTCCAAGTAGCCCTGCAAGAATGTTGCCTACAAGAGAACCGAGCTCCCAAGCAACCTCCTTTCATTATTTTGGCCGTGGGAAGTACCACCAATCATGCCTGTCCATTCACTTCCTCCTTTACACTAAAAATGAAAACAATTATATTGTAAAATTCTCCTTTTGTCCAAGTCAGGTGTGCCTGCGTCTTGCCCTTCAAGGTATGCACATAGAGACCATATAGGATGTGCTGCCCCCTGCTGGTGCTCTTCTTTCTATATTGGCATTGCAAAATGTGTTACCACTACTAGAACATCTGTTCTCTCTCTGTCTCTCTCTCTCTCTAAGGGACATTTAAGAACATTATTGTTATCCTGTGAAATATTTTCCTGCCTGTAATCTCCTTGCCACCATTACCAGGGGTTGAAAAGATGTGTTAAAGTGATAGTGTACGGTTAACATATTATTAAAGAGCATTGATGTATGTGTGTACACATAATTAACTAATATTTCTTTTTTATTTATTATTCATGCACGGGTAACGTGAAAAGCAAATAGTATGTCTTTAGAGATATCCTTTTTCATAATGCTTGCCAAAGTTGATAGGAATACTGGAGCTATTGGAGACCATGCATTTCTTTCAAGTCACCATGAAAAATTTATGGCTAAGAATTCAGGCCATCATTCCTTCTTTAATGGATAGTACAGCACTTGTAATAAATGGGTCTTTATTTAGTAGCTTATAGTGGCCCAAAAATAAACAGACCTGGATAATGTTAATTGTAGTCAAAAACAGTAAATGTTTCTAAAGTCCAATTCCTAGAAACTCAAGCGAGTATACTGTACCAGAGTACAGTAAGTAAATGGAATGAGAAGTGAATGAGAATAAGAGGGTTTTCTTTCAAGAGAGGGCTGATAGTGTTGTCCATAAATAAATTCATAGGCTATTAAGCATATGAGAGAAATGCATGTGATATCTAACTATACAAATAAGAGGAGATAACTTGTCTGATTAAAAAAAGACAGTAATAGGAAACCAATTACTTAATGTCTGGTAACTTAATCACAGCTGAAAGAACATAACATAAATAGGAAAAAGCACTTGGACTCATTATGGTTACTGATCTTCATGCGACTACTGAGTAGTTTTTCTTTACAAATGACAGAATGACAAAGTAATTATCTTGTCATAATTGAATGTATTTATATTTTTGATATATATTGTTGTTAAGATTATGCACAACATTGTGCAAAACAAAATACATGTATTTTTGACTGGTTTTTAAATATTTGATATACCGTAGTTTGTCATTTTGAGAGTTTTTTTTATATTTTAAACAATATCATTGAGATGATTGAGTAATGGTTTGAATGATTGAATAATAAAAGTTTTAAAATGTAAGACTTTTCTGTACTCATTACATCTGGATCGAGAGCTGTTATTACTGCACTTCATGTTCCTGAGACACTAAAACTTCCACTTACAAAGAGCAAATTTAAGAGAAAATGTCAAAAGAAGAACAAACCAGAATAGGCCTAATAAAAATGTGTTTTATTTAAAAAAGTAAAAGAACACATTATACAGTTTGGCACCATGAAAGCAAGAAAACTCCAAGTTATGTTTACAGAAGTGCAAGTAATGCTAACCCTTAATCCTTTGAGGTAATTGGAGTGCAGGAAGGAATGGAGATTCAGGTTTTCCTCTTTTTTAAACCCTTTTTTAAAACTTGCTCAATTATGTAAACCACACAGGTTAAGAACTACTGCTCTAAGCCAATGCATTTCAACACAGTGGTGCGCTGTGAGAGCTACCCAGGTATGCCATGGAAATAATAGTGTGGCGCCCCTGGGTCTGAACCTGAGAAGAACAAGCTACTCAGGTGGTCCAGACCTATTTGAGGAAGACAGGACTACCTGGAGAAGCTGGCATAAAAGCAGCTCCACAATCGCTATGTTGCAAACACATCGCTTAGAGCTCTTCAGATGTGTCCCCTGGCTGCTACAGTCCATCTCCCTGGGAGTGTGGTCGCCAGCAAGTCTCACAGGCTCAGTGGATAATGGGCATACAAGTTACCTCTGAGGCAGGGAGGGGTTGGCAAAGGGGCGAAGCAGCTGGGAGATGCCAGCAAAGTGCTCACTAAATACTGTGTCTGTGAACACTGATCTCGGAGGTCCTTTTTTTACCAGCTTCTCCGGTAGTCCCAGTCCTTCTCAGCATGTTTGTGAGATTTAATGTGTTTGTGGTAAGTAAAACAGTGGTGTGCCTACGGATGTTTTTGGTTACACAGATAAAACAATGAGAAACACTGACTATTACTACATTGACAGGCCTACGTTTATGCAACAAATTAATCCCATTTTGAGAAGTTTATTTAGAAACAATGTGACGTAATTTCATCTTTAACATTGAAATTGATTTTTTCAAGAACATCAAACTCATCAGGATGGTCATGGCCTCTCCAAGCACCATTCACAGCTCCACTGTGTTGGGTTATTTGACGTTTTTGATTAGATTCTGCACATGTGAGTCTTGAAATGGAAAAATACTCCATCCATAGTTGTTTCCAGCCTTGCACATAGTACTACTGGGATAGCTCCAAATTGCCATGAATTGGATGAGCATTTCATTACTCATGTGGTGTCCTACAGTATACCAGGGCTGTGGAGTCGGTAGATAAATGCTCCGACTCCGACTCCGACTCCCCGACTCCGACTCCTCTGTATGTATATACTATGCTAATGTATTTTGTACATCCATTGAAGGAAAAGAAGGCAACATACATGTCATTTCACCACATAACTACTAGCTAGGAAGCCAACACTCTACTATAATGCCAGATTAAAGACAAACACAATGAAAACAAGGTTTTGTTTTGGCGGCCGCAGATTGCGGGTGTCCACATGGACGGGCAGATCCAGCTTGCCAAAAATCTCGACCACCGCCCCCTTCCAAAGTAATGTGATGCCTCTGTCTGCTGCAGTGGCTGTCTCCTCTGTCAGCCAGCCGGAAGTTTAGTGCATTGTGTCACTCACCGGCCAGCTGATCAGCAGAACGAGCCTCTGCTGGAGACAGGTAGGGAGATCTGTGTTCTCGGCTCCTTCGGCCCCCTTCACTAGCGCATAGCGAAGGGGAGACGACGGAGCTGAGAACACACCAGATGATTTTTCAGGCGTTTGACGCGTGATGACTCGTTGAACGGCTGAAAAATCGGCAGTGCATCTGTAAATGTATGGGGGGCTTTAGGCTAGGTTCACAGTTCCCTGTAACAGTGGAACATGACACAATGGAAAGCGGTGCCGCACCTTACCTGTGCATTACATCCCATATAGTGACGCATACAGTCAATGAAAAGCATGCTTCATGGTTACTTGACATGTTCGTTTTGTGGTAACATTATGCACTGCATGCATTGGGCTTTATTCTTACAGCAGAGAAGTAGTTCATTATGACTGTTTGTGAATTGGGACATTTCAACTTACTTTTTTAATTCCCATTTAAATTTAGTAGGAGTCGGAGTCGGTTAACTTTTTGCCGACTCCGACTCCAGGTACCCAAAATTGTCTCCGACTCCGACTCCTCGACTCCGACTCCGACTCCACAGCCCAGCAGTATACCACTGAAAAATGTGGAAAATATAAGCTGTAACCAACATACTAAATAATATTGTTTAGAGCAGCAAAATATCATTCGAACCAAGTGTTAGATGTGCCCAAAGACAAGCATCCTGAACGCTGATAAAATCATCCGATATCAATATATTTCCCCCTACTCAGACAAAGTTACCTATAACGCATCTCCTTTTATTCCCTGCTCTACCATAAATTAAAATAATATTCATACAAAACATATTAAGCCATTTTTTCTTAATTAACTCCCTAGAAGCCTGTTTCTGATTTTGTGTGTCATTTTACACCATCGTAACTTGCTCTGTCTGTTTAGAATTCTTTGGATATACAGTATAAAGGCGCATCACCACACATTTCTTAAAAAAATTTTACATAGAACATCTGCGTATTTGCACTTTCACTCCTATAATCATATATGTGGCCACTTATCAGTTCCTTAATTTTGTAGTAATAATGTGCCCCTGTTGCTAGTGCAACATGCCAATACAGCAGTTGGCAGGTAATACAAATCTGAAGACTGACTGGTTGCCCTTAACAGCTAGATTTGGAAATAGGAGTGAAACTCCCAGTTATGCGGAGTGAGGGATGTTAATCAGTATGCTGTAATTATGATTTTGGTCGTGTCTGCCAAAGCTCTCTGATATTTCATTACTTCTTTGGCAACAGCTGACAAATTCAGCTAAATAAAAAAAAACTTCTACCCATTAGGTTCAAGGCAATGCTTGCCTTTGAGGATTTACACATTTTTATGTACTCGATACTGTAAAGGCTGTTTCTTTCATGTAAGCATGTCTGAACTCCAATGACAATTGGGGTACTTCTAGAACAACAACTGACAGATCACTAATCCTTTGGTCATGACTCACCCTTCATCACACCACTAGATGCTCTTCCTACCATCTTTTATGTTATTTAAGTGGGCTTTTTATGGTCAGCTGGTACCCTTTTAGTTACTTTCTGACATATTACTTCTTTCATGTCTCATTCGCTTTCTGATTTTTTGGGTTGCTCAATCTCATGCAGGCCTTTTCTTTTGCTTTTGTCTGATTGGAGTGTTGACCTTCAGCTTGCCAATTTGATTGTGTCTTCAACTGAGTTATGGTTACTGAGTGTGAGCAATCTGCATGCTCCTTTCTTTTAGTCTATGTGTATTTTTTTTTTACCATTCTTCCATTCTGTCTCACATACTAATTTCAATAATGCCACCAATAACAATTTTCTCACAAGTTCTACAAATGCATTTAACCCCTAAAGCTCAGCCACCCATCCATTATCCAAATCCATTATATTCTAATACAAGGTCATGGGGGTCTGCTGGAGCCAATCCCAGCCAACACAGGGCACAAGGCAGGAACAAATCCTGGGCAAAGTGCCAGCCCTCCACAGAGCAAGGCTCAGCCAACTGGGTAAAAATGCTCATATCCAGGAAAGTGGAGATTCACAGCAGGCTGATGAAGTAAGACATAACATTTTCAAACTTACTTAATCCTATTGAGAAATAGCAGGTGCTACAGCCTAGCCTACCAGCATCAGATGCAAAGCAGGAACCAACCTGTGGCTTTTAGAAAGACTATCGTATGGCTCATTCAGTCACCTATGCTACAATTTTGAAATTTCCACAAATCCAAGCTCACACAAACATTGTGAGAACAACTCTGGACAGAGCACTAGTCCATCTTGGGACACACACCCACACTGACTCATAGATAGATAGATAGATAGATAGATAGATAGATAGATAGATAGATAGATAGATAGATAGATAGATAGATAGATAGATAGATAGATAGATAGATAGATAGATAGATAGATAGATAGATAGATAGATAGATAGATAGATAGATAGATAGATAGATAGATAGATAGATAGATACTTTATTAATCCCAAGGGGAAATTCACATAATCCAGCAGCATACTGATACAAAAAACAATATTAAATTAAAGAGTAATAAAAATGCAGGTAAAAACAGACAATAACTTTGAATAATGTTAACGTTTACCCACCCAGGTGGAACCGAAGAGTCGCATAGTGTGGGGGAGGAACGATCTCCTCAGTCTGTCAGTGGAGCAGGACAGTGATAGCAGTCTGTCGCTGAAGCTGCTCCTCTGCCTGGAGATGACACTGTTCAGTGGACGCAGTGGATTCTCCATGATTGACAGGAGCCTGCTCAGTGCTCGTCGCTCTGCCACGGATGTCAACCTGTCCAGCTCCGTGCCTACAATAGAGCCTGCCTTCCTCACCAGTTTGTCCAGGCATGAGACGTCCTTCTTCTTTATGCTGCCTCCCCAGCACACCACCGCATAGAAGGGGGCACTTGCCACAACTGTCTGGTAGAACATCTGCAGCATCTTATTGCAGATGTTGAAGGACGCCAGCCTTCTAATGAAGTATAGCTGGTTCTGACCTTTCTTAAACAGAGCATCACTATTGACAGTCCAGTCCAATTTATCATCCAGCTGCACTCCCAGGTATTTATAGGTCTGTATCCTCTGCACACAGTCTCCTCTGATGATCATGGGGTCCATGTGGGGCCTGGGCCTCCTAAAATCCACCACCAGCTCCATGGTCTTGCTGGTGTTCAGGTGTAAGTGGTTTGAGTCACACCATTTAACAAAATCCTTGATTAGCTTCCTATACTCCTCCTCCTGCCCACTCCTGATGCAGCCCACAATAGCAGGGGCATCAGCGAACTTTTGCATGTGGCAAGACTCCGAGTTGTATTGGAAGTCTGATGTATATACTGTAGGCTGAACAGGACCGGAGAAAGTACAGTACCCTGCGGCGCTCCTGTGTTGACCACAATGTCAGACCTGCAGTTCCCAAGATGCACATACTGAGGTCTGTCTGTAAGATAGTCCACGATCCATGCCACCAGGTGTGAATCTACTCCCATTTCTGTCAGCTTGTCCCTAAGGAGCAGAGGTTGGATGGTGTTGAAGGCGCTAGAGAAGTCCAAAAACATAATTCTGACAGCACCACTGCCTCTGTCCAAATGGGAGAGGGATCGGTGTAGCATATAGATGATGGCATCCTCCGCCCCCACCTTCTCCTGGTATGTGAACTGCAGAGGGTTGAGGGTGCGGCGGACCTGTGGCCTCAGGTGGTGAAGCAGCAGCCGCTCCATGGTCTTCCTCACATGTGATGTCAGAGTGACAGGCCGGAAGTCATTCAGCTCACTAGGACGTGATACCTTTGGGACTGGGGTGATACAAGATGTTTTCCAAAGCCTCGGGACTCTCCCCTGTTCCAGGCTCAGGTTGAAGATGCGTTGTAGAGGACTCCCAAGTTCCAGCGCACAGGCCTTCAGCAGTCATGGCGATACTCCATCTGGACCCGCTGCTTTGCTGGCACGAAGTCTCCTCAGCTCTCTGCTCACCTGTGCTGCTGTAATTGTGGGTGGGGATGTCTCTCCTATGCTGGTATCAGCAGAAGGATGGTTGGAGGATGAAGTACTCCGAGGTGAGAGTGGGTTAGGGTGGTCAAACCTGTTAAAGAAGTTGCTCATTTGGTCTGCTCTCTCCACATCTCTCTCGATGGTGGCACCCCGCTTCGAGCTGCAGCCAGTGATGATCTTCATCCCATCCCACACTTCCTTCATGCTGTTATTCTGCAACTTCTGCTCCAGCTTTCTCCTGTACTGCTCCTTCACCGCCCTGAGCTGGAGTTCCTTCTGCACGCGCTTGAGCTCATGCTGATCACTGCCTTTAAAAGCCATTTTCTTCTGGTTCAAAAGGCCTTTGATGTCACTTGTAATCCATGGCTTGTTGTTAGCATAACAGCGTACTGTTCTTACTGGAACTACAATGTCCATACAGCCAATTCAGAGTGTCCATTAAGCCAGACATCTTTAGGATGAATTTACAAAACCAATGTATACCAAAGAATGGGGAGAATCTGCAAACTCCACACAGACAGCAACCAAAAACATGAGTCAAGTCTACGGTGATGCATTTGTGAATAAGTAGTGCTAATTACTGTGCTGCTGTGTGTGCCATAGAACAACAGAAGCTGTTCATTTTTATTACTTTTTTATTTAAGTTCTATCAGCTGTTGTTCATGATCTCAATTCTTCATTTGCAGTAAGTTAATTTGATCCTTTATGGGATGCTTATCCAATATTCACAACATTAATTCCTGTATTGTGAGAGTGCATAATAAGACTCCACTCTGGGATTTGTCTCCTGTGTATTCCACTTCATGCATAATCTTTAAGAATTTTTCTTGATACAATGCGTTTGAGAAGCTTTTGCCACCAATTAATGTTTATGTTGCTGTTTCATCCCACAGCAGTGTTCTTAATGGCAGCACTATTTGCAGAATGCCACCTCCATGTCTTTAAGGTTTTGCCACCAGCACAGCAGTATTTTCAGTTTTGTTTTTTTTGGACAGTCATGTGTATATATTTATGACTTGTTGAATATAAACTATTGTTTTATTTATTTACTGTATTTTGTTATTAAAGACAGTAGATTCAGAAAGCATTGAGACCCCTCTACTTACATCACACTTTACTGTGTTCTAGATTAAATTTTTAACAGATACAGTTGCCATTTTGCCCATCAATCTGCACTCCATAGCACATAATGACAAAGTGAAAAAGTTTTTGGGAAAGGTTTGCAAAAACTGAAATCTCTCATTCATATAAGTATTCAGACCCTTAATTCAGTACTTTGTAGAAGCCCCTTTGGTAGCAATTATAGCTTTGAATCTTCTTTGGTAAGTCTCTACAAGCTTTGCACACCTGGAGTTGGGTAGCTTATCCTATGTGTCTTGGTAGATAGATCCTCTCAAGCTTCCTTAGATTGGATGGAAGGTATCTGTAAACTTCCATTTTCAGGTCTCTCCACAGATGTTCTGTGAGGCTTAAGTGTGGGCCACTCAAAGGCAGTCAAAGATTTGTCTGTAGCCACTCCAGTGTTACCTTGGCTGTATGTGTACTGAAAGTTGAACCATTGCTTTAGTAGTGCACTCTGGGGCAGTTTTTTTTCAAGGACCACTCTGTATTTGGATGCATTCATTCTTTTCTTATTTCTGAACAGTCTACCTGTCCCTGCCACATAGAAACACTCCCATTGCATGATGCTGCCACCACCATGTTTCACAACAGGGATGGTGTAAGGCAGGTGATGAGCAGTGCTTGGTCTTCACCAAAAATAGTGCTTGGAGCTTTACCCAAAGAGTTCAGTTTCTGTCTCATTAGAACAGAGATTATTTTTCCTTGTGTAGCGCTTTCTTTACCCTTTAGCAACAGGATAGCGCCCTAAGTTCGTAAATTCTATTTCCCTAAACTGATTTATAGAAAGCCCCTTTAATTTTAAGTATGTGTTTTTAGAGGATAAATTGGAATCCCTTAACTAATACCTACTTCCCAGTAATAATCTGCCAGCTGTTTCACAATTAGTAACTTGTAACACAATTCACAATACAAATATGTTCCCAAAACATAACAAAATTTATTGACTAAATTGGAAAAATACCAAAAAAAAAAAAAATTTATAGTTAAGACCAATCAAAATTCACACAAATCATAGATTACAGAAATTATAAAATTCACATAACTTTCAAAATATTTACCCTTCACAACAAATACCTTATAGGTTCAGGCAGTGTACTTTAACCTTACAAATGTACCTTTTAGCTGTTTGCTTTTACCAGCACTTAACACATCCCACTGATAATAAAAACACAATAACCAAATCTGTAATGTGAGCAAACTTAATTACTAAAACCTCACGTTAACTTAACAACTTTAGGGGCCCACAGACACACACATACTCACACCCAAGCCAGCGGCCACCAAAATAAAAATAATATTTACACAAACTCCCCTCGTTGCAGGCCTGTTGGGGGTGAAACTTGTTGTTTTTCCTCCTTGTCTGAGGAGCAGCCAGGCTTTTCTTTGGTCACCTGGACTGCTATCTCCAAGTCTCCCGTGCCTCTTCGCAACCTAGACCCCGCTCGTTTGTCTCTCCCGCTCAACTCACCAGCACCTCCTCCTTTTTTTTTTTTTTTCTTTCTACTTCCCGCTTCTTCCTCTTCCCGCGTCGAAACCGAATCTCGCATGAACACCGCCTGGAGCTCTAAAGCCTCCGCAAACCACGTAAAACGTTTTTTTTTTAAAAAAAAAAACAAAACAAAGTGAAACAACCAGTAAACATTATTAAGAGGAATATTTTATTACATGAGCCTAGGGCTACATCCTCCCCCTCCTAAATGTCTGAATGTCCCCATCAAACTTTTTACATCAGAGCAGGTGGTTCCTAGAGTTAGACATAGCTTATTTAATAGAGTTCAGTATTGCTAACGTCTATGGAACCGGGATAACTAATCTGAATTACCATGCCTCTGTAGACTATAGTGATAGGTCTCTCTGTAGGCTGTCCAAGTTCATCATAGCTGAGGCGCAGGACAGGCTTCACTGTCCTTCTTACAGGGAGTTCATTGGTAGAGTCAGCATCCACAGCCGAGGTGCTAGAAGCAGACATGTTCCCCAGTGCTAGCTCTGTGTCTACCTCAGAATCTAAATGTTTCCCTGACAGTTCCTCAATGAGCTCTGCGGTTGATGAGAGCTCAGCCATATGTCCCTCATTCTCTGATAAGTCCTGAACACTACCACCAGAACTAGAAACTGTATTATGTGTCTGCAGAATATCTCTTGGCAAGTTATCCTGATTTCTGACTGATCCATAAGTGGGAAGTTGTAACTGAGGTAGATGGCTATTGATTTCTTCTTCAGGCTCAGACTCAGAAGTCCAGTCCTCTTTGTTGTGTCCAGTAGGCAGTAACTCATCTTTGTGATCAGTTATGTTCCTTTGTGCCTTGATTGTTGGTTTCTTTGGTGGTGTGTCTGTGTCGATTTGGCTAGGCATCCTCACCAAATAACCAGTGGGCAATAGATGATCCCTATGCACTGTCTTTACTATACCTGTCCCTCTTTCAAGTTTGACTCGATACACAGGAAGATTGGGTAGTTTGTCGATAACTTTATACGGTAGTGACTTACATCTGTCCTGTAGTTTATGCTTCCCAGTGATTCCTAGGTTGCGGACCAGTACACGATCTCCCACCTCCAGTACCTGATCTCTGACCCTGGTATCATAATATCACTTATTTCTTTCATGATTTTTAGAGGCAGCATCAGATGCAAGCTGGTATGCACTCCAGAGCTCTTTTCTAATGGTAGCCACATACTGGTTGTGCTTTAACCCATCGTCTTTATCCAAATGAAAGCCAAAACACAGGTCAACTGGCAAACGTGCCTCTCTTCCGAACATGAGGAAGTAGGGTGAGAATCCTGTGGCATTGTTTCTTGTGCAATTGTAAGCATGAACTAATTGACTTACATGCTGGCTCCATTTGTGCTTTTGAGCAGGGTCAAGGGTGCCAAGCATTGACAAAAGAGTGTGATTAAATCTCTCAGGTTGGGGGTCTCCCTGGGGGTGATATGGAGAGGTTCTTGACTTACGTATGCCAAGCAGGGTCAGCAACTCTTTAATGACTCTGCTTTCAAAGTCCCATCCCTGATCTGAGTGGATGCGGGCTGGCAATCCATAATGGACGAAGAACTGTTCAAAAAGGACTTTGGCAACTGTCATGGCTTTCTGGTCTTTTGTTGGGAATGCCTGAGCATACCTTGTGTAGTGATCTGTGATTACTAGAACATTTGTTATGCCTTTTGAGTCTGGTTCAATGGAAAGAAAGTCAATACACACCAAATCCAGAGGTCCATTGCTTGTGATCTGTTGGAGAGGTGCAGCTCTTTGTGGGAGAGACTTTCTAGCAATGCATCTTCCACAATTCTGGACATACGCTGCAATCTCCAAAGCCATTTTGGGCCAGTAAAACCGGTCCTTAATAAGTTCTATGGTTTTGTCAATGCCCAGGTGACCAGTGTCATCATGCAGAGACTTCAAAACCATGGGCTTATACTGAGCAGGTAAAACCAACTGGTTCACCTCTTTTCCAAGGGGTCTTTTAGTGACTCTGCACAGGAGATCCTGCTTGATCTTGAGCTTTGAACTTTCTCTCTGCAAGAGAGCAACATCAGAATTGATATGTCTGGGAGTAGAGACATCTTTACCCATTTTCACCTGCTGCCATACACTGCCAATGACTGGGTCTGAGCACTGGGCTTCCAATAGATCTTTGTGGCTAAGCTGTTCGAGTGGACTAAATTCTATCTGTGTAAAGTGAGCATATACAGCAAGAATGGCATCAGGTGTAGCTCCAAGCTGATCAATAAATCTGCTGCTGCAATTTGTGGCCCCCCATATAGTGATCTGACGACACAGGGCTTTGACTCCAGAGGGGGTCTTCCTGTGTCTCTTGCAGATTTCTCGACAGCAAGTCAGCATCAATATTTTCCCGTCCAGGCTTATACTGGATGTTAAAGTCATAGGTCGAAAGTGCGGCTAACCATCGGTGACCTGTGGCATTCAGCCTAGCGGTAGTCAAAACATATGTGAGCGGGTTATTATCCTTCCTCACTGTGAACTTTGCTCCATACAAGTAGTCATGGAACTTGTCAACTACTGCCCATTTCAATGCTAGAAATTCTAACTGGTGGACAGGGTAGTTTCTTTCAGCTTGACTCAATTTTCGACTGGCAAATGCAACTGGGCGAAGTCCTTCGGGATACTGTTGATTTAACACAGCCCCTAATCCGTTCAGGCTTGCATCTACATGCAGAATGTATGGCTTGGTGGGGTCTGCAAACACCAATACAGGTGCATGTGTAAGCTTTTGAATTATTTGGTGAAAGGCATCATCGCAAGCTGATGTCCAACGGTTGCCAAAAGGCTCATCCACCTTGAAGTAACTACATTTCTTTTCTTTAGCTATCACCTTTCTTTCTTGTTGAGTAGGGGGGTAACCTTTGTTCAACTCAGTGAGAGGGCGTACAGTGGCAGAATAATTCTCAATGAACCGCCTATAATATCCACAAAATCCTAAGAAGGACCTGAGGAGCTTTAAGTCGGTGGGCTTCTTCCACTGAGTGACAGCGCTCACTTTCTCAGGGTCTGTAGCTACTCCAGAGGCAGAGACAATGTGTCCCAAAAATTTCACTTGGGGTTGGCAGAATTGGCATTTGTCAATGGAGATTTTAAGGCCACATTCTTTCAATCGATCCAATACTTTAAGGAGACGTTCCTCATGCTCCTCCAGTGTCTTCCCAAACACAATAAGGTCATCCAGGTACACTAAGACTTGAAGCAGGTTCATGTCTCCGACAGCTCTCTCCATCAATCGTTGGAAGGTTGCTGGAGCACCAGTTATACCTTGGGGCATTCTATCGAACTGATAAAAACCAGGAGGACAAATAAAGGCTGTCTTTTCCTTGTCTGCCTCTGACATTTCCACCTGATAGTACCCACTTCTCAAATCCAGAACAGAGAACCATTTACTTCCTGTCAGGCAGTCAAGTGCATCGTCTATGCGTGGCATAGTATACTGGTCTGGAATGGTTCTGGAGTTGAGTACACGATAATCAATGCACATCCTCACTTTGACATTCTTTTTTCTTACTATAACAATAGGGGATGCATATGGGCTTCGCAACTCTTTGATTATTCCTGCTGCCAGAAGCTCTTGAAGATGCCTCCGGACGTCTTCAATGTCAGCAGGTGCAATTCTGCGTGACCTCTCCCTGAATGGTCGAGAGTCTCTTAGTCTTATGTGATGGGTCACACCCTTCGCCAGGCCCACATCCCACTCATCCAAAGAGAAAACATCCGCTCTCTCCGATAGCTTTGTGGCTAACCGAGTCTTCCATACCTCTGGGATGGGTGACTCACCAAAATTGAACAGCTTGGGGTCAATGCAGTTTTTAAGAGAATAATCTTTCCTAATCTCAGTGACAGTATCCACTAAGTAAACTTGGGCTAACACTGCACCTGCTGGTATAGCAGTCTCCTTTTGGGATTCATTTCTCAGCACAAGGGTGAAGTTGTTAACATCCATGGCTGAGGGTGTAAGCACAGCTGGAGGAACCAGTACACCAGCGGGAAGGTTGGTGGTCTCATCAGCCTCTACCATCAGGATATTTTTCCCCATAGACAACTGCTGCTCTACTTTGCAGACAGCATTTTGCATGCCTCCAGCTGGGATGGTAAGCAGGCCTGGCCCTTTCCACTTCACTTGCCCAACTACACCCATATGTGAATCGGTGGATAATGTTGGCTCTTCTGGAGTGAGAGCAGATACTTTTAGAAAACGAGCTCCACCATTTACATCAAGCTCTTCACAGCAAATCAACAGAGAGCGTAGTTTCTTGGAGTTAGTTCCAATAATGACAGGGACTGGATCAGGGCTCTTTGGATCTGGACATATTAAGGCCAGCACTGAGACAGTCTCTACAGCCCCTTTTGACTTGGAGGGAAATTCTAGATCAACTGCCACATATCCTTTGTATGGGTAGTCAGAGTCACTTAGGCCCCATATAGCCAAATTTGTGACTGGCTGAACTGGCACATGGGGAAGATATCTTGAATACCAACTTTCAAATATAATAGTGACTCTGGAGCCGCTTTCAATTAGTACTCTACAAGGCTGTCCCTCAATGGTCACATCAGCCATCATGGAGGGGCCAATCAATCCTTTAGGAATGCCATCAGGTTGAGGGACCTGAACTGTGCTTTGGTTGACAGAGCCCACTTCCTTAGATTCTGCTGCACTTTTAGTTAACAAGTTTCCTGCCTTATTTTTTTGAAGAGCACTGAGCAATTTCTGAATGACCTTAGCAGAGTTCTCAGGGACACTGCAATTGGTGGCAATATGGCCATCCTCTCCACATCGGTAGCAGAAGTAACTTTCCAACTCTTTTGCAGCATAAGTTTTTTCTGCTTTGTATTTATTCCTCCACTCTTTCTTTTGGGATTCTCTTATTACAGAGCTGTGTGACACGGACATTACAGTTAACTGTTGTTGCAACTGTTGTACCTGTTGCCTTAACATCTGCACCTCAATTTCTCTTTCAGTGTCCGTCCATAGCTGGTTTAGCTTTTAGATTTGGACATGTGTCTTGCTACTTTGTGGTTAACTCGGATAACTGGTGGTGCAACTCTTTTATCTCAGCTTTAACACTTGGACTTCTGTTTCTTTGGTCTTTGATCCATCATCAGCTTTTACTTGTCTTATTGTTGCGCTTAACTTGCTTCATGCCATCTCAAACTCTTCCTCTTCCCGTATCTCACTTAACAGCTTTAAGAAAGTGGGAGGCTTTTCTCTCCTTTCTCTGAGTCTCAGCTGCACTAACATCATATCAGATTCTGTAGCCCCTCTTATGAGCTGATCAATTCTGGCACGATCTGCTCTGGAGCCAGGAAGACTTCCCTTCTTTACTACTTTGATCAGTAAGCGTTCTAATCTCCGTAAGCAGTCAGACAGCCTTTCCTTAGACTGCTGATGTAAACTCCGGAATGCAAAATACAGGTCTTCACCAGACTCAGGAGACCCGAAAGCACTTTCTAAAGCATTAACATAGTCATTGGGGTTGGCATCAGGGTCATTCAACCGAACAGCCTGAATTATATCAAGTGCAGGACCTTTTAGACTCTCCACGATTTTCTTTCGTTTCTCTCGATCCGAACAGTCAGACTCTTCAATCATCAGACAAGCTTGTTCAAGCCACTGCTCCAGGTTTTCTTCACCTGCAGGAGTGGGTTGGTTTCCAGAGAACATGCGCAAACGGCGGAAGACATTGTTCTCATAAGTAGGTCTTAGGGTTTTTCCTAACAGATCCCCTACTGCTTTGATGATAGATTCAGGTGAACTTGCCTAGGGAGCATCTGTCAACAGCAAAGCATGCACAACACTTACTGTTTTTCCCTCATCTTTCAGTAGTTGGTGCAGCTTGGCTGAGAAACCATCCACAGTGTCAGAAAGAAGGACAACTTTCCATTTTAAATCTCCATTCAATGGTTGCAAGTACATAGGAATGCGGTCTGAATCTACTTTGTAACGACACTCGCAGAGCACCCGATTGCTGCCTGTCTCAGCATCAGTTTGAATGTCTCTTACTTTAACTCTTCCAAAAATCTTCACTGAATGTGCTGCCTCTTCAATGTCAGATATTTCAGTCTCAGCAGGAACACCACACAATACAAAGGCATGGAGTGGATCTATGTTGGCCTCTCTGCACCAGCTACTGAACTTAGCTTGTAACTGAAACTCTTTTTGGGTAGCCATTACGTTTTTAACTGCGACTTATAACTCTGCTAATAACTGAAACTTCTACACAAACTATTCTTGTACCTTTTTTTTTTATTATTATTATAAATGATATTTTAAGTTTAAAGGGGATTTAAATGATGAAAGGGGAAAAAGAAACAATAGATCTCAGCGGTGCCTCCAATTTGTGTAGCGCTTTCTTTACCCTTTAGCCACAGGATAGCGCCCTAAGTTCGTAAATTCTATTTCCCTAAACTGATTTATAGAAAACCCCTTTAATTTTAAGTATGTGTTTTTAGAGGATAAATTGGAATCCCTTAACTAATACCTACTTCCCAGTAATAATCTGCCAGCTGTTTCACAATTAGTAACTTGTAATACAATTCACAATACAAATATGTTCCCAAAACATAACAAAATTTATTGACTAAATTTGAAAAATACCAAAAAAAAAATTTATAGTTAAGACCAATCAAAATTCACACGAATCATAGATTACAGAAATTATAAAATTCACATAACTTTCAATATATTTACCCTTCACAACAAATACCTTATAGGTTCAGGCAGTGTACTTTAACCTTACAAATGTACCTTTTAGCTGTTTGCTTTTACCAGCACTTAACACATCCCACTGATAATAAAAACACAATAACCAAATCTGTAATATGAGCAATTAATTACTAAAACCTCACGTTAACTTAACAACTTTAGGGGCCCACAGACACACACATACTCACACCCAAGCCAGCGGCCACCAAAATAAAAATAATATTTACACAAACTCCCCTCGTTGCAGGCCTGTTCGATGCTCGGGAACGTGGTGGCCAAAAAAAAAAAAAGTTAAGGCTCGTTCACTCTAACGAGCCAACATAAAAGGTCACAGTACTCACAAATAAGTGAAGTGAAAACCAGTGTCCATTGTCCAAACACAGCACTTCCACGCTGTGGAAAAATGATGGAGTTGCCCTGCAAGCAGGCTCACGGCAAAACGCTGCAAACAAAATGAAGCTAGTCCGTCCAAATGGGGTGAAACTTGTTGGTTTTCCTCCTTGCCTGAGGAGCAGCCAGGCTTTTCTTTGGTCACCTGGAGTGCTATCTCCAAGTCTCCCGTGCCTCTTCGCAACCTAGATCCCGCTCGTTCGCCTCTCCCGCTCAACTCACCAGCATCTCCTCCTTTTTTTTTTTTTCTTTCTACTTCACGCTTCTTCCTCTCCCCGCGTCCAACCGAATCTCACGTGAACACCGCCTGGAGCTCTAAGGGCTCATTTTTACTTCACGCTCAGAACGCGTATGCGCCCGCATCATGGCTGCCACGCGTCCCCAGCGTTCATTTCATGCGTCCTCTGAGCAGGTCCTCAGAAATTAACGCGACGCGTGCGCGAGTTGCAGTACCAGCAAAAAGTCGGGGGGCGCAGTGTGCTAAAAGTCGGAATGTGACGTCAGAGTCTCTGTTTACTATCTACATGTGACAGAAAGCCTCTATGCAGATCCTACGGGGATCGAAGTGCGTGCTTTGCTGTTTGGTGAATGGTTTGATATGGTGAAGCAAAATGCTGACATACAGATGCATTCGTGGTGATTTTATATTCAAGCGTCGCATATTCCCGATTGTAATGACACGATGCATTTTAAAAGTCTCACATAACATCTTTGTGCCGTCTTTTTTTTTTTTTTTTTTGCAACTTAACAACAGCAACATAATGTATATCGCTGTATTTGAGCCACTGAGAAAAAAATAAAGGACACGGTGAAAACGTGTATTTTGTGATTAAAGTGGAAATTTCAGCTTTAATCTCAAATTGCCCACTTTAACCTCGTAGTGTACTTTATTATAAAAGCAGACGGTTGTAAACGTCATCCCAGTTTTTAATCGCTGCGAGCTTCTTGGACCTGACACCTGCGGCAAGCAGCAATATATCACCACAGAGAAAAATTAAATGTATGATATTTCAACTCTCTGCACATTTAGAATCTTTAGATTTGTACTTGATATCACTTTCATGATTAAATGCATTAAAGTGTGTATGTTACATTTTACATATAATTTTATTTAAATAATGAATACTGTTAATAATTACACACATGGGGGGAATAATTACACACATGGGGGTGACACGGCGGCAGAGCGATAGCACTGCTCTCTCACAGGGAGTTATGTTGCTGGTATATCCTGCTTGTATTCCACACTGTGCTCCGGTTTCCTTCCAAAGATATGCAGATTTGGGGATTTGGTGCCACTAAAATGACACTAGTGTATGCGAGTGCTTGTATTCACCTTGCGATGAGCGGAGACCTTGTCCAGGGATTGTTTCTCAGTCGTGCCCAATGCTTGCTGGAATGGACACATCCCTGGATTTATGGATTTAATCAATAAACATCCTTTTCAGAGATATTGCGGTAAGGTGTTATCGGAATTTAATAGGTGTTTTAGGCAATTCACAACACAGAGAAGCCGAACATGTTCTCACCGTGATAATATCTCGCACTGCCACCTGGTGGATTCCTCCAGATTTACGTAAAGTACGCGCACAAGTATAAACACTACAACGCTTGCGTAGCAGGAGCGTCCTCTGCAGCATGCGTCGCATGAAGTATAACTCCGGCCTAAAGCCTCCGCAAACCACGTAAAACTTTTTTTTAAAAAAACAAAGTGAAACAACCAGTAAACATTATTAAGAGGAATATTATATTATATGAGCCTAGGGCTACACTTGTGCTCTCAGAGTTCTTTAAATGCCGTTTAGCAAACACCAAGGAGACCGTCACTTGCCTTTTACTCAAGAAAGGTTCCTGTCTACCACTCTACCCTAAATGCCAGACTGATGGGGTGCTGCTGAGAAGGTCATTCTTCCAACAGGTTCTCCTGTCTCACCAGAGGACAGCTGAAGCTCTGTTAGAGTGGACATTGGGTTCTTGGTCACCTCCCTAACCAGGACCCTCTTGCCCATTTATTCTGTTTGGCCAGAAAAGCCCTGGTGGTTCCAAACATCTTACATTTCACAATTACTCCTGGGAACATTCAAAGCTTTAGAAATGGTTTCATACCCATGTCATATGCCTCACCATAGTTTTATCACAGATGTCTACAGAGAATTTTTTGGACTTCATGGTTTGGTTTTGTCATGACATGTAAATTTTTGGGACTTTGTATATGTACAGTAGGTGTATGCACCATTCCAAACAATGCACAATCAATTCAGTTTACTATAGGTGGATTCCAAGCAAGTGCTAGGTACATCACAAGGAAAATTAAAACAAACAGGATGAACCTGACCATACTTTGGAGTTCCAGAGCAAAGGGTTTAAATATACTCTATACAGTATATATAATATCCTAAGCATAAAAGTGCAACAATGTTGTGCAACAATTTTATGCCATGTTTTTTGTCATGCTTTAAATCGGGCTTATTTTAAAACCTACATATATATGTTTGGTATAATTCTTTTCAGAATTTTTTGACCTTTAATGTGATGTTGTTATATTTTCAGATTCTTATTCCCTTTTTAAATTATAAACTAAAAAATTTCAAGAACTCAAGTCCCGCGAGATGAGACTTTGTGCCAAGAGATTTAACCATGCCCGGGGCCGGAAATTAAAGATAAAGCGTAGATGACAAAGACAGCTGCTGTACTGGCTTTTAAATTTTCAAAGCGCCGGGCGAGATGCAAATCACGCGGCATGGCAGCAGCAGCAAGCCAGCAGCTGATCGAGCAAAGAAGAAGTAAAAAAAAAACTGAATTTGTTTCCCATTCTAACACCGTTTAAGAGGGGGTTTCAGAGGAGCGATCGTGTCTCTTTAGGGTGTGTTCAGCCCCCCTATTCGCAATGTGAGTGGCAGAGACGAAATGTGGCTGTTGCATATCGCAGGCCGGGGGGATTGGCGAGCGAAGCGAGCAGGGGGTGAACCCCCTAGTACTTACATAAAGGATAGACTTCAGTTTCAGCTAATTTTAATAAATGTGTAAGCCTTTCTGAAAACATGTTTTCAGTTTGTCAGTATGAGTTATTTAGTCTAGACTGGTGGGCAAAAATGGTAAATTCATCCATTGGAAGTGTAGGGCCTGAATTCTTTCTGAATCCACTGTATGTATTTATGTATAGCAGCATTCTTTCACATGTGATTTTTGCAGATGTGACAACTAATCTTTCATTTCACGGTCGATCATTTTTCTATATACTCTTTATAACACTTTTTACTTTATTGCCTTTTGTTTCCTCATATTAGTGTACATTTTCTTGAGACTTAATGGAGTTTCTCACTCTAACAACTTCACATAATAATTGTAGAAAATAAAACCAAAGCTTGTCTAGCAATTTGCAGAGTGATCCTGAATACAGTATCTCTGCAGCTTCACAAATTAAGGAAACCCTGGCATAATTGTGGTATGCAATCTATTAGTCTTTGTAACTTCTTCTTCTTCTTAAAGTCAGAGAGGCGAGATTGTGTTGGTTTGGACATGTAGAGAGGAGAGATGCTGAGTATATTGGGAGAAGGGTGCAGACATGCAGGTAATGGGTGTAACAGAACAAGATGCAGAGGACAGAAAGATATGGAAGAAGATGATCCGCTTTGGTGACCCCTAACAGGAGCAGCCGAAAGAAGAAGAGTATACAGTAAATTATTATTTACAAAGAATTTCCATAAAGTTTGCATAAAAGTAATCTAATTTAGGGCCATTAGAACTTAACCTGGCAGAACTGGGCGCAAAGCAGGTTAGGGTATGAGGACATTGCAGGGCTCAACCAGGCACAAACCCACACTCTCACAGGGCTAATATAGAATTAACAACTACCCTGACACATACGACTTTGAGATGTGGAAGAAAGCCCATGCAGACACAGTGAAGTTGTGCAAACTACACATAGACATCAGCTGGGCATGGAACTTGGACCCAGGACTCTAAATCCTTGAGAGACCATCACTTACCACTGTGCCACAAACATTTACAAGTTTGATTAAAGGATTCACCGATTGCACAATGTTTTGCCATCCCATGATTTTGAAATTAATGTTACTGAGAATTGAGCCTACTTAAGGTCCCAGATGCTTATTAGTAAATAGGAAGAAATGTAGAGTTAACTTTACATACAGTAGGGAATCTGATAAGATATGCCTTGCTTTATCAAGTATTATCAAGAATGCTAAAATAAAGCCGCATTGATTGTATTATATGCTTTACACCTCTGGTTACAAACCAAGAGTCGCTTTGGTAAAACGACTGAACATACAATGCTGTAAAAAACAATGGACAAAGAAAATTGTTGTTTCCGTTCTTCAAGCACACATTGGTAGGGAGAGTTCACAAACTTTTCTTTTCAGGCCACGGGGGTCGGTTTTCTAAAGGTGAGCAGTGCAGTTTGGTACAGTAAAAAAGAGATCTTGGCTGTCATCCATGGGAGGTTAAAATTTGCAGAATCCTTTAAGATTGTAGTAGGTGACCTATTTCTGCTAAATGAAAGAGGGTGTCCTCCTTTATGTAACCTAGTTCTAATCGGATTACAAGTACCTGATATGTCCTTGTTGATACTCTTTATACTATGCTACTCTTTACTGTTATCAGCCTTCCTTCCATTTCTATAAATGTATACATTGTTTCTATGGATATGCCGATCAGGTTTCTCCTTTTTCTCTAAGCATGTCTGCTCTTTGTCTTTCGTAAACAAGTCTTTCTTTTACCTTGTCATTGATTTTCTTCTGTGTCATACCAGAAAGGTTTTAAAACGAAATCTTCATTATTCTTCTGCCTTTAATTCTCTGCATTCATTTCTTCTTTGTCTTCTCAGTGAATACTCCTGAATCTTTCTGTAAAAAAAGATCCTTTTCCAAGCAATTAGTTTATCATTCCTTATCAGTATTGATCAGTCATGACACAGGGGTTCTTTTATACAGTTTATCATGATCTATAAACCTTTATACTAACCTCCCTACCCCTTCCAAGGTAAAAAACAGCATATACTGCCTTCACCTTTGTTGTTCATTTTATCCAAAAAATTGCCCTTCCCCCTTCCTTGTATCTTGTCGATTTGTTGTCTAGTTATTGTTTGCTTATTGTCAAGTGTACTGGCAGGATTTCATGAGCTGATTGCAGTGCTACAATAAGTCAACATGTTCATTTATAAATTTCTAATTTTTCAACTTTTGACAGGTCTTTTAAGCGTTCAGCTAAGTTAACCATTTCAGTCTGCTACTTTGCTTCTGTCTTGTATGAACTAAATTAGCAACTTTCATTTACACAAAACAAAACTTTTTTGCCCTCTTAGATGGCATCTTTAAATTGATTTCATTTAACGGATGATATGAAGACAATTAACAGAGCTGAGCCGAGAAACCAAGGTTTAGTCAGTGTTTTGACTTTCAGGAAGCACAACACCAAACAGGCAAGCTCACTGAAATCAATCCTGATTATGTAAATTAAGAAAATAATGTATTTGATACAAAGTGTAACCGAGGCTATTAAATATATATTTTAACTAGATGCTGGAATTTTCACTTACTTTCACTAGAGCACAGTGCATGATCAGTGTGGCAAATGTAAAGACTGAGAGAACACAAACTGCCATGGGAGACTGAGGCACATTAGTAAGATTAATGCCTAGCTGAAAACCTGGTCGAGGGTTCAGGGTCAGCCAATGTCCTGGGAAAGAAAATAGACAGAGTAGTCTGCTCTTATTTAAACTTGCAGGTGAGGCAGAGAGAGCAAGGTCAGGGAATATGATACATAAAGATCATGAAGACAAAATTAAAAGATTTTCAGCTAAAACAGTGCAGCACAGAAGTGAACACAGAGCCCTCACTCTCTTCCCCATTGGCAAATCTGACAAAAAAATCTAACAATAGAGCATTGTTTTTTTTTTAATGGAAAATAAAGTTTGTTTCAAAACAATCAACATTAGATGCATAGTTACAGAGCATGGCGTCATATCAGAATTATTAATAACAGATTTGACAACAAAAGACCAATGTGAATTCAGTTTGGAAGGGTTCAAATGCAGGCCAGAAAAAGTGTAAGTGGAACATTATCATAATCCAAATAAAGTAATATTCTAAATTTTTAAGCTTCAAGCTTGCATGTGGCAGCAGAAGTTACACACTGGGCTTCAATTCAAAATCTGTGCTATAAATTTGTAGACTTAATTTTTTGGATGGAAAAGAACTGAAATTAAATCAATAATGTGTGTTCATTGCTATTACAGATTCAAACATATAATCCCAAGTTAACTGACTGAGTCATTCACTCAGTCATCAACAAAAACACTAATTACTGTGTCACACATGTGCGAGTAGGAGGCAGCTAAAGGGCTTGTCTACACCAGACCAGGGGGTGGCGGGGTGTACTGACTGTCTCCCTTAGTTCATTGCAGACCATTCTTGGGAAATCCCACCGGGTTTCAGTGGCTCTGTGATAATGATGAGACACAGACATCCTAAAGATTTGGGGCAGCCACCCGTATATTATTGCACGGCTGCAAAATAGGTTGAAAATTGAACAGAGATGTTCACTGGTTTGAGTTCAAGATAGAACTGACTATGAGGAGGTAAGATAGCGGCTTTAAAGGCCGGTGGAGGAAGTGACGTCATTGATGCCAGAAGTGACGTCTTTGAGTCTGGAAGTGATGTCATCACAAGCTCTGGGACCGGAAGTGACATCATCACAAGCAACCGGGACTGGAAGTGACGTCTTCAGAGGCACAGGAACCGGAAGTGACATCTTCAGAGGCGCCAGAACCCGGTGGGATTTCCCGAGAATGGTCTGGTGTACAATTACGATTACTCAGGCCCTTTAGCTGCCTCCTACTCGCATGTGTATGACAACTATTTTCGTTAAAAGGCTAAAATTTGGCAGGTTGGTACATCTAGGGCAGTAGGCATCCGCTAAGAAAGGACACTTCAATATATAAATATTTAGGGGTATATCCACCCCTACAATAGAAGCTAAATACCTCAAAACCCCGAAAATGCTTTGACTGATTTAATTGAAACTTGGTGACCTTATAGAAAAAAGAAAATTAGACAATGCCTGTTTTTTTTTTAATTTGTCAATATTTGCTGTAAATAATGTTGTAGAAAGTAGGCTATGCTTAGGCAAAATGTCCTTTTTCTGTCTAAGTGCAGGAAATGGGACTTTAAGTTCATGCAAATCGATGCCATCTGCATAACAGCACCACTGACTAGGATGAGGCTGTAATCACACAGAGAAGTGGACTGCTGCTTTATATAAATGAACGCCAGTACCAGAAGTGAAATGGAAGAAAGTTCAGCTCAAAGAAGAAATGCTTAGTAAGTTGCATTAATGGGTACATGCATTATTCCTTATTCTGTTGGCTTTTTCTTACCTGTTGTGATGCAGTATAAAGTATACATATACAAAGGGGGATGTTTCCTGTGGATTGATGATATTATTTACGTACAGTTTGTACTTCAAACAACCAAAAGGGGGATGGCAGGCTCTTGGTGGTGTAATATATGGAATATTATTGAGAACTAGGGTGTCTCCTTGGAGGTCAGACCGCGATCTGCTGCTATGCTCCAGTTTGCAAAGCAAACATAAGCCAGGAACGACGGCATGCCTCGATCAGTTCAAACACTTGTGTAGTTCAGTAAAGGGGTCTCCCACCAACACAACATAGAGGAGGTGGACATTGTACACACAGTCAGATTCATAAGTATCTCAAGAGTGTCTGGAGAGTGACACTGTCATTGACTGTAAAGGATTTTAAACCAAGTATTGAAAATTATCATTACAGTATATACTTGCGTTTAAGTTCTCCCACGGATAAGTCGGGACTTGATTTTACCGTATAATTTCTGGTATTTTATAATGTCAATCGTATAAGTTGAATGTGGAAAACTCACACTATTGATCCAAGAGATTATGATATGTTAACGCCCACCTGAGAGAGTAACCATGGAGCACACTGCCTTTTTTTCTATGTATTGTGCCTACATGACCACACGGTAATACCCAAACTATTCCGAAGCAACGTTTGCAATGATTTGTGTTTTATAGTATCTCATACCCTCATACACCTGTATCGTAAGAGCATCCCTTATCTACAATGGAGTGTTCTATCAGAAGAAAATATAAGGCTGGTTTTAAATTAAAAGTCGTTGAAGTGGCGAAAGAAATTGGTAACTGCGCTGTTGCAACAAAATTCGATGTGTCTGAGAAACTGATGCGAGATTGGAGGAGGCAAGAAGATGTAAAAAAAAAAAAATTAAGTGTCGTATTTTTCAACAGGCGTATAAGTTGGGGTCTGATTTTATGATCAATTTTTCTTGTTTCAAGACCCGACTTATACACGAGTATATACGGTATATTTATGATTATGTTAGTTTGTCCAAATACTTTTTAGCTCCTGAAAATAGGGTGACCTAGTATTAAAATGTCTGTCAGTCCTATAAGACTCATACAATATTTTTGGTAGACCCCTTAAATTAAAGATGAAAGTCTACACTTCAATCAAAAAATGATTGCTTTATTTCAAATCCATTGTGGTGGTGTACAGAGCCAAAATTATGAAAATTGTGTCAATATCCAAATACTTTTAGACCTGCCTGTACTTCACCATATTATTTCTTTATTCCTGGCCTTTTCTGTTCAATGCATAAAAATTTCAATTCATTCCATGGTCAACATAAATGTGAAGTCTGTAAATATCAATTCTGTATGTAATTCAGTATACATTGCTTTTGATTTAAACCCTCCAAAACCTACTAATGGTGCAAGATTATAAAGATTACAAGATTACAAATCCTATTACATTAAAATCTGAGTGAAGTTACCATTTTTACAGGGTATGCTAGAGTGTGAAATTATAATTATACCCAAAATTCTAAAAACTAATAGAGTTTCCTGTAAAACTATGTTTTCTAATGGCCAAGAACAAAAGCCAAAATCAGTCAATAGGAAAACCAGGAACTGATCTATGGCACAAATGTTTTATTTATAGGTAAGTGCATGGAGAATATTCAAGAATAAAGAGCTCCAGTGAACTCATAATATTAACCCCTGGTAAATAAATAAATAAATGTAAACAGAAAAGTACTCAGTTACGTCCATAGTATTTCTGATACGTCCAATTTACCAATACAACTCTAACCAAGGCCCAATCTATTTGGAATATCTCCAAGTAAAGCTGTGTAATGCAATTTGTCTGTTTATACATATAATGCAAGGTTGGCTGACTGACTGATTTGATTAATAAAATTTGGTGACATTATGGAAAAAAAGAAAATTAGCCAAACTGTGCTTTTTCATTTGTCAATATTTGTTGGTAATAATGCCATAGTGAGTGGGCTATTCTTACAGACTCTGTCCTTTTTTCCAGTTATGCCCTTAGAAGGAAGAGAAGGAATCACACACATTGACCCTTGGTATTGAAATATATGCAATATAGTGGAGAACTGAGGTATCCCCCGGGAGGTCAGACCACAATGTGCCACTATGCTCTTTTACAATTCTGTAGAAAAAAGCCTCATAGACAACTTAAATTAAGATCTTTCTTAAGTTAATTTTCTCTAAGAAACCAGGGAGTGCATACTGTATATTACTGGCTACGCTTATGCTGTAAGACTGAACAAAAAATTTTATTAATTTTAAATGTAATCTTTTCCTTTGAATATTTGTACTTAAACTTGCATGCATTATGTCTTTACATAATAAAACCAGGCATATGACATTACCCTCATGCCAGCAACAGCTTTCATAAATAAAGAAAAGCAAAGGAAGCATACACTTGAATATGTGATTACGGGAGTGTGTGTTTTTTTCATATGATATGATTATTATAGCTCTTTTCACTTGTGCCAATGTTACGTTTATCACTTTGGACATCACTGAGAAATTATTTCATCTTCCTCTATTTTTGCAACCTATACTGTGTAATTATTTTTGTGAATCATTGTTTGCTATGTAGCATAGACAATAATGCTGAAAAGTCATTTCAATTTTAAAAAATGTGGATCTATGTGGGTCTTCATTCTTCATTTCAAATCTGATTTTATTAATCTTTGTTGGAGTCTAAAGAAGTCATAACTTGACATTTTTCAAAACATAATGTAAAGTTTATCTAAATGAAACATTTATTACTAAAAATTGTGAGATCAGCACAGCCTCTGATGGCAAATACTTATCATGACAGAAAAAGACAAAGAAATATCTTTGTTCAAATAAATGTAAAAATATAGTAATGAGAGTAATAACACGAAAAAAGAAGTGGGAACCTGTAATTAGTAATGAAAAGAAAAATTATTTTTTAAAAATGTAGATAAGAGTATGTACATAGATTAAGTAAAAAGTATAATAACTAGTGATGCCTCTATGAAATGTTTTAAGTGTAAATTTGAAAAAGGGATTCATGGGCAGTTGACAAAGAAAAACATGCATGTTTCGCCTATTGTCAGAGCTTTCACAATGTGTCATCTCTCTATGATAATAAATAAATCTTGGGTCAAAACGTGATTTTCTCAGAGAAACTTTAACATCCCACAAGACAAGGAAGTGAGACAAAAGGACAGCTGCTGTACAGGTTTTTAAATGATCAATGCACAGCGTGACATGCAGATCACACAGCACGGCACAAGCAGCAGCAGCAAGCCAGCTGATCGAGCTTAGAGGAAGTTAAAAAAATGTATTTGTCTCCCATTGTATCAACGTTTAAGAGGGGGTTTCAGAGGAGCGACCTTATCTCCTTAGTGTGCGTTCAGCCCCCCTCTTCACAACGTGAGAGGCAGAGATGTGAAGAGGCTGGCGCCCTGGGGTGGGGGGGTGGGGGAGAAGGGTAAATATGATATGATAATACAATGGAGTGTAGAGGTGAATCTGCAAAAGAAATAAAGGTTAAAAAGGAAAAGAAGGTTAAAGATATAACGTTTTGATTGTATAGCCTAGTTCAGTTGTACAAAAACAAATCTGATTTGCTTTTCTGCAATACTACTTCTCCACACCCAGAACTTACTTCGTCTTTGCAGCTGAATGCTTACCTCCGTGTTCAAGTATCTGTGGAGATGAAGCTGGAAGAGGCTTTACAGCCCCAAGTGTGCTTTCGGGGAATTATTATATGGTTGTTCTGCACATCAATATACTTGAAGAGCAAATCAATATACCGTATTTACACGTGTACCACACGCACATTTTTTCCCGTAAATTAGCATTAGAAAATCAGGTGCGCGTCATACACGAGGAAATGTAATTCTGTAATGTTTACTTCTTCTGCTTGGGCTCGCTCACTCTCTCTCTGTCTTGCTCGGTTGTTCACGCACTTGCGCTCTCTCTCTCTCTCGCTTGCTTGCGCACTCGCGCTCTCTCTCTCTCTCTCGTTTGCTGGCGCTCTCGCACTCTCTCTCTAAACGCTTTCTGCACAATAACAACGCACGTTGTACATGAGGCAAAACGATTTTCCCGATTTTCTTTGTAAAAATTAGGGTGCACGTCTTACACGAGAGTGCGTGGTACACAAGTAAATACGGTATTCAGTATAGGGGCCCTCTAGCGATATGTCAGATTTGACACATTGCTAATAGAATTCCCCATTGTTTTTGTATTATAAAGTCTCCTGCTACCCTCTTCCTATCTGGCAGCACCCCCATTAGTCACAAGTTCTGTTACTACTCAGATCCACTCCCAATAGATACAGTAAGTCCCCTACATACGAACCTTCAAATTACGAACTTTCAAAAATGCTAACGTGCACGTTCAATAAGTTAAAATGTATTTAAATAAGTGAAAAATTTTAAATTTTAAACTTCAAATTTCCCAGCAGTGTGTAATTTAGTTTGGTTGTCTGGCACTAGGCGGAGCGCAAAACTCACACTATTATTGTTTACATTCTCAGTCACATTTGTGCATCCTCTACAAGTGGTTGAGCTTTCGGCTGTATCTCTGTTTACGTTGAGCTAAGGTGCTTTTTTTCAAGCCCAAGATGTCTGGAATCAAGCATATTCAACAAGAACACAGGGGCACAGTGGAAAACTTGTTAAGGGTAAGTTCATCTTCACTCAGAGAACCACATTAACATGTCATACAAAACCACGTAGTGTGGTAGGGTTATTCACCCAGATCTCAGGAACAGCATGTTCTCGTCGACTTGTCCTAATTGACTCTAATGTATGATCTTCAGATATGAGCATCCCATCAGGAGTTCCACAGGCTTAGGGAGGGCTTTTATTTTGATACACTCAAACTGGAGTTAGCTCAGGAAGTACTTTTTTTGTGAAACTTTTTTTTTCCTTGCTTCAAAATCTTCTGTGAATCTTCACGGCAAACACTTACCAGGCATCAATATTAAGTAATGGACAGTAGGTGTTGAGTGATAAGGCCATCTGATTGCTCACTTTGTGCGTGGCAGCCAGAAGTGGATTTGAAGACAATCACATAGGCTCATTCACTAATGGTAAACGAGTCTACTGTACCGAGATCAGCTGATGGAAAATAATGGGAATAAAAAATAACTTTCAGTTGTTTGTTGTTAAAATGCACTAGAAATCTATAATAAAAATACAAATATTAACTTTTAAAAGTACTTTTTTGTGTACTGTACAGTACAAATATGTTTTTGATAGGAGCTGAGGAGAGGTAGGTTAGGTCTGCATACACAGGCTATGTGATAATGTTAACAGTGATATCAGCTGACAGAAAACAATGGAAACAAAAATTAACTTTCTGTTGTTTATTGTTTAAAAGCAATCTGTAACAAAATACAAATATTGATTTTTAAAAGTATTTTCATGTGTACAAATAGCTATACAGGCACATGTTACTATTTTAGTTTTTTATCAATATAGGAATTATGACAACATCTGCCACTGTCCAGACATTCCCTCTATCTTAGAAAATAATTTCTAACATTCCTGGTTTTATATCTTTCTTTTCCTCCTGCAACATAATATATTTTAGATTTTTTTCTATCCTAGCCTATCTGTACTGTTCTCTTGCTATGATTTTTGGAAGACCATTTGTACTTTTTTTCTTAAGCTGTTTTAGACACCTCACTTGCCCAACTACTGCTCTGTATATTCTTCACCTTGATATATATATTTGTTAGCTTTCGAAATACTGCACTGTTTGTTTTGTGATGGCACTATAGGCAATGAATCAGGTTCACATCGCTTGGGTCCAGTTTTGATTTCTGACTGGAGTGTTTTCTGAGTGGATTTTGAGTCTTATATACCTGTGCTCAGATTTAATGAATTCAGCTTGTGAATGTTAACCAGCCCAATTTGAGGGATTGTGAGATTGCCATGTAATGGACTGATGTTTTACTTAATTGCCCAGTCCTACTCTCTAACTTCTATGATGTACTGTGTGACGCATGCACATCAGAGGATCTCCTAACAGGCTTGATCGAAGTAATGCAATAACTCTCTGGGACGAGAAGGGTGCTGTCACTAATATTATCTTCTCCTTCTCTCTCCGCAGAATAGAGAAACTGCCCAGTGAGTGCACTTATCTCCGCCCCTTCTGGTTAACCAACTATAAGAAACCAGAGTGACATACTACACAGAGCTCCTGTGATAGACCCTAAATTCTGCAGCTAGTGCCAAGTAATTTTTTGTTTTGCATTGTGCCTATGGGCAAGAAGCATAGCGCAAAGAGGCACTCTTTTTGCTGGACACTTCAGTTGATTAAATGAGACAACCCAGTTGGCATCCCCACTTTTACCTTTGTGTAACTTATCATTCTAGCACCCAGCCACAACTGCAAAAAGTGTATCTGCAAAATAGATGTAAGTGCCATATATATAAAAGTATGTCATAACTTGTATATACATATACTCAGATGGCAAATGCTTCAGACGAATTGCATTATCTCTTATCAGAGAGTGCCTAGGTGACAAGAATTCACTCTGGATGAAGACACTACCAGAATGGCACAGGTCGGTAATGCCCAACAGACTTTCTTCATGTAAGAAAGGGAACCATACTTGCAGCATCAAATGTCCTACAGATGCTATTGTGTGAACACAAGGGATTCTTTTAGGCAGTGTGCTCTGACTGTGTTCTGTGTGTTCCCAACATGTAACAAGAAGGGACACAAGTACAAATCTGAAAATGAAAAAGAGAAATAGCCTGGGTTGATGCATATATCTCTCTCCTAGGATACTAGATGTAGGAACCTCACTCACAAGGAGGGTGTCTGGTTCTCTAATCTGAAAAGAAACTGTGAGGGGAAAGAGGAAATTACAGAAGCTGCAACATCATCAACAAAGCACATAGTCAAATAAGGACACATACTGGACCATTTTGTCTATCTGTTAATGCCAGCAGTTGAAGAATTACTTTTGCAGGCCTAAAGGTGCAGAGACAACAAAAAACTCTAGACATTTCTAGACGGATGCACTTAAAACTAATGCAGATTCACTTAGAACTCTGAAGTTATATATTTTGATTGATCAGACATGACTGTGGGGTGAACTCAATAGAGTGTAGAAATGGAAGAGGAGTGGGACAAATGCTTAACAAGTGTGGTTTAGATAGGGCAGGGTCTGGAAAAAGTGAGGTGAGAGAGATACAACATGACAGACTGGGTGCTTTGTTAAGGTACTGTGTTGGCCAAATAGGTGAGGCATTCTAAATTTTACTTTTGTAAAATAAAGGCAACATATTTTTGGACTTTTTGTCTGCTTCTTGTTTTGGAATTGTAAATGCTGGCATTATAATTTTTGTATTACACAGTATATAATTTAGAAAAAAATATTTTTTAACATACATATGAGTTGGGTAGTAACAAGTTACATTTACTCTGTTACATTTACTTGAGTAACTTTAAAAAAAAATTGTACTTCTAAGAGTAGTTTTACTGCACCATACTTTTTACTTTTACTTGAGTGCATTTATGAATAAGAAAAGCTACTCTTACTCCACTACATTGGACAACACTCGACTCATTACTTTTTTCCATTTACACATTAGATATGCTATATATTTTTGCCAGAGAGAAGTCGCCAATGGATCTACTTCATTACTGTCTCATCAATAAAATTTGCATAAAATTTACAGAGGGGCCGAAATTATATAAAGATCTAACAATTGTTCTGCTTTCTGAGAGGAGATTGGCAGACAACTGTAGAGCAGAGGAGACCAGGGGAGGAAATATAAATCAAAAAACAAAGTAAATGTTTGATACCAATACTGAGTCAATGTATGGAACAAAAATCTATATTAAACACTACCAAAAAGTTTTTTGAAAATAATCACAAACTTGGATATTGAAAAACATGAAAAATTACACCAATTACGTCACACATGCAGCTTCCAGGAATGTGGCCCTTAGCTAAAGCTCACTGAGTCATAGCAACAACTTCTTGAAGTGGCAGCACATGCTAAAAATGTAATGCTGTCCCAGTATGTTTCAAAGCATAATGATTATTACAATTCAACAAGTCTTGAAATATATGAGCAGATAAAAAGTGTATCTGAATTATTAATAATTCAAAACCATTTAAAAAAATTACCAGGCCTCTCAAAAAAATTCAGTTATCATATCAATGATTAATATAAAGGACATAATATAAAGTAGGCTCACCCTTTGAATATAGAATGTTTTTGTTTGATTACTGTCATATAGTAATAAGTAAAATGATTTGAATGAAACTGAATTCATAACAAACATTAGTGTTTCATTTCACAAAAAAATTCACAATATAAATTGCACCCCAAGAAGAAAGATGGTTATTTCCTGTATGGAATCATTTTCGTGCAATAACTATGCAAGCATCTGCCTGTCATTTAGCATTTAAATAAAGATCTCCAATAAAAAAATCTTATCTTCAACTAGGATAAGCCAGGCAGAAGTTCTCATAAAGGTTCTATGATCGTTAGATATGGTGATTGAGTGGGGCATGGAAGGTGTCTGAGTTCATCCTGGCATTCAGGAAAGCACTCTTAAATTAAATTAGCAATGTGTTTGAAGGCATTATCATTATGGAATGGAGGAGCATCATAAGGGAACAGTGCATCATAGGGTGCATCTGGTTCTGTAAAATAGCTTCATATTTCTTGTCCGTTATGCAGTCATGCAAAGCAATCATTTAATCTAATGTCTCCCGTGAGATGGCTGCCATAGAATTACAGATATCCTACCACATTTAACAGTTGACAACAGATATTTTGGGTTGAAGGCATCCATTACAAACATAAATTCATCCGGATGTTGGAAACTGAGTGAAATACGACTCTTCAAATCATATTTCTATTCTCTATTGCTCAGTGGGTTCACATTTTGTGCTGCTCACACTAGGGTATGTGATTTTGGCCGTTGATTTTGGATACAAGCAGTTTCCAAATGGCAGCCCTTCCGTAAATATCAGCTTTGTAAAGTTCATACTGTACAGTTTGTATTGAAACTAGGTCGCAGGAGTGTACGTTAAATACTATAGCCATTTTTGAGGTTACATTTTTGTTGCATTTAATGACTATCCAGAGAAGTGTCTGTCTGTCCTGTTGGAGAGTTTTGACTTGCAACAACTGTTTTTTGTCCACATGTAATAATACTAATACATTTTATTTATATAGTGCCTTTCTCATGCTCAAGGTCTCAGAAAGAACAGCAGGGTATATGTAACACTAGATACAAATATTTTCTGCATAGATCACTAAAACAGACAGCATATACAAAGCATTAAATAGAATAAAAGACAGTAAATCAGAGTAAAATATTAAATTCAATACTAGAAGAAAAGCCTGAACAAATAGCATAATTTGTTATATAACTCACACAGAAATTACCCTGAGCATCTAGACAGAGAGGTGAACTGAAAGAAGGGGCAGAATGTCAGGTTAAGATAAAAACCTACCTGAACGGATAAGTTCTAAGCTGATCTAATTAATTTAGGGAGTTTATTTCAAAGTCTGGGCACCATACCGCTGAAGGCCCCATCACCCACTGAGTGCAGGTTAGTGTGAGGCACAATATTGCCAGAATCAGAGGACCTTAGCAGGTGAACATGAGCGTAGTGCTGGAGAAGGTCACTGAATTTTATATTCAATCCTGTAAGACACAGGGAGCCCGAGAAGGCGAGCAGGATGGGTGTTATGTGCTCGCTGTTGCTGGATCATGTATGGACTCTTGCAGAAGAGTTTTGAATCAACTGGAGCTGTGATATAAGATTTGAAGGGGCACCTGCCAGTAGGGAGTAATAGTAATAATAATAATAATAATACATTTTATTTATATAGCGCCTTTCCCATAGTAATCAATGCAGGATGTGATAAAAGCATGGACAAGTTTCTCAGCAGTAGAAAAGGAAAGGGATGAGTGAACATGGGATATGTCATTGAGGTGGAAGTAAGAAAGTTTGTTAATATGGCTTATGTGGGTGGAATAAGAAAGGGAGGAATCTAAAATGACACCAAGACTCCTTGCATTAGAAGAAAGTCTGATGAGATCATTGTCAAGAATAACTGAAACGGAGATCATTTTCTTAAGTTGTGCTTTAGGTTTGAGCATCATCTACATAAAGATGATAACCCAGTCCAAAGCTACAAATAATATGGCCAAGGGGAAGCATATAGATATAGAAGAACAGAGGGTGAGGACAGAGCCCTGAGGAACCCCTTGTGTGACTGGAGCTGAAGTTGACCTGCTGTTGCCAAGACTACCAAAGACTACCAAACTCTTGTCAGATAGGACATAACCCACTGGAGGGCAGTGCCAGAGATACCCAGAATGTTCTCTATTCTGGACAGTAGAATGTCATGTATGACACTGTTAAATAGTTCAATAAGATCTAATAGAATTAATATGCTAGTTTGTCCAGAGTCTGCTGCCACAAGCAAATCATTAGTTACTTGAAGCAGAGCAGTTTCACAGTTGTGCTGAACTATGAAAAAAGACTGGAAGGGTTCCATCAATTTATTAAAAGTTAAGCAATGGGTGAGTTGAGAGGCTACAACGCACTCAAGAACTTTTGACAGAAAAGATAAGTGAGGGATAGGCCAAAAATTGTTAAGATTGTCAGCAATTTCAAAATGGGCTGGCACAAAGCCGGTGTCAAGGGTCATTTGTTATTGTTGTAACAGTCAGGATTATGTCGTGAAGGCCAGGTTTAAGAAGTGTGATGGGGATGGTGTCCAGTACACAAGTAGTCATCCTCATCTTACAAAGCAGGTCGTTAACAAATGAAGATGTTACTGGTGAAAATTTATAAAAAGAGCTGGATAGAGTGGGAAGACAAGGAAAGATACAACAGGATGATGGATTTATGCTAGTTGGATTATTTAGATTTTTAATTTTATTATGGAAAAAGTGGAGAAATTTTTCACAGACTTCAATAGAGTAGGTAATTGTGCCAGATGCAGGTTGAAGTAGTTTATTATTATAGCCACTTTCTATTGTTCTGCCGTGATGCATTTTCTTGGTTGCAGTTAGTGCCTCTCTGTAAGCCCTTTAAAGGTCAGAGAAAGCCTGGATGTGCATAGTAAGGCCAGTTTTACATGATATTCTCTCAAGGCATCAACCAGCTGCTTTCATAGACTGTAATTTTGAGTTGTACCATGGAGCTGAACCCTTAAAGGAAACCTTATGCTTTAAAGGAGCTGTTTTATCTAGTGATAAATTAAGTTATAGTAGTGTAGTAGTACTGCTGAATGAGTTATAGTAGTCAACAAGCCTATCTAGTGTTGAAGGAATACAGGAAGATAGAAAAAGATCAGAAATGGATTCATCAAGGATAGAGGGAAAGATATTTTTAAGGTTTCTAAAAGAAATTTGACAGGTAAGAGGGGGCAGAGGTAATGAGCCAGTGAAAAATACTGCTTTATGGTGAGAGAGTCCCAAATCACTGCTATAAATGCTGGCGATAGTTAAGCCAAATGTGCAGATCAGGTGTAATATATGACCACCAGAGTGGGTAGGAAGATCAACATGTTGCACCAAGTCAGAACAGTCCAGCAAAGACAGGAACTCAATTCTCAGTTTACACACAGGAATGACAATAAGAATGTTGAAATGTTCTGGGAAAGGGAACTTAAGTGGATTAATAATTCAGTCAGTTCAAATAGGAAAGACCCATTTTATTTTGGGGTATGATGGAGAAAAACAAGTAAGATAGGACCAGATTTCGTTATTAGTTTAAGAGCCAGATATGATTAGCATATGCTATCATTATTTTAGATATTTTTTTCTTTGACACATGAAATAACTTTGCAGTTTTTGTGACCATTTCAGCTGCAACTTGAGCACCAACTATTTGTCCTCTTTGGAACTCTATTAGTAACTCTCATATCAAAGTGCTAATTGTCAGACTTCTTTTATGGCTGACACATAATGCTAATTGGCAATCAACCTAACATGACTCACTCTTGCAGCTGCTTTTGTAATTGTGATTTAGTTACTTCAAAGTTAAACTCCTTTTTCATGTGGTGTGTCCGTTATTTTGTCCACCCTGTACATTACCCTTAACAAAATATAAATGTAAGCTATTAAACATAAAGAAACATTACTGAGAACATTTTGTTAAGTTACCACAGCATATAGTAAATAGATCTAATGATTACTACAGTTCACACCTTTTTAAAGTTTTAATTTACTAATTGGACAGTTGCCAGTGTAATTTAAGTACTTTATATCATTAAAATATGGTCTTTTTTACTTACTTTTTTACACTGAATGGGTGATTCAGCAATTGGTTTTTCAGGAACACTAAAGTAAAGGCAGGAAGTAGCAAACTGGGCCTGAGTAGTTTTACTGCTGCTCCTCATTTGTTTGTTTTCCAATAGAGCACGATTCCGTCTGCTCAAGGAACTAAGCGTGGGCATGTCACACACCTTATTTTTCAGTTTTGAGTTGCCACCCTTCAATAGTTGACCCAGACTGTCTGGAAAAATGGTTTATTTGTACCCATGTCTGGACGCAAACCTAGTCTGGAAATGTATTTATGTATAGTTCTTTCACTGTAAAAAGGAGGAACAATAAATCCAGTATGAAACAAAAATAAGTAAAAGAATATGCAGTTAAAGTATAATGTGAGTTTCAGGGAATATGTGGTTAATGGATAATACGAGCTGTGAACCTCACCTAAGAATGAATGCAATGAATGAAAAGTGATAAACTAACTTGAAGTCAAATTCATGACTATGTTTAACAATGTAAATGTGGAAATAGGGCTAGTTTTAGTTTTCATGAAACTTTAAAATTATTTTGGGATGATATCAGATTAGTTCAGATGATCTTTCACTAAGGATAATATAATATTAAAAATGCTGTATTACTGTGTAATGGATGAGCCAGCATCTTGCCTGGAATGAATTTTCTTCTCTTATCTGGCCAGGAGGTTAATGTCATGAGACATGTAGACAAGTGGTACACCGGGGTAAATATTCCAGCAACTGTGCACAGGACTTGTGGACCTAGCTAGGATGCCAGCTTACAAGATGGACAAAATGAATGTAGCATTTAAACTAGAATAAATAATAGCCCCCCCACCCCCATACGAGACAATATAGGGTGGTCCAGATCTAATTATGCAATTTTCATCTATACTAATAAAAGGAAAAGCCCTCACTGACTCACTCACTGACTGACTGACTGACTGACTCATCACTAATTCTCCAACTTCCCGTGTAGGTAGAAGGCTGAAATTTGGCAGGCTCTTTCCTTACAGCTTACTTACAAAAGTTAAGCAGGTTTCGTTTTGAAATTCTACGCATAATGGTCATAACTGGAACCTATTTTTTCGTCCATATACTATAATAGACTTCTGCTCGATGCCCGTGGGAGGCGGAGTTACGCCTCCCACATAATTTAGTGCCTGCCCATATAAGGCCGTCCGTCAGTCCAATAGAAACACTGCCACTAAATATTCACGGGTGAAGGACTGTGCTTATGCAGAGTAAGATGAGATGGTCAGGGTGGTGTTTGGCACAAACTCAGCGAAACTGCAAGAGAAACTTTTAAGTGCCGGGTCTTAGCTAACATTAAATACAGCCGTAGACATCGCACGAGATGGCACCAGCACAGCTGGGAAACTTCGATGCATGTACAGTAATCCCTCCTTCATCGCGGGGGTTGCGTTCCAGACCCCCCCGCGATAGGTGAAAATCCGCGAAGTAGAAACCATATGTTTGTATGGTTATTTTTATATATTTTAAGCCCTTATAAACTCTCCCGCACTGTTTATAAATATTCCCCGCAGCGTTATACAGCATAATCCCTTTGTATTCTCTTAGATATTAGGTAAGATTCATTGAAATTATGTATATAAACACACACTGTTTATATACAGTAAAACCTAAATATAATTTTAAAGATATTGAGTGTCTCCGATATCACATATGTTACAGCCATTACAATAGACAGGTCACCAGCAATAAATACGTACATTGCAAGAAAAATAGTATACAGTAAATGTGTGTACAGTGACACTAAACGTACATACATGTACTAAGCACTGTAAGAAGAAAATTAATTATGGTTACTCACCAACAATGACACGATGACTTGTCCGATAACAATGAGTTTAATTTTACTGCACAACAAAGGAGAGCGTTACAGCCCTTATAAGGAGCCACTTCAGGCGATTGTGTAGCACTGCCGTTCTTCTTCTTCTGGCAGTCTTCAATCCAAATCCCTAAAGCAGATTCCATCCAGACTACTGCCTTATTATATCCACTTACAACTCGTTTTGCACCCTGGTTAAAAGGACGCTGCAGCCGTAGATCTTATATTCCTTTCCTACTTTTTAAATAAAAAGAATCGTAGCCTTCAACAAATCCAAAACGTTTACCTTTTCGGCAATCGTTAACATCTTCTTCTTGCGCTTGGGCACGGCCCCTGAAGCAGTAGCAGATTGTTTTGGAGCCATAATGAAGGGCTTGACTATGCACAAAGATAAATACTAAAGAGCACAACTCTTTACACAGCGAAGCACGTTGATGCTGAATGAGCGAGATGAGACTTCCTGGTTAACACTGCATAGCTCCTGCGTGCTCTGATTGGTTAGCTTCTCAGTCAGGAGAACTTAACTGCGTGCTCTGATTGGTTAGCTTCTCAGCCATCCGCCAATAGCGTCCTTTGTATGAAATCAACTGGGCAAACCAACTGAGGAAGCATATACAGGAAGTAAAAAGACACATTGTCCGCAGAACCCGCGAAGCAGCGAAAAATCCGCGTTATATATTTAGTTATGCTTTCATATAAAATCCGCGATAGAGTGAAGCTGCGAAAGTCGAAGCGCGATATAGCGAGGGATTACTGTACTCCGAGTGGCTCACGCAAACTGACGCAGTGCACAGACAAAAAGCAACAGTTCCAAAGAGTGCTGAACAAAAACCGAATTACACAATTGAGAAGGCAGCAAAAAAATATGAAGCGTCTGATACATACAAGCATATTCATAAGTGCAGCTACTGCGGAAACAAAGCACACGGTGGAAAAAGTCAATGTCCCGCTAAAGGAAGACAGTGTAAAAAAAAAACCTGTGCATGCAGTGTGTCACATCTCAGATAAAGAGGAAGACGAGCTGTTTATTGATGCAGTAAGAAACGAATCGATGAATGAAACCTGTTATCTTTACAACGGCTGACAAACACGGAATGTAACTTGAACACAACACATCCTACAAATACGAACCTGATTGAAAGAAATAATGATAATCAAATCCTTGATGACAGCAACACTCCTAACACTCACAAAACAATTACTGTATATTGACAATCATGTTACGTTATTTTTAAAATGTTCCCTTTTCTTTTTCATAACTTCTTTAACACACTACTTCTCCGCTGCGAAACGTGGGTATATATGTATATATATATATATCCCGATCTACATACTCTCAAATAGACAAGCCACACGCCGTGACGCAATGGTAGAGGCTTCACCTCTAGCGCTGACATCCGAGGTTCGATTCCCGAGAGGGGATGCACTGAGTATGTACGCGTGCTTCACGATTCATTTTACCCTCGCATCCCCTTGGTTTGAGACGTATGAAAAAATATGCGGTTAACGCAGAATCATGTTACGTTATTTTTAAAATGTTTCCTTTTCTTACAACAAGCACAGCTGAGAAGCTTCGATGCATGTACTCCATAACGCGTTAAAAAAATAACGCATTTAATCACACTTTGCATTCCAAGCAAAGGGGAACTTTTGTCAGTGCATGATTTCCTGGTACATCGATGACATTGATGCACACATCAGAGCTACAAAAATGTTAGAGTCGGAATAAAGCGCGTTCCTATGACTGATTGGAGGCAATCTTCATTTCAAAAGACTACGCGACGGAAGCCTTGATAAAAGCATGGTTTTGTGCAAACTGTCCAAATACTAACCTGATTGAAAGAAATTATAATCAAATCCTTGATGATAGCAACACTCATAACGGTCACAAAACTATAACATTCACAATCATGTTACGTTATTTTTAAAATGTTTCCTTTTCTTAGCACAAGCACAGCTGAGAAGCTTCGATGCATGTACTCCATAACTCGTTAAAAAAAATAACGCATTTAATCACACTTTCAATTCCAAGCAAAGGAGAACTTTTGTCAATGCATGATTTCCTGGTACATCGATTACACTGATGCACACATCAGAGCTACAAAAATGTTAGAGTCAGAATAAAGCGCGTTCCTACGACTGATTGGAGGAAAATTTAATTTCAAAAGACTACCCGACGGAAGCCTTGATAAAAGCATGGTTTTGTGCACACTGAAAAGCAAGCAAAATTAGATGCATTACAGAAAGCGGACTTTATGGCTCTTACTGGGGATCATTGGACTTCCATGACCATTAGTAATTCTAATTACATCTAATTACAAAATATTCACTGATCACACTGTTTTAGCCTAATGTACAAAATAATTTTGGCTAAGGTTACTCAGAGTTTAAAGATGAAGCTGGTCAAATTACCTTTTATGTTTCTGACTTATTTTTTTGAAGAAGAAAAACTGCACTTTATGTTGAAATTTTGGTTATTATTATTTAAAGACAATACCATTCTGAAAATGCACTTAAAGTACTTAAAATACCACTTTATTTTTAAGTCTGCCCAATTTTAGCCAGGGACGATATTTTTGTTTCTGTTTTGAATTCAAATGCAGTTGAAAAGTATTTTTTTTTCAGAAATTAAAAGAGCTTGAGTTTACAATATTCATGTCCATGTCTATTATTTGCTTCTGTCGCCCACTAAAACCCTTTTAAATTAAAAAAAACATTTGCGATTTGGGGTAAATTTTCATGTGTGATTACATACGATTAATCAAGATTAATTATTACACAGCCTCTAATTAATTAGATTAATTTTTTTAATCGAGTCCCACCCCTAATATATATATGTAGATATATATGTAGATTTGTATATGTATATGTGTATATACAGTATATACAGTGGGATGCAAAAGTTTGGGCAACCTTGTTAATAGTCATTATTTTCCTGTATAAATCGTTGGTTGTTACGATAAAAAATGTCAGTTAAATATATCATATAGGAGACACACACAGTGATATTTGAGAAGTGAAATGAAGTTTATTGGATTTACAGAAAGTGTGCAATAATTGTTCAAACAAAATCAG
>JANRMT010062818.1:20619250-20642399 GCA_026402145.1 Polypterus bichir lapradei
TTACGACAGTATTTGTAGGACTTGTGTTGAAGAGACATTCGGCATCTGTCAAGCGTTGTAAGTATACAACCAGTTTCATTGATAAGTTCACATCCAGCTTTTGAGAGTTTAAACATTTCTAAACATCAAAGTGTCCACTACTGAAATCGTCACCTGTGAAGCTAAGATGTTTAAGAGGCATTGGCGGTTGTCCAAAGGTGTAAAATATTTGGCCATTTCGGTACACTTAAGCATTTCACTCTTGTAGTGCTCCTGTGTAGTATAATTATCTCCTGTACCGTCATCAGTCCACACCTTGAACCTTTCCCAGTCATTCAATACATAAGACACAATGTTCCTCCGGATATCAATAGTGAGCCTGATATGGCCGTGCAATATGTAACAAAGAGAATGGAAAGGCAGGTGCCATCTCCGGGCATGGAAACCACTTGGTAAGTGACAGTTCTTTGATCGATGGTGATTACCTCGATAGACATGTTAATGGGGGTACGGTTTGAATGATAAAGGAAATGGGTACCTGAACAATGTAAAGTAAGTCTAAAATACCTATACAATAACTATAATCGTAATAAATGAACAATAAAACAGCGGAGAAGCCGTGGATTAAATAAAAAGGCTGTAGTTATCAGCAGGGAGACGTGAATACCGTGGCGAAGCAAGGAAGGGAATGTAGAGACTGGAGCGACAGACGGCCTTATATAGGCAGGCAGCCAACAACGTGGGAGGCGTTGGGATGGGGGACCCAACGCCGCCTCACACGGTGACCGAGCTGCAGGCTATGGACGTATATATGTACGTAAGTAGGATTCAGTTAGCGTTGGGAACCCGCGTACCAAATTTCTTGAAGATGGGCCCATAAGTAACAAAGACCGTTGAAAAGTTCAATATGGCAGCCGACAGTGGCATCATATCACCGAAATAAGTACCAAATTTCAGCCTTCTACCTATGAATAAGAAAGTTCAACATGGTGGACGTTGTTGACCGTTACGCGTAGAATTTTGAAATGAAACCTGCTTAACTTTTGTAAGTAAGCTGTAAGGAATGAGCCTGCCAAATTTCAGCCTTCTACCTACACGGGAAGTTGGAGAATTAGTGACGTTGGAAACTTCAATATGGCGGCCGACAATGGCATCATACCACTGAAATAAGTACGTACATCGGTTTTGGTTAGCGCAGGGAAGCCACCTACCAAATTTCGTGAAGATGGGGCCATAAATAAGAAAGTTCAACATGGCGGACATTGTGAAAATTAGTGACATTCGAAAGTTCAATATGGCGGCCGACAGTGGCGTCATACCATCGAAATAAGTACATACATCGGTTTCGGTTAGCGCAGGGAATCCGCCTACCAAATTTCGTGAAGATGTGGCCATAAATAAGAAAATCCAACATGGCGGACGTTGTCGACCGTTATCGACCATTATGACCGTTACGTGTAGAATTTCGAAATGAAACCTGTTTAACTTTTGTAAGTAAGCTGTAAGGAATGAGCCTGCCAAATTTCAGCCTTCTACCTACACGGGAAGTTGGAGAATTAGTGACGTTGGAAAGTTCAATATGGCGGCTGACAGTGGTGTCATACCACCAAAATAAGTATGTACATTGGTTTCGGTTAGCGCAGGGAAGCCGCCTACCAAATTTCGTGAAGTTGGGGCCATGAATAAGAAAGTTCAACATGGCGGACATTGTTGACCGTTATGACCGTTACGCGTAGAATTTCGAAATGAAACCTGCTTAACTTTTGTAAGTAAGGTGTAAGGAATGAGCCTGCCAAATTTCAGCCTTCTACCTACACGGGAAGTTGGAGAATTAGTGATGTTTGGAAAATTCAATATGGCGGCCGACAGTGGCGTCATACCACCGAAATAAGTACGTAAATCGATTTTGGTTAGCGCAGGGAAGCCACCTACCAAATTTCGTGAAGATGGGGTCAGCCTTCTACCTACACGGGAAGTTGGAAAATTAGTGACGTTGGAAAGTTCAAAATGGCGGCCGACAATGGCGTCATACCATTGAAATAAGTACATACATCGGTTTTGGTTAGTGCAGGGAAGCCGCCTACCAAATTTCGTGAAGATGGTGCCATAAATAAGAAAGTTCAACATGGCGGACGTTGTCGACCGTTATCGACCGTTATGACCGTTACGTGTAGAATTTCGAAATGAAACCTGCTTAACTTTTGTAAGTGAGCTGTAAGGAGTAAGCCTGCCAAATTTCAGCCTTCTACCTACACGGGAAGTTGGAGAATTAGTGATGAGTCAGTCAGTCAGTCAGTCAGTCAGTGAGTGAGTGAGTGAGTGAGTGAGTGAGTGAGTGAGTGAGGGCTTTGCCTTTTATTAGTATAGATATATATATATATGCCAGCAACACTCATGACAATGACAACACAATTACATTGTCAATCATGTTACGTTATTATTAAATTGTTTCCTTTTCTTTTTCATTACTTCTTTAGCACACTACTTCCCCGCTGCGAAGCGCGAGTATTTTGCTAGTTATGCTATAACTTATTAAGTTTATTACATAGAAAATCACCCAAAAAATACCAGACCATATGCAGGTTGTTCCTCCACACGTTGGTTTGCATGTCTTATGTTGAGTCCCTGTATAGTCAACTGCAGGGCAGTTTGGGAGTTGTGGTCCAATAGAACTACCCTGTTTAGGTTCCTTGGGGGCCATCAGGGGGAACTACAGGAAGTTGAACGTTTGAGTTTCTGCTCAGCCAGAAGTGCTTCCTGAAGGGTTTTCACACCGGAAGTACTTCTCGGTTGGGTTGGAATGGAGGCCCTTGGCTTAACATGTGGAGTCTGAGTTGGGAGTGGAGAAGAAAAGAGGACTATTTTCTGTGCTGTGCTGTGTCATATAAGAGGAAAATAACCTATTAAAGGTTTAATTTTGTTGAATAAAAGATTGTGAATTTAACCAAGGATTGTGTTTATATTATTGTGTTTGGGATTTGGAGCTCAGTGGCAAGAGCAGCATTTGGAGGTGGCTAGCGGGGCAATCATCCCAGGCCCCGTGCCTAAGGGGGCCCCACTTTTGAGGTCTGCATGTCCCATTTGAGCGGATTTGTCAAGTTATATTCTCCAGTTATACTTTGATAAAGTCCGTGTGTTATCTTGCAAAACTTTAGCTGAATACTGTAATGAGAAAATCCGGTATATGTTAACATTATTTTTATTAAATTCATGTGAAAGTTTATACAGTCCACACATACCAGTAACAGTGTTTGACGAAACCAGCCCTGAGTTGGTCAGCCCTTGGCCTCGCACACCCCTAAGGCCGCCTCTGCTCAGTGGTGATCCCCAGTGTGTTCACATACTGCTAAAATGGTGCGACTCAAACCACCTACAACTGAACACCAGAAAAACCAAAGAGCTGGTGGTGGATTTTAGGAGGTCCAGGCCCCTCCTGGACCCCATGATCATCAGATGTGACTGTGTGCAGAGAGTGCAGACCTAGAAATACCTGGGAGTGCAGCTGGATGATAAATTGGACTGGACTGGTAATACTGGTGCTCTGTGCAAGAGAGGACAGAGCCGACTATATTTCATTAGAAGGCTGGCGTCCTTCGACATCTGCAATAAGATGCTGCAGATGTTCTATCAGACTGTTGTGCCATGCGCCCTCTTCTACACGGTGGTGTGCTGGGGAGGCAGCATAAAGAAGAAGGATGCCTCATGCCTGGACAAACTGCTGAGGAAGGCAGGCTCTATTGTAGGCACGGAGCTGGACAGTTTGACATCCGTGGCAGAGTGACGGGCTCCTGTCAATTATGGAGAATCCACTGCATCCACTGAACAGGATCATCTCCAGATAGAGGAGCAGCTTCAGCAACAGACTGCTGTCACTGTCCTGCTCCACAGACAGACTGAGGAGATCGTTCTTCCCCCACACTATGCGACTCTTCAATTCCACCCGGGGGCGTAAACGTTAACATTATACAATGTTATTGTATGTTATACCTGCCTTGCACTCTCCAACTTGCACTGCATTTTTATTACTCTTTAATTAATATTGTTCTTATCAGTATGCTGCTGCTGGAGTATATGAATTTCCAATTGGGGATCAATAAAGTATCTATCTATCTATCTATCTATCTATCTATCTATCTATCTATCTATCTATCTATCTAAAATGCTGGACGTTAACTATTTATCCTTTCTGAATCAGGCTTTACTTGTTATAGCATCCTGAACAGAAAGAAATCACCATCTAAAACTGCATTCAGGCATTTCACTAATGTACAGTTCACCAGACTACAACATAGGTAGTACTGTTACAAATACACAATAATTATAATAGCTTATAAAGTCAAAATGCTGTGGAGTTTATGCAGAATGAATGACCACGGAGTCAAAATCTAAAAGGATCATTTGATAAAATGACACATTTACACTGTGATTAGATCCAGGTCAAATACAAGACTATTAACTGAAACTGCATCAGAAATATTACATTTATACAATAACCTGTTCTGCATCCACCCTGAGAAAGGTCAATAACTTTGCAAGCTCATGGTTGTCTCTTTGCAGTCAAGCATTGAGCATTGGCTGAGAAAGTGTAGCATATGTGACAGCAGACATCTGTGGTGATGATTCTTGGGGCAGATGGTGTAGATGTTATACAGTGGATATCCTTTAACACACCACTCATTAACACATGGGATCATTTAGCATGTGGTAGGGCTATGGACCTCACCTTTAAGTGCTTAACATGTGGTTACTATTAATGTACTCACATTTTATCCAAATCCACAGCAGGTCTCCAAAGTGAATTGCCTATGGCATGTTAAAGCAATATGGGGAAGGGAAGTTACATCAAGTGAGACACTTTGGGTCAGCTCTAAGAGCTGAGTTGCAAGGAAGAGCTGGAAGATAGGTTCCATTTCTTATCTGATTGTACCTGTAAGTTATTTATGCACATTGGGTATCATTCATGAAGCATTTGTAAAGTTAAGAGTATATTGTACATACGAGACTGTCCTTCTAAGACCACATGCCAGATTCACTAACACAGCTTTGATCGTAACCATCTGTATAGGCTGAAAAACCCCAATCAAATACATTTATGTCCATCAATTGTAAGTTTAACACTATATAAGAAGGTGGTGATTAATAAGGAATCAACGTCTGCAAAAATTTCTCAGTGTAAGAAAGAAAGAAAAAAATAACTTTCCAAATGCTGAGGTGAGAAAAGAAAAAACATCGTATTTTCCAGCATTGGTAATGGAATAACTAAACCAAAAACTTAGAAAGTGTTGACCCATCATAGAAACTGTTCAAGAAGTCAAACACAAGTGCTTTGATATGAAATTGGACGGAAAAAAATGCAAACCTGTAAATAAAAAAGCACAAGAGCTGCTGGAGCTTTGCCTACTGCTACTATGCACATTATATCCGTAAAGGCGATATGTCTGAAACTGGAGCAGTCAATCCAATCCCAAATTCTGACACCAATTTTATTTAAGTTTCTTTATGCAGGAAATAAAACCCGAAAACCTCTATATTTTCGTTGAATAAACCACCTTTAAAATTTAAGCTGCTGATTGTCAACTGCTTTTTGCAATAGGTATTATACTTATAATATTTTCCAATGTTTTAAAATTATATTTTAAAGGAATTTTCAAAGTGCTGTGAATATAAAATCCCACAGTATGAATTAAAATTTAGATTTATACAAATGATAAAATCAGATCTGTAAATTTTTAATGAATGTTGAAATGCGAATACATTTTCGTTTACAAACAGTTTATGCACAAGTTTCTTCTGGGCACTTTCCATGAATGATACCCATTGACTTTAAACCTCTGTTTTTGGTGTATTGCACTGCATTTTTGACTGAATTTACTTTTGAAAATTTAGAACATTTCACACTTCTTGTAAATCACACTGGCTGCGATTAAAAAATGAAGTATAAGTAAGGGGCATTGTCTATCAGAAGATGTTGCTCTGTTAATCCACTCGAGATACTAACTTTGACTACTTAAATGGAAATTTTCACATCAAAGACACATTGGTAACACTTAGTAGTCATTATTAGTCAGTTACTGCTGTGTTAAAAAAGCCTAACAAATGTTTTGTAGGGTGTTAATTACACTTACAAAATACCAGTAACAAAAAATTACATTAGGTGCTACCCATAGTGCATGTATCTTAAAGCACATTTTATCAAACCCATGGGCACAAGAAACAAAGAATTGTTGGTTGAAAGGATGAGATTCAGAAGTACTGTACATTTGAGAAGCAGCAGATCTTACTACATTAGATTGTACTTATTTATAATAAATAACACTTAATCAGAATAATGAATGCTTCCACTGTAATCTTATATGTATCACAGGGAAATGACTCAGATTAACGATCTTTGATCAAGATAAGAATTTAGTGAGCACTGATGTGTGGTACAGTGCAGTCAATGTATTTAAATCAAATAAATCAAGGGAAATCAGTTGCAAAGAGATAATTAATATCTTGTCCTTAGAAAAATCATGCATCATGCAAGTAAAGGACTGCAAGTTTGTCCCTGTTTAATCCAACCAAACCGAAAAAAACAAAAATGGCAACTATGTGCACCAAATCGGAACAAAAGTTCTCAGAAGTAAGAGATAAGCCATCAGGCTTGGCCATTCTCATAATGTCGGTCCCCAATTAGGAGCTCTGTTTTGCAGTATGTTGTTTTCAAAATGGAAATGACTCATTCCGGTGTCTGTCAGATTTATAGGGATGTCATATGCCCTTACTGGGCATCTTCTCAGTACTGCTGAGGAAACAAAAGAGACAAAATTAGCATCAGTGCCCCCACTCGACCTGGAGTGGTAGGACATACCTCAGATGCACCTGGAGAGTGATCCACAGACACGCATGTGTGACAATAAGTAGCTAAGTCCTCTCATTAATTTTTCAGGCCATACATAAATAAGAATTCATCCTAAACTATTTCCTGTCCTGATACATACAGGAAATGGAATTGGTATCTATCACTATTGCTCCTCCATTGACTTACACATGCTTTAGAATCATCCATGCGGTCAAGCCATCACAATGCCAGATTGTCCAACTCAATTGTAAAAGATTTATCAGGTAAGCATTATTTAATCATTTCTATTGCCCTTTTAAATGCTAGACATACTGATTATTTTAATTCTCTGGGAAAAATAATTCTAATACAGCTTCCAATCCTCCTTCTTCAGATGCATCTGTTTGAACACTAAAAGGCAACATGGGCTTGAGACTTAAGGCATTGTGTAAAAATCAATAAGCTTCTTTACATTAGGTTAAATTTTGTGTTGAAGTATAGGTTAGTAAGAAGTATAGCTAATTTTAAACAATTAGGGATAAATCTACACTGCCACCCCATCGGCCCTAATAATGGTCTAACACTTTCTTTGTCTGAGGGCAAGACTTTTATCCAATAGTTCCCACTTTACTAGCCTGAGGCTTAACGATTTCCTTTTCCCATTATATAACTTAGGTACTGCAGCTCTTCTTTTGCTAACACACAGTTTGAGGGATTATACTATCTTTATAACCTTGTGTATATATCTTGATTCCTTTATGAAATCTTTCAGTTGTGCAAAGTATACCAAAAGGCACAAGGTAATCTAACAGGTGCTCAAAATCCAGTTAATGGTTTAGCAGATTCTGCCAATGGGACCTACTAATATAACAACCTTTGTCCAAGTCCAAGGTTATAAAATATCTTGCAGGTTCCAATTTGTCTATGAGGTTATTTTCTCAAAGTATTGGATAGGGGCCAAATTGTCATTCTGTTTACAATAATTCACACAAAAACACAGCTGGATATTTTTGTTGGACTAAAATTACAAGGCAACACCACCATTTGATTATTTTGACTGTTTGATGATCTTCTTGATTACTGACGTGCATTTTTGTGTTTGAGGCATTTTTATATTATGTATACTGGATTTTGCTTTGAATGCCTATAATCCATCATGTTTGGTTGCTGATCAACTGCTCTATATTCAGAATTACTTCTTGTTTGTCAATGTGGTTCAGCATGTTGTCTTTCTATGCCTTCTTGTTTTTGTCATGTTTTTTGGCTTCTGTGATTTGCATGATGCTCACTAGCTTTCACGATTCTTTTTTTCTTTCTGCCATTATGGTGGTTATCACTTGCTTTTCTGGTTACTTTTCCCATAAACACATGGCCACAGGTCACTTTGCTGTCCATTATTTACTTGGCTAAATTTCAATGATCAATAAACATAATACTTAATTATTGATTATGAACAACATTTCTGTACCATGTCCTGGGGAATTATCAATAATTGGCCTTGTGAGGACCATGGTTTTTATGGTTATGTAACAATAAACATCCCTGGCTACCAGAAAAGTGGCCACCAGGTTGCCGTGACCTAAAATAGCTTGAGTTTCCACAAAATATCAAGCTATATTCAGGATTATGTCTTGCTTGTCAATGTGCTTCAACATCTTTTTATTTTTTCTCATTCTTCTTCACTTTTGCATTGTGCTTCACTAAGATGTTGCTGATCTTCTTGTTCTTTGTGCCATTATGGTGATCATCACTTGGTTTCTTGATCACTTTGCCATAAAATATGACCCCAGATCATGGCCACCAAATTTCTTCTACCTGGAAATTATTTTAATTTTCAGAATATATCAGGCCATAAACTTCTAATTAAGATTGGTATCAAGGTTCTAGCTATTAGTTGACAAGCCATTGCACGTCAGATAGACATACTTTAGCTATATATATTTTTAGATTTTTGTGTCACCCTTTTTGTTTCTAGCTGACGGTACTACTGTAGAATATTTTTATCGCCAATGCTTACCTGTTGCTACTACAGGATGCCCTGAAATAATGTGGCATCATCAGCATAAGAATATTCAATATGGCAGTATGCTACTATTATGATCTATGATTTTTATTTACAGTCTACATGACACCATTTTGTTTTCACCACAGGCAGTGAACGTTGAGCTGGCTTTTACCATGACAATCCATCTTGGAATTCTCAGGACACGCTCATTGGTGATATCAAACAAGTGACTGTTTAAAGTTCAGCCCCATTAATTCCATGGTATCAGAGCTTGACAGATAATAACCCTTTGTTCAACATCTAACTAGAATTCTTCTTTTGAATTTTTTGTCTGGAATCATTTTATGACTTTGTATTTTAAGCACCTTTAATAACTTACATTTTTGACGCCTCTCTCTGTCTCTTAGGCAGAATAGCTGCTCCTAGTGTCCCAAATATTTTGGATTGTGTACAAACACTTTTGTAGTGCTAGCAATTGTTTAAAATCCATTTAGGGAGACAGATTATTTTCTGTGTTACTTTTAGCAATGATTTCTGGTTACCATTTTGGGCATTTTTTGAGATTTTTCTGGCTTTTGACCAGTACCCGTCTTTATTTCAGCATTGCCTGTTTTGTACCAAATCACTTTTCCATTTTCCCCACTGCCATTTCCAACTTGGAAGTACTTCATCATTAACTCAAATTTTCTTTTACTCTCTTTAGATATTGAATCTAACCATTTTGCCTGTGTCTTGAGTTTTTATTTTTGACTCTTAGTCTCAAAGATAATAATTATTTTAACTTATGTTTGTGCTTTCCTTTACTAGCCTTACCTGGGTATTTTCACATTAAAGGAATTGTGCATTTGTCTTGCTCATGTTTGTTTTTTATTTTCATGGTTTCAGAGGCAAGACATTCAATACTATTAAAGGAAATACAGATTATTAGAAAACACCCCCAATTCGGATTATTTAATTAATCTCTTTATCCTGTAATACAGTGGTCACATAAATGCTCCCCTTATATTCTTCTTATTCACTCCCATGCTTACGCTGCACCTCATTTATGTATTTGTATGTGCTTCCTACGTATTAGTCCTTCCTCTGACCAAACCCACCTTATGGCTGTAGTCTCTTTGGTGTAGCATACAGTATACTGGCCCATTTTAAATAAAGCTCTTGGGAAGTCATGTGCCAATAACATGACTTTCAGATGCTGAGGTTAAGGGTTATACCAACAGGTATAAAGCTGCTAAAACATGACACTTGCTGCAGTCACACAAAGGGTCATGTCTCCAGGAAACTCCATTTGCTGTGAGTCACTGCTAGAACCACAGTAAATTCCTTCCTTTGCTGCTGCTGCTGCTAAACTAATAAAAGAAGATAAATTATGACAAGGCATGGGTCAGCCTTTAAACATGTTTCCCTTAACTTATGCTAGAGCTCGCTATGAATACAACTTCAGAACTCCAAATATGTGCAAGAAGTGGCATGTGTTATGATCACCTGCTTTATTAATTTTTTTTTTAAGTTTTCCTTGGGTATTTTGGAAGTGTTCTATGTGTAGAATAGGGTTTTGAAGCCCATGGAATCTATTTTTAGATTAATTTAAATAATATTAAAAAATTTTATCATTCTCTCACAACACCATTTTGTTTTCCCGGGGACACCACCATTTTGAAGAAGTTTCATTAATGGTTTCTATTGTTGTTGTTAGGCAAGGTCAATCAGAAATGTGTAGTGTGTGACATCACCTAGAGAAATGTATAATGGTCAGTGTTGTACACTTCGTGGTTGTCTGAGATGCAGATATGACTTTGAAAAGACTTGTCATTGTGTTTTTTCTTCACTTGTTTTCCTGGTTAGCAATTTGATACAAAGTAATATATTACTTTAGTTGAATTTACCCCATTGGAAAGTCAGTATATCAAAGGATCTGCTATTAGCTAAAAAATAACAGTACTAAGGGAAGTTTCCTGAGGTAGTATGGCAAGCTCATCATTTGATTTGTGTCTGCTCATGTCTGTACAGTTCATGTCTACATTTTGTCATTTATTACTAAAACATGAAAAACGTTTCTGGTTTTAACTATGTTTTTACATAGATTGCTGTAGACACGGAACTCACAAGAAATGCATGTGTTCCAAATAATGACATAGTATTTACCCTCTACAGCTCTAGGTAGGTCACTCCCAGATAATCAATGCTTGAGCTGGGAGAACTTTTTGCCCTTTCTGCAGCGGTGGGGGGGATGGTATAGCAGGCTGCTTGCTGCTTGTGTTGAACGACAAATTTACAAGACAAAAGATGCTGACGGAGAGGTGCAAAGGGATTTAAGGTGGGCCAGAGTTACGAGTTTTTTCATGACTTTGATAATTCTAGTGTAAAATGAGTTAACAACCCATCTGTGGGAAGATTCTTCTATCTTCAACTTCTTCCGGATGCTCCCATTAGGGGTTGCCCACTAATTTATTTAATCATACTGTTTTACACAAAACCAAATTCATTGCAGAGTCAGGAGAGCACTTGTTCTTATTACTTGGTTTATTTTATCCATATTGTAGCTGTCTGTAGTTTAGTTAATTTTTTCTGCAAAAGAGCTGAATAATATTGATCATGTCATTGCAACATAAAGCTACAGTATACCACATTAGAAATATTTTGCCTGACAGGAATTAAAGGACAGAAGTTTTACTAAAGTGGAGAAAGGAGAGAGAGAGGAGAAGTTCGGAGCATGCACTGATATGGCACAACACAAAAAGCATGGCACAAGTGGAAAGTCATGAATGATAGATGTGCAGATGCATGTGAGGTGAGATTGTAAAGTACAACTGAATATAGCAAACCTGTGTCATAAACTGGCAGTGGTGCTGTACAATAACTCCACTAGATTCCATTTTAACGATAACCTTTATGTATTACATTTTCATCCTGCATTCAGTGCTAAAATAATATGTCCTTGTAAGGAAGAAGCAGCCCAGGTCAGTTACCTGGCTAATTCATAGATAAGGAGTGACTCACCTAAGTGTATTCTGTCAAAACAACATACCTGAGTTAGGTAAACTTTTGTACCTTGTGAATGCAAAATTAGTCATGGTTCCTCACTTACTTTTAATGTACATAATTTAGGAAAGTACACTTTAAAGAGAAATTAACCAAAGTTTGAACTCAAACAGCTTTAGCATGTTTTCATTCAGTTTTCTTCTGTTTATATTCCTTGTGTTTTGCAATCTTACTATCGCAGTTAATATGAAAAGAGATTACAATGAATTCAGAAGGTAATTATACCCCTTAACTTTCTGTACACTTTATTTATTTTAAATAGATAAATTTGCCCATGTCTCTCATTAATCTACACTCATTAACCCATAATGACAAAATGAAGATATGTTTTCAGAAAGGTTTGCAAATGTATTAAAATTAAAAACTTAAACCTCTTATTCATATAAGTATCTCAATTTTAAATGTAGTACTTGATAGAAGCCTGTTTGACACAAATTACAGTGTCTTTTTGGTTAAGATACTGCAAGTCTTTGTACACCAGGATCTGTAAACTGCCATCTTTGGGTCTCTCCACAGATGTTCTGTGGGGATTAAGTCTGGGCTTTGGCTGGGCCACTCAAGGACATTCAGAGAATTGTCCCAAAGCCACTCCATTGTTGTCTTGGCTGTATGCTTTGGGTCATTATCTTGGTGAAAGATGAACCATCAACCCCAGTCTCACATTGTGTGCACTCTGCACCAGATTTTTTCAAGGACTTCATTATATTTGGTTGCATTCAACCTTCCCTCCATTCTGAACAACCTCCCTGTTCCTGTCGCAGAGAAGCAACCTCAGAGCATGATGCTGTCACCGTAACAGGTGTCTAAAATACTAATATTAGTTATTTGGAGTTTCACCAAATCCTGATAATTTGTTGGGTTGTATATTTTCCAGTTGCGTTTATGTTGTATTTCCCTAATATGTTTGCTGTGTTACATTATGTCATCAATGTGTTCATTGTGTTGAGGTAAGCATGCTGTACTCTTCCTATAGTAGAATTAATTAAAAGAGTTCAAATTGTTTGAGTTAGTTTTTGTATGTGACATTATTTGTATTATGATCTTCTCAAGAATGTGCAGTTGTTGTTTTGAAGTGTTTTGAATGATTTTATATTAATTTTAGTTATGTGGTAATGTGAGTGTTTAACAGCCTTTTCACTTTTTTTTTTTTTTTTTTTTTGTTAACAGGAATTTTATCGACAGAGCCTGAGCACTCATATTATATGTTTTTTCTATCTGAACATTTCAGGTATGTTACTTTTTTGTATTTGTATACTAAGCAATGCATGAAAATGTATACTGTTGTAAATTAACATTGCATCCCAGTGTTTATTGTGTTAACTATGAGAGGAGGAATTGTACCGGCAGAGCTCAAGCACTGATATTATATCTTTTCTGTCTTAATGTTTTGGGGCATTAATAATAAACATTAACAGATAAATAAGTTCAGTGTGGTTGCATTACTCCTTAATCGCAGTTTGTATGATGCGACCCACCTTAAATTAAAACTTAAAATCTTTAAAGGTTAACCAAACTCAAACCCAGAGCACAACAGTGGAGTGCATACAGTGAACAGCGCTTACACCATCACCATACTTTGTCGAAAGCATTAGGCAGGCGATGAGCAGTACCGGGTCTTCACCAGACATAGGGCTTGGAGATCTGCCCAAACAGTTCAGTATTTGTTTCATCAGACTAGATAATCCTTATCCTCTCAGAGTCTGTTAAATGCCATTTGGCAAACTCCACACAGGCTGGCTGTCATATGCCTTTTACTGAAGAATGGCATCTTTCTACCCACTGAACCATAAATGCCTGACTGATGGAAGCAAGGCCATCCTAGCACCATAGAACCCTAAACCAACAGGTTCTCCCATCTCAATAAAGGACTTTTGCAGCTTTCATTTATTGTTGCATTCACCTCTGGATTCTTAGTTACCTCCCTGTTTGGCCAGATAGCCATCACTGTGAACAGTCCTGGTATTTCCAAATGTGTTACATTTCACAATTTGTAAGGCCACTGTGCCTATACTTAAAACTTTAGCAATGGTTTTATACCCTTGCTTTGATCTATGCCTTAGCAATTTTATCATGGAGGTCTACAGTGAGTTCCCTGGACTTAATGGCTTGACGATTCTCCTGGCATGCAGTGTGAATTGTGGGACTTTATACACTGTCACGCACGCGCGAGTAGGGGACCGCGGACGTTCGGGAGGACATTCACCAGCAGGGAGTGGCGGGGTACTAACCTTTCTCCTTTTATTTCTTACAGAAGAAAAGACGCACCGCCGCCATAAGCCTCCCTCCTACAGCTTCCCGCAGTACGCTACTTCCGCCCTTCCTCCGTCCACTACTCATGACGTCATCAATCCCATCTTTCACCACGGCTCCTTCCCAGCATTCCTCCACTTCCGGCCCCTCCTCCATAAAATGTCCGCCGATGCCATTTGTTGTTGTCATGCACTCTGGGATATTTTTTTCATGTACATTGACCTGTTTCACATTATTGTAGATCATAATTCAGTATACGGGGCCGGAAACCCCAAACCTTTATGCTGTCTCTTGATTTCTCTTTTACAACAAATAGGTGCGGGCCTTTCTAAATGACGTCCAATAAATTTCATTTACCACAGGTGGACTCTAATCAGGTTTTAGATGCATCACAAAGATAATTAAAGCAAGCAGGTTGTTTGTAGTGCCACAGCAAAGGGTTTGAATAAGGGTTATATGAAAATGAGGTTACAGTTTTTGACTTTTAATAAATTTACAAATCTTTCTAAAACATGTTTTCACTTTGTCATTAGGAATTATTGAGTGAAGTTTGATGGGCACAAATGGCAACTTTAACCAATATAAATGAAATATACAACACAATAAAGTGTTCATAAAGTAATGGGTTCTGAATACTTTTTGAATCCCTTGTACATAGACATTACCTCCCTTATTCTAGATGCAGTTTCAAATATAATGGTCAAACCTCTCCACCCAGAGACCAACATGAAGATTTTGTTAATTTGGTTCATTTAAATTCATGGTAAGTGAAAATATTTGACAAAATGAAATAATTTACAATGTTTAAAAAACATAGCAGGCCTAATAAAACCATGTAGCTGCGAAACAGGTTGTAAAATGTGTAAGTTAGGCATAGCTGCTCCTTACTTTGGATTGGACACAAAGAATCTTTACAAAGATTTAAAATGAAAACAAGTAACAAAATTACAGCTCTCATCATACGCTTTACTGGCTTCTTTTGTACTAGGGTGTTGTACCATGTTAGCCATTATGGATGCCATGAGAAGTCAAGCAAAATGACACCTTTTGTTAGCAAACTAAAAAGATTACAATATCTTCTCCTCTGGCTTCCTTTGATAATTTATTTTAGAGTTACATGAAATTTTGTAAACTTTTCATTCATCAACATACAGTATCATTTAAATAAATCCAAATAGCACTGTTTTCTAGAAAGCCATCTACACTGTACAGTAAGTTTATTTGTTTTTCTGAAATATATGGTCGTTGTTATTCTTTGTGAACTTCTTTTTTCTTGTCTTCTAGTGTGTCCGAATTTTCAATGTGTTCCTATTCAATGGTTTCTTTACACATTGAAACCAAGTATATAATTAATTTTTATTTTTGGTTTTGTTTTCAGGTTGTTGTTACTTTTCACAGTATAATTTTGTTGTTTTGCAAAACCATTTTATTTTTTAAGGGCAGTGACAGCTGGAATTCAGCTGGGCGTAACAGTTTAAAGCTCTGCATGGTGGACATCTGGGTTTGCAAGATTATGGTTTGCTTAAAAAGATCTAAAGAATGTTTTGCAAGGCTTTTCACTATGAGTTTTCTTTAGAAGTTTGGGTTAGTTGTTTTAATTTCGATGTTCCCACTTAACAAACTTTGCATTTATATTTCCCGGTGTTTTTTTTTTTTTTGCTCCGGAACAATCTTACTTAAGGTTGTCTGCTGGTTCTACACACTTCTTGTTAAAGAATGTTCATAATCTTAATGTACCCAAATGAAGACAGTGCGTGCTTGGTGCGATTTAGTGATATTTAATAAATTAGACTGGACTTCCAATACTGAAGCTCTGTGCAAGAGAGGACAGAGCCGACTATACTTCCTTAGAAGGCTGGCGTCCTTCAACATCTGCAATAAGATGCTGCAGATGTTCTATCAGACGGTTGTGGCAAGTGCCCTCTTCTACACGGTGGTGTGCTGGGGAGGCAGCATAAAGAAGACGGATGCCTCACGCCTGGACAAACTGGTGAAGAAGGCAGGCCCTATTGTAGGCACGGAGATGGACAGTTTGACCGTGGCAGAGCGACGGGCGCTGAGCAGGCTCCAGTCAATCATGGAGAATCCACTACATCCACTGAACAGTATCATCTCCATACAGAGAAGCAGCTTCAGCGACAGACGGCTATCACTGTCCTGCTCCACTGAGAGACAGGAGATCATTCCTCCCCCACACTATGCGACTCTTCAATTCCACCTGGGGGGGTAAACGTTAACATTATACATATTAATGTCTGTTTTACCTGCATTTTTATCACTCTTTAATTTAATATTGTTTTTTATCAGTATGCTGCTGCTGGTGTATGTGAATTTCCCCTTGGGATTAATAAAGTATCTATCTATCTATCTATCTATCTATCTATCTATCTAGCTATCAGAGAGAAAAGCTGTGACTTTCAGTGGAAACTGAGACTGGAGCTCCATTTGTTCTTTGTGCTTAACTTAGGGTTCCTGTCTTAAAATAGACAATTTGTTTATATTCATTTGATCAGATGAATAGTTTGTTTAAAATAAAAAATGCACGCTTTCATAAATCTGCGTAAAAGATAATTCTCATATGCATTGTTCAGTTTTATTTGAAGTTTCCATGTGTTATTTCTTTCATTTTTAATTATCCATCTTGTCTATCTGTCTATACATATAGTGCTGACACGTAGCATGTTAGTTGGACATGCAACTAAAGATTTCACTGTACCCTGCACTCAAGACAATAAATCTATCTCTTCATCGGACTTGTTACTCTGAATTCCTATAAAGAGCATAGCAGTACAATTACAGGTTTTTTTTTATTTTTGCAAAGTTTCTTAAATCTGCTTAATCCAACTCAGGGTCACAGCAGGCCACCGCTAATCCTGGCAGCACTAGCTTCAAAGCTGGAAACAGCAGAGCACCAGTCAGTCTCAAAACCTGCATTATCTATGGATCTCATCTGTTAGGCTGGGTCTTACCTTGTTTATCTTCCCATAATAAGTTCAGTCTGAATTGTGACAATTTTTCTCCTCTTCATTGCAATCCAATCACTTTAAAGATTAAATCATGTACTGCTCTTCATATTTAAAATAAACTTACATAGACAAATAGGGTAAAAACACCAAAGGTAAATTTTGCTAAATGTTTTATCATAGCAGTGCTGGAATTCACTGCATTCCTCTTTCCATACTCACATGAACAGGTGTCTTCCAACATTTTTCTGTCACCACAGGGAATCTACCTTTGTAGGAGGCTCTTTATTTACTTCACAGTCTGCAACAGTGATGAAGTATAAGGTGATTCACATTTCTAGGCTTTGATGTGAGGTTGTGGTGTGAGTAAAATAAGCACTGGTGAAGTTTTCACTGACTCAAATCTCTCTGTAAAGCTGAAATAATATACAGCTGCCCACTACTTTTGCTTTGGAATTGTCTTCAATATCACATCCTAACTCTCTGCCGCCTTATATGGCCAGTTATCTACAACATCTTCAGTCTGTTTCACCCACAAAAAAGGAATGTTTTTATATCCTGAAGGAAAGGTTCTGTCATCTAGTTCTAGAGTTTTTGCCTGTGTGACTCAATTTTTTGGATTAAGTAGCATGTACCCTGCCAGTATAAACCATTTAATCCAAGATGATGGAAGTGTTAGTTATTTATATTTTTCATTTAAATGATTTTTACAAAGAGTAACATTGAATGATATTGAAAATAATACTGGTTACTAATCTAAAATATTGTTCAGTACCTTTATGATATAAAGTATTTAATCAAATTTCGTTATTTTTGTAACCCTTACTTGTTCTTTGAGATACTAATTACTTGGAAAATACTGCATATAGCTGATGCTTGGGTAGTTCATAGTTTGAGTTGTTACTTCACAATTTCACGTCACTGGTTTAGAATCCAGGTCTTGTCACTGTGTAAGTGGAATATGTGCCTTGTCTCCAGTTTCACATGGGATATTCTCTTTACACTATTTTTGGGTTGGATTGGTTAATAGACCCTAGAATGGAGTAACACCCTCTCCAGCACTGCTTCCTGCCGTATTACTACATAGGTACCAGCTCCCATTGATTATGAATTTCCAATAAGAGAATTAGACAATGAATGGATGGATTAGTTTTTCAGTGGAGTGGCAGCAGAACCAAAGAAAATTGACAAAGAAGAGGAGACCATACATTCCATCAAGCTTGTTTGTTTAGCTAATAGCTAATCTGCCCCACTATCTCATCCAGATACCTTTGTGGCACATTGGTTGATGCTACTGTTCCATAGCTCTAAGGTTTATTTTTCTGCCTGGTCACCATGTGTGACAATCTAAATTAATGTCTACTAATGGTAGATGATGTCTAAAACTGTGTTCTGAAATTATTTAGACAAGGATGAAACTAATCATTGCATTGTAGTGAGGGAATGTGCTGCATGCTCAATAGCACATGCTTATAAGAATTTCACTGTACTCTGTATAATGGCCACATAAACCCTTTAAATCTATGTATGTGGAGTTTTACTATTCCTCATTACTTCCAAAGTCTCAACATTTTCTCCAGATACTGCCAGAGATTTCCTCCCATATCTCCAAGGCATGTGTGCTTGATTAGTTGGCAACTGTAAACAGCCGTATGAAAGAGCGTGCCCTGTAAAGGAATGGGATTCCAGTCAGTACTAACTCCTGCCTTGTAACCAGTTCTGACAGGAAAACCTGTGGCTCTTTGCCACAGAATTAATTGATACTTTTTTGAAACAGTAATCAGACAAATTAAAACCAAATATTAAAAAAAAAAATCTCTTTTTATGTCACTGAAGGCAGATATTAAGTGTGAAATTAGAAGAGTTTGGTTTACCAAAACTTTCATAATGCGTGTCAGACTAATTTTACCTATTTCTATACCTTGAAAATTATGCAGTTTTTGGTGTTTCTGATATATATATATATATATATATATATATATATATATATATATATATATATTCTGTAGTCAATTACAGGTAATCATTGTAACACAAATTGTTTATGCTATTTAACATGTCATTTGCAAGCATTAAGTATAGCTATTAGCCTTTCTCTGCTGAATTACTCCTGAAAACTAAGATTCCTTAAAGGAATTTAAAGGCAGACAAAAACAGTTAAACTTTTACGCTTGAAATGAATTTGTTATGCCTCTCAAGTGTCCATCTAATAGCATATCCAGAGTGCTAGAGAGTAATATAAATAAAGCTATGTGTTAGAATTAGTACATTTTCCTGGAGTGGTATATATATAACCTTAAGGTAGGTAAGGGAAAATGGGGGATGATATCTTAAGCTATGATCTACTACATTGAAAAATGAAGAAGCCCGTGTTAGGTCATATCATTATAGCAATCTTTCAGTGTCCACAGTAATAACCCTGTGTTGCTTGTAGCACAGTAAATTCCCATGGTCTTCATGGTAAAACATATACAATGTGTATGTTCACCACAGAAAAAGTAGATATTGCTATTCTTAAATACATCACAACTCATCATGTGAAAACTGTGTTCTTGTATCAGAGCTGTACACTGCTGTGAAAATTTACCACAGAAAATAACAATATATTAGCTATATATTTGAAAAGGTGAATAAGCTAATTCTCTGGGGCAGATAGATAGATAGATAGATAGATAGATAGATAGATAGATAGATAGATAGATAGATAGATAGATAGATAGATAGATAGATAGATAGATAGATAGATAGATAATTATTTGCCTCCAAGCAGAAATCTGTCATTTGCTTTCTTCCTGAGAAGCACTCCATTCCTGGTTCCACTGACAGCCTTGTCCTTAGATGACAAAAATTGCTTTTTGGGAGGAAATTTGCTGTATCCTAAATACATCAAACATATTAACAGTATAATATACCTGGTTTCACTTGCAAGATGGTGAAAAATGGCATATGCTTTACAGTGGCCATTAGTGCACACCAGTTTTTTTTACAGATTTTCCATTTTAAGCCAACTATTTTCAATTAATGTACTACACTAACTGATTACAAAAAAATAAACCCACACGCACGCTGCTTTGTGAATACACGGCTGGAAAAAGAATAAAACTGTTAAATACTTTGAGAAATTTTAGAAAAAGCTGAAGGACAGGGAAAACTGGTGAGCGTATGACAGTGTGGTGGATGCCTGGGGGGACGACCCCACCGAGACTCCTTGGAGGACCAGAAGAGGGCGTACGCCCACCTCAGACCATGTGGGGGTGACCACTCTGGTTGCTATGGGGGCCACGGGTACAGAGCTTTGAAACAAGTCGCGGGGTGCCAGTCGGAGGTCGGAGCGCTGCCAGTGCGTGGCATGGAGGAACACCAGGAAGGGGTGTCCAGGCAGTGGCTCTGCCCCATTTTCTCTGTGTGTTGCAGGACCAGACCTTGGACGTAGGACCTGCTTCGTTGGGGACCTGCCCTCGCGGGACGGGCCACTTCACGGGACGGCTCTTTGCTGGCGATGGGGTGCTGCCGCAGCTGCTTCCACAGCTGGTGGATGCTACAAGGGTGTGAGTAGCTCCAACCAGAGGGGCGCGAAGACCTCGGAGAGGGTGCCAAAGAGGCAAGTTCCAAGGTGCCAGATTGGACCCTGGACAAGTAGTAGGACCCACTTCGGGGATGAGCTGCCCTCATGGGACGAGCCACTCCGCCCGACGGGTCTTCACTGGTGTTGGGGCACTGTGGCGGATGCCTGGGGGGACGACCCGGCCGGAACACCTTGGAGGACCGGAGGAGGGCGTACGCCCACCTCAGACCACGTGGAGGCAACTACCCTGGTTGCTATGGGGACCATGGGTACAGAGCTTTGAAGCTCAACCCTGTAGGGGCCCGTGGTCACTACCAGGGGGTGCCCCAGTGCCTTGGAGACCCTGGACCTCAGCACTTCCGCCACACTCGGAAATGCTGGGGGGGAGAAGAGCAGGGACACCCGGAGTGCTTCCGGGGATGCAGCCGGTACTTCTGCCACCCTGGGGCGTGTCGGTGGCAGATTGCCGAGAAATACCTGGAGCACATCCGGGTGATTATAAAAGGGGCCGCCTCACTCCATTCAATGGCTGGAGTCGGGTGGAAGTGGACAAGAGTCTTAGAGGACAGGAGTGGACCAGAATAGGCATTGTAAGAAGGCCTGGACTTGAGGGGTGGTTGGTGCTGCGGCACTGGGTTTGTGCTCACTTGTGTAAATAATAAGTGTAAATAAACGTGTATGTGGTGAAACATCATGTCTTCCTGTCTGTGTCCGGGCTGTTCCCCACAACAGTTAGTAAGGCTATGCATTCTGTGCTAAAGATGACATTAAAATTTGAAAGAGGAACACGTGGAGTATTTAAACATTGAGTTTATCAATGCAATGCAATACACGTATAAATCTATTAACCTATATATGAGTATACCGTTATGGTATAAAGATTCACATACGCATTGGAATATGCCTGAAGCAAATGCCGAAAGAAACAGCAAGATATATTGTTACACATAAATATTTATTTGGTGGGATAATACTGATTACCTCCTATCTCTTTGTGCCTTCATACATTTATTTATGTGTTCATTTTCATTCATTTTATTCTAATATAGCGTCACAGTGGGACAGCATTGGACACAACCAGAAACCACACTCACACCAGGCCAGTTTTGAGTCCTTAATCAATCCAATCTGTGAATTTTTGATATGAACCACATCAAGGCCAGAAATGAACACAGGGATCTGGAGACAGCAGCACATCTGTACAGTGCACCCAGTTAATGCACTGCAGACTAAACAGGCAGAACTGCAGACAAAGCCGTGTCAAACAAGAAATCACATTACCAATCGCGGGGGATTTTTGACAAAGATGCCAACTCAACTGTCAAGGGTAGCTTTTATAAATGTTCTAAATACAATAGAAACCAACCAATCTATATGTACAAATGAAATATGCATATAAATATTTTACATATTTATATATTTTAACAAACAAATCTCCTTAATATACAGTATACTGTATTATATAAATATCGTAACTAGTCAATTATAAATACAGTCGACCCTTGACATACGACCAGCCTGACATGCGAACAACTTGATTTACGACCAAAATTTTTGTTTTGATTTACGACCAATGTCTTGTGTTATGACCCGAATGCGGTCACGTGTATCCACTTGTGCGATTGTAAACAAACACCCGAGAACGTTCGTAAGCGTCAGTCGGAGCCCAGATACATGTGTTTGTGGACGTAATTTCGGTCAGTGCAGTTATTTATCTATATACTAGCAGAATACCCGCGCTTCGCAGCGGAGAAGTACTGTGTTAAAGAAGTTATGAAAAAGAAAAGGAAAAATTTAAAAAATAATGTAACTTGATTGTTAATGTAATTGTTTTGTCATTGATATGAGTGTTGTTGTCATATCTATCTATATATATATATATATATCTATATATATATATATATATATATAGCAAAATACCCGCGCTTGGCAGCGGAGAAGTAAAACGAAAAGGAAACATTTTAATAATAACGTAACATGATTTGCAATTGTAATTGTGGCAGAAAAGTAATGAGACTGGCAACACTGCAAGCGATCTGGCAACGCTGCGCTGTTGTCCTTGATAGAGCACGTGTATCAGTACCCTCCCATTGCTCAGTGCGAGTTTCAACTCCTTCCGTTAACTACGTGATTTTTGTGACTGCTATTAGCGAAGTTGTGTTTTTGGTTGTGCGTCACGCAAAATGGAACAGCGGAATTTGGAGCAACGTTGTGCCATTAAATTTTGTGTTAAGCTTGGAGAATCGGCAAGTGTGACGTTTGAAAAGTTAAAACAGGCCTATGGGGAACATTCTTTATCCCAAGCTCAAGTTTTTCGCTGGCACAAATCATTTTTGGAAGGCAGAAAACACGTTGAAGATGAACACCGTTCAGGGAGGCCTTCAACTTCGAAAACCAATGAAAACATCGAACGTGTGAACACTCTTGTGAGATCAGACCGTCGTTTAACATTAAGAATGTTGAGTGAACAATTAAATTTGAACAGATTTACCGTTCATCAAATTTTGACTGAACATTTGCACATG
>JANRMT010062818.1:20672399-20685201 GCA_026402145.1 Polypterus bichir lapradei
CTCTGTCTTCAGTCACAAGAAACGACACTATAGAAAAAGTGTCCACAGTTTTCTGGCGCCCGGACGTGGGGCAGGAGACGACCGGCTGACTCCTCACGCAGGAGCCGTCTCAGGACAGGGCAGTCCTAACTTTTATCGGAGCTGCTTGCACTGCTGCCGGAGCTCACAATATCGGCAGTCCGCTTCAAGAAGACGGATCGCTGAGGTATTCCCGCTCGAGGAGTCTCCGGTCTCCTTCTGGTACAACCACGGTGACTGAAAGGATTTCCAGACAGAGTTCAAATACTCCCAGGCTGGGGTAAGTACCGTCGGGGGTTTCCGTAAAAGATAGGCTGGAGGCGGGCTTGCTGTGGAATATAAAAAGTGATCACGGAAAAGAAATCTACATACTGGAATATACATACTTTGCTTTCGCCGTGCACTGTGACAGTTGGCGTAGGAAAATAGTACAGTACTCTTCCTCTGGGAATATTAAGGGGAACATTGAGAGCGAGTGAGTGGCACACTCAGTGCTCCAATAGTTCATTGGGACAGGGGAAGGAATAAGATAGATATTTAAAGGTAAATCTGACACAGGGCTCGGGGAAAGGCAAGGGGACATAATGGGAACACGTAACAGCAAGCCTGTCAACCGGCGCTCCGGGGGTTCGAAGTCTTTTATGCTGGAAGGATTATTTTCGAAGGATCAACAGACAGCACGTAAAAATGGGTCACCTAGAAAGTTGATAGAGAAAAAGACAGGATTGGATTTTAAAAAGGCATGTAAGAAGTGGAATAAGCAGAGCGGTGGGCGTTGGCCACTGGAAGGGACAGGTGATGCAAGTGAAATACAGGAAATAAGAAAGATTTTATGTAGAAATACACAGGGTTGTTTTAATGGAGGACCGTATCGGATTGATATGTTCGATCGGTGGGAATTGGTTATTAAAGATCGGAATTTGGAAGCGGTACAGAAACAAAATGAATTATTGAAGGCCAATGAGGGAAAGGCTAGGAAAGAAAAGGAAGAGCTGTTGATTGCGTTACAGAAAGTTCAGACAGATCCGGGACCACAGATAGTTAAAAGTAAAAAGAAGAATAACCCTAGCAAAGATCCCCTGTACCCTGTTATTTGCCCTCCCCCACCTTACCAACCACCACCACCTGGCCCTCCACCTCCACTTCCCAATGCACCGACAGCACCCCAGGTGACAGACGAACCATCAGGAGCGGGCTTCTTTGATGAAGATTTAGACTTAGGGTCTGGACATCAGTTGCCCGATCCATCCCCTGTCTCTCACCGGACTAGGAGCCAAATCTCTCATCCGGGTCCGACTTCTGAATTTACCTTCATTTCCCCAAAACCCCAGAAGTCCCCTGGCCTGACATTTTCATGCCCTCTGATAGAGGTCCCAAATCCCCGTTATAACCCCGCCCAGGCTGTGGGACCCCAGAACCCTACTACTGTCATGATTCATCGAAATTGGGACATTCAAGAATTAAAAGATGTGGTTTCTGAGCTGCCCGACCCTAAGGGCGTAGGGGGACTGAAGTTTGTTGAACAGCTGGACCAATTGGATAGTATGTATAAGCCTAATGCTGCAGAGTGGACGCAAGTATTAAGACGGAAACTCGGCACCACCTGGGCGACTGTGAGTCGGGGAAATAGAAACGGTGCGCCTTGGGCGTGGAATCAAAGCTTTCATCGAGGAGAGGGTGCCGGTGGAGAGGCTGATTTTGGGCTGCAATGGGAGGCATTGAGACAAAACATTGCAGAAAAATATAAGAAAGGCACAGACTGGTCCCTTATCTCAGCCGCTAAGCAAAAGAAAGACGAGACAGTTGATGAGTGGGCACATAGAATTCAAGACCTTATGGCTAATCACTCAGGGTTGGAGAATGCCGAGGATCGAACTCGTGCTGCAGTTCCTCCTTTCGTCTCGGGACTGAGATCCGATATACAGACCAAAGTGCGAATTTCCTGTATCGGGTGGGAGTCCGCTGCATTTGAGGAAGTCAAGCGACACGCGGAACATGCTGAAAAGCAAGCCAAGCAAAAAGACTCTGACACTCAGACTAAGCTAATAGCCGCCCAGGTGAACTATTACACAGGAGGGGCTTTAGCAAGAGGACGAGGAGCTGGTTTTCGGGGACATGGTAAAGGACGAGGGCGAGGCCGAGGGTTTGGAGCCCCGTCCGCTGAACAATCAAAAAACCCCTTTACACCCTCCTCCTTTAATCCCAATATGACTCCGTATTCCTGTTATAATTGTGGTGGATCTGGACATTTCCGTCGGGACTGTCCTCAGAAACAGCGACAATCCCCGGCACACCCTCCCCCGCCTGTTTTTTCTGATACACCGGATCAAGAGCATTGGGCATAGGATCACGCAGGGACCCCCAGCCACTCGTTTCAGTTGCCACTGCTCACTCATAACTCAGAGACCGATCCCTTATTGACATTGCTTGTTAATGGCACTGAGACTGTTTTCCTAGTTGACACTGGGGCCACTCGGTCCACCCTCTCGCTGGCTAGGGTCCCTGCCTCGAAAGAGACTGTTACTGTACTCACTGCCTCTGGACAGCCTCATCTTCTGCATGTCTCCAAACCTCTTCAAGTCCAGTCACGTTCTGGGGGACCTACCTTGCTGCACCGATTTCTTTTAAATCAGCTCTGCCCTGTTAACCTTCTAGGAAGGGATCTCATGACGAAGCTTTCTCTCTCTATTTCTATGACTGATCAAGGATTTTTCTGCTCAACCCCCAAGTTACTGTGCCAAATCGCCCCTCACCCCAAACCCTTTTTTGCAGCCTGGACTCTGAATATTTCCCCACACACCATTCTCCTTAAAGCCCTACACTCTTTTCCCTCCTGCCTTTTTCCCCATTTACAGGTCCCTGACGCTTTACATTGTACTGCCCAATATTTCCCTGTAGAAGTAGACACCCCCTGGCTAGAATCCTTCCTTTCTTCAGGCACTTGCCCCGAAACCCTTCACATCCCCTGTATCTTCATTTCATCCACAAAAGCTGCTGCGTCTGTCCATCTCACATGTTCACAGAGTATTTTCTATCTTGGAGGTTCAGTACCCCATGTTTCTTTAGCCAAATCAAGTACTGTCCATTGGTTGGAAATCGGACCATGGGTAGAACAATGTCTTAATAGAGCAGACTGGTTACATGTTGCTCCAGGTATTTTTGACACCTCAGACCATTTGATAACTAAAGTTGTGCTTCAAACTGATTTTTTAGTACATCGTGCCTTGTGCCGTCCTTCCCTTTCTGCCTTTTCATTGCAAACCACTTCCCCTTCTTGGCTCTCTACACTCCCTGATTCACTGTGGTCCCAGGGAAAAAATGATTATGGAAGGATAGCTCATTGTGAGCCTCTGGTGATCTACCCAAAATCTTCCTTCCGCCCGCACCGTGCCCAGTATCCTCTGTCTCCCGAAGCAGAGGCTGGCATCTCCGCCGTACATTCCGATCTCGTGAAACGCGGTGCTATTATTCCAATTAAATATTCTCCAGTCAATTCCCCCATTTTACCTGTAAAAAAGGCTGACGGTTCATGGCGCTTTGTTCAAGATTTACGACAAGTGAATTCTGCTATCTTTCCTAGAGCTCCTATTGTCCCTAATCCTTCCACTATCCTTTCTACAATCCCTCCTTCGGCTCGGTATTTCTCCGTTATCGACCTGGCTAATGCTTTCTTTTCCATCCCTGTACACCCTGATTCTCAATTTTGGTTTGCTTTTACTTTCCAAAACCGCCGTTGGACATGGACTGTCATGCCTCAGGGATATACTGAAGCCCCTTGTGTGTATGGACAAGCGCTTGCTCAAAATCTAGAAGGATTCTGGCCAGATCGAGGTAGTACATTAATTCAGTATGTAGATGACATTATGTTATGTAGTGCTACGGAAGAAGATTGTGCACAAGATACTCAGAAACTATTGTTGTTTCTGGGGGACAATGGCCATAAAGTTTCCAAAGCAAAACTGCAGTTAATTCAAACAACTGTAAAATACCTAGGTCATGACATCACTTGTGGAACAAGAGCTCTCTCTAGCGATCGCATTAACACCATTCAAAATCTTCCTAGACCTGTCACAAAACAACAGGTTATGTCTGTATTGGGCATTCTAGGTTACTGCCGGCAATGGATTTTAAATTTTACTGAAAGAGCACAGCCGTTGCAACAATTAGCTAATACTCCTGGCATCCCCCTCTCTGGCCAGGTGCAATGGAATGAACAGGCTGAGAAGGCTCTCTGTGATTTAAAAAGTGCTCTGATCTCTGCGCCTGCGCTCGGCCTCCCGGATCACTTTCGTCCATTCACTCTGTTCGTGGACGAAAAGGGGGGATATATGAATGCAGTTTTAACACAATTACATGGGGACAAACAAAGGCCAATAGCTTATTTTTCGAAAAAATTGGATCCTGTGGCTGCAGCACTTCCGCCTTGCCTTAGGGCTGTGGCTGCCACAACAGAAGCTGTGCTAGCCAGTACAGATATAGTGCTCATGAGCCCCCTAACAGTAAAGGTGCCTCACGCTGTACATTCCATTTTAGTACAGGCTAAGACCTCACATCTTACTACTGCTAGGGCAATACACTATCAGAATGTACTCTGTACTTTGTCAAACGTCACAATTGAAAGATGCTCCACTTTAAATACAGCCACTCTTTTGCCAACTAACAACGAGGGTGAACCGCATAATTGCCATGAGGAAATAGCAAAGGTTGTAAAGCCTAGAGTAGATCTACAGGAAACACCTTTAGAAACTGGAGAAATGATTTTTGTGGACGGATGTTCCTTGCGATTGGAAAACGGAGCACCCTCAACTAGTTACGCAGTGGTCCAAGGGGACCGCCTGCTGGAGGCAAATCGAATTTCATCAAGTTTGAGTGCACAAGCAGCTGAACTAATAGCGCTCACCCGAGCATGTCAGCTGTCCGAAGGAAAAATCGTAACAATTTATACAGATTCCAGATATGCTTTCGGAGTCTGCCATGATCATGGAGCATTATGGAAATTGAGGGGATTTAAGACCAGTACTGGCAAGCCCATTCAACATCAAAAGCTAATCGAATCCCTCCTAGAAGCCATAACTAAACCATCAAAGCTAGCGATTGTTAAATGTCAAGCTCACACAGGAAAACAGGATCCTGTCAGCAAAGGAAATGAATTAGCTGATTATTTTGCTAAAAAGGCTGCACACAGTAACACACCAATCTCTTTATTCCAACAGAGAAATGATCAGGACCCTGATAATCAAATTATTTCTTTACAGAGTGCAGCCACGGACATCGAAAAGAAAAAGTGGTCCAAAGAAGGGTCCCTCTCTGATGGAGTCTGGACTCATAGGCAAACTAACAAACCTTTCCTCCCAAAGGCTTCCTTCCCAGGTATGGCAAAAATCGCCCATGGCCTCGACCATGCTGGAAGGGACGCCATGGTTCGAGATGTTGAAAAACATTGGGAAGCTGTAGGCTTCTCTATATATGCAGAGCAGTTCTGCAGACGCTGTGCATTATGTCAAAAGTTTAATGTGGGAAAAGGCACCCAGGTAAGTCCCGCCGTTACGCCTAATCCAATGTGTCCGTTTGAACACCTCCAAATGGATTTCATTGAACTAACTCTGTCTAAAGGTTACCGATATTGCCTTGTGATTGTCGATGTGTTCTCCCGATGGGTAGAAGCTTTCCCTTCTAAACACAATGATGCTAAAACTGTAGCCAAAGCTTTGATTAAAGAAATTATTCCTAGATGGGGCATACCGCAGAAATTACAAACAGATAATGGCACTCACTTTGTGAATTCCATTATAAATGAATTGACTACCTGGCTCCAAATCAACGTACATCATTATTGTAAATACCACCCACAGAGCGGGGGTATCGTAGAACGATGCAATGGCACCCTAAAAGCTAAGCTTGCAAAAATTTGTGAACAAACTAATTTATCCTGGCCAGACGCCCTACCCCTGGCTTTAATGGGATTGAGAGGACGGACACACCGACAATTGGGACTATCGCCGTTTGAAATTCTGACCGGACGTCCCATGCCCGTTGGCATGGTTGTAGGTAATGTGAATTTGCATACTGTGGACAATGATCTTCTCTCCAGTCTTGCAGGTCTCCAAGCCTCGTTGAAGGAAGTCCACCAGCAGGTTAATCAGGCCTGGAGGACCAGCCCACCTTCTAAGGATTCACCAATTCCCTTGGGTACCTGGATCCTGGTTCGAGACACTCGCAGGAAACACTGGCATCAGCCTAGGTGGAGAGGACCATTCCAAGTTCTTCTATCCACACCTCACGCTGTGAAGGTTGAAGGACTGCCTGCCTGGATCCACGCATCGCATTGCAAAAGATGGCTCTCTTAAAACTACTCTTTTTATTGTCTGCTGCCCGCACACTCTCAGGCCACCCGAGAATGGGTGGTGATCTCCTTGTTTATCAGTTAAAATTGAACCAGAACAGGAAATACCTGAATATCACAGTCACACAGGGACTCACCACTTCAGTGCAAGTTGATTTCTGCTCAATTGTGGACTGTGGAGTCGGACGACAAGAACAATGGGCCTGGTCTGACAAATATGTTTGTGTCTCAGCTCCTTTCGTCTCCGAGGACTGGTGCGATAACTGGGGCCTTGTCTTTGCAAATACAGGACCAAATGACTGGGGATATTTCCCTTTCAAAAGCCAGCAATACGATTTAAAGGCTCGATTTTCTATAATTAAGGGACATGCCACTAATGGCTGTGGCGAAAATCAATGTAATCCTCTGATTATTACACTTAAGAACCCTACTGTTCATGATGCTGGTACTTATGTCCTTGGGGCTTATGTCTCAGGAACTGACCCCTTGGGAAAATTTAATATTAGGGTACAGGACCCCCTTCCTTCCCCCTCCAGTGTTTCCCTTGATTCCTCCACCCCTGTCGCTACTCCTTCGCCTGACGAAACGGCACCTATAGTGCGTATGTTGAACCTAACCACCTTAACAAGCACCTTTTCAGTAGAAACTGGTTATGGAGACCAGAATAGATGGTTGCAGTGGGTAATCTATTCAGCAAAACAGGTTAACCGTTCCCATTGCTACGCTTGCGCAGCTGCACGCTCTCATTTAGCTACAGTCCCTTTCCCACTATCCAACATTTCTGACCCCACTGGGTTACCCTGCCTTCTCTACTTGTTTACTACCCCCAAAACCCCCACTAATTCTAATTGTGTTACTCTATCTCTTCTCTTTCCCCCCACCCGTCATATGACCACCCCCATGTTTCAATCCCACGAAGGCAATTACACATGTTTTAGATCAAATGGAACTGCTTGGGTAGGAGAATTACCTTCTTCCTTCTGCTCCCAAACCTTCCATGTCAACTCCTCCTCTTTTAATTCCACTCTTTCACTATTCCTACTTTCCCAAACTACCCCTAGGTCTGATATTTGGTGGATGTGCCGTAGGTCAAAACTATTTGATGTCTTGCCTCTCGATTGGTCTGGCACTTGTGCCCCTGTACAGCTAGTTATGCCTTTCCGATTGCTGTCCTTACCCTCTTCACACTCTCCATATCATCCCTCTTATTCCCAGCCCTCCACTCTTTCCCGCCGAACCCGTTCCCTCCCAGACTCCCCTTCCAGTTTTTCCCTGCACGGCCCAGGAGTATATATTGATTCCATAGGAGTTCCCAGAGGAGTCCCTGACAGATTTAAAGCAAGGGATCAGGTGGCTGCTGGGTTTGAATCCATAATACCCCAGGTCACTATTAATAAAAATGTGGACTGGATTAATTACTTATATTATAACCAACAGCGATTCCTCAACTTCACTAAAGAAGCTGTGGAAGGTATTCATGAGCAATTAGACCGTACCTCCCTAATGACTTGGCAAAATCGGTTGGCCCTAGATATGTTACTTGCTGAGAAAGGTGGAGTGTGTGCTATGTTTGGTGACGCCTGTTGTACATATATCCCTAATAATACTGCACCTGATGGGTCTATTACCCGTGCACTAGCTGGCCTTACAGCCCTTTCTAATGAACTTGCCACTAACTCTGGCATCTCCAACCCTTGGGATCAGTGGTTTATATCCACCTTTGGATCCTGGGGGCAATGGTTAAAGTCAGTGTTTATTTCTCTGGCAGTAGCATTTATTATCCTTCTCCTTGTTAGCTGTTGCATCTTTCCTCTTATTCGCTGTATTGTATCTAAATACTTCACTGCTTCCATGGTCAAGGCCTATATGTTACACGAGGAACATATGCTACAAATTGCTACTTCTGTTTCCTCATCCCCTTCTTCATCTCCCCCTCCTTCCCCGCTCCTCTCCTCCTCCATTTAATCACCTCTACTTTGTCACGTCCCAGATTGTCAAAAAGGGGGGAATGTGGAAAAATAAAAATACAGGTCAATAACTTGTGCTTGACAAATCTGGTGTACGTGACAGAAAGCATGTTCTACGGGGTGTGTGGTAGGAGTCATGCAGGCCCTGCATGCTTACAGTGTACAAGACAAGTGCTACTTCTTGGGCGTCTAACGGGTGTGAACTCATCGGGCCCCAAACTAAGGAAACTAACAGATGTACTCCACCTTTAGATTTTCGGTAATGCTGATTCAGGCTAATATTTTGAAATACTTGTGTAACTAAAGTCATAAGACAAGAAACCCTATAAAAAATCTGGGACACCGACCCCTCAGTGCAGATGAAGGGCGGTGTCCTAGGACTGTGCTTCTCTGTCATTTAACCTTTGCCTGGTATGTATGAATAAAATAATATTTTCTAACTTTAATTCTGTTTCTCTGTCTTCAGTCACAAGAAACGACACTATAGAAAAAGTGTCCACACAGTCTAAAGAAAATCAGGTGTTATCATGAAAACTGGAATTTTTTTAACTGCTTTAGTCAGGGTCAAGATAAGTTAGAACTTCTAACAGTTACCAAACAGCCCGCTAAAGTATATAACAGCATATTGTTTTCATTTTTAACTGTCACTTTGTACCAATGTTTGTAGTAAATGTGATATACACTAAGTCTTTGGATGAAGCTTTTGATTTACCAGACAATTTACATCCTCATCCACATGACACTTATCTACAAACCATTTCAGGGCATGCTGGAGATCACAGTATGATGGAGCAAAGAGGAAAGCATCACCTGCAAATAGCAAGCAAAACATCTTTAAGCCCCATACCAGATACACTCCAATCCTTGGCTGTACCTTGATATTCAGTTCTTGAAACTCATTAGGGGAGAATGTAAGGTACACACTTTGTTGGAATTCAATTGTTCATATTGACAAATTAATAATAATTATGGGCCCAACACTCTTTATACAGAAATACAGAGATGAACTGGCAGGCAGCAGAGGCTCTGGAACCTCACATTCTTGTAACACCTTCTACAGCATACCACAGAAACATGGCAATAAGCATCCTTCAAGTCCACAAAGCGCATGTAAAGAAAATGGGCAAACTCTAATGACCTCTAAAGTATCTGTACAAGGACAGAAAGCTTGGTCTAGTATTCAACAGCCAAAATGGAAATCGCATAGTCCCTCCTGAATTTGAGGATCAACTATTGGACAGAGTCTCCATTTCTCAACTCCAGAATAGACTTTTCCATTAATGCTGATTGGTCCCTGAGTATCTTGTGCATACCCTTTTGTCTAGCTCTTTAAAAGCAGAGACCACTCACTGCCCCATTCTTATGGTCACAAGGGACTGTCCTGAGATTTCATCTAAAACTGAAGAGTCACATTAGCGAAAACATACCCATAATCTCCAATGCTTTAGGCTTTTACCAGTCAGACCTTATCCACCACTATGGCCTTGTCATTACAGGATTTTTTAAACACTGCATTGACCACAGCCATAGAGATGGTCCTTTAGCAAAGGCATTCATTTTTAATTGACCAATTACAATCCCTTATGTTAACATCAAGACTTGGTAGCTTGCAATAGTAAATAACTTCTCCTTAAAGTTCTAAATTAGCTGGATTTTCAGTTGGGCAAGACATGGCTGTGGTCCATTCAACAAACTAACCAGTATACTGAGCATTTAAATTAATAAGTTAAGCCATTCGCACATTTGGTTGGAGGGAATGTCAAACTTGATGACTGAGTTGCTGACCTTGTTGCCTGATAATATTAGATTAGAAATCTAAAGAGGTGACAAGTCAGATGACCCCATGACGACTTTAAAGCTCAACTTCACATTTCCAAAATAGAGCTCACCTCTTTTTCTGACAGCTAATAACATACTTTCTGACAGAGCTGGCACTGTACAATGCTTTCCAGGTATGGTTAGCATACCTGTAAAATTTAAGACAAAATCAAACTTTGATTGCTTGATTTCATCAGAGTGAGTCGCACACTGGTTGAAGTGAGTTACACAACCAGTCACATGGGAGTGTTCCCAAATGATTACAACTCAATAAGATTATTTAAAGTAAGTCTATGCCAGAAAATTAATGTGACAGGGCCTTTACTGTTAAAAAAATGAACCAGTGACCAATAAGTATTCCAAAAAATGAAAATGAAAGCCATATAGAAGTTAGTTATATTTATAGAGTTTAGGAGTTTAGGGCATCAGAGCCTGAATAAGTATGTCGAACGAGAATCAAAGAACATTCTTCTCAAACTTGATTTTGCACTGGAGGGACAGCATTTAGAGTACTGTCTCCAGTTCTGATCACCATCCAACAAAAAAGATATAAAAACGACTGCCTGCCGTGCAGAGAAAAGTGAGCAGGTGCATTCATGTAATAAACAGCATGTCCTATGACAAGGTAAAGTAATGTAATCTCATCTGTGTCTAGAAGAGGTTACCCGAGAACCAGATTCTGTTTTTTAAAACTCTCAAAGGCATTGTTAAGCAAGCAGATTTATTACAGTTTAATTCTAAAACACATACTCAAGGACACTGGAGGAAGTCAATGAAAGCCGCATTCAAAACACATACAAAGGGTCGTAGGAATCTTGAACAAACTGCCCAGTCATGTACAGTAGATGAAGCAGATAACCTTGTAACTTCTAATAACTGTCTGGATAAGATATTGGCAAAACTTAGCTATTAGTTTCCGGTACAAGTTTGATGTTCTAAGAAAATGCACCTTTTATACACAGTGGTGGGACAGAAAACAAAATCAAGACAACATTATAATGAATATAAAAACAGTATTACTTTACTTTAGTTTCACAATCAGGGATTGTTACTGCAAAACATTAAACCTATCTCAAGCAAATATCTCCAGTCAAATGAAATTATTAAAAAGAAATTAATACAACTACAACTGTCAGTGTTAATAGGGATACAGAATATCCACAAAAATGACTCTTAGCAGTAATTATTTATGAGGATGGTGGGCAACCATTTGATTTAAGTCAAATTACATGTGCATATTGTGTAGTATTTTGTATGTTGTTGCATGCAGCATTCTATATAAAATAGGCAGAACTAAAAAATAATAATGGGTTAAAAATATTTATTAGGAGATAGGTTTAAATTAGACATGGCACGATACCACTTTTTTATGTCCGATACCGATACCGATATTGTGAATTTGGATATCTGCCGATACGTCACAAATCCGATACAGTCATTGAGTCTTTTTTTAAACAGAAAACAAAAATTAATGCTTTCAAAAAAATGTCCAGATACATTTTATATACCTCAACACAAATACAGAAATCATAACTGTGATATAATAAGGAAGAAACATTGCAAAGAGAACATGGTTTAGTAACCGCTTCTTTTTATTTAAATGTCCTCAGTTTTAGCAGCATTTGACGGACCAGCACCATCCAAAAAATCCAAAAAGACAAGAGCAACTGTATACGAAAATAAAACATAAGATGACATAAAAGCTTAGTATCTAAAGAAACATTAATAATGAAATTCAAAGTGCTTTTTAATGCCAAACCAACACAGGAACTGCAATTTAAAATAATGCAACATAAAATATATACTTTAAAAAAAAATCTAGAATTGACCCTTACTTAATGGTTAACATAAATATACACCTACAGTGGGATGTCTTACTGAACTTGTGGAACTCTTTTCTTGCTTCACTTTAACATAAGGGGTAGGTTTTTCTTTAGAAAGATCAGCATTTCAGCCTTCTCAGCTGTCAGCCTGCTTCTCCTTTCATCAATAATGATGGAGGCTGTACTGAAGAGCCTCTCGCTCTCCACACTTGTTGAAGGTGCACAAAGAAATTTAGCTGCTGTACAAACCAGAGTGGGTAATCTAGGCTGGTTGACTTGCCAGTACAACAGTGGATTGTCTGAGCGCTGAATAGTTGGCTCACTGAGGTAGGTTTGCACTTCAATACATGCACTTGAGGTGGTTAACTGAGGAGCAGGCTCTACAGAGCTTTCCTTTAGGATTTCATCAAAAATACTTTCAAGTCTGCTGTGGCTTGCAGTTTCCATCCGTGGAGTCTTGCTTGCTGGTTCCACAGCAGCTGATTCACAAGATGTCCCCTCTGCTGGCTCTGAGGAATCTGATGTGCTTCTTTTAAACACTTCCTCCATCTTTCTCACCTCTACGATCAAAGCAGCTTTTGCCTGGTTTGAGATTTCTACACTTGTGAAGTATCTGGAACGATAATAGCCAAACCACAATATTAAGAGATTATTATACTGTTGGCTGATGAAATATTACAATTTAACTTAACTTCCTCACAGTCAAGTGTGGGATTTGTGAGTAAATGTCTTTAGCTCTCTCTCACTGACACACACACACACACACTCTCTCTCTTTCTATCCCATTCTTTCTCTCTCTCACCACACACTCTCCCTCCCCCCCCCCCCCTCTC
>JANRMT010062818.1:20685301-20742828 GCA_026402145.1 Polypterus bichir lapradei
CCCCCCCCCCCCTCTCTCTCTCTCTCTCTCACAAACACACACATTAAAAAAAAAAATTCCATACCTGTCTTTATATCTTGGATCCAGCAGTGTTGCAACTGCATATAGTGGCTCAGATTCTACATCTTTGAAGCGTCTGTTAACAGCCTCGAGAAGGGTGATCTTCATCGTCCTTATTCCCTCGTCACTTTCATTTCGTCGAGACAGAACGCGCTTAAGGACGCAGACGATGGGGATAACATCAGATGCTGATGACCATGAGGAGCTTACCTCCCTTGTCAACTCCTCAAAGGGGGCCAGAGCTGCTACGATCTTTTCAAGTAGCCCCCACTAACGTGCACACAGTGTGGCTGGCAGGTCATGCTCTGCGGAATATGCACACAAGGCTCGTTTTTGAGCGATGAGGCTCTCCATCATATAATATGTGCTATTCCACCGTGTTCGCACATCTTGTACCAGACGCTTCGGTGGCATATTGAGCTCAATTTGAATGTTCTCCAAACGTGAATATGCAAGTGCAGAGTGCTTAAAGTGACCCACTATTTTTCTTCCGACAGCCACTGCATCACTAATACTACGTTGCGATAACAGTCCCTCATTCACCACGAGTTGCAAAGTGTGCGCGAAGCATCCTAAACTTGGAACTCCTAGTCTATCCATTGCCTTTATTACGTTGCTGCCATTGTCTCGTAAAACAACATGAACTTTGATTTTTGAAATTTTCCATTCATTTAACATTTCCTCTATAGCTGTAGCGATGCACTCTCCTGAGTGCGAGCCACGAAGCTGCTTAGCGTGCAAAACTGCTTTTTGCAACTTAAAACTTGAGTCTATCCACTGTGCTGTTAGACCTAGCAAGGACAATGGACACACGTCTGAGCTCCAAATATCTGAGGTCAAGCTTAAAGCGGGAACGCTATCCAAGCATTCAAAAATGAACTTGCGCACTTGTTTGTACTTATCTGGAACGGCTGTCTCGGAGATAAAGTGTCGGTTTGGTAGCGCGTAACGAGGCTCCAAATGCTCCATTGAGCGCCGAAACCCCACATTCTCAACAACAGAAAGGGGCTGGTCATCAAGCACAACAAACTCGACGATTTTCTCTGTTATCAGCTTTGCTTTGTTGCTTTCTGGAGGGAGTTTCTCGCGTTTCTGAATTGTTTCAAACAGTGTTTGTTGATGCGACACCATTTTCTTCTTGGCGCTCGTGGAATTAATAAATTCCGTGTACTCCTTTCCATGATATTTCTGCAGGTGTTTAATCAGATTCGTTGTGTTAAAGTTTCCAACTCTGCTACCACCCCGCGAAACACTTGTATTGCATAAATTACATTCGGCAGTCTTGGCTTTTTCTTCTTTGAGTCGGAAGTAACTCCAAACTGCTGACATGTCGGCAAGTCTCACACGCAACAGAAACTCTTATCACGTGATGCATGTCCCAAATCACGTTATGCATGCGGTAATTATTTTCCGTAATTTTTAAAGGATCAAATTACATTTTTTATTGCTTCCCGATTTCCGATCCAGTAATTTAGGTCAGGATCGGACCGATACCGATACAGAATATCGGATCGGCGCATCTCTAGTTTAAATAGGTAAACTAGATGTTTCATTTTAACACATCAAAACCTCTATTAATTCTTTCTAGCAGTGCTATCTTTTGAGACAGCAGTTTATTCCTTTTTATTTATCTAATACTGTATATTTAAGTCAATAATAAGTAAATCCATGTTTTATAATCCTCCTCTGTTATACTGAGGTGCAAATATTGTGGATATATTAATTAAAACATTTTCATGCTTAAGAAAATACTGTTAACCAGCTGTCTATTGAAAAACATGATTTTTAAAGTACACAAGTTTAATTACAAAGGCACAAGCAAATGTCTACCTTATGTAATAAGGAATAACTGAAAAGGTTATAATATTGAAATTCCCATTACAATATGTTTATGTATGTTTACACTTGTCCTTATCAAGGAAATTCTGCACCACAAGTCAAAACATTTCTTTGCTTGCTTGACATTTCCATGTGAATTCTGCCATACAATTTGCTGTTTACAAAGACGTTTCACAGAAATCAGTGAAGGCCACTCATTTTAACTGATGGAAGTTTTTAATTTGTACTTTACTCAGTCAATAAATTCTGTCAGAATTTTATACCAACATAAAACTCTTGAATAACCTTCAGGTAAATAATTACAATGATCCCGAAGCATCATCTTCTGTCAGTTCATACAGCTACATTAGTGCTATAGACAGAATGTGTAATGATAGGATCCACAGTATTTTTTTTTTATTTAGTTGCTTTTCTTGGAACATCAACTTTGCCTGTCAACATTACACTTAGTGGGTTATAAATAGCATCACTATCAGCTACTACTCAAGGAGATTTATTTACAAGACAAAAAATAATATGTTCTCATCACAGAAAGAAAACCTTTGAAGAGTCCACTAAATCGGGACACACGTCCCTGCTTCTTTGGTCTCTGGCTAGGGCTCAGTATTTACGTTTGCAAGTCATTAATTATCAAAACGAAGAAGCAATCAATGATGGAGGAACAGGATTTTCTCTGCACTTACTGTAATCTTGTCAGGCCTCTTTGAAGTAAACACACCAGCCAATTGGTAATGCGCATGGTGTAAATCCACATCAAGTAGCGCCACTCCATGTAAACACAGAAACATAAATGCACCTTTACTGAGGATTTGCAGATTAGCTTTGCAACAAGGTGTTAAGTGCTAATGGTTGGCTGTACACCTTCATTGACATTCCTCACTAAGTTGTTACTTAAATATAATTGTGTACTGTTGAATACGCTGCAGATGGCATAATTTGCACAAAAGCTCTCTGAGAGGCTCAGCTGTGTACTGCAGTAAGCCAATCTAATGCAATATTTCTAAGTCCAAACATGTTTTAAAGCCCCTCCTAAAGTGACTACCCTACTGTTTGGAAAGAATGTTTTGGGACAGCAAAAGAGATATGTAATATTGTTGATGTGCACCTGATTGGCTTTATGTTAAAGGTCATTTCTACTCTGCTATAGTGGCACTATGTATAAGTGAGGTGTTGATACAACACACATTTACTGTACACTATACAACTGGCGCTGCCATAATATCCATTCAATCAATTTTAATGAAATGTTTTTGTTTTGTGCTACATTCTATTTCATGTACACCATGATTTTCCCACTGAAGATTTTTACAGTATTAAAATGTGGTCTCTCCAAACATTAAAAAAAACAAATCAGAAAATTGCTGGTACTGAGTGAAGTGATAAGTCCAATCTGACTCCATAATAAACTCTGACACGGTTAAGTTGCTTCTCTACTCGTACCAGAAACCAGATGAAAAAAGTCTATACAGTGGAACCTCGGTTCACGAATGTCTCAGTACACGTACAAATTGGTTTACGACCAAAAAGTTTGCCAAACTTTTGCCTTGGTACACGACCACACACTCGGTATACGAACAAGCCAGTTTCTCTTTCGGTTTGTATGTGTTCAGTCTCTCCCTGTGCAGCGAGCGAGAGAGCAAAAGAGAGAGCGCGACACACCCACAGAGGCGCGTGAGACAGAGGCACACACACACACTGGCACGCGAGACAGAGGCACACACACAGGCGCTCCAGGCTCGCGAAAGAGACACATGCACACACGAAAGAGAGAGAGAGCCAGCGAGAGAGGGAGGGCTGGACGCATAAGGTAGAAAAGGCTTGTTTTTGTTTTCAGTTCTGTTTACAGCAACTGGTTCATAGCGTGCATTGTGGCAATGTTACTTTTCTTGGTGGTTTATTAAGTTACGGATTTTTCAAATGTTCATTTTTTTCCCTGTGCTTAAAACTCATTAAAAAAAAGTGTTTTTAGCAAGCGGTTCCTAGCACTATAGTGCGAACTATTGCAGTGTTAGTTTTCTCTGTTGTTCAAGGTTTTCTCAGTGTTATTCAATGTTTTTACATTTAGTTTACTATTACGCTGTGCATTCTATGGTATAATTAACTATATTTGTGCTTAAAAACTAAAAAAATATATATTTACATACAGTTTGTACGGTCTGGAACAGATCAATTGTATTTACATACAATCCTATGGTGGAAATTGCTTCGGTTCATGACCAAATCGGTTTACAACCAGAGTTTTGGAACAAATTATGGTCGTGAAACGAGGTTCCACTGTATGTGGTTGTATTTTTAATATATTGTGAAATAGTTTTAAAATAGTGTCAAGTAAAGGTATATCATATATTTATGATTTACTGCGTGAAGTATACAGCATAGCCCAGGTATATTTGCATAAATATAACCTACAGTGAGACAAAAGATGTGCTCTTAGACAAAAGCTGTTTTCAAGTGAAATAATTAAATTGTTATCCAAATGAGTGAAGGCAAATATGCCTGTGGTCTTTGATAAGATCGTGCTTTAGCTGGTACAAAAATATGTATGCGCCGATGACAATATCCTCCCAACAGCTCAAGTGCACTCCTACTGTCTGATGGGAACTATAGTCCCTGTGCTGGTGGCGGTTTTTGGGTTGTCCCCCCTCCCATTACAACTCCTCTCCCTGACACATTACATTGGCTATAATTAAGTTTGACCAAAGAAAACAAAAATGAAAAATTTCATGAAAACTGATTTGGCCATTTTTTTTGTGTGATTAGCAAACAAACAAATAAACACCTTACAATTTTATTTATATAGATTAAAAAATATTATGAAAAGCATTTTTAGATTTATTATCCTAGGATTCAAATAAGATATTTATTGCTAGTAGAAAAGCATCACTAAATATTTATCCAAGATGACATGTCTTCCAAGATAAGGATATAGTGTAAATATTTACATATTTTTACAACTCAAGTAGAAACATGTTAAGATTTTTCATAAAAGAAAATGAATCGATAACCTGTGACAATTCTTTGGACACAAACTGGAATTGTAACCAATGGAAAAGTGGAAGCTAACTGTGTGGGTAAAAAGAAGAGGTGAATTGTGAACATGTAATTCTAAAGCAAAGCTGTAATTAATTACTTCTTTCCTTAATTTTGTAAGTATGGTGCTGATAAGACATTACTGCAATGCTTCGTTCCTAAATAAGACAGACACGTCCTCAATTGACACTATGAAAAAGTGCCACAGGCACAGGAAAACAGCTGTAAATGCAAAACAGAGCGACATTATCAACATAGAAAACGATAAGAACAGAAACAACATTAATACATTTGAAATACTAGAAAAAGTAAAACCACCTGAAAATACTAAGTAGTAAAAAAATTATTAGTAATCATGAAACTTAAATTGAATCAACCAATTTGAAAGTTTTATATCACATTGTTTCATAACCTGGAAATATTTCTTTGTACTTCACAACTACAAAATTGGCTATACTTCTTTTTATATCTGCAATTTAAAAGAATCCATCTTTGATGCTGTAGAGCTTCTAGTTTGCTGGGGTCATGAGGATGGCTCTGTCAGCACTAGAATGTCTTTGGAGTTTGCACTTTTTGCGACAGATTCATCATCCAAACTAGGTGAGTGCACATGGTGAGTACGTCTGAAAGACAAAGTATTGAAGAGTTCAGTTGTGTTTGATTTTCTTATAAAAAAAAATAAATACATTGCATTGGAAGTGAGAATTCTATTTTTCATTCTATAGTGATGGATTTACAAACTCATTGACAAAAGTTGCAAGAGTTGCTGCCAGTTAATACCTCCTTAATTTGTTTCATTGATAATTGCATAATGTAACATTTCAAAACAAGCTTAATCTAATTAAAAGTCATGGGTGTTGTGATTCTCTGCCACAAAAGTGCTCAGTAAAAGGAAGCAGGCTTTCAAAAACCTACACAAAATGCCTGACCCACCCATAATAATATTGATAATAATACTAAATTTTATTTGTATAGATTAATTCAGGTCTGAGCCTGCTGGACAGGCCTCACTGTAAGGCTGCGTAGCCCCAAACTCAAGCCCAAAATTGGGCTAGGACTTTAAAACTTCAAAGAATTTGAGGAATCACAAAGAAACAATGTGAAACTGAAGCCTCTTCTTAAATACTTGTCTAGAGCAGCTGAAAACTGCTTCTTGGGCTCCAAATATAAGAGACAGGGCAGATAACCAAAACACTAAAAATAATAAATAATAAACCAAACAATGATCAATACAGAGTATCTATACCAATAAAAGGCAAAGCCCTCACTGACTGACTGACTGACTGACTTACTGACTCACTCACTCACTCACTCATCACTAACTCTCCAACTTCCCGTGTAGGTAGAAGGCTGAAATTTGGCAGGCTCATTCCTTACAACTTACTTACAAAAGTTAAGCAGGTTTCATTTCGAAATTCTACGCGTAACGGTCATAACTGAATCCTACTTACGTACATATATACAACCATAGCCTGCAGCTTGGTCGCCGTGTAAGGCGGAGTTGCATCACCCATCACCACGCCTCCCACGTAGTTGGCTGTCTGCCTATATTGCGTCCCCCTTACCCACGCCTCCCACGTAATTGAGTGCCTGCCCATATAAGGCCATCCGTCACCAGCAATCCAATAGACACGCTGCCGCTACGAGGCGTTTGTTATGCCTAAGACGAATACGAGTTTTGCGAGATACAAGTTTAATGAAAAGATGCAAGGTATAAACGAGACTTTTGATCACTTTGTAACTGAGTTAAAATTTCTGGTGAAGGACTGTGCTTATGCAAACGAAGATAAGATGGTCAGGGATAGAATAGCGTTTGGCAAAAACTCAGCGAAAGTGCGAGAGAAACTTTAAGTGCTGGGTCTGAGCTAACATTAAATAAAGCCGTGGACATCGCAAGATCGATTGAGATAGCAAACCTTCGATGCATGTACTCCAAGCGGCTCACATGAACTGACTGTGAACGCAGTACGCAGACAACAAGCAAAAGCTCCAAAGAGCGCTGAACAAAAAACGCATTACACAATTGAGAAGGCAGCAAAAGAATAAGAAGCGAGCACAAACTCAGCGAAAGTGCGAGAGAAACTTTTAAATGCCGGGTCTGAGCTAACATTAAATAAAGCCATGGACATCACAAGATCGCACAAGACAGCACAACCACAACTGAGAACCTTCGATGCATGTACTCAGAGCGGCTCATGTGAACTGACTGTGAACGCAGTACGCACACAAAAAGCAAGAGCGCCAAAGAGTGCTGAGCAAAAAATGCATTACACAATTGAGAAGGCAGCAAAAGAATATAAAGCGAGTGACGCATACATGCATATTCATAAGTGCAACTACTGCGGAAACAAAGCACACGGTGGAAAAAGTCAATGTCCAGCTAAAGGAAAACAGTGTAAAAAATGTGGTAAATTGAACCACTTCGCTAAAGTTTGCAGGACTGGGAAAGGTAAACGCGTGCATGCAGTGTGTGATGTCTCAGATAAAGAGGAAGACGAGCTGTTTGTTGATGCAGTAGGAAAGGAACAACCCTCTGAATCTGAACAAGCGTTTGTAGACATATCAATAGGAAAGCAAGTGTAAAGCTTAAGTTTAAATTAAGTTCATAGACACGCTGCCGCTAAATATTCGCAGGCAAATCCACAACTTGAATGCCTGTTAAACATCTTAGATTCACGAGTACCGCTTTGGGTAGTGAACACTTCGATGAAAGAAACCTGTTATCTTTACAACGGTTGACAAACACGGAATATAACTTGAACACAACACATTCTCCAAATACAAACCTGATTGAAAGAAATAATGATAATCAAATCCTTGATGACAGCAACACTTATAACAGTCACAAAACAATTACATTGACAATCATGTTACGTTATTTTTAAAATGTTTCCTTTTCTTTTTCATAACTTCTTTAACACACTACTTCTCCGCTGCGAAGCGCGGGTATTTTGCTAGTAAACAATATAAAAACAGAATTGAAAACATAATATACAAAATAATAATTTGAAAAACAAAAAGATTAAATAAAAAAATGCATTTAACGCAGGGCATGTATCCCTGGCTTACACATAACAGAGGAGAGCATATATACATATATTTAAGAATACATTAAAATTGTGTGCTACTAAAGCTTGGGCTGAAAAGAACATATATCAAATAGGTGAGTGTGCAAAATAAGACAAGCTCTGTTGAGTGCATAGACTTATGTGCTTCAGTTTTATGGCACAATGATGTTGGTGATGTTGTGTATTTACTCTCTAGTTGACACCATATGAATGTAACCTCTGTTTAACTTATCTTAAATCACATATCTGTTTAAACTCCTATAACTGTTTATTAATAATGTTCATTTCAGAATACTTGATTAACATTTTACTACACATGTACATATTACATATCGTGTTCAAAAAGCAGTCACATTGAGTGGGTAACCCACTGGGCGCATCACTTTTGTAGTGTAAGTGAATTATACCAGTTTTTTAATTCAAGTTGAGTTATATTTATACCATTGAGTGTATTTATTTTTACGTTTTTATTGTTTTTAATGCTCCATGTTAACCCACATCTCAGTATACTGTGAATAAGACTCACTATCACCAAAAGCAAATCCACAGTATTTTCTGTATTTAGACTGGTGTCATGTTGAATCACATTCATACCTCATACAAACTACTCCATGGTTTGCTGTTTACTGCACCAAGACCATCCACCCCAAAGGGTCTCACTCGAGTTGTTTTGGTCTGCACCCAAGTGTGATTGGAGTATTCACATCTAACTAAATGAACCAGACTTTCACACCATAGTTTGAAAATGGCTTTAAATAGAACAAGTGCATCGTTAAAGGGCCCTGCCCCTTAGGTTCAACATAAAGAGGACAAAACACATAAATATATATGCATATGCCATACAATATCTGCAAAGAGATAAAATATAAAAAGAAATTAAAAATACATTTTAATATCTACATATCCAATATAATATTTAAAAAGTAAAAAAAGATTAAATACAAAGAAAACGCACTTCAATGAGAGATGAGATCCTGACTCTTGCATAACAGGTGCTCCTCAAGTCACTGTTACTGGGACTCGATTCCCTCCTTTGGGTTTACAAGATTTGGATAATCTGTTTAATTCCACCTGTTATAATATTTTGAGCTTGATTACCACACTTAAACTAAGGAGATCTGAAGCTAGACCCCAACTCTTTAGCTAAATAATGCTATCCTGACTCTTATCAGGAGTGATAGTAACTGGAAAGGAAGTGGAAGAGAGACAAGATTAAACAATACAATAAGTTAAATCTTTCATTAAAAAGCCAATGCTTGACCTTATGGTTTAAATAATTATCATCCAATCTATACATTTGTGCTTTTACATAAGTTCTGAAGAATACTGTCTTTATCAGCTCCCTACATTTTCAAATACAAATAAATCTTTGGAGCAGGATCAGTCACCTTCCAGGCATCACCACAGTACCAATTCAGCTCTCTGTTAGGTGACAAATGACCTGATGCTCCCAGTTGAGTCTGGTAATTGTACCATTCTGATTTTGCTGGATTTTAGTGCTGCTTTAGATACGTTGGGTTATTTTTGGGTTTGTCTCAAGCATGATGTAAATTTTAAGTGCTGTGTTAAAGAAGATTGCCTAACACCTTAAAGGTGCTTTTTTTCTGTTAAAGCGGGGAATATTTCTTTTTGCATTACAGTAGTCTCCCGCTTAAGTATGCAACTTGAACCTGCGAAGTTTGTGCGTACTTAGCCGGTAGGTGCGTACTTTAGGTTGGCCACTCCCAAACACAACTTGAACCTGTGAAGTTTGCGCGTACTTAGCCGCCACTCCCAAATAGCTTGCATTTCACTACAATGTCAAAGAAACCAAACAGCAAGCGTCTCAATGAGTCTCAACGCTGCGAAATCATCTCGAAGCTAAGCAAAACGTCTGCTCCCAGTAAGAGGGCCATAGCGTGGGAGTACAAGGTTAGTGAAGGCACTATTCGAAAGATTTGGGAGAATCGTGAAGCGATCCAAGAACGATCTGCCCTGTTGACTGAAGAGGCTAAGGAGAAGACTTTTCGAGCTTCAGTTGGACGATTTACAGAGCTTGAAGACATGCTTTATGTCTGGATTGACAGCATGCATCGTGCCAGCCTTCCTGTATCGCCATCCCAAACCATTGCCAAAGCGAAAAACATTGCTTTCAACCTGTCAATTCTGGAATCAGATTTTAAGGCATCTTGGCAATGGTTAAGTCAATTCAGAGTTCGGCGTGGATTGCAGAAGATACTCCTTCACGGAGAAGAAGCAGAAGTCAACAAGAACAATCCGGAGTTGCTAGCTGCTTTAGAAAAGCTTTACATGATTATCGTGCAATATGACCCTGAAAATGCCTACAACATGGACGAGACCGGCTTGTTTTTTCGATTGCTTCCGAGATATAGTCTTCTTATGCCAGACGAGGATATCTCAACCACCAGAGGCAAAAAGAAAGCGAAAGATCGAGTTTCTCTGATCGTTTGCGCCAACGCAACCGGAACTCACAAAATTCCTTGCACTTTGATTGGAAAACTCAAAGAACCAGCTTGTATTAAGGACTGACCTTGGCCAGTTCCTTATTTCAATCAAGCGAAAGCTTGGATGGATGTAGAAACCTGTTGGAAGTGGTTCAATGAGGTGTTTTTTCCAGAAGTGAAAAAGCGAACAGGATGTCGCGTTCTATTGTTGATGGACAATGCTCCGGGACATTTTGAAGCCTTCGAACACGACAATATTCGGATAGTTTTCTTTCCCCCGAATTGTACAAGCTGGAAACAGCCTTGTGACATGGGAATAATCGCAGCTCTGAAAAAGCAATACAAATATTTGTATCTCAAGGATGTTCTTGACTTTTACGAACTTGATGAGGAGGCGAAAGTCGAAAGAAAGATCAGGGGTGAAGATTGCGACGAGGTGCTGCAGGGGTCTTTTACGGGATCCCAGTGCACCTGCTCGATGCTGCAAGTTATGTGAAAGAAGCCTGGGATTCTGTTTTGCCAAGCTCGATCAAAAATGCTTTCATCAAGGCCGAACTAATGACTTTAGAACCAGAACTGGAGGCTGATAGCAATGTTGAAGATGTGGGCACCAAAGCTGCGAAGGCTTTGGAAACATTGAATTTATCTATCGGTCCATCAAAACTGGAGGACTTCGTTCACGTTGATGACGAGAAAAACAAAGAATATGCTGCTGCGGTATAGGAAGATGTTGAAGAGCTTTTGGAGTCGATGAAAATTGTTGAAACGGTGATGGATGATGATGATGACGATGTTGATCCTCAAGACCTGAATGCCGGTTTAGAAAGTGGAGTTGTATTTCAGGGGTTCGAATCCCTTTACAAGCAGGTTCTCGACATTGAGGATCAGCTGCTATGCTCTGAAGTTCAAATTGAAGCTGATGATACATTCGATGATCTTAAGAAATCGTTTGAATCATTTCAGAGCAAGATCCGGGCTGTCTCCCTCAAAGCCAAACGCAAGAAACTTCAAAACCTTCGCCAAATGACGATTCATGATATGTTTAACTAATAAATCTTGAACCCAGAATTTTAGGGAAAAATATGCATACTTAAAACGGGTGCGTACTTAAGCAGGAGGCTACTGTACATCCATTATATGTGAGATTTCCTATTTTTTCATAGTATCCCCTATTTTATTCGATTTGTATATACGAGTCCTTGGTTTAACTTTGGAAAAAAATAATGTCTCTCATAATTGTTATTCTGACAGCACACTATTGTATCTGCTGAAGCTAGGTGACACTCATTGCTTAAGCCCCTATGTGAGTGTTTGTAGGACATTAAATGCCAGATGACTAAAAATTTTATCCAGCTAAACGAAAGCAAAACAGAAATAATTTTGTTAAGCCTCACTGATGCCACTCAAGACATAGCTAATGTAGAATCTTTGTCTTCATATGTTCACACACATGCCAGAAATTTCAGTGCCTTTTTTTGAATTACTTTTAAGATTTGAAAAGCAAATAAACTCTGTTGTCAGAAGCAGCTTTTTCCATTTCAAGGGAGACAGCTAAATTCAAGTCATTTCTTTATTTTAAGGGTACAGAATGTTTTTCAAGCTTCTATTACATTCCAACTTGACTATTGTAACTCTTTGTATATGAAAGTAAATCAGTCCTCTTTCTGTCACTATCAACTTGCTTAAAATGCAGCTGCCAGACTTTTATGTTGCAAGAGGAACAGGGACCTTATCTCATCTCATTTTCTCAGACTGCATTTTTGGTGAGGGTTATGGCAGAAGCAGGCCAAACTGGTCAGCTCAGCTCAACCTTCCCTGTTCTCAGCTAAAGGTTCCATCTTTTCCTGCAAAATTCTCTGGCACTCCCAAGCCAGCTAAGAGTTATAAACACACCAGCATATTCTTTGTCTGCCTCATGGTCTCTGCCCCGGAGCAGCTCTAGGTGAAACCAACCAGGGGGCATCTTTACAACATGCACAGACCATCTCATCTAGCCCCTCCAGAAGAGCAGCAACTCTACTCTGTGGCTCTCCCAGGTTGCTGATTTCTAATCCTACTACCAAGTTTCAGCCCAGTGGCCCTGCGAAAAAACCTCATTTCTGCAGCTTGTACTTGCGATCTTATTGTTTCAGATATTCCCCACAGCTCATGACCATAGGGTGAGGGCAGGTAAGTAAAACAAAGAACACCATGTCCTCAGGCTTGGAGGTGCTGATCCTGCCACTTCACAAGAGTGCCAGCCAAAGGTCTCAATCAGATGAGGCAAAGAGGGCTATATCATCTGCATAAGTCAACAAGGCTAACCCCGAACCTCTCCAACTAGACACCCTCATATCTTCTCCTTTCGGCTGCTCATGTTAGGGGTTGCCACAGCAGATCATCTTCTTCCATATCTTTCTGTCCTCTGCATCTTGTTCTGTTACACCCATCACCTGCATATCCTCTCTCACCACATCCATCTTCCTCTTTTTCTCTTGCCTGGCAGCTGTATCCTTAGCATCCTTCTCCCAATATACTCAGCATCTCTCCTCTGCACATGTCCAAACCTTAGCAATCTCGCCTCTCTGACTTTGTCTCCCAACCGCCCAACTTGAGCTGACCCTCTAATGTATTCATTTCTAATCCTATCCATCGTTGTCACACCCAATGCAAATCTTAGCATCTTTAACTCTTCTACCTCCAGCTCTGTCTCCTGATTTCTGGTCAGTGCCATCGTCTCCAACCCATATAACATAACTGGTCTCACTACCGTCCTGTAGACCTTCCCTTTCACTCTTGCTGATATCTGTCTGTCACAAATCACTCCTGACCCTATTCTCCACCCATTCCACCCTGCCTGCACACTCTTTTTCACCTCTCTTCCACAATCCCCATTGTTCTGTACTGTTGATCCCAAGTATTTAAACTCTTCCACCTTCGCCAGCTCTACTCCTTGTATCCTCACCATTCCACTGACCTCCCTCTTATTTACACACATGTATTCTGTCTTGTTCCTCCTGACCTTCATTCCTCTCCTCTCTAGAACATATCTCCACCTCTCCAGGGTCTCCTCAACCTGCTCCCTACTATCGCTACAGATCACAATGTCATCAGCAAACATCATAGTCCACGGGGACTCCTGTCTAATCTATTCTGTCAACCTGTCCATCACCTTTTCAAATAAGAAAGGGCTCAGAGCTGATCCCTGATGTAATCCCACCTCAACCTTGAATGTATCCATCACTGCTACCGCAGACCGCACCACGGTCATACTTCCCTCGTACATATCCTGTACAACTCTTACATACTTCTCTGCCACTGCCGACTTCCTCATACAATACTACAACTCCTCTCGAGACACCTTATCATATGCTTTCTCCAGGTCCACAAAGACGCAATGCAACTCCTTCTGGCCTTCTCTATACTTCTCCATCAACATCCACAGAGCAAACATTACATCTGTGGTGCTCCTTCTTGGCATGAAACCATAATGCTGCTCACTAATCATCACCTCACTTCTTAACCTAGCTTCCACTACTCTTTCCCATAACTTCATGCTGTGGCTCATCAATATTATCCCCCTGTAGTTACTACAGTTCCGCACATCCCCCTTATTCTTAAATATCAGGACCAGTACACTTCTTCTACACTCCTCAGGCATCCTCTCACTTTCCAAGATTTCATTAAACAATCTGGTTAAAACCTCCACTGCCATCTCTCCTAAACACTTCCATGCTTCCACAGTTATGTCATCTGGACCAACGGTTATCCCATTCTTCATCCTCTTCACAGCTGTCCTTACTTCATCCTTGCTAATCCGTTGTATTTCCTGATTCACTATCTCCACATCATCCAACCTCTTCTCTCTCTCGTTCTCTTCATTCATCAGCCTCTCAAAGTACTCTTTCCTTCTGCTCAAAATACCCTCTTCACCTGGGAGTATGTTTCCATCTTTATCCTTTATCAGCAAAACCTGCTGCACATCTTTCCCAGCTCAGTTCCTTTGTCTAGCCAGTTGGTAAGGTCCTTTTCTCCCTTCTTTAGTGTCCAGCCTCTCATACAGCTCACAATACACCTTTTCTTTAGCCTTCGCCTCTCTTCACATTACTCCTTATCTCCTTGTACTCTTGTCTACTTTCTGCATTTCTCTTACAATCGCACTTCTTCTTTGCCATCCTCTTCCTCTATATACTCTCCTGTACTTCCCCCTTCCACCACCAGGTTTCCTCTTTCCTCTGTCCAGATGTCACGCCAAGCACCCTTCTTGCTGTTACCCTTACTACATCTGCTGTAGTTTCCCAGCTGTCTGGTAACTCTTCATTGCCACCCTGTGCCTGTCTCATCTCCTCCCTAAACTCAACCTTGCAGTCTTCCTTTTTCAACTTCCACAATTTGATCCTTTGCTCTGCCCTCACTCTTTTCCTCTTCTTGATCTCCAGCGTCAACCTACAGACCACCATCCTATGTTGCTTAACTACACTTTCTCCTGCCACCACTTTGCAGTCTTCTGTCTCCTTCAGATTGACTCATCTGCATAGGATGTAATCTACCTGTGTGCATCTTCGTCCACTCTTGTACGTAACCGTGTGTTCCTCCCTCTTCTTAAAATACATATTCACCACAGCCATGTCCATCCTTTTGGCAAAATCCACTATCCTCTGGCCTTCTTCATTCCTCTTCTTGACACCATACCTACCCATCACCTCCTCATCTCCTCAGTTCCCTTCACCAACATGTCCATTGAAATCTGCTCCAATCACCACTTTCTGTCCCTTGGGTACACTGTTTATCATTTCATCCAACTTATCCAAAAATCTTCTTTCTCATCCATTGCACACCCAATTTGCAGGGCATATGCACTAACAACATTCCTCATTACACCTCCAATTTCCAACTTTATAATCATTACTCTGTCTAACATTCTTTTCACCTCCAAAACACTCTTGACATACTGTTTCTTTAAAATAACCCATACTCCATTTCTCCTCCTATCCACACCATGATAGAACAATTTGAATCCACCTCCGATCCACCTGGCCTTACTCCATTTCCATTTAGTCTCTTGCACGCACAATATAACAACCTTCTTTCTCTCCATCATATCTGCTAACTCTCTCCATATACCAGTCATACTGCGAACATTCAAAGTTCCTACCCACAGTTCCACTCTCTTTACCTTCCTCCTCTCCTCCTGCCTCCGGACATGTCTCCCCCCTCTTCTTCTCCTTCTTCTTCTTTGGCCAACAGTAGCCCAGTTTCCGCCAGCACCCTGTTGGGTAACGGTACTGGTGGTGGTCGTTGTTAACCTGGAGCTCGACCCCGATCCAGTATGGAAATTTGTATATTTGTCCACATATTGATTTGGCAAAATTTTACACTAGATGCCCTTCCTGACGTAACCATTTATCCGGGCTTGGGACCAGCATGAAGAAACACACTGGTTTGTGCATCCCCTGTTGGCAGTGTTAACTAGACACCCACACATGCACCTTGATATCCTGCAAAGAAAACCATAAACAGGAGGAGTGACAAGACACCGCCCTGATTTAGTCCAGCACCCATAGTTAACAAATATGACTTAAGGCTAAGTAATTAGGCACAGCTGTCATTAAAATTCTGTCCATTGTTTATACTTTTTGTTTAGTTTTTTTGTAACTTTTGTCATTTTATTTGTTTAATTATTATGTTTATCATATTGTTTCAAATTTTATCACTGTGCCTTTCCTCACAAGTTTGCAATTACAGCCTTCAGTTGTGTCTTGAAGAAGCCTAAATATTTTATCTGATCTCCTCAGCTTACTGAGAGCATTAGCTGGCTTCCTCATTGCTTTTGTTCATCTTATCTTTTTGTGCTTCACCTCTTTTTCTTTGTTTGCTTATTATTATTATTAAATCTGTATCTTTTTGTATTATTTTTGTTATTTTGCTGGATTGTTTTTTTTACTTAATAAACCAAATAAAATAATGGTTTTGTTCTTTGTACCAGAGGCTCCCTCTTTTTGGATTTTGCTTTATGCACCATTTTGAGTTATTAGGCCTCTTTGAGTTTTATGATCTTTCACCTTTTTTTCGCAGTTAATCGCAGTATTTACTCCCTGTCTTTGTTGGCTTCCTGTTAGATAAATACTTATAATAATAATAATTATTTTATGGTACTCTTGTTTGTTTCTTTTAAGCTACCTTGTGCTCTGTTGTGTTTTTATTTGATCTCCTAATTTCACTGGTTTTCTAACCAGATCTTACTGTTGGTCCCTCTGTCCCAGTTAAAATGTAAGGGTGGCTCTGTTTTTTTCTGCTGCTGCTCCTAGGCTGTGAAATAACCTAGAATAATCCAGCCCTCTCTTATCAGGTTTTAATACTTTTAAATCACATTTAAAGACTCATCGTTTTTTCTTGATTTGTCAATTTCTTAATTTTTTCCAATTTCTTTACTGGAACTAGTGTATTTATAACCTATTAGAGTAGGTGTTAGTCCATCCTGGTGTATTACATTAAATTCTATGTGGTTCCAGATTATTTTTTGTTGTACAGCAATTTGATCAACCTCTGTTGTTTTAATGTGCTTTAGACAAATATTTAAACTGACTTAACACATCTACCCTTAAGACAGGGCTAATCTAGAATTGCTAATCCACCCAAAACACACTCCTTTTGAGCCTACAGGAGAAAAACTGGGCAAAAATCCACGCAGAAACAAAAAGACACCAGAGCCCATATTTAAATTGGCTATATTGATTTGATAGAGATGTAATAATATTCGTAACAAATCTTGTATGCTACATGATCGCGGTATCTAGGCTGAGAAGCCATGCTCTGTCAGTTGAAATGAAAGGGCTGGTAATGTTATGTGTGAAAGTCAGCTTTGCATTAGTGATGATTTGGGTATATCACAACTACCATATCTCTAATTTTCACCAAACTGTAAATGCTCTTTAAATGCAGGAGGTGGTACACAGATGTATACAATTGCCAACAACTCCATGTGAGGTAATGTTAAAGCAAGCAGCACTCATGCCAATCAGCATGCACATAAAGATCATTGTTTCAAGTGTGGATGAGTACGGATATGTAAATTGCAAGCGATGTCACAGTTTCAACCAACATACAGGTGGTCATGGATGTAAACTGTATTGTGGTAGCCAGCATATTACCCTGAAGATAAGCAAGACTGTATGGATGATTGGCAGCAAAATGTCAAACAAGTACGCTGAGCTCTGCATTTTACAAGGCTGGGAAGATTCAAGAAGGCAGGTGGAGACTCTTGGGGCATTAGATAAATAGAGGCACAGCACAATGCAGCGGAAGACAACTGGGATACTGAAAGAGTGAAAGTGACATCAGAGACAGCACCGTGGCTAGTTTCAGTATAACTTTTACTTTCAAGGTGTTGATTGTTATTATCAGACAACTACAAAACATTGTCATGAGTTCCAAATTGTATCTTGGGGTGTTGTGAAATCATGATGTAATTCATTTTCAAAAGTGAATTCTCACTTTTGGCAGGGAGTAGGTGTATGATGCTTCTTCAGTACTTCTTACGTCCTACTCTGAGGAAGGACAAACTCTTATCTTAGTCAGACTGTTAATGTATTCCTAGAACTAATCTTGAGATGTTCTATAAATATGGGCCCAGACACAGGATTCAAGTCTAGGATGCTGGTTCTGAAAGGTAGTAGTGTTAGTCACTATGCCACCATAGAACACATACCACTATAGCACCCATAATCACTTAAACTTGAGTGATATCATGTTTCCCAGGTTTACAAGATTGCTTTAGATTACAGGAAGCTGGGTCTGAGTCTTCATCTACAGAATTTCCCAGTTGCCCTGTGTTCCTCCAACATCCTGAAAATATTCATGAATGCAACACCTAGTGAGTGTATGTCAGTTTGTCCAGACATGTGAGTGAATGTTTCCAGTGATGGCTTGCATTCTGTCACTGCTTCTGCTCTTCTCCCAGTGCAATTGGGTTACACATCTGCCATTTTGACCTTATATTGAAATTAGCAGTTTGCCAAAGAAGTGGATATTTATATTGTTCATGTATATTATATTAAGTATGCAGGCAGTGGAGACAGGTCTGTCACAACACAGAAGAAATACAGTTATGAAGAGGCAAAGCTTTAGAAGCCCTAAAGAGGTAAAATTGGGTGAAGAGTGGGCAGACTATTTGCGGTTCTCACAGCAAGCAGACAGCAATTCTGAAAAAGACCTGCTATTGGTCTGTGCTTCTTTTCTTTTCATTTTTATGTTGTTCTTACAAACTAGAGCCTGTAACAATAATGAATATTTATTTGTAAATAGCATTTGTCTGTAGTGAGCATTAACTGGTAAAAGATCTGAATCTAACCTTTCCTCATTCTTAATTGTAATTCCAGGCTGTAGGTGACTTATCAGTATACTGCTATGTGTATATTATCAATAGCAAAATACCCGCACTTCGCAGCGGCAAAGTACTGCCTTAAAATTTTTATTTAGAAGAAAATTAAACCTTTTTAAACTGAGGGAAAATATACCAATAATTATTTGTTAAGGATCTGTTTGTATACCACATTGTCATTTCGGCCCTCCGGTTGTAATATGACCAAGCTTTGCGCTGAGCTTACTCTTGAGCATGCAACGTACAGTTGGCCATGTGAAAAGTAATCTTGTTTCAAATCTCACAGCTTGGATTGCTGCTGTCACAATCGTTTTCATGGTTTGTTTCAATTACGACAGTATTTGCAGGACTTGTGTTGAAGTGACATTCGGCATCTGTCAAGCGTTGTAAGCATACAACTGGTTTTATCAATAATTTCACATCCAGCTTTTGAGAGTTTAAACATTCATAAACAGCAAAGTGTCCATTACTGAAATCGTCACCTGTGAATCTAAGATGTTTAAGAGACATTGGTGGTTGTCGAAAGGTGTAAAATATTTGGCCATTTTGGTACACTGGAAAGCGACAAGTGAACAATTCAGCGGCAGCCATTAACTCACATGCAGAACATAGGTGAAGGGCTTAAGCATTTCACTCTTATAGTGCTTGTGTGTATTATAATTATCTCCTGTACCGTCATCAGTCCACACCTTTAACCTGTCCCAGTCATTCAATACATAAGACACAATGTTCCTCCGGATATCAAGAGTGAGCCTGATATGGCCGTGCAATATGTAACAAAGAGAATGGAAAAGGTAGGTGCCATCTCCGGGCATGGAAACCACTTGGTAAGTCACAGTTCTTTGATCGATGGTGATCACCTCGACAGACATGTTAATAGGGGTATGGTTGGAACGATAAACGAAATGGGTACCTGAACAATGTAAAGTAAGTCTAAAATACCTACACAATAACTATAATCGTAATAAAATGAACAATAAAACAGTGGAGGAGCCGTGGATTAAATAAAAAGTATGTAGTTATCAGGGAGACGTGAATCCCATGGCGAAGCAAGGAAGGGAATGTAGAGACTGAAGCGAGGGACGGCCTTATATAGGGAGGCGTTGGGATGGGGGAACTAACGCCACTTCACACGGTGACCGAGCTGCAGGCTATGGACGTATATATGTACGTAAGTAGGATTCAGTTAGCGATGGGAACCCGTGTACCAAATTTCTTGAAGATGGGCCCATAAGTAACAAAGACCATTGGAAAGTTCAATATGGTGGCTGACAGTGGCGTCATACCACCAAAATAAGTACGTACATTGGTTTCGGTTAGTGCAGGGAAGCTGCCTACCAAATTTTGTGAAGATGGGGCCATAAATAAGAAAGTTCAACATGGCGGACGTTGTCGACCGTTATGACCGTTACGCATAGAATTTCGAAACGAAACCTGCTTAACTTTTGTAATTAAGCTGTAAGGAATGAACCTGCCAAATTTCAGCCTTCTACCTACACAGGAAGTTGGAGAATTAGTGACATTGGAAACTTCAATATGGCGACCGACAGTGGCATCATACCACTGAAATAAGTACGTACATCGGTTTTGGTTAGTGCAGGGAAGCCACCTACCAAATTACGTGAAGATGGGGCCATAAATTAGAAAGTTCAACATGGCGGAAGTTGTCAACGGTTATGACCGTTACGTGTAGAATTTCGAAATGAAACCTGCTTAACTTTTGTAAGTAAGCTGTAAGGAATGAGCCTGCCAAATTTCAGCCTTCTACCTACACGGGAAATTGGAAAATTAGTGACGTTGGAAAGTTCAATATGGCGACCGACAGTGGCGTCATACCACCGAAATAAGTACGTACATCGGTTTCGGTTAGCGCAGGGAAGCCGCCTACCAAATTTCGTGAAGATGGGGCCATAAATAAGAAAGTTCAACATGGCGAACGTTGTTGACCGTTATGAACGTTACACGTAGAATTTCGAAATGAAACCCGCTTAACTTTTGTAAGTAAGCTGTAAGGAATGAGCCTGCCAAATTTTAGCCTTCTACCTACACGGGAAGTTGGAGAATTAGTGACGTTGGAAAGTTCAATATGGCGGCCAACAGTGGCGTCATACCATTGAATTAAGTATGTTTATCAGTTTCGGTTAGCGCACGGAAGCCGCCTACCAAATTTCGTGAAGATGGGACCATAAATAAGAAAGTTCAACATGGCAGACGTTGTCGACTGTTATCGACCGTTATGACCGTTACGTGTAGAAGTTCGAAATTAAACCTGCTTAACTTTTGTAAGTAAGCTGTATGGAATAAGCCTGCCAAATTTCAGCCTTCTACCTACACGGGAAGTTGGAGAATTAGTGATGAGTGAGTCAGTCAGTGAGTGAGTGAGTGAGTGAGTGAGTGAGTCAGTGAGGGCTTTGCCTTTTATCAGTATAGATTAATTAATACAATTCTTAGATTTGATACAGTGGATTAAATTTCTGCTAGTAAAAATATTTAAGCAGTCAAGGGATGGTGTTTCGAAGAAACTCCAAGGGACGTGAATCCCTAGTTTAGCCACTGTAGGATACATTTTAAAATATATGTTTACAAATAAATATAAATTGGACCAAAACTTATTTAAAATGACCTGTCAAAAATAAATGACATTCAAACCTGATTTTCAATTGCCTACCCCAATAGCTTTGTGCACAAGTCAGGAATTAAACCTGGACAGGATGCCAGTCCATGACAGGGCACCCGCTAACATGACAATTTCAAGACATCTGTTTACCTAAAATGTGTGTATTTGGAATGAAATTAGAGCACTCAGAGAAAACACATTCAATTAGAAAGAAAATATGTAAACTCCAAATACAGTAAATTAGCCAGAAAATTAATAAAAATTTCTGGAGTATAGGGAGCCAGCTAAAATTTCCCAGCAACATTGCAGTTATCACTCCCAGGCCAGATGTGGTCCTATGGTCTGAGTCAACAAAACAAGTGGTCCTGTTAGAATTAACTTTTCCCTGGGAAGATTGGATGGAAGAAGCCTTTGAGTGAAATAAAGCCAAGCATTAAGGGCTGGTGGATGAGTGTTGGAGTGGTGGATGGTGGGCCCGATGTGAGCCCATTGAAGTGGGCTGTAGAGGTTTTGCAGCCCAGTATCTATACTGGGCCCTCAAGATCCTTGGAATTACAGGACTGCACAGCAGGAAGGCCATCAAGAACATCACAGAAGCTACTGAGAAGGTTTCATGTTCGCTTTAGATTAAGAGGGGGGATCCATGGAGAACACAGGCTACCTGGACACATACCAGAGTTTGATGAATTCTGGTTGGGTTGCCTGGGCGAGGGTGTATGATATTCAAAACACCCGATGACCATGGGTAAAATCACTGATGATGTGCCCAGGCTGCACCGGAATGTGTGTGGAAATGCTTGACACCCTTTTATTTACATATATATGATTTAAAGTTTTGTACCTTGCTGGGGTAGTTAAAATCTCATTATAGCTGTTAACAGGAACAACTCTGCAACAAGCCCAGAATTATAATGTTCAAGTCCAAGAATTGAAATAGTGTAAGAGTTTGTCATGAAACCTTTTTTTTTTAAGTTAAAATATATATTAAAAACAGTTAAAAATCAAGACAATTCTTAATACATTATTACTAAAGGAAAAAAATATTGCCAACCTGGAGACTCACTCCTTACTTTTCCTTACTTTTTAAACGAGCATCTAGAATTAAAGGATAGTGAGGGATTTCGCCCAGTAAAGGGGAACATGAAACAAAAGGAACAACAGTTACAAGCTGCTTAAAAAGGATTCAGATGGACAGCTGGATGATACAGTGAAAATGCTGGTGAAGTTCCATGTGAGGACTGGACTAAACATAGGGAAAAGACCAGTCTTGGTCAGATTTGGGTGAGCGTCAGTTGAGTAAAAGACTGACAAAAGATCACAGCAAAACTAAAGAGGAGAAGCAAAAGCAAACATTTCATAATAATAAAATAATAATAATGCATTTTATTTATATAAAGCCTTTTAACCTGTCATGCTGTCCTTTTTTACCACACACAACAAGAACATTATGTATAGATAAAGAGGTTCTCAGTATGATTCTCTGTGTGTTTTCCCTCATGGCTTAAACTAAAGATACAGCTGTATCTGAAAGCTGTGTGTCTGTTTAATAGAAATATGATCAGTTTGGCACCAAAACAGAAAACAACATTTGATCATAGCATGCGAATCAGTAGACATATACAAATAAGCAGAGACTAATAAAAATGATCATGAGCGAGTAATGACTCAGCATGAGGATCCCTCAGTGAACGCAGAGTAATTGTTACTATGCAACGGTGTACATGAATGATGTTGAAAGGCGTGGGAGAAGGTGTGGTCAAACATGAAGTGACGTTTCGGTGTTGGTCAATAAAGACAAAGTGTTGTAAAACATTTATTGACTCTTTCAATTAATCATTTCATACTCAGCCCTCATACAGTTCTCAATGTGTCATTAAAATTACTATTTATACATTGTGTAGTTTATGTCACCTTTCTCAATACGTAATCTCCAAGTGTTTAACAAAACAAAGCTAGCAGCAGACTGACAGAAATAGTTTACTGAAGTCTGGGAAAGTAAAGACCCATTTAGAAAACTAACACATTTGAAGCATTTTTCATGGCAGCTTCAAACTCTGCAGCCCTAATAACTTTGTTACAGTGAAAGAAGCATCTACTACTTAGGTCCTCATAACATACATACTGCTGATGGTCTTGGGGAGTGAATACAAAAAACCTAATCCTTCAGGACTAATTTCTGTATCCCCTCACTATGACATAAAAGGGTTGTTAATTGTTAACAAATTACCTCAGGAAAGAGAAAAGATAAACTTAACGTTCTTCAATCCACTTAATCCAATTATAGGATGTGGTGGCCAGAGCCTATTTCGGCAGCATTGTGTACAAGGCAGAGACCAACTGTGGACAGTGTGACACAGGGCCAGTTTACTGCACAATAATTTATAATCTTTCACTTGGAATAAAAACTTAAGTACCTAAAGAAAGACTTAACAAGCAGAATATTAAAATGCCATGCAAACACCAGCCTAGTAAAGGACTGAAACCAGGATAATGATGATGATGATGACATACTTTATTAATCCCTGAGGGGGAATTGTCTATTGGATCCATGCTATAACTTTACAATTTACTAGAAAAAAAAATCCAATTAATAAGTTGTACGTTACTCCAAACACATTAACTGATATTTCTTTTTACAGTTTGCATTTGAAAAAGAAATAAGGTTGAAAGCAATTAACTAAAAATGAAGCGAGAAAAAAGGATAATAGCAAAGGCTACATTCTTCAAGCCCAAAAGAACACTTGAAAGAGAAAATAAAGAATCAGTTCAAGAATACTTATTTCAAGTATGACATAATAGAATTTATGAAGTGAAGAGGAATACCGGAGAAGGTGACCTCATTGAAATTAGCCATTTTCATTCTTTTTTTCTTCCTACTTAAAGGATATCTGGTCTAACCTCGCTTAATCCTGATAAACTAACATTTTTTACCACTTCAGCACTGTATTTGCTTGAATTAATATCTAATCTGCGACATGGGTGGCCTAATAAAAGCTAACAGCAAGCTGAGCTTTGTGTAACTAAGCCCTTAACTTTTCTACACGTGAAAAAATGAAGTACAGTAAAACAATAGTGTTGCAGGCTTAGTGGTGAATCTTTTGTTTCATACGTGTTATAACTTGGGAAAAGGAGATCTTCAGTAGTGTTACTGTGGTCGAAGTGAGGTTTTTAAGGCTCTGGAGAGCAGATTATCCTGAATGATCAGTGGATTTAGCTGAAAGACAGTTTATTGAAATACTGGTTTAGCCCCATTTAGACATTTAAGCATTTTTCTTTTTTTCAGTTTTGTTTTGTGTGGTGGCTTCTAAAAGCCCTGGAAAGCAGTTACTGAAATCTCTGGTAAAACCCTAAGAATGATCGTAAGGTTTTAAATACTTCAGAGCCTGAACAAATATTGCCCAAGGGATTATTTTTATCTGTGTCTCAATTATTATAATTCAGAGCAGGACACTCAGACCCTTTGAATGTGCTTTACATTTTAAAATATTTTGTATATAAAGCAGCTTCATTTTAAATATTTTGTTCCTTCTTAAAAGAGTCAGGAACCAATTACATTTCCCTAACTGAATTTGACTCTAACCGGCAAAGTAAAGAATGTGCCCCTTGTGCACTTTGTAAGCAAAGGTGATCCCTAATTTGAAAGCCAAAGGAAGTCTCATTAGGAGGAAGGTTGAAATCTGGTCCACTGGACGGAAACGTGGGGATGAACTCTCTAATCAGAAGATAGAAGACTATATTCACTTTTCTAATGAAGCTCGTATCACTTAAGAAATGCTTGTTTAGCGATGGGAATAGGTTAAGGAGCTAATTTCCTGTTGATGCTATAAGTTTAACAGCTTAAATATTTATGTGCCGTTTCAAAAGTGCTTTGAAGCCAAACTTTCCTGTTGACACAGACAGTCCGTGAGACTCACCAGCTGAAATTTTATAGCTGAATTTTCAGTACTTCAGAACAGGCAGAACTCCTCTGTCACAAAGGAATCTACTCAAAGCAGTGCCTGTTGGCATATCTAGGGTCATGACTTATGTTTCATAGATGTGGTCTAAGTGCTTGACCAAGCTGTCATACGGTTCTTTCTTTCTTTTCAGTGAACCAACTAAATTACACATGTCTTATCCTTCCTTAGTTCTGCTGCCAGCCAAGCTGCATAGCGGTTAACACAGGTGCCTTTTGTTGAGAAATCACAGGTCTCATGCACAGTTGTGCTTGACTCAGCCTAGACACGAGTTTTAAATGAGTCCTGACGACTAACCGCAAGCCCCCAGGAGAGGCAATCTTTGATTGAGACACATGTTTAGGGAGGGGCCTCATTAGTCCAAATAGTCATTTGAGGTGATGCTGGAGTTTTGTACAGATTTTGCCAAATTTAAGAACAGTGTTACTGCATGGAATTCTTTAGTGAAAATAAAAGAGATATAAGGGAATATTAAATGACACAATTTCCATAGATTGAAAAATACTATATGCAAATATTTAACATTTGTTGAGCTAGTTATTTCTATCGGGTATTTCCTTTGTTCATTATAACTATTATGTTGGTTTTGAGAAATCCACATAGAAATGTATGGACTTACATTACTTTTCAGTAGGTAACTGAAATATGAATAGTGAACTGTTAAAAGGTGGAAAATGGTAGAGTTATGTGGTTTAGGCGCTCCATACTACCCTGAAAACAGCTGGGACACATCTGGGATTCCCCTTGTCAAATCAGATTAATCATCTGATCAATCTTTATTTCATATGACAACCATCAAAGTAAGTACTTAGTAAAACAATACACAGTATTACAACCACTGTTTTAGTATAAATTAAAAGGTACTATTACTGGAAACTCAGTAAATCAGTGTAACCAACATGCGTTAACTGAGCAAAGTCTCAATAAGTACAGTTTTTAAATGATGTTAGGAGCTAATTGAAGGGAAAAGGCTCAAAATGAAATAAACATTTTGTTTTGGGTTTTGTATCCCTTGTTAAATTCACTGCTTTTCTACTCCAACCTGTACTTCAACACAGAGGAAAAAATCTACAGACATGAACAAACTCTGGATGGGGCGGCAGTACATTTAAGAGTCCACTTGCACGCACACCCACAGTCATACAGGGCCAGTTTGGATTCAACAATTAACCAAATATGCCTAGCTCTTAGAATATGGGAGGAAAAATGAACTGTAGATGGAATGTGCAGACTCTACACAGACCATGACAAGGTGAGGATCTCAAACCTACGACGCTTGAGCTGTAAGGCTGCAACGTTAAAAGCTAAGCCACGGTGCCCATGTACGAGGGGTGTTCGATAATTTATCTACCTGAGCATGAAAGAAATCAGTGAGCATAATGAAACAAGTCTGGGCATATTGTGACATGTCTCAAGGTTACTCATGCACAGTTGAGGCTTAGTGCGAGTCTAACATTCCAAGAGACAGGATGTCAGGAGTGTCCTCTTGCAAATCAAGTAAGCTTCTTCACGACAATGCCATCTGAGAATGTGGGTTCCAGCAGCTGAACCATCCACCCTACAGTCCTGACCTGGCTCCCTCAAATTATTTCCTGTTCCGAGTTTTGAAGAAATCTCTACATGGACAGCGGTTTTCAAGTGATAAAGATGTCAACGCAGCGCCACCACCACCTGATCAAAGCACCATGCTGTCCCTACATTGATGGATTAAAGGCCAGACGTCCACATGACCATCATCATCAAGTTCTTCCATGTGAACCCTGAATACCATGAGGACTGATTGAGGTCATTTATGTTAGGTAGAATGCCTAGAGGAGGCTGGGCAGTCTCGTGGCCTTGGAATCCCTGCAGATTTTATTTTTTTTCTAAAGCTGAGTTTTTGTTTTTTTTTGTTTTTTCTGCCCTCCCTGACCATTGGACCTTACTTTTATTCCATGCTAATTAATATTACCTAATTTTATTTTTTAATATATTTTGTCATTGTTCTCTTTCTTCATCCTGTAAAGCACTTTAAGCTACATCATTTGTATGAAAATGTGCTATATAAATAATTGTTGTTGCTCTTGTTTGAAAGTCAAACAGAAGATTTTTATTCAGAGGGGTTAAAGTCATTGCAGAAAAAGTGGATGAAGTGTAAGGAGCTATCAAGAAAAATAAAACACACATTTTTTGAAAACTCTTTTCTTTTCTACTGAGGTAGATAATTTATTGAACGACTCTTGTATTATGTGAATGAAGACTAGTGTTTTCCATGTTAAGGCTTCATTGGTGTCGTTAAATGTTCAATAACATGCTTTACTTGGTGACACCTACATAACTTTACAGAATTGTTTGAACTTTTTATCACATGCACAGCTTTCAAATTACATTTTATTTTGTACTGAAACACTTATTTTTTATGGCTAGTGTAGTGTATGCAAACATTTCATAGTATTATTAATTTGAAACTTTTCATTTGAGTAAACATATTCTTAAAGAAGTCTGCTCAACCATGTATTTTTTCAATTCACTTAATTTATTACAGTGTTACAGCATAATTAATAAAGGAAAGGAACCAGCCCTGAGTGGGATGTCTGTCCATAGCAGAACCCACACATTATATCCCAGTTAAGAGTTTTCAGTTGTCCTAACATGCATGAGTTTGTTAAACAGGGCAAAACTGAAGTAGTCAAAGAAAGCTTACACACTGGGTAAAAGGTGCAAATGCTACGCGGGCAGTTACGGGGCTGGCACTCAGACCTTGGCTTTCGAACCTCTGATACAGCAGCACAGACCAATATACCATGGTGCTGCTCAACTTAATATTACACTTCAGTATTAGGTATGCCACTAATGTTGTTATTAATGGATAAATAAATGATTCAATACTCCTGACATGCTTCACAAAGGTGAACTGAATGTGGATGGAACTGGAAGAAGAATCTCCTGAACCCCCCAGGTCCATAAGACTGGTGCTGCTATAGAGATGGAAATGAGGTCAGTAGGAGGATTACAGGAAATGCAAACAGATGTGTGTGGGAGGGGTCTGCAAAGTTAACCAGCTGAAGATTAATTTACTAAATGATTGAAATGTAGATTGATTGATCACTTATCACTGGGCAACAAAGATTTTGCTTCCTACATGTATCTTATGGATTTTGGTCTGCTGATCTCAAAAATTACTTTAATGTTTTCTATCACACACCACTTTTTTGCAATAGCCTATTCTTGTAACTTCCTCCCACAAGTACACATATACAATACAACAGCTACAGCTGGAACACCTCTGGTGCTCTAAATGTAGTGGCCTTGCTGCTAGCAATACAGATCGGATATACTAAAGTGCTGTTGTTTTATTTGTGAATTGGACGGCCATACTAAAGAGTCCAATTACACTGAAAAGAAATGGCCGCTCAGTAAGTTTTTTGTTGTAGGTAGAAAAGTGTGACAAACAAACCACTTGTTGAGCCAACAAAGATATTTTTCACTCCTCTTCATGCAAAACTTGGATGAAAAAATTACCAGAAAGCAATGAACAAGCAAGATGAAGGATCTTAATATTTGAGAACAGAGAACTGATGCCAAGATTGAGGAAGGCATTTTTGTTGGTCTACAAATCAGACACATTATCAATGACAAGTGATTCACAGATCTGTTAGTTGGGCCTAAGAAAATTGCATGGAAGGCATTCAAGGATACTGTTGAGAATTGTTTTGTGACTACAGAGCACCAAACTATGTCCAGCTGGTTGACAACACACTTCAAGCATACAAAGTCATGAAGTGCACCACGTCGCTACAGATTGATTGTTCCATTCACACTTGGACTTCTGCCCCACTAATGTTGGTACATTGAGTGATGAACATGGTGAAAGTTTTGACCAGGATATTGTAAGGATGAAATATGAGTGTTAGGGCAAGGTGGATCCATCAATACTGGCCGACTATTGTTAGACACTAAAACAAGAAGTTGCTGCAAAGAACAATCAGCAGCAAAATATTTTTTGCTCAGTTGAACTGATGCAATGTGAAGGCATCTTTAAGTGATTAAACACCCTTAATTAAATTAAAGCTAATTTACTGTTTCTCCAAATTCCCATGTGATTCAGTCAATCAAAAAGTTTTTTTAGGAAGCAAAACTTTACAATGTATTTCTTGTCCAGAGTTATGGGTGGTCTTTTCCCTTTTTATCCTCCTTCTAAAAATTTCCTGTTCAATTAATTCATCAATACAAAAACACACTTACTGTATACAGAACACATCAGTTACTTTACACAGTGCTTGACTGAACTTTATATAAAATTGCAAGGTGTAATTTAACCTTGCATTCAATATAAAATCCATTTTCTTTCACATAACATCATAAGATGGCTTAAAACAGACAAGTAACTAATAAATCTATTTAATGTTTATGAAAAAATAAATATGGTTTATTGATTATATATACTGTACATTTTAAATCTGGATAATACTTTAATTTAGGTCTCCTTAATCACAGTGTGTGCATCTAACAGTGACTCTGCAATCTTCTGTGTAACTGCAGGGTAACTGAGAATTTGTTAAATTTGATTTACTGTGTAAGAAGGGCAATGTGATTTGTACTTGCGTATTGCTTAATGTTATACTATATAAGATTATTTACTTAGTTAAAACATTATTCATGCTACCCAGGTAAGTACCCTTTAACCCACAGTTTGTAAATAGTGCTATGAATACCAATAATTAGGGAGACTTAATCTAGAGCAGAACCAAAACTGCATGATCATATTTAGGATGATTTTTACATACTAGAAAGAGTAAAATTAAATACTTTTTCATTAAATCTACCACAATTGATGAAATATCTTAAATCATGGTCATCAAAATCTAGAGAATGCATGTATTTAACATTTCTTCTTTGAATTTGTAATGGTTTATGAGTTTTTGTTATTTTATGTATAATATAATTATTATAGGTCACATTTGTCTAGTGGAGAAATGTACATAGGTATTCTACATTTCAATTGTGTTCATAATACAAATACAAAAAAATCAGTGACTGTAACATTTAACTATATTAAAAAAACTTTCACATATTAATAATAAAATTGGGAGATTAAAGTCAAAAAGGAAAACCCATGACTATGCAAAACATTTAGTGGGTTAAAGAAGACAGCTAAAAATTAGACATTCATGCTAACACTTTCAATGTTGCAGTAAATGGCGCCCTCTGCTGATGGTATGTCTGTATTGTGTTAAAGTGGGAAATATTTATGGTAACAGTAGTGCTTGTTATTGAGTGCTTAATGCTATGTAAGAAGAACTGCTTTTGATTTCAATAAGAAGTAAATAATTCATAGTAAATTCTTTTCATAGTGTGTCTTGCAAAATAGCATACCATTCCCCTTGCAATTCCCAACAGCTTACTTGTTACCCATGTGTTAGAGACAAAACTTTGTTAATCTTCTTCTTTTTCTTTCTCTTCATCTTTTCCCATTTCTGGGGGGGTTGATGTGCTTGATCAACCTCTTCTAAACAGCTCGGTCCTGCACCTCATTGCCAGTGAAGCCCTTTTCCTTTAGAGCTTCTTTTACTTTATCCGTCCACCTCCATTTTGATCTCCCTTGCATTCTCTTCCTCTGTACTTACATTCCCATCATTCCTTTATCCACATATTCATCGACTCTCCTCATCACATGTCCATACCACTTCAACCTACATACATTCCTATACTTTCTTAGATATCTCTCACACTTTTATTGTACCTCTGATTGTCTCATTTCTTATTCTGTCCTTTTTCATAACTCCAACTATCAACTTCAACATTCTCATTTCTGCCATATCTAACTTCTTCTCTTGTGCTCCCTTTACTGTCCTGGCCTCAGCTTCATAAATCTTTGCTGGTCTTACCACTGTCTAAAAACCTTATCTTTAACCTTTGCCTTCTTCAATCATACACTACTCCTGATAGCTTCTTCCAGTTGTTCCATCCACACTGCCCTTGATGGGTTATCCCTGCATCTGATTTTTCCATCTTGGTCTACCCAAGATATTTAAATGTTTTCACTCTTTTTGATAGCTCATCCTGTAGGCTAAATTCTGAATCATGACCTTCAATAATTAACACTTTGAAAACACATCGGATCTCAATGGGAGAAAAAATCATGTTGGATATCTATACTGATATGGACTGGGTAATGTGTTAGGAAAGAAAGGATGCCACATCGTTTGATGTAAATTAAAATTAGCAACCTACAGAGGGCTGAAAATCAAAGTGGCTAGTCCATTTTGCCGAAATTTCATTGCTCTCATCTGTGAAAAGCTCAGGGCGCCAGTGGTGGACCTGCCAATTCTGGTATTCTATGGCAAATGCCAATCGAGCTCCACGGTGCCAGACAGTGAGCACAGGGCCCACTAGAGGACATCGGGCCTTCAGTCAACCGTCATAAAGTCTGTCTCTGATTGTTTGGTCAGAGACATTCACACCAGTGGCCTGCTGGAAGTCATTTTGTAGGGCTCCGGCAGTGCTCATCCTGTTCCTCCTTGCCCAAAGGAGCAGCTACCAGTCCTGCTGATGGGTTAAGGACCTTCTACTGCCCTGTCCAGCTCTCCTAGAAGAACTGCCTGTCTCCTGGAATCTCTTCCATGCCCTTGAGACTATGCTGGGAGACACAGCAAGCCTTCTGGCAATGGCACGTATTGATACACCATTCTGGAGAAGTTGGACGACCTGTGCAACCTCTGTAGGGTCCAGGTATCGCCTCATGCTACCAGTAGTGACACTGACCGTAGCCAAATGCAAAACTAGTCAAAAAACAGATGAGAAGGGAAAAATGTCAGTGGCCTCCACCTGTTCAACTATTCCTGTTTTGGGGGTCGTCTCATTGTTGCCCCTCTTGTGCACCTGTTGTTAAGTTCATTAACACCAAAGCAGCTGAAACTAATTAATAACCCTCTCTGCTACTTAACTGACCAGATCATTAGCCCAGATGTTTCATTGACTTGATGCTATACTCTGATTCAAAAGTGTTCTTTTAATATTTTTAAGCAGTATAGTTTACAGAATACTAAATTATTCTTTAAACAGATCATCACTTTAAAGGCGACATGAAACCCTTCTAATTGACAAGTTATTTTACCAGCATATGGCTAGGTCTTATAGGACATTACAAGATGAATGAACACCTTATTGGTGCTTTTGCAATTGGGGTCTTGTTGCTCAAGCAGCAACACAGATTGTCTGTATTGACTTTCCAGGACATTAACTTGGGTCTGCACCTCATGCAAAGGATTGAAAGCATCCATTTGAGCCTTTTGAGTGAAGGGAGATGTCTGTGGGCTCAGGTACCTAGTCAAGCTTCAGACTGCATGGATATCTCTTCTTCCTTTAGCTGGCTTGTTCCATTTGAGTCCCAATATGCTTTGTAAGGCTTATGAAAATCAGATAAACCCTGTGTTAAAATCTTATTATATACTATAGAAAACAGTGACCAATAGATTAATTATAGGTAGCCTTATTATAAAGTTGTATTGAAATTACGTCTTAATTGTCATTTCATTGTTTTGTGAACTGCTTTAACAGTCATGCTAACAGTCATGCTAAAAAAATGTCTTTATCTCTAAGAACCAATAGCCACTGTGTACTTAACTTGAAAATGTTTTTAAAGTACAAAGTACTTTCTATTTGAAATCCCACTATTTTCCAATAGAGTATGGCTGTGGATGTCCAACAGCAGACCGTCAACCCTATGATGTCATTTAGTGGACTGTGGCTGATGGTGTTAGATGGGAGCCTTGGCAAAAAGTGATGTGTGTATGTAAGGGCGCTACAGTTCAAAAGCGGAAATAATACAATTTTTAGTGAAACGAGGCCACATTTATTTGTTTATTTAAGTGTAGCATCCATATTCACCTTTGCATTCAAACATCACCCTGGACTAAGACTGTCCACTTTAGTCCTCCAACCACAGGGCCCTGAATGATGTCATGGGGTCCTGTGGCTGGAGTAGCTGCAAAAGAGTCCACCATGGTTTACGGCCAGACCCTCTCAGTTAATTTGGTACAGTACTGTTTATTGATCAAGCTAATGTGTGTAAAACAAAAAGTGCCTAAGATCAAATTATTTAGCATGTTGAACCTAATTAATTGTGTGATAATCTCGACGTATAACAAAAGCAGCTGCTGTTACATCTATACAGTGATAATAATTAACATTTAAAAAAATGAATTTATGATGCAAACCATGGCTATATATTAAGTACAATAGTGACTTTCTACACAATTTATCTAAAAATTTCACTTTCCTCTGTAAATATGACAGCAATTTTCATCTTGAACAATTTGTATAAGATGATTATCCAGATGGTGATAATTGAGATGAGAAAATGAACTCCATACTCCAGATAGGAGCAATTCACATAAGAAGTTAATAAAGTCATTCTTAATCCATCTTGCATTTTGTTTGATTTATTTCTGACTAGATAAACATGATGTAGACTATGCAGGCCATGGGTAGAAAGGCACAAAGATGTGTCATCCTTATTTATTTTATGATGGGGAGTGAAAGTTTGCGGTCATTAAATCAATTTTGCCTGGCCCTTTTGCATGTATTTGGTTCATCCATGGTTTGAAATTATTCATCTGGACCCGACCATTTCATGTGCAGTTCACATTTTCAAATGCAGCTTTAAATAATGCCACTTGTCAGCAGATCATGTGGAATAAAGTTGATGTAAAATTATAATCGCTTTTTGCTTTTGATCTATTGTTAATATTATATAATTGTATCACCATTTTGTTTAATATTTTCCTATATGTGTGACCATTTCGTAGACCGATTTACATGGATACTCAAATGTGATTTGATGTGTGACATCTCCTCATTGTGGTTTTAATGGATACTGGTGCCCTTGGTATCTTTATTCATTAAAGGGATGTCTTCTAAAATAAAAACAATCATTTAGGAAACATTTTAGATAGTAATCAACTTGCTTTTGACTGACTTTGAATTCTGTTTTTTGTGTTTAGGACTAGATATTTGGTGTTAGGTTTATCTGTGTTTGACAGTAGCTACAATAGACTACTCTTTGGTCAAAGCTTTAGAAGAAAGACATTTGTTCTTCTCTGGCACACAACAAATACCATTAAGGATCACTCCCTTTCTCCAACAAATGTTAACATTTTATGGTGACATGATATTTTATTAGTTTTTTTTTACATTCGCTGGCTGCTTTGAAGTTCTTTGGTTTTTTCATAGCAGAACTTAGAAACAGCACATCATCAGTACCCTCAAAAAGGCTTTCATAAAGCAGATGTTAAGTATAGCAAGTGATATATTCAAATTAACATTGCATTAACAACAATAGGTAAGCAAAATAAAGATAGAGAGAAATTTAAGTGTTATGCTTACAAGATGCGAGATTCAGACTGCAGCAGAGAAAGCTCTACCTTTAATCTCGAAGGTCAGTCTCTGCAGACGTCACAGGCAGACATTAGAGAACACTTTTAAAAAACGAAGCTTATTTACATTTGTCAGAAGGATTAAAACAGGTGTTTGTAATAGTAAGGTAATAACCTTCAAAGATTCTTACCTTGCAGTGAGCTTTACTACACTAAGTTGTAACGGTGGACCCCCTTACCCAGACCGGCAACTATACTACCAAGACTATTGCTTTGGCTAACCTGAGGATTCTCAAGCTAATAACAAGCTGTACTCCTTACAAATTGACCTTTTTCCCCCAAATGACGAAATACCAGGCACTGCAAGTCAGTAATGTAAAATCAAGTGCAGATATATTGACAGTGGATAAATATATACACACACACACAAGAACAGACAAGTACTCAATACTATATATGTGCACACAATTCACCACTATCCCAAAGACACCAGTGAATGATTATAGATATATACGGTATATTATTTATATGAACACACGAATAGACAATAATAATATTTACAAAAACCCTTCCTTGCCCCTAAACAATAAATGAATAAACACGGAACACAAACACAGATTAATGATAAACGGCGGTTGAAATATATGTGGTAAATGAGTCCAGAGCTAATGAAGTCCGGCGGTAATTGAATATAGGCTGAAATGATATTTTGCTTCTTCCCGAAATACAAAACGACCTCACCGTGTAAGTCCTTGGCAATGGCTGATAGGAATCCAAACCCCAGGGTTTCTCTGCACTGGTTGTCGTGATGATGATCTGGATACTGAAAAAGCAAGCAGTGGAACTGCACAATGAACGGAAGTGATGAGCTGGAAAATGAATGTGTACATCGGCTCCTTTCTTTTTTTTTAATTCTATTGATTTTATTGTAATCACACAACATTCCATATAAGTAGATCAATTTTTACAAAAATAGGATTGAAAACAAATCAACCCCCACCCCTGAGAAAGAGAGTATTGCCAACAAAGTAAAACTTAAAGCTAGTAAAAATAAGTACATCAATGAATTAATAAGTTAATAAAGATAAATGGAAAAGAAAAAGAAATGGGGAGAAATCTGCTTCCTCAGTGCTTTAAGAGCTTATTCTAAAATATTATTGAAACCCTGCCAGGTTTTGAAAAAGTTCTGCACAGATCCTCTAAGTGAGAATTAGATTTTTTCCAATTTCAAAGAGTATATAACATCAGTTACCCACTGACTTAAAAGAAGAGTTAGGATACTTCCAGTTAAGCAAGATAAGTCTACATGCCAATAGTGTAGTAAAGGCAATCACAGTTTGTTTGTCCTTCTGTTAATGGGTTAGGAGTGATTGTGACACCAAGGCTGTCTGAAAGGCATTTAAAAATTTTGGTCCAGAATAATGTTAATTTGGTGCAGGCCCAAAACATGTGGCCCAGTGAGGAAGGGACTTGGTTGCAGTGTTCACAGGTTGGATCTTGCCCTGGAAACATTTTGGACAATTTTAAACAAGACAGATGTGCTCGATATATAATTTTGAGTTGAATAATTGTATGCTCGAGTGAATTCTCTGCATTGCTACCTTCCACTCCTTTTCTGAGATATTGTGTAAGAGATCCTTTTCCCACTGTCTTCTTGGATCTTTGAAAGGGAGGGACTGTGAAATGGTTTATATATATCATCGGCTCCTTTCTTCTCTCGATCTCCTTTCTGTCTCCTCTCTCTTCTTTTCCGCCCTCATCATTTAAAACTTAATGTCCCAGATGTCGTTGGTTGATTAAACAGGAAATTCCTGTCCCGGTGTTGTGGTCTCCTTTCATTGTCCTTCCCCTGTTTGCCCTACAGAAACAACATTTACTTATACACACATACATGATAGTAAATGGGATGATGAAAACAAAACGCAACATGGCACAGACTTTAAAAAATACCTATTATTATGTAGCCCCGCTACAAAGTTAACAGCATGAATGGGCCTTCTACAATATCAGATTTACTGACTTGTATGGTAGAAGAGTAACAAGGTCTAAAGCTATTCTGAAATGAACAGGAAGTCAAAGTATTTAAATTCAACAAAAAAAATATGTAATTAGTCTATATCTGTGTTTCTCATACAGATGTGAGCAACACTGGAGCATAACAAGTTACAGACATGTCTCCTTTCATCTTCTCTCTGTACACCTTTGACTATAAAATTGACACCAGATCATGTCACTTGCAGAAATTCTCAGATGATTCTGCACTAATGGGGTGTGTTCATACAGGGGACGAGACAGAGTATTGGGATGAAGTGGAGAACTTGCATCTTGGTGCAGAAATCATTGTTTCCGACTGAACATACAGCAATACCAAGGAACTGGTTATTGACTTCCACCATGCCAAAGAGCCACTATGTCTGGTCCCTATTCAGGGAGCAGATGTAGAGGTGGTGCACTCTTATAAGTATTTGGGAGTCCATATCAATAATATGTTGGACTGATCTCAGAACACTGAGGAACATTAATGTGGGAAGTGACATCCTTCACGTTTTCTACAACTCTGTTATGGCCAGAGTGATTTTATACACAGTGTTGTGCTGGGCTGGTAACATCACTTCAAGAGAGGCCCACCGAATCAACAAGCTAATTAAAAGGGCAGGACCCACTAGAGGTAGTTGGAAAGTAGAGAATTAAAACAAAACTGAGTGCCATTATGGACAATGCTGCAACAACAACAACAACAACATTTATTTATATAGCACATTTTCATACAAAAAAATGTAGCTCAAAGTGCTTTACAAATTGAAGAATAGTAAAATAGAAGACACAATAAAAAATAAACATAAGTCAACATTAACTAACATAGAATAAGTAAGGTCCGATGGCCAGGGTGGACAGAAAAAACAAAAAAAAAACTCCAGAGGCTGGAGAAAAAAAAAATAAAATCTGTAGGGATTCCAGACCAAGAGACCGCCCAGTCCCCTCTGGGCAATCTACCTAACATAAATCAAACAGTCCTCTTTGTATTTAGGGTTTTCATTGAAGAACTTGATGATGATGGTCACGTAGACTTCTGGCTTTCAGTCCATCAATGTTGGAGCTTCATGAAGCTTTGAGTAGGTGGTGGTGGCGCAGGCCGCCACCACAAAGAAAACGGAAAAAGAAACAGAAGAGAGAGTAGGGGTCAGTACGGATTTTGGAGCCACTATGAATAGTTATTATGATGAATTGAACATACAGAGTATCAGTATTAAGTTAAAGTGAAGTTATAAAAAGGCCATGTTAAAGTAATGTGTTTTCAGCAGTGTTTTAAAGTGCTCTACTGTATTAGCCTGGCGAATTCCTATTGGCAGGCTATTCCAGATTTTAGGTGCATAACAGCAGAAGGCCGCCTCACCACTTCTTTTAAGTTTAGCTTTTGGAATTATAAGGAGACACTCATTTGAGGATCTAAGGTTACGATTTGGAATATAACGTGTCAGACATTCCGATATATAAGATGGAGCGAGATTATTTCAGGCTTTATAAACCATAAGCAATATTTTAAAGTCAATCCTGAATGACACAGGCAACCAGTGTAGTGACATCAAAACTGGAGAAATGTGCTCAGATTTTCTTTTCCTAGTTAGGATTCTAGCAGCTGCATTCTGCACTCATTGCAAACGATTTATGTCTTTTCTGGGTAGTCCTGAGAGGAGTGCGTTACTGTAATCTAGTCTACTGAAAACAAAAGCGTGAATTAATTTCTCAGTATCTTTCAATGATATAAGAGGTCTAACTTTTGCTATGTTTCTTAAGTGAAAAAATGCTGTCCTAGTGGTCTGGTGAATATACGATTTAAAATTCAGATTACAGTCAACAGTTACCCCTAAGTTTTTTACTTCCGTCTTAACTTTTAATCCTAATGCATCAAGTTTATTTCTGATAACCTCATTGAATCCATTATTGCCAATTACTAAAATTTCAGTTTTCTCTTTATTTAGTTTGAGAAAATTACTATTCATCCATTCAGAAATACCAGTAAGACATTGTGTTAGTGAATCGAGAGAGTCAGAGTCATCAGGTGCTATTGATAAGTACAGCTGTGTGTCATCAGCATAGCTGTGGTAGCTTACATTGTAACCTGAGATAATCTGACCTAACGGAAGCATATAGATTGAGAACAGCAGCGGACCCAGGATAGAGCCTTGTGGAACACCATATCGGATATCATGTGTCTTTGAGATGTGATTACCACAACTCACAAAGAATTTTCTACCTGCCAGGTAGGATTCAAACCAATTTAAGACACTGCCAGAGAGGCCCACCCATTGACTAAGGCGATTTCTAAGAATATTGTGATCAATGGTGTCAAATGCAGCACTCAGATCTAAGAGGATGAGAACAGATAAATGGCCTCTGTCTGCATTCACCCGCAAGTCATTTAGTACTTTATTGAGTGCAGTTTCTGTGCTGTGATTTGTTCTGAAACCTGACTGAAATTTATCAAGAATAGCATGTTTATTGAGGTGGTCATTTAACTGCATAATGACTGCCTTCTCTAGAATTTTACTTAAGAAGGGCAGGTTAGAGATGGGTCTAAAATTTTCAAAGGCAGAGGGGACAAGATTATTTTTCTTGAGCAGGGGTTTAACTACAGCAGTCTTAAGACAGTCTGGAAAGACCCCCATATCTAATGACGAATTTACTATGTCAAGAATATTGTCAATTAGCACGCCTGATACTTCTTTGAAAAACCTTGTTGGTATTAGGTCAAGGACGCAGGTGGAGGGTTTCAGTTGAGAGATTATACTATGTAATTCAGGTAAATCTATCCTGGTGAAAGCATTTAATTTGTTTATAATGGAGTACCGGGGCTTTGGAGGTTCTGCAGTGTTGGGGAGATATACTATGTTATCTCTAATTTCATTAATTTTTTGATTGAAGAATACAGCAATGTTCTCACAGGTTTCACTGGAAGTATTCTGAGGGCATTCCTTTGTGTTACCTGGGTTTAACAGACGATCAATTGTAGAAAATAAGACTCTGGGATTACTAGCATTTTTATTTATAATATTAGAGAAATAGCAGCGCCTCTCAAGACGAACTGTGTTATTGTATTCTGTTATTTTAACCTTCAATATCTCATAATGGATAGTTAGTTTAGTTTTCCTCCATTTACGCTCAGCTCTACGACATGTTCTTTTTAAATCAGACACTCTGGGTCTTCCATGGAATAGCAATGCTAGAACATTTTTTAACTGTCTTTTCAGGTGCAACTATGTCAACAGCAGCTCTTACTTTAGAATTAAAGTTTTCCACTTTACTATTTACACTATCCTCGCTATTATAGTTGGCATTATAAACGGACTGATTGCTTAGAATGTTTGTAAGTTTTAAAGCTGCTGATGAGTCAAAGAAGCGTTTTTTAACAAAATGCTTCTCATTAGTGTTTTCTACCTTTATTTCTATATTAAATAGTAGAAGGAAATGGTCTGATAGACCGATATCAATGACCTGCTTTATATCAACTTTAAGTCCTTTAGCAATCACTAAGTCTAACGTATGACCTGCTTTATGTGTAGGTTGATTAACGAGCTGTCTCAAATCAAAAGAGTCCAGAAGGTTCATGAATTCGATCTTTGAATGCAGATCTTCTCTCTGACACACTAACACTGAGGACTTTCAGCCAGCAAATTATTCAGCAGAAAGAAACTCTACTGGGACTTCTTAATAGTAACAGCAATGTACCTGTTGTGACGGACAGCCGGGTCCCATGCCCGGCCGGGACGCCTCTGCTACATACGTCCCGGGGGAGCCATCAGGGACATTGCAGTACCTTCCCCGGGGCGCTTGGGGGCAGCCTCCCTGGCTGTGGATCCCTCCTCAATCTCCCCCGTGGCTCCATGGGACATGGAGTCCACCACAGCAGCCCGGTTGGGAGATGGGGTGGCCGCTAGGGGGTGCTGCGGACGACCAGCCACCACGCTGGACAGTTTATCAGCCCCACCCGGAGGTGCAATTAAGACCAGCTGGTCAGGCACCTGGAACACTTCCGGGTGGGGTATAAAAGGGCGTGCCTCCCAGCAATCCGGGCCAGAATCGGGAGGAAGAGGACGAGGTTGCCTGGGAGGAGTGGTGGAGCAGGAAAGTGTGGTTTTTGTGTGCTTTGTGCATAGACTGTGTTGGGCCTGTGGGACACGGGGAAGGCGTGTGCCCACGGCTGAAGAAAAAAGAAATAAAACCCTTTGAGTGTGAACACGTGCCTCAGCGTGGTCTGTGCCGGGTCGGGCGCTATATAGCGCCTTTTCACACTGTATAATACTACACTGTTACTGAGAACCTGACTGTCAAGTTTTCTTTCTTTTTAATTTTCTTTTTTAATAGTCATTTTAGTGAGTGTTCAGACCATAGCATATAAGTATATTTATTTATTTATTTAAAGAACTTCGTAAAAAGTCTACATTTTCCTTGGGGAGAAAAATAGGATTTTTTGCTATCTAGTAAATACAGTATATGCAAAAGTAGAAGAATACTAGTCTAGCTAGAGTCAGTCGATAGTTGATTGTCTAGGACAACAAAGGAGAAAAATTATAAAATTTAAGTTTAAATGAGAGTCAAGCTACTAAAGTCTTGTTAGGGCTTACGCAAAAAGTAGTTTTGTTTTACATCATTCAGCTTTACCGTTTCAAAGTGCATTTCCCTTCATTGAACGTGATCTGTTCATGGGGTTAACCGTCCCTGCTGGACACACGGATGTGATGTACAGTTTTGTTGTTAGTTTTTAGCAGTTCACTCTTCTGCCCGAGACTTAGATTGAACTTAGGTTATATAATGTTCTGGTAAAATCACAGCAAGCAAGTCAGATTTAACTCTATCCTGTCATCCTAAAAAACTATTAATAAAGAGCTCCACGGAGTTATGTTCTTTCCACAAGATGATACATTTCATACACAAATGTCTTCAAGCTTCATATCCAGCTCACATATTTTTGAAATATGGTGATGATTCAGCACTGCTAAGGTTTTTTATTCAATTTGACAATTCATTCCGGGAGTATTTTATAAATGAGAGCACAAATTTTACTGATTACTTTCTTGACATGAGTGTGAAGAAAATGAAAAAGACTTTCATTAGAAGGAAAGAAAGGAAAAGAAAGTAGTGGTACCATCACAGATATATGCAGTTATAATTTTCACATATTTACGTGTCCAGGTTAATGATCAGCTGAAAATTTCTGATTGTGCCCAGACTATGATTACATAATTTCCTCTGCGCCTGTATATCTTACGTGAACTGAATGGCTACAGTATCAGATTTTATATTCTCTAAATGATATTTAAATATACAGTGGGATGCAAAGGTTTGGGCAACCTTGTTAATAGTCTTTATTTTCCTGTATAAATCGTTGGTTGTTACGATAAAAAATGTCAGTTAAATATATCATATAGGAGACACACACAGTGATATTTGAGAAGTGAAATGAAGTTTATTGGGTTTACAGAAAGTGTGCAATATTTGTTCAAACAAAATCAGGCTGGTGCATAAATTTGGGCACCGTTGTCATTTTATTGATTCCAAAACTTTTAGAACTAATTATTGGAACTCAAATTGGCTTGGTAAGCTCAGTGACCCCTGACCTACATACGCAGGTGAATCCTATAATGAGAAAGAGTATTTAAGGGGGTCAATTGTAAGTTTCCCTCCTCCTTTAATTTTCTCTGAAGAGTAGCAACATGGGGGTCACAAAACAACTCTCAAATGACCTGAAGACAAAGATTGTTCACCATCATGGTTTAGGGGAAGGATACAGAAAGCTGTCCCAGAGATTTAAGCTGTCTGTTTCCACAGTTAGGAACATATTGAGGAAATGGAAGACCACAGGCTCAGTTCAAGTTAAGGCTCGAAGTGGCAGACCAAGAAAGATTTCGGATAGACAGAAGCGACGAATGGTGAGAACAGTCAGAGTCAACCCACAGACCAGCACCAAAGACCTACAACATCATCTTGCAGCAGATGGAGTCACTGTGCATCGTTCAACCATTCGGCGCACTTTACACAAGGAGATGCTGTATGCGAGAGTGATGCAGAGGAAGCCTTTTCTCCGCCCACAGCACAAACAGAGCCGCTTGAGGTATGCTCAAGCACATTTGGACAAGCCAGCTTCATTTTGGAATAAGGTGCTGTGGACTGATGAAACTAAAATTGAGTTATTTGGGCATAACAAGGGGCGTTATGCATGGAGGAAAAAGAACACAGCATTCCAAGAAAAACACCTGCTACCTACAGTAAACTATGGTGGTGGTTCCATCATGCTATGGGGCTGTGTGGCCAGTGCAGGGACTGGGAATCTTGTCAAAGTTGAGGGACGCATGGATTTCACTCAGTATCAGCAGATTCTGGAGACCAATGTCCAGGAATCAGTGACAAAGCTGAAGCTGCGCCGGGGCTGGATCTTTCAACAAGACAATGACCCGAAACACTGCTCAAAATCCACTAAGGCATTCATGCAGAGGAACAAGTACAACGTTCTGGAATGGCCATCTCAGTCCCCAGACCTGAATATAATTGAAAATCTGTGGTGTGAGTTAAAGAGAGCTGTCCATGCTTGGAAGCCATCAAACCTGAATGAACTAGAGATGTTTTGTAAAGAGGAATGGTCCAAAATACCTTCAACCACAATCCAGACTCTCATTGGAACCTACAGGAAGCGTTTAGAGGCTGTAATTTCTGCAAAAGGCTGATCTACTAAATATTGATTTCATTTCTTTTTTGTGTTGCCCAAATTTATGCACCTGGCTGATTTTGTTTGAACAATTATTGCACACTTTCTGTAAATCCAATAAACTTCATTTCACTTCTCAAATATCACTGTGTGTGTCTCCTATATGATATATTTAACTGACATTTTTTATCGTAACAACCAACGATTTATACAGGAAAATAATGACTATTAACAAGGTTGCCCAAACTTTTGCATCCCACTGTATATTACAATTTGATAGATGCTCGCTCTCATGTTTATTTTTGGAAATATGCATGCTCAAAATAACACTAAACTGCATAACATGATTAAAACAGCAAGAAGAGCCTTTGGTGTTAATGAAACATCTGTGCACCAGCTATATGCAGACTGTACTGGCCTCATCAGGTGCAAACTCAGGTTACTAGTCAGCTAAAATCCCTGTCAAGTAAACATCTGGAAGCAATGCAGCTGCTTCATTGGTAGCATTTACTGAAGCAGAAGGTATAAAGGTGCAAAATGAATTACATAAACAAATATTCAATACCAAAAATTACAATACACTTTGCACATAAGTGACAATGCATCAGGATACCAACATTGCATTATTAAGTATGCTAGTATGGAAATAGAGACAGTCCTCTCAGTTCAAGAAAACAATACCCATCAAAATATAAGACAAATTGCTTAGAATGTATCCAAATACTGGAAGCATTTTAGAGAGTAATCAAAAAGAAGAAGAAAATGTACATTCCTTCTTTTTTGTGTTTCAGTACAAGATAAAATAAATTATATTAGTTAAATGAGTTTTAGTATATTTCTATAATGCATGTGACTAGCATGCAGTATATACACCAAATTATGACAAAAAACACAGTAAATCAGTACATTACAAACACACAACATACACGATGATTATTCCATTATTAAATAACACAAAAACGGGCAAAAACAGCACATTAGACTTAAATGTTTTATGTACTTCTCTTTGTAAAGAAGCTTGTGTCAAAGAAATCAGCACATGCTTCATTCAACCTGAGCATATACTATATAATAAAACACTAAGGTCTGTATGGCTGTGTCCAGTTCCTTAGAGCAATCTGATTGGTTGGTTTGGCTTTGGTGATCCAATTGAAAGAGAATCCATTAATGGCATTGGAGGCATGCGGAGAGTCACCTTCAAAGACTGGAAGTATAAAAGCAGACAGGAGGCATGAAATGGTACCTTGAAACAATAGAGTCTAAGGAGCATAGTTTATGTGAAGCGCTCAGGAGTGGGAGTGCCAGGCTACAGTGGAAAGGGTCACAAAGGGCAAAATATATCAAATATTTTTATATTTATTCTATTGCCTAACACGACTAATAATCAATAAAGACATTCTACAAATCTGAAATACAAATATCCTTAAAGCATGTTGGAAAATATATTGGTGACTTAAAATAAAAAGAAAGAATTTATATGAAATGCATTGTGGATAATCTAAATTCTGTACTAAATAGATCTGGCAGATCTGGCAGCACCAGGCCATATGTTTTGGGAATGCACTAAGTTAGCATAATTTACACAAAAATCTTTACGTATTTCTTAGACAGCTTCAGTGTTATAATCACTCCTAATACAATAACGTCAATATCTGGTGTACTCCCAGGTGGCATCAAAGTGCATAGGCATACATCACCTGAAATAGCCTATACCACACTACTAACAAACCAACTTATCCTGCTCAACTGGAAGAATCCCAACCTAACATAAGTAACTCAGTGAATAACGGACATTTTATATTATCTCAAATTAGAAAAAATCTGGGATATGCCCTCTGCTACATGAAATTACTGTGCAAAATGCCAGAATGAGTGCCCATCTTTTGAAAACAGTTCGTAAAAGGACATGTTGAGCTGCCTCTGACTAGAAGCTGGTAATAGGTAAGAGGTACTGGGACATTTTTTGGTTTAGATCAGGTTTCTTAAACTATTTTTTTACCACAACCCATCCATCCATCCAACCCGCTATATCCTAACTACACGGTCACGGGGGTCTGCCGGAGCCAATCCCAGGGCGCAAGGCAGGAAACAAACCCCGGGCAGGGTGCCAGCCCTCCGCATCACACACACCAAGCACACACTAGGGACAATTTAGGATCGCCAATGAACCTAACCTGCATGTCTTTGGACTGTGGGAGGAAACCAGAGCACCCGGAGGAAATCCATGCAGACATGGGGAGAACATGCAAACTCCACGCAGGGAGGACTCGGGAAGTGAGCCTCTCCTAACTGCGAGGCAGCAGCGCTACCCACTGTGCCACTGTACTGTCCTACCACAACCCAGTCTTTCTCTTTTTAGTGTCTTCAAGACTCATTCATTCCTTGTTGAATGTACTGAAGACTGTCAGAAGTATCCATTAAGAAATGTGAATGATCATTGGAGCGATGTCAACTATGCAGAGACTGATTCTCTCTTAGAGTATATGTCCAAAACATTTTATGTATGGTAAGAATTCATTAATATTATTTTAGAATAAGCATGCTGAGCCTATGATAAAACAATTGATAGCATTTACTTTTTGTTTTTGGTTCTTTACTTGTTTCTCTTCTTTTTCTCTTTCTGGAGGTTGAATTCTGATTTGTTGGGTCATTTTTTTGCTTTTTTTGAAGAAAAGGGCTATATTTGCTTAGTTATTGTTACTTGTTTAACTGAGTAGCATGTCATTACAATGTTCTGGTTTTAGAAAATTAAAAAAAAAAATCTGTACTAAATACAATTGTTATTATTGCTGAGTATAAAAGCTTAAAAATCTAGTTGCAACATTTATTTTCATGTAAATGGTTTTTAAACACCAAAATTTGTTCTGCATATATGATAACAAAGGGGTGATAATACATGTTGATTTAACATTTTGAATCTTTTTTTTATACATTTATTTCATGAAAATTGGGGCTCAGATATTTGTTTGAAGTCAGACTAAATCCATCCCTTTGGCATTCAGTAGAATAATATGCCAGTTGATGCACCTCTTGACTTGGTGTCTATGCTCAAGTTTCTTTAAAATAATGTTTGGTTCAGTTTTGCTGTGTGATTGTCTTCTTTCTTTGTAAATTCGGCTTAGCAGGTACAAGAAAACAATGCAAGTGCCAGAGAAAATTGGCATTGGAAATGGGGCACTCATAATAGCGTTATAGATAATGGTTGATTGTTCTGAGCTTTAAATAAATACATGGTGAGAACCAAACCTTCAAAAAAGCAAATATGCCTGAAAAATAAATGGATACTGCGTAACACGGTCATATTACACCAAAACATGCTCTGCTTCATAAAATAAAATAAACTTACAGATTTCCTAAAAATGCTTTTCTGTTTTCTGCTTATTAGTAGTTTTTGCACTTTGCCACAGGCTTGTAATGGAAGGCTGTCTGTTGAATGAAGTATCTCTCCAACCAATTTGTATGACCCCTTTAAATCTGTGTTTTGTATCAGAATTGTATAGTAATATTATTCAGATGGATCACATTTACGCCTTTTGTTAAAATGTGTCTCCAGTGTCCACATCCTGTCCAAATCGAGATCCAATGTCACCACCCCGTGCAACATTCATGTACACTTCCATTGGCATTTGTATACGGATAGAAAATAAATGTATTTAGTATTAAACGTGGTATCTTATCCATATCAGAATGTGGTCTGAGTGATTAAGTGTATTTGCATCTGATTTTTAGTGAACTATACTACTATCTGATCATAACTGGATAACCGAGGAAAATGTTAATGACAGATGAGCTTAATTGGAGGTTTGAATGTAAACTATGAAACTATGTAAAAAAAATGAATATTATATTAACATTATGTGCATTTCTGGAAATGTAAAATCTCATAATGAAGTCTGCTACACCCAGTAAAAGAAAGTTGTACAGTACAGTAAATAAATCTCAGAACCTTTTAATAATAAATTGTATTTTTTGCCAAAAATAATAGAACTTTTTTAAGCTATGACAATTACTTAGAAGAAAGAAGCAAAATAAGAAACTGATCCAGTTAAATGAGGCATACAAATTTGCTGAAATATTCTGCATCTGTAAGTCAGAGTGTCAACCAGGCTACATCTCAACAACCAAGCTCTCAATGTTGTTTGCCCGTGGCCAAGCTCACGCAGTCTTTGTCACATGGCTCTAGCATTGTGACAAATATAGCATCTGCAAAAGACTTTTATCTAGTTATTTAATAGTTTAATATTCAAGGCTAGATTTTGGAGTTTTAACTTTTTCCCTGCCTTTGGATTACACTTTTTGTTTAGAGTTTTTTGGACACATCTACATGTATAATATTTTATGATTTCCTTCTTGTTTATGAGATACACCTGTTCAACTGCTTGTTAACACAAATATCTAATCAGCCAATCACATGGCAGCAACTCAACATATTTAGACATGTTGACATTGCCAAGACGACCTGCTAAGTTCAAACCGAGCATCACAATGGGGAAGAAAAGTGATTTAGGTGACTTTGAACATGGCATAGTTGTTGGTGCCAGATGGGCTGGTCTGAGTATTTCATAAACTGCTGATCTACTGGGATTTTCACACACAACCATCCCTAGGGTTTACAGAGAATGGTTTGAAAAAGGGAAAATATCCAGTGATCAGCAGTTCTCGGGGTGAAAATGGCCAGATTGGTTCAAGCTGATAGAAAGGCAACAGTAACTCAAATAAATACTCCTTACAACCGAGGTATGCAGAAGATCATCTCTGAACATACAACACGCCTAACCTTGATGGGCTACAGCAACAGTAGACCACACCAGGTGCCATTTCTGTCAGCTAAAAACAGGCAACTGAGGATACCATTCACATGGGCTCACCAAAATTGGTCATTGGAAGATTGGAAAAATGTCTCCTTGTCTGACGAGTCTTGATTTCTGCTGCAGCATTAGGATGGATGGTGGGGTAAGAATTTGGCGTCAACGACATGAAAGTATGGATCCAGCCTGCCTTGTATCTAAGGTTCAGGCCAGTGGTGGTATAATGGTGTAGGTTATAGTTTCTTGACACACTTTGGGCCCCTTAGTACCAAGTGAGCATTGTTTGAATGCCACAGCCTACCCATGTATTGTTGCTGACCATATCCTCCCTTTATGACCACAGCATAGCCATCTTTTGATATCTACTTCCAGCAGGATAATGCACCATGTTACAAAGCTCATATCATCTCAAACTGGTTTCTTGAACATGACAATGAGTTCACTGTGCTCAAATGACCTTCACAGTCAGTTTTTGTAACTACTGTATATATGATATAGCCTCTCAATCTTGACTGTTTGTCCACAACTGTATAATTCAGCAGAGACTTTTAGTTGTTTGTTCTCTGCTATTGATGCTCAGTTCCTGTTCCATGGATGCTTATGTTGAGAGGTATTGCCATATTCTCATTATTCATTTTCTCCCAGTGCTCCAGTTTCCTGTCACCCACAAAAATATTAGGTTGAATTGAAACTCAAATCTGGCATGGTGTAAATGAATTTGGATGTGTGAGTTCCTGCCTTTCACTTCCTGCTTACTGAATGCCAAAAACATGTGGGTTTAGAAAATTAATGGAGACATGTAATTAGGGTGGGCAGTGCTTCATTTTTAAAAACAATAATCAAGTAATATCCAATTAGGATTCCAAAAATGGTATTATAGGTATATAAGAAAAATGTCAGATCCTGTAAGAGGAATATCCAAAAATATCTTTATGAGCCTTAAGATAGGCAACAGTGACAGATGGCCCTTCACAGCTACAGCAAGATTTCCTGCAAATAAAAAATGTAATGGTCACCACTCCAAAAGTTGCCGCCACCGCTGCCACTTCTGCTACAAACACAAATGCATGGATTGCCACCAACTTGCTAGGCACATCAGGTGATGAAGATTATGTGTGACCTTAGATGTATGATATACTGCGTATTGTTTGTTTAAAATTCAGAATCCCACTGCAACTTTATTTCATCTTAACATTCCTCTCATGATGACCATAAAAACTATCTATATGTATTTTTTGTAAATGACATGTATTATTAACAAGAAAGAAAAAAAAGACACAATGACTTATTACTACAGTATTTGATTAAACTGGTTGTTTTGGTTTCAATAAAATAATTGTTTAAAAAGTTAAAATTGGTTTTACAAAATTGATCACCTGCAAAGAATAAATTTCTTTTAAACATGAATGCGAATGTATCATTGTAGCTACAATTTCAGAGCCAGATAAGTACAGTCATACAATATGCTTCAGCAATTTCAGAGTTGATTTCAAAGCTGGGTAAACATTAGCAACAAAACACAACGTGACAATTTATTGAATTTGCAAGTAAGCATTTCCCATGAAATACAAAAAATATGTCTGTGTGCACTTATTTATTAAGTATGTATAATCTATTTGTTAATTTGTTCATCTATAAGGGTAATATTTTAAATTATTATTTCACCTTTATTTATTAATAGAAAGTATTTGTTAAGGAAAATTCCTTTGGTGTTTATTTATTTGTATTTATTATGTGTTAATTTATTTATGTTATTAGTGTTTATTATTAACTTTATTAAAAGGTAATTGGGAAAGTTAATTTTTCTGTGTTTTTGTAATTGCCCAATTATTACCATGGAATATAGTGTAGTAATAATCATTTAAGTAAATGTCTGAAATACCAACATATAATGGAAACGGTCATGTGACCAAAACAGTGTAGATTTTCAAGGGAGACACCCTCCGTCTCTCCAATGGGGTGTCCCCTCTGCTACATGAAGTTACCGTACAAAACACCAGTATGAGTGCCTATCTTTATAGAAGGACATGCTGAGCTGCCTGTGACTAGAAGCTGGCAACAGATAAGAGGAACTGGGATTTTTCTTTGTTTAGATCAGGTTTCTTCAACAATTTTTACCACAACCCATTCTTGCCCTTTTTAGTGTCTTCAAGACGCATTTCTTGTTGAATTTCGAGACGACTGTCAGAGTTATCTTTGGAGTGATCATTGGAACAATGTCAATAGCTTAATCAACCTTCAAAGACCCACCATGTCCCACTTTGCAAATTGGTGGTGGTCTTTTACCTTTAAATACAAAAGCAGCTCGCAACCTCACGGTGGCAACCTCCAACCCATTTTGGGTTGTGACTAATAGTATAAGAAACCATAATTTACAGAATTTGTACCCTTTGTGATTTATGGCTTCATTCTGACTCTTACCTATGTCTATATTTACATTTTAGAAGGTGAAATGACTGTGCTTGTTTTATATAAAAGAACCATAACATCACATTCATGTTTCAATTTTCATATCAATCACATTCAGGTCTATAGATTGCTTCAACCTCAGCAAACAGTATTAAGCATAAATTAGGAGCCAACTCTTAATGATGTCATAATCAATCCCAGGGCCCACTTATGCACATCCCCACATTCATTCATATAAGGTTAAACTAGAATCGCCAATTAGTGCAGTAAAAATGTGTTTGTGATGTTGGGAAACAGGAGTACCTGGAGAAAAATCCATGAAGGCACCAGAAGAATGTGTAAATTCTACAACATTTGTATCTGAGATTCTGGATCTGCAAGGCAGCAGTGCTTTGCCCTTCAAATAAAAGCAAATTGTGTATTAAGAAATATCAAAAATTTAATGGCAATGATAATACAGATCATAATTGGGATTTCTATTACTAATAATGATTTAATTCTACTTGTAATAGGGCTACATAAACATTATGCTAACGTCCAGTTTATACATTTTTTTGATGCTATACTTTTTGTTTTGCATGAATAGGAATTTATGAGTAAAGTTTCATAGTTACAGTATTAGACGAGAGAATGGGACTAGACAGTTATTGCTCTTTTTGGGAGAAGATTGCCATGTCACTTTAATGTCTGTTTCATGTCATATTTAGTTAAGCATAGTGTTTTGCAGAATATAGTTAGAAGATGAAGAGTTTTGAGTTATCTTTACAAATGAAATCCAAAATGGATGTCCTTTTGCTATATCAATTGCACAGCAAGACGGGTTATTATTAAGAGAACGGGGCTCTTTTATTATTTAGGTTAATTTACTGTACATATAATAGCCAGGAAGCATTTAAATTACACCAGTGAGCACACACATATATGGTACAATTCTGGTAACACCTTTCTACTCTCTTCCATTAACCTCCTTAGTGTTGTGTTTACCTCAGGAAAAACGAGCCAAACACACAAAATTTTTGTAACAGGAACACATAAATGTCAAAACATCAACATAAATACAATAGAAAACATATATCTGGTGTCCACTGCTCTACTGATTCAAATTTAGAACATGTCTTTCATGTTGTATGTTTTTAGACTGTCACCAACACACAGCTTGGTGTTAGAATCAGGACAGTAGAAGCGCGTTCCTTTGCACACTTTTCTTATATTTATTCTGTTGCATGCACATGACAGAATGTTAGTGCCTAACCTGCACGATCGATGCTCATTGTGTTATTGCAGGCTACCACAATGCACAGCTTATGAATCCCACATTTCCCCTGACACAAATATTGATAGTTGCTGCATTGTGAAGAGTGCTTAGAAGGCTAATGTCTTGCTTGTTCTTGCACTTGATCACAATTGTTTTGCCTTTTTGTCAGACAGTTACTCTCGCACCACGGAGAAGTTTCAAACAACCAAATTCACCAGGCATATCATGTTGGTTTGGTTGTATCATGTATCAGTTTCACTTTCCATGTCAAAGTCTAATGACCAATTCACATCATCAACATTAGTGCTCAATTTGAGCGATGGTTCAGTTTCAGTGTGCACTAAAAAGTACATTGCAGGTTCAGAAAGCAGGGTTTGTGCAATGCTTGATATTTTGAATTGTGAAGAGTGCCTCAGTTATTTACGTATGAATGCTTTTATATGGTAATATCTATCTATGTATTTATAGTGTGTATATTTGAGTTTCACTTTAATGTTACAGTAGTAGTTTTTTCCCTTTAATATATATTCACAAATTATTTTTCATCAATTTTGTTGTTGTTTTTCCTTCTTGGCAAGAACCAGGGTGTGTGGGAGGTTTAATACAGTTTGTTGTTGGCCAAATTCACTCAGGCTCCTCTTGGGGCTGGGAGTGTAACATCTAAGTCAGTAATTAGACTGTTTTGTTCTGTAGTTTCATAAATGAAAGCTTGGTGTTAAACAGTCTGAGGCTGTTTCCTAACTCACTGCACTGCTGTTTGGACTGACTTTGACTGCTTTGCCAGAGTTTATGGACTACAGCACAGCATTAACAGTAATAGACCATAAAAGCCATCCTCTGCACCTACTGTAGAGTCTGGGCTTTTTAACTGGCACACCTCAGGATGTGCAGACCGTGGAGACATCAAAACCTCCATTTTCAACACAGGCACCTTCAAGTTAGTATGCTGAACCTTCCACTGAACTCCTCATTTAACCAAACACAGCTTCAGGTCTAGTATTAAATTTATTGATGACACCACCATTGTAGTCTGATGTGTGAATCTGTTCATTAATGACAATAAAACCAAGGAGCTCTTTGTAGACCTTAGGTAATAGAAGGCAGCTCACACTCCATTTACACCAGACAAGATACTGTGTGTGGTTCAGTAACTTTAAAGTGTGCACAGCTTATCTTGGCTATTATTTAAAAAGGCTAACCAACACCAAATGGTAACACTTCAGCTTTCTGTAGAATAGCCAGATACCTCAATCTATGCTGTCCAACTACTTCAAGGGCACAGTACAGCTTGGCACGTGTGGGAGAAGTTCAAGTACAAATTAAATTGTACACTGGACACATGGAAATTCATCTTAAATTTCAACCTTAAAAATTTAGGTAATGGATGAAAGAATGGAAACTTTTCTAGGTTCAATTAAGTTCTCTATTTTTTTTCCTCTATTGTTACCAGTCAGCAAACAATAAAAAAGCAGAGGCAATCTTTGTTCATCTTCACATTGCCAATTGCAAAATATAAAAATATATAAAATAAGTGCCAACCTAACTTCAAAAGGGAGAACCAAATGTCTTTGAAAGTAAAACATATACTGTTAAGTATTTCGATTTTTTTGTCTGGTAACAAAACATGAAAAACTTAATTAAAGGAGCTTTACAATTAAAGCCATTGGTAAGCTGTTAAGATTTTTTTTAGAATTAATACTCCTGGACAAAAACAGTAAACATTTTAAATGTAAAAATTATGTTTATCAACTCCTACCACTTGAGGGAGACAAAAACATCATAGAGCAGAGAAGCTGTTGTGCAGTACAGCCGATGCTACACCATCTTAGATACAAATTTATAAAACGACAAGTGGACAAACATTTATAGCATGTTGTTCTGAACATGCCTACATTCTATTGCATGTTCAATAATGATCATCCAGTGCACAACCCCTAAAACTTGGCTTTTGCTGGTAGATTTTATGATATAATTTCTCCATTCTTCACATAACATAGATTAAATCAAAAGTTCCCAAATTTTTTTCGGCTGCAGACCCCTTTACCAAAAACTTTTAAAATGGTCAACTCCCTAGTCATTTACTTTATTTACTCAAATTAATAAATTTGTACAGTACTCGATATTAAATATTTCATTAGATATCACACTTTTCATTTTAACCACTTGTAATTAATGATTGAAAAAGATAAAAGGACTATGGAATATGGCATTATCTTGTGCAACATTTAATATCGAAACCTGCACTAACGAAAATTAAAGCAAAAAAATATGAGCAGAGTTTTTTTATATTTTTGACATTTATGAAATAAATAAGTAAATTCAAAATAAGTACAAGTAGTCCAAGCATTTCTCTTTTGGTTCAGTCATATTATTATCTGAAGAATTAACAAACATTTTCGACAGCCCCTGTGATAAAAAAAAACCAATAAAGTATGTACTTACTTGAAACAGAAGATTTTTGTTCAAACTCGAATAAATACACTGTGTCCTCTGATTTTCTTTTTCGTAGTACTGCTCCTCAATAAATAATTATATTCAAAGTTCAAATCACAAATAAGTACATGTCACATCAAGCGAACCTAGTGTTTTATGAAAGCATAGCCGTACAAGACTGATAGATTCTGACTAATATCGAATATCCGTCGTCTCGTCCCACCGCGAGCAAGTGCGGACATGCAAAGTTTTTTTTCATGTCCGCACTTGCTTTTATATGTTCGATAAGACAATGCACAGACATGTTTGTGCTACATGTATTTTCGTGCATTCTTACGTGTTTCAACAAAATCATTATACAGAGCTTCTCTCTGCACATTTTAAACAAGGTACAACTTAAATAACACAGATATGTGAGACAGCATAATACAATACATCCATCCATCATCCAACCCACTATACCCTAACTACAGGGTCACGGGGGTCTGCTGGAGCCAATCCCAGCCAACACAGGGCGCAAGGCAGGAAACAAACCCTAGGCAGGGCGCCAGCCCATCGCAGTAATACAATACAATACAATACAGTTTACCAGAATGGGCTTTAACAGGCCCTGCCTTTTGACAGTCCCCCAGCCTTGACTCTCTAAGAATACAAGGAAAAACTGCCCCAAAAAAAAAGCCCTAGTAGGGAAAAAAATGGAAGAAACTTTGGGAAAGGCAGTTCAAAGACAGACCCCCTTACAGGTAGGTTGGGCATGCAGTGGGTGTCAAAAAAGGGGGTAAATACAACACAATACACAAACGAGAACACAAATAATCTTCAATATAATATAATAGAGCAATAGAAATATTGCAAGTACAGAGTAGAATTCAATAGTAGATGATATCACATAATACGATCTGGATTTGTTCAGAGTCCTGGAGACTTTGGCCATCAAGTTGCCCACTATTTGCCATTCCACAGCTGAATCAGCACTGGGCCAGCCAATCCAATGAAAGGACCCCTCTACCCAATGATTCCTGTGATCCTCCATCAGAGATGACTTTATCTTAGGTAGGCAAAACAACTTGGCAGGTGGGCAGTGGCACCAAGTGCCACATTTGAGTACCGAAAATAGAAACAGAATAGGTGAGGGTTAGTAACAAATTATAACTATTATATTACTTATGTTTTAGTGGCAATGACTAACAACAGAGATGCAGTATGTACAGTTAATCAGCAGCTTTAGTCAGGATATGCTAAACTGAAGTAGTGAGTCTTCAGCTGGGATTTGAAAGCTGAGACCGAAGGGGTATCTCTAGTAGCAGGCAGAACATTCCACAGTTTAGGGGCCCTGTAAAGTTCGACCTCCCACTGTTATTTTATTAATCCTTGGAATCATAAGCAGACCGGCATCTTGAGATCTTAATGTGCGCTCTGGTTTGTAAGTCATGATAAGTTCAGACAAGTAAGCCGGACCTTGGCCATTTAATGCTTTATACGTTAAAAGGAGGATTTTGAAATCTGCCCTAAACTTAACCAGGAGCCAGTGTAAGGTTTTAAGAACTGGAGTTATGTGTTCGTATTTTCCTGTTCTTGTAATAATTCTTGCAGCAGCATGTTGGATTAACTGGAAGCTGTATAAAGAACAGTTTGAACATCCAGTGAACACCGCATTGCAGTAGTCAATCCTACTAGAAATTAATGCATTTCTCAGAATTCTGCTTATTTAGAAAACACCTTAATTTCCCAACATTTTTAAGATGAAGAAACATGATTTGAACAACTATGTAATGTACACTTTAAATGACATGCTAGAATCAAAGATAACTCCTAGATTGCGGGCTGATACAGTAAAATTAATGGTGATTCCAACAGAGTTAAATGATGACAAAATATTGTTGTGATCAGCATAATTTCCTCCAATAATTAACATCTCTGTTTTATCAGTGTGTAAAGACAAGTAGTTCTCATCCACCAACCCATTAAATTAACTAACACATTTAATTAAAGACAACATCGAAGAAACTTAATTTAGTCTAAAAGAAAGGTATAACTGGGTGTCATCTGCATACGAGTGAATATTAACATTATGTTTTCTAAAGATAGATCCCAGTGGAAGCTTGTAAAGTAAATGACAGCAAAATACACTGATTCTGAGCTCTAAATTGTATGTTTAACTCTGGTGGCTTTAGGTTAGGTCAAGGTTTTATTATGCACATGTTAATCTAGCCATCAGCGTCAGACTTAAGTTTCATCATGGAAAAGATGAGTGAGGGGCACCATGGAAACTGTCACAGAGGGGCAGCAGATATTTTTCACCACCACCAGTGTCTTGTTTGGCTATCTTTGGGGTTGCTGACTGCAGTGTTGAAAATGTTTAAGAACAAAACCTGTGTATTTTATCATTCTTGTCTGCAGTTTACTGAGCCACTAAAATGTTGCTGATAGATATACAGACAAGGACAAATTTGTTGGTACTTTTCTGCTCAATCCATAATGGTGTGCAGTGCAGCTGCAGAGAGCTTAAACAATTTGGCACATCAACATATGAACGACAAAAGTGAGCTTTCTTGAAGGATTTTACTGGACCTACATATGGGTTTTTACAGATGTACAACCAAAGACAATAAATAAGAAGAAATGATGTATAAAGCAGTTCTTAGCAAACAGTATACATGAAACAATAAAGCTTTAAGATATAAGACAAGGCAAGTGATTTCCATGGTCGGATTGTGACAAGAGATGCGCATAGACAGAGTTTCAGATTGCTGTGTACCACAACTAACCAGACCCAGGGGTTTATATACCTTAAAGGTATGTTTTGGATTGAACTGAAACAAGAGATAATGGGGTTCCTATGTGAGACACCCCCATTATATTTAATAGCATTATATTTAAATATACAGGATGGGCCATTTATATGGATACACCTTAATAAAATGGGAATGGTTGGTGATATTAACTTCCTGTTTGTGGCACATTAGTATATGTGAGGGGGAAAACTTTTCAAGATAGGTGGTGACCATGGAGGCCATTTTGAAGTCGGCCATTTTGGATCCAAGTTTTGTTTTTTCAATAGGAAGAGGGTCATGTGACACATCAACCTTATTGGGAATTTCACAAGAAAAACAATGGTGTGCTTGGTTTTAACGTAACTTTATTGTTTCATGAGTTATTTACAAGTTTCTGACCACTTATAAAATGTGTTCA
>JANRMT010062818.1:20757828-20818274 GCA_026402145.1 Polypterus bichir lapradei
ATAAAAATATATCCTGTCAAAATTATACAAATTCAAATATGAACATGCTGCATAACAAAACCTGGAAATATAAATAAAATGTGTTCCTTTCAGCAATAACAAATCAAATCATTCAGTTGTCTTTGCTCATATGTCATTTTAGAGCTGGACGCCTGGTATCTTTTTTTGGCAACAAGTTTGTTTATGTTTGGTGTGAGGTTCTGTGTTGTGGAGATTCTCAAGATGGACTGCAGGTGCTCATCAGTGAGGCGACTCCTGTGTGCTGTTTTGTTAGTCTTTATCACTGAGAAGAGCTTCTCACACAGATATGTGCTACCAAACATGCACAAGGTTCGAGCCGGATGTAGACGGAGCTGGAGCATTTCTGCGGTAATGGAGTGAATAAACTGTGCGGGCCGTGCAGTATCGTACTTTGCCTTCAGTGTGCCATTACACTGCAGCTCAATCACCTCCATCTGAATCTGCACAAGTGCAATTTCCACATCGACGGGGGTTGCGAAACAAGTCAAAATTCTTTTTTTGTTCTTCAAAGTCACCAAAGCGCCGTGTGAACTCAGTGCGCTCAGTTTATCAGCAAAGTGCGTATTTGGGAACACCGTAGTGACGACTTGGTTCAACATTACTTGGCAACAGGGAAAGTGGGGCAAGTTGCACTGGTGCATTTGTGTCTCCCATAAAAGCAGCTTCACTTGAAATCACTTTGTGATTGTGCACGGGTAAAAACGTCTGCTGAAGTGTCAGATTCTTCTTTAACTCTTCTGCTTTCTGTATCTTCTGCATTGCATTCAGGTCTTTCAGGTTATCCTGATGTTTTGTCTCATATTTCCGTCTTAGATTAAATTCTGTAATTACAGCCACATTAGCTCCACAAATGAGACACACGGGTTTAACGGCAATGTCAGTAAACATATACTCAGCCTCCCATCAGTTTTTAAAGGCTCTATTTTCAGAATCAACTTTTCTCTTCAGCATCGTGTGGGCTAGCTTCGCAATAACTTGCAGCATCATAAGCTAGACTTGATTAACGCGGTAAGTGTTCGGAAAGGCAGCTGAAGCGCTGCATTATGGGATCTGTAGTTTATTGTGTTACCAGCGCTTCATATCCCCGGGCCATTAATAACAATAATACAGTATATAAAATGATCTCGCGGGCCGGATATAATTACACGCCGGGCCGGATGTGGCCTTGAGTTTGACACATATGGACTAAATAGAACTTGAAAAGATATATTTTTTCATACATCGAGCCCGCGTGCTATTGTGGTTTTGCCTGCATGCCTCAAGGATATCTTACCTTGTAAAAAAGTAGATGTCTAATACTAAAGTGATTTTGATTAATATCTATGCACCTAACATGGATGACAGAGATTTCTTCCAAAATATACTTACATTTATCTCTAATGTGAACAGTCACAAAATTAAAATGGCAGGAGCCTTTAATTGTGTTTTAAATCCAGGCCTGGATAGATCCTCAGCTACAGCAGTGAGAAGATCTGTTTCTGCAAAGATAATTATGCAGATTGTAATGGATCATAACTTATCAGACTCATGGAGGTTTTTAAATCATAACCTAAGAGCATACCCCTTCTTCTCAATCAAGAGTTGATTATGTCCTCAAAGACAATATTTTTTTTGCCCAATATCAAGTCTTGTAGGTACAACGCTATTTTTATCTCTTAACATACACTTCTGATCATGGAGCTTATCTTACTATGTCCTACACATTCATCTCATAGCTGGTGTCTTAACCCTCTGTCATTAGCTGAGCACTATACAGAATTCATCTCCAAGCAGAGAGAGGTCTCAGCGGGTATATTCTTGGAACATCTGAAGGCATTTTTAAAAGGTCAGATTATTTCATATCTGCTGGAAGCTCCTGTCACACTCTATGCAACCATAAATAAGTACTATTTTCCTAATAAAGTACATGTGCAATGCCACTCCAGTACATGTGCAATGCTACTCCTTATTCAGGAAAAGATCCCAGTTGTCCCACTGGAGAAAGACTTTCCGAGACTAAGTTCATAAAGCTTATGAAACCATTTCTAGACAAAGGCAGAACCGTAACAACAGGAGCTTCCACCTGCAGCTAAAGACACTTCAATACACATGTACTTTATGAGCATGCCTGTGCCAATCAAACACAGGAAGCTCTGCAGTCTACTTATGACTTTACACTGTAGGAAGATAAGTAATAAATCAACATAAATAACATTTGATCTGGCTTTTATATAAGTAACATACAGTATAAATGTTTTTTTATGTAAAGACCACAAAACATAATCACAAACAGGACTTTGCACAATATGTTGGCAAGTTCTGTAAGCCATACTGCTTTGTTGGAGGACAGGTGTGGGGCAGACTGACTGGCAGGATGACGCCCGACCTGTTGCTGCATCCAAACGGTGCCATCTTTCGCCTTTACGCCTGGTGCAGCTGCGTTGTTCTTATGTGTGAGTGGACGTTTCTTGCGGGTAGGTCTTCTGTTCTCTTTCTCCAATGTAGAACCCTCATCCTCATCTGAGTTCACCTCTGTTATAGCACATCTTTAGTTGAAAACTAACAGTGTCAGATTGTTGGAAGCGTGAACGTGACTGAGAGAATGAAACTGAATTAAAAAGAAAAAGCTAACTTTTACAAGTACCACATATTTACACCGGCTGTTACAGACTCAAATCACATGTATGTTTTTATTATATAATAGTAAGAATAAGAGCAGCTCACTACTTATAATGGAGGCATCCAGGATTGAACCGCGAACATCTTGATTATGAGTCAGTAGTTCGTACTGCTACACCACCAAAGCTGTCGTATTAGGAGCATGGCGATGTCACACCCTGACGCAAGTTAAAACACTCCAGCACTTCACTCCAAGATAAACACTGAGCATTGAGAATCTTCATTGTGAATTGGTGGGCAGGGAGATGAGATAGCAGGCTGCTTGCTGCTTGTGTTGATCAACACATTTACAACATAAAAAACGCTGATGGAGAGGTGAAAAGGGATTTAAGGTGGGCCAGAATTATGAGTTTTTTCGTAGCTTTTGGTAATTCTAGTGTTAAGAAACGTTCTGGTTAAAGCTTATATATCTTGTTTCATTCTTCAAATTTGCTCATACAGTTGAACCATTTCTAAACAGTGAATGGGGTAGTCAGTTTCACCCAAAGTTTCTTGTATGTGTGAAGTATAAATTTGGCATTACAACATAGCAGCATGCTTGACAGCAAAACTCAGATACAGTACACAATGCCACTGCATACTGAGGTCACTTCCAAAACTGGGAGTTAAAAAATCCATTCTTCCTCAAAATTCTGATTATGATCAGCTCACAATCAGCAACCAAAAAACTCCTACAAATTTTACAAGCTAGCTCTTTTCTTGAACTGTTGTTCCAATCTTTGGTGCAAGTCAGGTTTCATTTACCATCTCCCACATACAGTGCCTGTTGTAGAAGCATGGGTAATAATTCCAAAAGGCATTCTGTGGTAGAATATGGCACAAAAACCAAGATATTTTGTCTGTGGAATCATTTCAATGTGTCAAGCTATTGCCAGAATCCCATGATGCAAATTAAAGTTGCAAAACTTTGGTAATTTTGGGTAAACACAGTTACAATTTTTCATCTAATTTTTCGTTATACGAAAAGACAGGTTTGGCAATCAGAATTTAACCTCTTGACCACTAAGGAAACAGAACAGCTTATCTTTAAATTGCAACATCATTATTATGAACATGGAGAGAAGGCCAATGAGATCTTAGCCCAACAAATCTACAAGCAGGAAGTCTGCAATGCAATAACAGCAATTACCAACACAGAGTTAAAAATGATTGACCATAAAAATATAACTTACACATTTAGATAGTACTATAAGTTCTTATATTCTACAAAGTTTAAAGAAGATAAGACACAATCTAATGAGTTTTTTTGATTCATTACAGATAACACAGCTAAATACACTTAGTGATCTAGAACTGGATAAACCTCTGACAGTCTCAGAATTACTTTTCTCCAAGCATTAATTACCATCTTGCCTAAGAAAAATAAATACTTACTACAATGTGCATCATACAGACCAATCTCACTTCTGAATAATGATGTTAAGAGAAAGTAAATTCTTCTGGAATATCACAAGACCAAACCGGATTTATTAAAGATAGACACTTAACTTCTAACCTCGAATGCTTGCTTGATATATTGTATTCACCCTATAAGTCTGTCACTCCAGAGAACTTATTATCTTTAGATTCAGAAAAAGTATTTGATATGTTTGAATGGAACTACCTAATCACCACATTGAACAAATTTGGGTCCAACCCAAACATATGTGCATGGATCAAACTACTCTATACTAGTCCAGAAGTCTCTATTTGTATTAACAAAATTATTTCAGACTACTTCAAACTAGAACATGGTATTCAACAAGAATGCCCCTTATCACCTTTGCTATTTGCAATTGCCATTGAACCATTGGCTGTATAATTTCAAAAGGCATCAGAGATAAAGGGGATTTTCAGAGAAGGACTTGAACAGAAAATATTGCTATATGCAGATGATGTGGCACTCTATACAGTAGACCCCTGTGAAGTCGCGGTTCAGAGTTCACGGCCTCAGTCATTTGCAGATTTTTCCTTAGAATCTAACTAATAATTGTTAGTGGAAACCACAAATATCCTCCCCAATTTTTATGGCTTTTTTTGTGGCAGTACTGTACTCTAGAGAGAACCGTTGCTTGGGATGGTGAAAGTAGCCAATAGAATTTGAAACTGCAACTCCCAGCAGTCCCTGAAGTGGATCTGATTGGTCTTCTGCTGAGGGTGCTGGGGCTGTTGAGGTCACAGGGTGTCAGTGCGACTTTTGAAAAGGGGGACGGTGACCAAAAGCAAAAAAAAAGTTTTTGTAATTTGTCTTTCAAGTTCCTGTCTGTCCTGTTGGGTTACCTGTAATTATTAATTTTGTCCTGGATCGTTTTCTGCGTCTGGATTGTCTGCCATCTGCCTGTGTACATGAGGACTGTATGTGGATTCATGGCCATCCTGTAAAGAAAGGAGTGCTCCTGAACCTGTCCACCCATCTTCACCATTTCAGGAACTAGCAGTAGGACTATCTTTACATTCCCATTCAACATGCAAATCTCTGGACTATATATTTTCATCATTACATTGCATCCGTTGCCGTTTTCATGAACTTTTTCATGATTTACTGTGTGTGTTTTGTTTGTGCTTTGTTGTTGTAAGAGCCATTTTCCTAGTTATATAAGATTCATAGATATTTTTCTACTGTAAGATTACAATGCATAATCTATGGGAAGTTCCTAAAACCCCCGTAAGTAGAATTGTATTGGTATATTCTTGCCATTTCTAATACTTTTGACTAAACATTATTCTTTAGTTAGTGACAGCCTTGCCATGTGTAAGGTATAGAGGGCATACAGTTTTAAACCGTACTCATGCCCGCGCCTATGGGCACTTTGAGTGTGTGAAGTAACTCGTAAAGATAATGTGCATAAGCATGAAGCTGTACGCTTAAGGCTTACAGAAGAAGAAATTAAGAACTTTTAAGTATAGAATTAACTAGTTTCTCAAGAAAATCTAAGTTTAGAGAAGATATATTTTTTTCTTTTATTCTTGTGTGGATTATTTGCTTTTAATATTCACTAAATATTTTTAAAATGAACTTTTGGACTGAGAGATTTCTCTCGGCATGCGTTTTACCTGTGCTTGATCTTGCCTTATACTTCGGCTACAGTTGTATTTAATGTGTAATCGCGGTAAGGGGAACAGGTTGTTTTCTTATTTCATTTGTTTTCATTACATTCTTTATTTGCTGTTTGATTACCGGTTTGCTTTGTTTTTGTCTCTGTTTGTGAGTGCGCGCTGGTCGGGTCCCTGGAATCTCCATCATAAAAATAAATAAATCACTGTCTTCTCGACGGTTGAATCTTAGTGGCACCGGTGTGTTCTTGTGTTTTCCATTTACTTAAAAGCTTGAACAGCACTTGTCCTTTTTGGCTGATTGCTTTGTTTCTCTCTTCCCCCCCTAAACATTCTCTACTCCTGTTGGGGGTTGTGCTCCCCTATGATGTTTGTCTATTGTTTAATCGATAACTAACTGCATACTGAGCTAGTTTTACTTCTGAAAGAGACATGTTTGTTTAAAGTGTTTAAATAAAGTTTCTGTATCTACAAAAACCTGTGTTTCTGTGACCCAAGCATGACAACCTACAGTACTGCAGCCGCACTAGGACTAGCCTGCCAGTGTCAGTGCTTACCTATGTGTGCTTGCGCGCAGCCAATTCAAGCGCAGTTGGATCAGTGATTTACATCCATGGCGTCAGTTGCACTTTGTACATATTGTTCCAGTAGTTTTTTTAAATAGTTTTTACAGTTCATTAGCAGTGTTTAAAATGATCAGTGTTTCAGTAATTGTGATGCTCTTTGCATGAAAAAAAGTGTTCCATTAAAATTTCACTTTTTCTTTGTTAATTGTGACGTTTACTTAAAGTGCAGCAAAAAAGTATTTGGCATCCAGGTATGCATTAACCCCCAAGTATGTGGCAGTTTAAGGGTTAAAGCCCCAAGATGCCACGGAAATGAGCTGCACCGTCTAAGGCTTCTGGCATTGAAAGCATGCTTGCATAAATTACAGTACATATAGCGGTAACATCGATATTTTACATTCTAGCACTGCAGGAGACACAGCAGTACAGTACAGTATACAGGTTTACCTTTACATTCTTTATTTTTAGGTAATGTATTAAGCTGAGTTTGAAATGAAATTAAAGTGTTTTGGGTGCATATTTAGGGTTTAAACTATGAAAATAGGCATTTTTTTAACCACATCCAAAATTCACGGGTTTTCACAATTCACGGGTGCTCTAGCAATGTAACCCCCACAAATTTTGGGGGTGTACTGTATATCTGACCCACAAAATTTCATGGCAGCAGTCCTAAAAGCATTAGCAGATTTTCAAAATATATCTGGACTCAAAATCAATTTGAATAAAAGTGTGCTTTTTCCAGTGAATTCTCTAGCACAACATTGTACTGGACACCTTCCTATTTCTCTTAGAAGATCAGTTTAAATATCTAGGGGTAAATATCACAAGTAAATATAAAGCTGTTTTTCAGCAAAATATTACCTTCTGCATGGAAAAATTTAAACGAGACATTAATAGATGGTCTACCCTCCATCATAGGTTAGCAAGGAGAATCAAAATGTTAAGATGACCATATTTCCAAGCTTCTATTCCTATTTCAAAGCATCCCCATATACATTAATAAATATTTTTTGAAGAAATTAGATTAAATCATAATCTCACTTATTTGGAATTCAAAACATCCATGCATCCAAAGGGCAACTCTACAACAAAGTAAAGCAGAAGGAGGCATGGCACTACCTATCTTTTGATTTTATTACTGGGCGGAAAATATACAAGCTATAAAGATTTGGACAGCAACACAAATTGATCAATATATACCAGCCTGGTCTGCAATAGAAATAAAATCTGGCAATACTTCTTTATATTATCTGCTCTGTGCTCCAGTTAATACAAATTATCATCAATATACAGTGTTAATATTCTAACTGTCCTTCATTCTCTCAGAATGTAGAAACAATTTAGGAAGCAACTTTAAGACAGAGGACCTTTTATCTTTTGCACCTGTACATGACAATCACCATTTTCCACCCTCTAAAATATACAGTATTTGATGCTTGGAAAATGTCCTGGATTAAAACACTTAGAGACTTGCACACAGATAATGTCTTCGCATCCAACGAACAATTACGCTTCAAATTTAATTTGTCATTGACACAATTATTCCATTCCGTTCAAGCTAGAAACTTTGCTAAACAGAACCTGGCCAATTTTCCTCACCTCCCACATTATTCTGTTCCAGAGGAAATATTGATCAGTCTTGAAGACCAGATAACATGTCTACAATTTATAAAAATATTTTCAAAGACTCCAGGGTACATTGGGGAAAAGGATCTATTGCTTAATATTTCAGAAAAGGAGTGGAAGGCAGCCATGCATAGAATATCCTCAAGCTCCATATGCTCAAAGCATTCAATCATTCAACTTAAAATCTTTTACTGAGTGCATTTATCTCATTGAAAATTACCCAAAATGTTTCCATTGCAAGATTCAACCTAAACATTGCAATCTAGCTCCAGCCTCACTGGGCCACATGTTCTGGGCATGCACCAAATTAACAGCATTTTGGAAAAAATTCTTTGAATGCCTATCAGATAGCCTTGGTGTCACAATCCCTCCTAACCCATTAACAGCTGTGTTTGCTGTACTATCAGATGGGCTTAAAGTGGAGAAGGACAAAGTGGAGAAAGTGTAATTGCCTTTACTTCACTATTAGCATGTAGACTTATCTTGCTCAATGGGAAGAACCCTACCCCACCACTTTTAAGTCATTGGGTAACTGATGTTGTATACTATTTGAAATTGGAAAAAAAATCAAATTCTCACTTAGAGGATCTGTTCAAAACTTTTTTTTTTAAATATGGCAGGATCTAATCAATAACATTTTAAAATAAGCGTCCATTTCTGGGAAAAGGGTACTGTTCCTTTCTTGTTGCTTTTAAAGAATAGTTTTGGTTGTTGGCTTTCCTCTCTTTCCCTTGGGTGGGGTTGAATGTTGTTTTGGTAAGTTTGACTTGATTCAATGTAATGTTATAGGCTTCTAAGTAAAATCAATAAAAAAATAATAAATAGATAGATAGATAAATAGAAGAGAATATCTCTGTCTGAGCCAGCAAAACTGTGAATGCTAAGCTACTGCTTTATTGTAAGGGTCTCAATTTGTTTCCTCAGCTGGTGGATCTCCTCTCTGAGAGACATATTTTCATCAAGCACTAGGTCAACAACTACTGGATCTGGAGACAAAGTGTAGTCATGGTGCTTGAGGATTTTATCCTCCTCTTCCTCACCCGGTGTGTCATCATCCATCAGTCACTTTCTCTTCTCCCAAACCCCCAGTCAATACATTTCAAAAAGACTTGAGAGCCCTTTGAGATTCACTGAGTGATTGAGTCATTGGCTTTGTAGACACAATTTTAGTCATATTTAGACTTGGAGATAATACATATTGTAAGATGCTACTGTTACAGAAGAGGCACAGTGATGACAGGGTACAACAGGAAGGGTAAGGTTCAGTGGGTGGCAGTTACAGAGAAACACCCACACTGGCGAATGAAGATCTTAAAACAGCAATGTAATATACAATATGTTAATGTAAAAGATGAGGAGGATGAAGGGATAGCAGTCAACTGACTAGATTTATTCAAGCTGACAATTTAATTAACTTAGAACACATTCAGCTATTTAATAAGAAATGTACTGATGTACGTGCAGTAATTTCATAATTTTCTCCTCTTGGATGTATTGAAATACATTCAAATTTATGAATTACTATTGTTTGACATTCCCTAAAAAAATAAATACGGATTTTCAAATAGACGTTAACATGAGTTTAATTATTTATCAATTTCTATGGGAATTATTGATTTCTCAAATAAGCATATGGTTTTAATTGTGCACTTACACCTTTTCCAAACTTGTTTAATAGAATTCAGAGTCACCAGGAGCCAAAATGAACTCTTGATGCCACAGCACTCTATTGCAAAGCACACTCAGTCACACACCAACTCATACTCGTACATAATTCCTACTGCATCAACGTAAAGTGCGAACCTTTAGTATGTGCAAGTACATGGAGACCACTTATAAAATCAACAAAGAGAGCAACCGGGCCAAAGTTTGAAAGCACAATTCTTGAGCTGTGATGTAGTAGAGCTGATCAAGGCACCGCCAGTCTGGTCCAGTATAAAAGAGAAATGTATAAATAGAAATACAAGCCCAACTCGGAAAAAGTTAATATGGTATGAAAAATGCAAATAAAAACAGAAAGCAGTGATTAGTAAATGACAGTAGATGATCTTTTACCTGAAAACAACATAACAGCTAATTATCTGATAGAACTAATGAATTTTCCTTTTTTTTTTAAATAAAAGCTTATTTCAATTTTGATACTCGCAACATATTTCAAACACAGCTTTGACAGTAAGGAACTTACAAAGAATGTACCACTTTGTAATGTTGTTCTTCCTTCTGAAATCACTTAGTAAACATTTAGGTACTGATGACACCAATTTATTTAGTGTAATTTTTGTCACATCCTTCTTGCAAACAAGTCTTTAGATGTGTAACAGTATGGGGTCTTTGCCAAAATTGGGGACAAGTCAGGACTGTATTCAGGACAGTCGAGCACCCGCACCCTCCTCCTATGCAGCCATGCCTTTGTAATGCACGCAGAATGTGGTTTTGTAGAGTCTTGCTGAAATATACATGGGCGTCTGGGGAAGAGATATTATCTCAAAGTCCTCATATGTCACTCCAATATCTTTTTGTACTTTTCGGCATTAATGGTACCTTCACAGAATTGCAAGATACCTTGGCCTGGGGCACTGACACTTCCCCATACCATCCCAGACTTAGGCTTCTGAACTTCTAGCAGGTAACAGTCTGGATGGTCCTTTTCTTTTTTGGTCTTGAGGACACATTGTTCATTTCTTCTAAACAAGGCATGAAATATTGATTTGTTCCACTATAATACACGATGCCTCCGAGGCCAGAGAAGTCAATGACGCTTTGAGACACTGCTAACATATGGCTTCCTTTCTGCACAGTTGTAACCGACATTTGTGGATGTGACTACATATTGTTTTATTTGATAGAGGTTTGCGAAAGAACTCCTGTGCCAACGTGGTTGTATCACTTATTGATGAATGACGGTTCTTGATGCAGTGCCATCTGAAGGATTAGAGATCCCAGGCAGTCAATTTAGGCTAGTGCCCTCGCTCTTTACGCACTGAAATTTCTCCAGGTTCCTTGAAACTTTCAATAATGTTATGCACTGTTAAGGGTGAAATACCTAAACATTGTTTTTACATTTTTAAATGAGTTTCTCATGCATTTATTGGCACTCCTTGGCCCATTTTAGCTTCTAAAGGGACTAGGCCTTTTCCTTTTCTTGAATGCAGCTTTTATACTAAAGCATGAACACAATCATGTTTAGCATCTTCTGTTTCTAATCACATCTGGCCCCATCCCAACTTTTTTGGAATGCATTACAGGCCAGAATGGATGTATATTTTATGAACAAATGTAGTTGACCAGACTAAACAGTAAATATCTTGTCTTTATACTGTTTGGAGATGGATTCCAAGTCAAAGAGAATTTTGAAATTACTTCTTGCTGTTTGTATTTGCATTTTCCATATTGTCCCATCTTTTTCCGAGTTGGGGTTGCACAATTATAAGGAATTCAATATGCAGATGCTTTGCAACTCTTTAGGAATGTACAAGTTGTTTTTGTCATGCTGTCACACCCTACTGGTGCACTTAAATGGGATGCTTTACTTTTAAGTACAGTTTAGTTTTTATGTTTTGTTGTGCTCTTCACAGAAATCTGGTCTTAATCCAATTCGAAATAATACAAAAAAGCGAATGCAAATTTTTAATGTTTCCCTTGTCTTTCAGTTATTTTAAGGAAATTTATTTGGAAACCATACATCTGTATACACTGTTTCCAAAATGGTCAGTGCGTGCACATATTGTCACATCTAGCTATCTAAAATATTTTACTGTATATGCAGTTTACATCTATCTATCAAGTTCATTATAGCCAACTACATGTGTTAAAATGTTTTTAATAGTTGTGGCCTGACGGGGGCTCTCCAGATCCCTAAACTCAACACAGACAGACACAGGCATAGGTTCAGCAGCACACACAGACTTTCATTGTTTTGTGGGGAACCCTTCCCTAAGTGTTTCCCGCAATTCAGCCATAGTTAGGAGTACAATAAGAAAAGCACACAACACTTTTTCTTCTTTTCTTTCCTTCACTCTCCTTCTGCTTTCTCCTTCAATCCTCCAGCAAGTTTTATCTTCTGGTTCCTTGATTGACGTGAGGCAGCTCCTTTTATCCTGCACCCGGGGGTACTTCCAGTGGCTCCTTAGCATGGTCCTGAAGCACTTCTGTTTGAGGTGGAAACCTGTTAAAGTAGGACTCGCTGGTCCCCACAGCACCCCCTTGTGATGCCCATGGAACCCAAACAGGGCTGTGCTGAATTCTAACTCCCGTGAAGCCCTGTAGGAATCCATGGTGTTGTAGCAACCCAGGGAGGCTGCCACCTAACCCTCTGGAAGAGGCGATGCCCTTTGCATGTTCCTGGTACTTCCATTACAGAGATGTCCCAGGCTGTCTGCTACATAGTGGTACTTCTCTTTCTTTCTTATATTGTCAGAGACATTTTTGCTTAATTGAAGAGGCGCTACAGGAAGTACATCCTTCTGCTGCTCTTAAAAAGAACAAATACCTCAAATGCACATAAAGGCACTTCTTGAAATTCCTGTAAACAAAAATTTCCCTTCACCTATATTTTCAAGTTGAATGTTTTGCTAAATCTCTTGAGTGCTTTATATAAGTTTATCATGTGTGCATTCATAAAGCATTATTGAAACCTAAAATCATTTCAGTTCCCAAATGCTCTGTAGTGATTAAAGCTATTATGACATTTTATGGTTTAAAAAAAAAATGTAAATTTCTGTTGTGTCTTTTCAAAGTTTATCATAATCATAATAAAATTTTGGTGGAGACACATGGACCAAGAAGAAAGACAGAGAGGGTCAGTACACTCATGATAAGCCAAACAGAGAGAGGAATGATCAAGGACATAAAGAGCAACTGTGATGGTCTGGGTTGGCACCACAGTCCTAGGCAGCTTGAACCCAGAAACGTCGAGGAACAGCTGGACAAATGGATAGTCAGCAAGACTGGTGGTGCAAAGTGTTTCAGTGTTTTATTTACAAACAAAAAAGTTCAGGGCTCCAAGTAAAATCAATAAATAACCCATAAAACAAGTGAAATGTTGAGGTTTAAAACTCCAGATAAATAATAAACAGTAAATTCGAGGATAAAAACAAGCCAGAACCAGTCTATTACTTCTCTTCTCTTTTCTTTGTCTCTCTCTTTCTCTCTCTGCTCATCCAACTCCCAGGCAAAATCGGGAGAGGAGAGGTCTGAGTGACAGTAGCCCACAAACATCTCTTCTCCTGACTGCCTCTGTCAGCATCTACCGGGATGCCCAGATCATGACTCCCATGTCAGCCTTTGTGAGCATCTGCAGGAAATCTTGGAACATACGATCAGTCCTGCTCTCCACTGTTCAGCATGAGTGATCTGGTCCACCCCTGGAGTGATTCACACTCAGCTCCTTCACAGGGCCTTACCCGACTGTTTCCCTGCATTTTACCACTCTGGCCCTCAACTACAGTAGTTCTTCATTCAACACCTCACTCTCACTCCCTCCATTCTTTTCATTTCTCGATGGAGCTAACTACAGACCCCACAGTGCTAATCAGGCAATCGACTGAACTGAGCAAGGCTCAATGTGAATGCATGCTCAACTGATTATCGCAGTTCACACTCTGGAGTTGTTCTGCCATGCCACCACACACATTTTTTTTCATTAAAATACCCACCACTATGGATTCCTGTCATGACATATGGACGTAGAAGAGAGGTAGAGAGAGGGTCAGTGCTATCCTGATAAGCCATGCAGAGACAGAGAGAGAGAAAAATGATCAAGGACATAAAGTGCAACACTTAAGAGACCCGCTCCTCTGCTGAAATCCGTTGTTCTGGGCACATGGCCCCAATGTGTCTCTGGAAGGATCCTGGTTTGGATCAGTCCTGGGAGTTAGGGAAAGTAATTGGAGATGGTGATGCCTATGACCCCAAACAAGTTGTGTAAAGAAGAGTTGACGGCGTGAAAGTCCAAGCAGTGGAAATGGCAGAGAAAAGACCGTTAGGGGTACATGTGGAAATTCAGAGCAACAACAGTGTTGGAGGGTGGCTGAGAAACTGGTCATTACAATATATTAAACTATCATCACAAGTTATTATACAAAGTCAGCTAAATTAAACCATAAAAAAATAACACAAAATGTAAATCTATCAACAGACAGTGTATTTTGGGATACTGTACATCTAAAGAAATATCAAATACTCAACACCCAAAGTAAAAACACAAATAAATAATACTAAATTTCCAATTTTTTGGTTCAATGGGCCAAGTGTTAAATTGTATTATACAAAAATAATCTACATGATTCATGATAATAAAGAAAACTTTCTATCCATAGGTCATAAGGTTGTTTATCTGTCATCCATAAGAACTAATACTAAATACTATTAGATAATAAACAGGTGTATGTGTGAGTCTTCATAGACAATAAAATTCAAAAGCATCTTCTTCAGTGTTGCTCTGTTAGGCCAAGTTTATACTTCATGCTGAAACGGACGCTCCTGCTACGCAAGCTTTTTACTGTTTATACTTACACACGTACTTTACGGAAATCTGGAAGAATCTACCAGGAGGCAGTGCAAGATATTATCAGGTTCAGCTTCGCTGTGTTGTGAATTGCCTGGAAAACCCATTAAATTCCAATGACACCTTGCCTCAATATCTCTGAAAAAGATGTTTAATGATTAAATCCATCAATCCAGGGATGTGCCCATTCCAGCTAGCATTGGGCATGAGGCAGAAACAATCCCTAGACAAGGCCTCAGCTCATCGCAAGGTGAATACAAGCACTCACATACACTAGCGTCATTTTAGTGTCACCAAATCTGCATATCTTTGGAAGGAAACCGGAGCACACTGTAGAAACCCAACAGGAAAACATGTAAACTCCAAGCAGGGAATATCAGCGACGTGACTGCCTGCAAGACAGCAGTGCTACCGCGCTGCCACTGTGTCATCCCATGTGTGTAATTATTAACAGTATTTGATTTATCTGTAAAATGTAACATACAAACTTTAATGCATTTCATCATGAAAGTGATATCAAGTATAAATCTAAGGATTCTAAATGTGCAGAGAGTTGGAATATCATATATTTAATGTGTTCTGTGTGGTGATCTATTGCTGCTTGCCGCTGCTGTCAGGTCAGGAGGAAGTCCCAGAAGCTCGTAGTGATTAAAAACTGGGATGACGTTTACGACGGTCTGCTTTAATGATAAAGTAAACTATGAGGTTAAAGTGGACATTTCGAGATTAAAGCCGAAATTTCCACTTTAATCACAAAATACTCCTTTTCACCATGTCTTTAATTTTTTTTCTCTGTGGCTGTACATTATGTTGCTGTTGTGAAGTTGCAAAAAAATAAAAAAAGACAGCACAAAAGATGGTATGTGAGACTTTTAAAATGTATCGTGTCATTACGATGGGGAATATGCACCACGAATGCATCTGTATGTTGGCATTTTGCTTCACCACATCGATCCCGTAGGATCCGCATAGCAACTTTCTGTCACATTTGGATAGTAAACAGAGACTCTGACGTTACATTCCAACTTTTATCACACTGCGCCCCCCCCAACGTTTTGCTGGTACTGCAACTCGCACACGCGTTGTGTTAATTTCTGAGGACCTGCTCAGATGACGTGTCAAATGAACGCTGGAAACGCGTGGCAGCCATGATGAGTGCGTGTACGCGTTCTGAGCGTGAAGTATAAACGAGCCCTTAGAGAGCAGTTGGGACACTATGTTGAAGACCAAGAAGAAAGACAGAAGCACTGCAGCCATGGAAAAGCTAAGACAATAGTGAGAGAGACACTTTTAAAAAGACATTTGTTACTGTGAGAGTTAAGGCAGTTGATCCTGCATTTTTATGACTACTATTTGTAATAAAGTGTTTTCTTTGAAACTAAACCATGTCCAAAAAGCAAAATTGCAGCATTTTGTCACCATCCCTCACGATATACTATATATAGTAGACTGAGAAAGTGTTCAGACCCTTTCTGTTTCTGCACATTTTATTGTGTTGTGCTTTTAATATTAAAAGGGATACATTTCCCATTTTTACCCATCATCCTACACCTAGGTTTGCAATTTTATTAAAAGTCAAAAAGTGAAATCTTTCATTCATAGAAATATTCAAACCCTTTATTTGGTTCTTTGTAGAAGGCCCTTTGTCAACAACTACAGGTTTGAGTCTTAGTTAAATCTTTACAAGTTTTGCGATTTGGGCAGTTTATTCCATTCTTCCTGGCAGATCTTCTCAAGCACCATTAGAATGAATGAGAATGGTCTGTAAACTGCCATCTGCAAGGTTCTTTACAGATGTCCTATGAGGTTTCGGTCTCGAATATGGCACTCAAGGACAGTCAGAGACTTGTCCCGAAGCCACTTTAGTGTTGTCTGTATGTTTCGAAACATTGTGCTGAAAGGTGAACTATGGCCCCAGTGAAAGGTTGCCTGCACTCTGAAGCAGGTTTTCTTTAAGGACTTTTCTGCTGCATTCATCTTTCCCTCAATTCTTACCAGTGTCCCACTCCCTAATGCTGAGCAGCACCCCCTTAGAATGTTGCTGCCACCAGCATGCTTCACCTTAGGGATGGGGTATTAGGCAGGTGAGCAGTGTCTGGTCTTCTCCAGGCATGATGTTTGACCAAACAGTTCAATTTTTAACTCATCAGACCAGAGACTTTTCCTGTTGTTCTTAGAGTCCTTTGAATGCTGTTTGGCAAACAACAATCTATCATATCCCTTTTACTCAAAAGAGGCTTCTGTTTGTCCTCTGAGGCTTCCCCATCTCAGCAGAGGACTTCTGATGCTCTTGGTTCTTGGTCATCTCCCTGACCAATATCTTTCTTGCATGGTTACTCAATTTAGCCAAGTTGGTTGTGGACTGTAGGCATAAAAATGCTTCTGTATTTAAGAAAAGGCAAAAGAAGTGACTTGACATGAGACATTCATCTGAGGGGACCTTTTCATAGGTTGGTATCACGTTATATAGGTCCCTGTGTTTTTCAGAGACGTGTTGGTATGGTTTCTTGTTGGGAGCAGAAACACTTCCGGTTGAGATGGAAAGCCCACAAAGTTGGGCTTCCCAGTCCCTGCACCACTCCCTGGCGGCACCCATTGAAAGCAACAGGGCTGAGTAGAAGAACTCCATGTCCCATTCTGCCAGTGGGAATCCGAGATACCACTGCAACCCAGGGAGTCTGTCATCTAGTGCTCCAGGGAAGATAATGCGCTGTGCACAATCTCTCCCCCACACCTCCCATTCTGAGGGTTTCCTGGTTAGGTAAGGCTGCCGGCCGTCCCTCACAACGTCTTATGTTAGTCTGGAGTCTTCTGAAGCATTACTTTACTTGATACATAGTATGTAACACATGGATTTCAATACCACAAAGTACCATACTTTATGTCCAAACAGAAGTGCCCAAAGTGAGATAATCTTTACATCACATCAGTGATTATTTTCCCAAACCACAAGGTGCACTCAGACGTAAGTATCTAATGTGTTTCCTCTTTAAACATTTATAGACAAAATGATGACCGTGTTTTTTCACTTTACAGGCCTAAAGTCATAATACAAAAAGATGAAACATGTCTTCTGATAAAAAAAAATAAGGCAGATTGACTTGAAAGAGGCCCCAAATATTCTGTAATAACTCTACCATGGACAAAGCAATCTGAACAAAACAATATATAATGTGCTCCTCAGTATATGGAGCTTCGAACAAGCCAGGATGTACCTGTGTCCGAGCGATGAGGTAAGTGCCAGACAGCCGTTGCAACATTTAACCTCTGTTTGCAACTTCTGGATGCATACCGCCTGTACCCCTTCACTCAGTCACTCAGCTCCTCTTCAGGATGGTGGTGTGCAGTATGGTGCAGCGTGTCTTGTTGGTGCGAACCTATTGGGTCACCAATTCGTTTAAGCGATGTCAGAATTAACCGAATGATCATGGGTTAACGGAAGGTTACTTCCAGCAAGATGGAGCAACGTATTACACATCGGCAAGAAACATGGCAGAAACTGAGTATTTTTCCAGCAACAGGGTAATTTCAAAGCGGCTTTGGACACCACTGTTGCCGGATTTGACATCACCAGATTTTTTCCTTTGGGGTATGTTCAAAGGAAACGTTTATCGGAACAAGCCTTGGACTGTGGAAGATTTGAAGGAAAACATCCAACGTGAAATCGCTGCTATTTCCCCGCCCCCCCCCCAAGATGATTGCCGATATGTTCAGGAACATGGAGCGGCACGTCAAAATGTGTCTGGCAGAAAACGGAAACCACTTCCAGCATCGCATGTAATGCAATCGATTACACATACAATATGTCAAGGAATATAGAGTATTTTTTTGGTTCATATTGCTTCATCCTAATGGGAGTTAAAACAGAATATTCGAAGCCTCTTTCGAGTGACTTTCCCTGTATTCACCTACTAACAAATATATGAAAGTCTACACGTACAGGCAATCCCCGTCACACAAATCAGCAATCTTAAATCTATTAGTGTTATTGGTTTGCATGCGGTTTGGTGTATGTAAATTTAAATGTTTGACAAACTGATACTGCAATATACTGTACGTGCAAGGGTTACTGTTCATTAGTCTTTTTTTATATAATACTTTTAATTATAAATGTATTCCCCCTTTATGATGAAACTAGATAGATAGATACTATCTATCTATCTAGTTTCATCATAAAGGGATAATACATTTATAATTAAAAGTATTATATAAAAAAAGACATGAATATGATTTTTGTAAAACTGAAAATACAAATAACTGCTTTTACCTTCTAGATATAATTCAGGCATATTATGGAGTGCTGTTTCTCTTTCATGTAAGAAGAGTTGAGTGACCACACAGACCATGTGCTGCACTACTCGGCTCCAACCATTGTGTGCAGCATTTTATTCCACCCAATTCATGACATTCGTCAGACTCCCGGTCTTCAGTTTCAATTTTTATTGTGTCAAATCTCACAATACAGATTTAACTAACAATTAAAGGAATGACAAACATATACTGATCTTCTAAGATGTTTTAGAAGAAGTAAAATATCTTGATGTTTTAGAAGATATCAATGAAATCCTGCCGCTGTCATCTGCCTGCTCTTTTTTAATTGAAACTATCAAAAAACAAAATCATAATAATGCTACTTGTAATCAAACCTCTAACGGAATTAACTGTCCTTTTACTACGTTAATCTGCATCCAGCCCTGCAAGCAAGTCCTCCAACTTGCAGGGTAAACTCAGGGGTTGGTGGCAGGATTGGTACTCCAGCCACTGTAAAAAAACCAAACTTCACACTGTTCCTTCCAGTGTGGTGCTGAGGTGTCATCTGTTGCACAGCTGCACTTCTGAAATAGACATACATTGTGATCAATTTCCGGACAAGACAAAGCATCTTAAAATATCAAACTATTAATACAAAATACTACATGGTAGTTACCTTCAATTTTTTAATAAAAACACTTTTTTAAAACCATCAGGAAAACAATTTTAATGTGAACTGACAGCAGGTGTCATCATTACAGTTACCTTAGAAAGGCTGAGGCTGAAACGTGGCACTAACTTCAATTGCAGGGTACTACAAGGCTCCTAAGATGAAATATCTACAGAATTATTCTGAGAATAAGGGTCTACACATGGATGAGCAGATAAAAGGGTCCTTTCTTTTCTTTTCTCTTGCTCATAAAATATCTCCAGAAAGTTCCTGGAAAAGCACAGCTTCAGACTCTCAAACAATTTTAATTCTTGCCATGAAATGCAACAATGGAATTTTAAATCATGAACTGTATAATTCTGACAAATAATAATTAATTTTACCCTTGGAAATGCCAGTAATTAGTCAAATAATTTGGTTAGGCTGCCACTTTATTTTTAGATGGATTCTCTGGCTGTTGGATTTACATTGAGGTAACTGAGGCACACTCATCTTAAGAAACAGAATAATACAATTTATTGATGAACACAAGGATCATATAAATATGATAACTGCATAGATATTATGCTCCGGCCCTTCAGGATCCCAGTCTTAAACAGTTTTTCAGTGAAAAAGAAACATTCTTTAATTACCTCTTGCTCCTCGCACAGGGTTATGAACATTTAAATGATCGAGCCATGGCCATCCTGTGCTCTCTCACTCTCTTGTCTCTTTTCCCCCCAGACTTCCTCCGCTCCGGCTGTTGCCGCCGACCCACTGGATCCCCTTAATGAAGAAGATTTTGTAGTTCTTTTGGGCAGGAGTCGGGGTCAATGTGTCACATTTGACAGCTGTTCCCTGTGAGGCTGGATCGCTTCTGGAAGAGACTTGTGTTTGTAACTGGCAGAACAGCAATAAAGTTTCCACTCCTTGAACTCTCCTGTACAACTTTGTGACCCAAGCTTGACAATTAATATATAAGGCAGGATGCAAGTCAGACAAACATAACACATAAGAGGCTGGCTCTTTACTGACTATTTAGAGTTTTAAGTTATGTTAGCACAGATAAACAGTTGTATTTTAAGGATGATGTCCAATGTTGTGTGGAACTGAGTGTTTTTGGTCCGGGTTCAAGTGAATGACTCTGCTTGCATTGGAATGCACTCTTTCTCTTTGCTACATGGTCCTTTGTCCGTGATTTGTTATAATGCTACTTTCATCAAGTCGCCGTTAGGGTCTTTTCTGTGCCCTCTGCAACGTCATAGTTCTACTCTTTCTGGCACAAGAATGTAGGAGCTAAAGAGTCTTGAATAATGACTGCTTTTTCAGTCTTCAACGATTGGGCTCATTCACTGGCACAGAGCGTGGCATGCAGAGTGGATCTTAGAGCCATTTCAGGACATCCAGCTTCAGGGTTTTATAGAAAGTTGCTTCCATGACAAAGAAAGTTTGTGAGCTTTTTGCTCTCCAGTGAGTGGGTTTTCATGCTAAAGAGAGCAACTGGCCAGTCTACAGCTCACAAACACAATAGATGATCAGCTTTCAGGTCCCCAAAGAGAACGGCTAATCAGCTTTTCGACTCCCCAAAAGTGAGTGAATCGTCAGTCTTTAGCTCTCCCCAAAAGACACAGAAGTGATGAATGCAGCTACTTTTGAAGGGAGGTGAAACCTCTGGTGATTGGATCAAAGTCTCTTCCAGTTACAGATCCAGTGGTTGTCATCAGTTGACAGAGTTCTTATTCAGTGATAGTTCTATATTTTGAACTCAAAAGAATCACAGAAGAGGTGAATGAGCAGCATCAGCAATCAGGTCCAGGCACTCGCAATAGCGTCTATTGCCATTTCAACAGCTCATATGGACGATTGAGGACCTGTTTGCTGACTGAATATAACAATTGAAATAACCACTCTCAAGTTAATTTTGAAACAGTAATCCATCAACGAAGTTTGACATATTTTATTAACATAGAGTATCCGTTAAGAGGCCAGGTCTTCCCTGCCTGACCAGAGGTTCTGCCATACACGTCAATACTAAGAGTGAGTTTTTTGGTGTCAATAGTCTAAAAGATAAAGTCCTCACAGTTCAAGCCAAAGCTGGACACAATATTTTGGTCACTTAGAGACTTAGAGAATGTGGTAGTTCACAAGATCCCATTAAGTCTGCTTTTCCGGGATATGCAGAGGATGGGTGAACTTATGGAGACCATTAGGTTGAGCACATACAGTATGATGCCAAACAAGCTATATGTGGTGTGTACTGCTTAATGATATCTGGCACTTCTCTTTATCAATCGGATAAAGCTTTTAATAATAATATTTATATAGCACTTTGTCACTACTCAAAGCGCTTTTCATAGTGAATGGGGAGCCACCAACAACCACCAATGTGTAGCATCTACCTGGATGATGTCACAGCAGCCATTTATGCACCCAGATGCTCACTGCACATTAGCTATTTAGTGATGAACTGGTGAGAGAGACAGCCAATTAGAGACGGAGGACGATTAGGAGGTCAGTATGACCAGGCCGTGACTGGCAGTTTAGCCTGGACATCAGGATACACCCTACTCTTTACGGAGGATGCACAGGGATCTTATGACCACAGAAAGTCAGGACCTTGGTTTTTACGTCTCATCCGAAGGATGACGCCATTTTACAGCACAGTGGTTCCTATCGCTGCATTGGAGCAATGGGATCTCCATTCACACTACAGGGTAAGCACCCCCTGCTGGAATTGCTAACATCTCTTCCAAGAGGAACAAAGCAAGCTTTTCCTAGATGGTCTCCCATCCAAGTACTGGCCAGGCCCAAACATGCTTAGCTTCAGGTGGATGATCTCTTTTGAAATGCATGTGTAATAGCTACAGTACATAGCTTTTCACTTTATAATATCTTCATTGAAATACCCTTGTAACTTCTTCTTTCAGCTACTGCCATTAGGGGTGCCACAGTGGATCATCTTCTTCCATATCTCTGTCCTCTGTATCTTGTTCTGTCACACCCATCACCTGCATGTCCTCTTTCATCACATCCATAAACCTTCTCTTAGGCCTTCCTCTTCTCCTCATCCCTGGCAGCTCTATCCTTAACATTCTTCTCCCAATATACTCACCATCTCTCCTCTGCACATGTCCAAACCAACACAATCTCGCCTCTCTGACTTTGTCTCCCAAATGTCCAACTTGAGCCGACCCTCTAATGTACTAAATTTCTAATCCTATCCATCCTCATTACACCCAATGCAAATCTTAGCATCTTTAACTCTGCTACCGTACTGACCCCTACTCTCTCTTCTGTTTCTTTTCCCGGTTTTCTGTGGTGGCGACCTGCACCACCACCACCACCTAATCAAAGCACCATGATGTTCCTACATTGATGCATTAAAAGCCAGAAGTCTACATGACCATCATCATCAAGTCCTTCCATGAGAACCCTAAATACAAAGAGGACTGTTTCATTTATGTTAGGTAGAATGCCCAGAGGGGGCTGGGCGGTCTCATGGTCTGGAACCCCTGCAGATTTTATTTTTTGTCTCTCCAGCTGTCTGAAGTTTTTTTTTGTTTTTTCTGTCCTCCCTGGCCATTGGACCTTACTCTTATTCTATGTTAATTAGTGTGGTCTTATTTTAATTCTTACTTTGTCTTTTATTTCTCTTTTCTTCATCATGTAAAGCACTTTGAGCTACATTATTTGTATGAAAATGTGCTATATAAATAAATGTTGTTGTTGTTACCTCCAGCTCTGTCTCCTGCTTTCTGGTCAGTGCCACCGTCTCCAACCCATATGACATAGCTGGTCTCACTACCGTCCTGTAGACCTTCCCTTTCACTCTTGCTGATACCCGTCTGCTACAAATTACTCCTGACACTCTTCTTCACCCATTCCACCCTGTCTGCACTCTCTTCTTCATCTCTCTTCCACAATCCTCATTACTCTGTACTGTTGATCCCAGGTATTTAAACTCATCCACCTTTGCAAACTCTACTCCCTGCATCCTCACCATTCCACTGACCTCCCTCTCATTTACACACACGTATTCTGTCTTGTTCCTACTGACCCTCATTCCTCTCCTCTCTAGAGCATATCTCCACCTCTCCCGGGTCTCCTCAACCTGCTCCCTACTATCGCTACAGATCACAATGTCATCAGCAAACATCATAGTCCACGGGGACTCCTGTCTAATCTCGTCTATCAACCTGTCCATCACCATTGCAAATAAGAAAGGACTCAGAGCCGATTCCTGATGTAATCCCACCTCCGCTTTTAATGCATCTTTCACTCTTACCACAGACCTCACCAAAGTCACACTTCCCTCGTACATATCCTGCACAACTCTTACATACTTTTCTACCACTCCCGACTTCCTCATACAATACCACAGCTTCCATCGAGGCACCCTGTCATATGCTTTCTCCAGGTCCACAAAGACACAACGCAACTCCTTCTGGCCTTCTCTATACTTCTCCATCAACATCCTCAGAGCAAACATCGCATCTGTGGTGCTCTTTCTTGGTATGAAACCATACTGCTGCTAACTAATCAACACCTCACTTCTTAACCGAGCTTCCACTACTCTTTCCCATAACTTCATGCTGTGACTCATCAATTTTATCCCCCTGTAGTTATTACAGTCCTGCACATCCCCCTTATTCCCCCTTCCATGAAAACCCTAAATACAAAGAGGACTTTTTGATTTATGTTAGGTAGATTGCCCAGAGGGGACTGGGCGGTCTCTTGGCCTGGAATCCCTACAGATTTTATTTTTATTTCTCCAGCCTCTGGAGTTTTTTTTTTGTTTTTTCTGTCCACCCTGGCCATCGGACCTTACTTATTCTATGTTAATTAATATTGACTTATGTTTATTTTTTATTGTGTCTTCTATTTTTCTATTCTTCATTTTGTAAAGCACTTTGAGCTACATTTTTTTGTATGAAAATGTGCTATATAAATAAATGTTGTTGTTGTTATTCTTAAATATCAGCAACAGTACACTTCTTCTTCACTCCTCAGGCATCCTCTCACTTTCCAAGATTCCCTTAAACAATCTGGTTAAAAACTCCACTGCCATCTTCCACAGGCATGTCATTTGGACCAACGGCCTTTCTATTTTTAATCCTCTTCATAGCTGTCCTTTACTTTCTCCTTGCTAATTGTGTATCCAGTCTCCCTACTGGAATGTGTAATATTAACATGTGGTTAATACCACTTTAAAGGAAAAAGTCCTAAGAATAGGGTAAAGTGGGCTTTTCCAAAACCGTTAAGGCACTTACTGGTTTAAGCTGTTAAGTCCAGGGTGCGCTTTCTCAGCCATTTTAACTTTGTTTTTAGCAGGTTCACACAGCGGGACGCCGGCGACGTGTCGGGTGCGCCTCTAGGTCAGCCCTGCTGGAGGACGCTGCACGTACCCCGTCATAAAGGCGAGCGTCTCTCTAGTCATGCCGTTGGCAAAGAGAGTTGCATGTATGCAGTAGTATGAGGAGGGAATTGCCAAAGAAAAGAAGTACTTACTTTGTAGTGCGTATCGGCTCTTCCAAATTTGTGCACGCGAGGCCGCTAGCCCTGTTTATTACAAGCCTTCTAAATGCTGAGAGGGTCACCTGTGCAGAAAGCATCTGTGTCTGCCGCGATTGGTTAAAGGGAGCAACGTGTCGCGGGATTGGGTGAAGACTTGTGCCCCGACTACAAGAGGCACTTCTTGCCTCGTAAGGGTTGTCTTTAGACTCGGTGGTTGGTAGAGCTCTTTCAATAAGTTTACCAAACAGCGGCTTGTGCCTTATTTTTTGTAAAATTCTTGTAAATATATTATATAGAGTGGTCCAGATCTAATTATGCAATTTTCATTACGCTATAACTTATTAAGTTTTTTACATAGAAAATCAGCCGAAAAATCCCGGACCATCGAGAAGTTTGCGAACTGACGACATGAAGAATCGTCTTTGCGCTGAACTGGAATCGTCCCCGCATAAATCAAAGTCATCCAGACGATCTGGATCTGCATAATTAAATCTGGACCACCCTGTAGATATTTCCTAGTTTTGCTTTATTTTGGTGGAGGTATTTATATAGATTTTGGTGCACTTTGTTTTTGTTCTTGTATACAGTAATCCCTCGCTATATCGCGCTTCGACTTTCACGGCTTCACTCTATCGCGGATTTTATATGAAAGCATAACTAAATATATAACGCGGATTTTTCGCTGCTTCGTGGGTTCTGCGGACAATGTGTCTTTTTACTTCCTGTATATGCTTCCTCAGTTGGTTTGCCCAGTTGATTTCATACAAGGGACGCTATTGGCGGATGGCTGAGAAGCTAACCAATCAGAGCACGCAGTTAAGTTCTCCTGACTGAGAAGCTAACCAATCAGAGCACGCAGTTGAGTTCCTGCGTGCTGAATGCAGTGTTAACCAGGAAGTCTCGTCTCACTCATTCAGCATCAACGTGTTTCGCTGTGTAAAGAGTTGTGCTCTTTAGTGTTTATCTTTGTGCATAGTCAAGCCCTTCATTATGGCTCCAAAACAATCTGCTACTGCTTCAGGGGCCGTGCCCAAGCGCAAGAAGAAGATGTTAACGATTGCAGAAAAGGTAAACGTTTTGGATTTGTTGAAAGCTACGATTCTTTTTATTTAAAAAGTAGGAAAGGAATATAAGATCTACGGCTGCAGTGTCCTTTTAACCAGGGTGCAAAACGAGTTGTAAGTGGATGTAATAAGGCAGTAGTCTGGATGGAATCTGCTTTAGGGATTTGGATTGAAGACTGCCAGAAGAAGAACAACGGCAGTGCTACACAATCGCCTGAAGTGGCTCCTTTACAAGGGCTGTAACGCTCTCCTTTGTTGTGCAGTAAAATTAAACTCATTGTTATCGGACAAGTCATCGTGTCATTGTTGGTGAGTAACCATAATTAATTTTCTTCTTACAGTGCTTAGTACATGTACGTACGTTTAGTGTCACTGTACACACATTTACTGTATACTATTTTTCTTGCATTGTACGTATTTATTGCTGGTGACCTGTCTATCGTAATGGCTGTAACATATGTGATATCGGAGACACTCAATATCTTTAAAATAATATTTAGGTTTTACTGTATATAAACAGTGTGTTTATATACATAATTTCAATGAATCTTACCTAATATCTAAGAGAATACAAAGGGATTATGCTGTATAACTCTGCGGGGAATATTTATAAACAGTGCGGGAGAGTTTATAAGGGCTTAAAATATATAAAAATAACCATACAAACATATGGTTTCTACTTCGCGGATTTTCACCTATCGCGGGGGGTCTGGAACGCAACCCCCGCGATCGAGGAGGGATTACTGTATACACTTTTTTCTTCTTGTAAATATTTTTGACATTCTTTGGAATTTATGTGTAGTTTCTTCCTGAACTCCTTTTTCTTCATTTAGGAAGACTAGCAATTTTTTGTGTATATACATTTTTGTCTGTATTTTTCATTTTTGGGGACTGGAAATTTCACTGTTTATATTGCTCACTGTTATTGATTGGGACATTATTTTTGTTGTTTTGTTGCACCAGGAAATAAACCCACTCTTGTTTGGAAATACCACCTTTTTGTGTCTGTGTCTCCATGTCTGACTTCTCACAGATCTGATCTCAGTCGGTTCTGCACTACAAGATGCCCACTGTATGTTCTGGTGCTAACCAACTTTTCTTACTAGTGTAGTGCAGAAACAGCAGTGTACCACAACATTCTCAAACCTACTAAATCCAATTCAGGTTCGCAGGAGGCTGGAGCCATTCCTGGCACCTCTGGCTGTAGCACATATACACACATGTGGAGGGCAATTTAGAGCTGCCATTTTGTGTAACAAGCACACCGAGGGAAGGTTAATGAAAGACCAACGCAGTCTTAGGGAAATAGTGCCAACTCCACACAGACAACAAGGACGCTGGATCTGAGAAGTGTCAGCGATGCCCACTATGCTCATAAATGCCACTACTTAATGTGACACTAATACTTGTAGGAACAAACTGTAGCAATAACATTTCTTAGTAGTCACCCGATTCCCTTTTAAATAACACTAAGACATATTAGTACACTGGATTTTTTTTTATTATCAGAAAAACAATTTACAGGATGACCTATCATTGCAGCGCATGTTCCCAACCGTTGTCTCAATTTCATGTTAACATAACAAAATATTCAATACACTTATTTAATTTGATGTTTAAAATCAATGCATTAAAACAGTCATGAGAGAAGGTGCCATTTCAAAGGACATCCAAAATGGAGTTGTGCTTTCCAAAATCTAAATTACACTGGGATAGGGCATTTTATTCATGTAGTAAAATAACGCTTGATTTGGTGTAAAGTGTAAAAAACCAAAAAGTTAATAAAAAGACTTAACCCCAGGCAATGTTCTGTGAAGATCAGCGGGATACTTAGCCTTTCAGGAAGTTTGCCACAATGGATTTCTCTTTGATTCCTGAAATCTATGGAGGTTTCTTAATTATTTATTTTACCCTTCATATTATTACAGAGCAGTAGTTTGCAACCTCAAGGGCTTCATGGGAAAATGGATGGGGTTGGACTAACGATTTCAAAACTGATGCTTAAATTCTTTTCTCTTCTGTAATTGAGCTTTATTTTTGAAATGTCAATGAGGAACATCACATCTTGCTTCAGTTGAAATGGCACGTTCACACTGAAGTAAAACTCATCAGGATGTTCTCTTTCTGCTGGCAGTTGCAACGAAAGACGCATGCGTGCACATCCACGTGAGTACTGGGTGTAGTTCAGTAATCTCTACCCAGAAAGCAAGAAGACCACCAGCACCACTGCATGTGAAATGCGGCATCCCCAACTTACAGAGCCATTAGCGCAAGACAACATGCAGACAGTGAACATCTGAACAATTTTGAAACCCACTGCACGACCAGCCTACCTGGAAGGTGGCCTCTCGTTGAATTGCTTCCTAAGATTTCTACCATTTTTCCTGCAAGCTTTCTGGAGTTGGAGTTGATGAAAGAGTGACAGAGTTCGCCTGCATCACTCAGGATGCTTATTGTTACCAAGTGTAAAAAAATCACAGCACGTTATGTAATAAAAATCACAGTGAAGAAAGTGACATATGGGGTCTTCTGTTATACTAGATTCTTGGTTCTTTGAATCTTGCTATATATAATAACCATTGGCCACTCAGCCATTCTTGAATATTAACATCCCTAAGTTTGACAATATAAAGACATAAGACAGTAAACCTATCCATTTCTTGCGGTCCAGTAGAAGACCCTTCATGGACTGGTGTCTGGAAACCCTGTTGGTGGGGTCAGATGCCCCGGCTCTATCTTAGAACTCCACCTGTGGCTGCACACCACATTTTACAATTGTCAAGCTGCCATTTTGGTAAAATACCCGGCAAAAAACATATGTGTAGAAAATTAATTAAAAAGACTGTCACAGTACAACAAAAATAATGCGCCTTTTTCAATGGCTGTCTTTGGTGCCTGTGTGTTCAGACCCACCTTATTTCAAGCAAATGCAGTGAAGGACAGAAGGCATGGAAAGTTATTTTTAACATTAAAAGGAATGCAGTAACGCAAACCGTTTTTTTTTTTTTAATAAAGCTGGTATTTTTACTTCAATTAAAATAAGCACTGCATTATGTTACTCGTTACTTTAAAAATTGATCTGATTATGTAACGCACATTACTTATAATGCATTTCCCCCAACACTGCCAGGCCATTAGCAGAACAGAGCGCTCAGTGTACGATTGTTAGAATAAAAGCAGACATTTAGTGTACAGGCAGTAAGTTTTGCACTGGATTTGAATGTCAGTGGACAGTATGCTCAGTGAAAATGACAGAGCACTCCTTAAATATGGGGATATTCATTCTATTGCCTAGAAAAATCTATTATTTCAAATACAGTTTAGTAATATGGCATATTATTTGAATTCCAGTGTTATAAAACTTTGGCAACACACATATTAAAATATTTAAAACATCATCATGAATGAAGGTAAAGAAAAGACAAGATCTTCACAAATCAGGTGATGAGAATAAACAATATACCACATAACACTATTAAAGACAATAAGCAAGCTAATATTAAAGTGTATATTGTTTCCTAGGAAAAATGGAAGGAAGATGGACAAAATGAATCCTAGAGTAGGAGAATTGAAATGTCTGACTGCATGGTAGAGTCACCTAGCTCCCAAAAAGAAAGTATGCTGCACACTACATCTATGCCAAGTTATTTAGAATGGCTGCCAAAGGAAAGCTTCAAACCTACCATGAAATGTGGAAGTGTGTTTGATCCAGTAGGCATGTTAACTGCCACTAGACATGGAGATCATGATGACTGTAAACATCAAAGACATTACAAACTCTGTGAGAATGGTATACAGTAGATTTAACATGGCAATGTCTCCTGTCATCAGCACTGATCCTCTTTTCTTTGTATGTTATGTATATTTTTAATCACTTAAACACAATGGCTGTGATAATTTAGCCTTGCCTTAGTTAATGATTAGGGATAATGAAGACTTCCATGTGCTTTAAACTAAATGGGAATCTGAATGCCTGACCCAGCCTGGCCCTGGATTTTAACAGATTAAGTCCATACTCTGAACACTGGGTGAAAAAAATGCACCATGATGTGAACATACAGATGTTCCATTGGGTTCCCAGGCATCAGTGGATCCCACAAGACTCATGCCGAGTATGCAGTTGTTGCTGCTGCTCACTGTTGTTACTTAGTGATGAATGCTTACTCGATATAATGCCTTACTGGACAAATTGTTTTGGTAATTAATATAATAATTTTGGAACTTGATCTTCCTTGATAACATGACAATCTTCACTGTCAATACCAGCAGGCTTCATCTGGACTACCTGTTTAAGACAAGTGTCACATACAAGCATGCGTACTGCTGTGTCCAGTGGCAGTGAGGTCAGTACTGAAGGACTGCTGAATAGCAAATTTTAAATATTAAACAACTTCTGTGTGTATTATGAAAGATATTATATTGTAGACAGATGGAACTTTTATTGGTATGGAACTTGTTAGAAAAAAAAATTGCAAAACTCACCTGCATGATTGTAAAATAAATGCCAGAAAAACACACCTGATCAGCTTAGCAAGATGCCACCTGTTGGAGTGATTAACCGTAGTTGTAGACAAATTATACATAGCTTAATATTTGCAAACTACACCCTACTCCTCTGCTACATACATGCATTAAGTTAATTGCCGATTCTAAATTGACACTGTGTGGGTGGATGTGTGCAGTGGCGCTCTATCCCTGTTTGCTTCCTGCCTTGTGCTGAGGGGTTGCAGAGTGGACTTTAGCCCTTAGGTCCTTAAATTGGATTAAGAAGTTTCGAGAATGTATGCATGGTTTTTAAATAAATAATGCAAATGAAATCAATAAAAAAATCAAATGAGATTCAAATATAAAATTATTTTTTTATTAAAATTGTACAAACATTTTCTTCAGTTATAAAAACTGCTAAGTGGATCTGACAGCATAAAGCACACTGTGTGATATGCACTGTGCTACAGAGCCTCCCATCCAATCTAAGGCTTAAACCATTGTATCCCTGCTGTAAAAGTCATCATTATTGGCCAGTAAAGCCTCTTCATGTCAGTTCTACATCTACATTACATATATTTACAAGTATAAAAATGATTATTTGCAATTGTATTCATAAAAAAAAAGTACTATCTATAATACCTTTAAAAACTGCCAAAATATCTGCTGGAAACAAATACAAAAGATTTCAAAACAAGAAATTCTACTCATTTTACACTATGTCTCATACATTAATAATACCTTACAATGGAGTCTGGCAGTGATTCTGCTCTCTCTTGTAACATTAACACAAATAAGGCACGTACCTTATAAACATTTTGATAACAACATGATTGACAAACATACCGGACTGTTCCCAGACTTGGCCTGCTACCATTTATGGTAGCATAAACAAAAAAGTACCTTAATATGGTATGCAAATACTGAAGTTACATTTTTTTTTGAAAGAGAGACAATAACATTTTTATTAATACTCTAAAAATGCACCATATCTTTGAATGATTGCTTTTACCACATATAGTATTTAATAATGACACGTCTTTGATACCACATAAAGTGATAATAAGGAGCTGTTCTAGTCTGTAGTTTATTATGAACAGAACTGCAATCCTTCTGTCAGAAACCTAACACACATTTATGGCAGTATGATGTGCAACAACATGTATATAGACCCCAGTAATGATATATGCTTAGCTCTTTCCTTAAATTGCCTACTAATTTGTCAATGAAGTGTCACACAATGTAAAAATATCCACAGCAGCTTGAGAATGGGTACATTTTATTCACTCTGAACTCAACATCTGTTAACTGTCAAACAAAATTTACAAAGTGTATTGCGGCTGAAACACTTTGACCCTTAGAGCCCTTCATCTCCCTGATTTAAACAGCATCACTTTTTCAGTATTTGAGCGTCATTTGCTTTTGAATTATGAAAACTATACGTAGTATGTGGCAACGTATTAGAAATCATCTTGCCAGATACAGTGTTAAAAACATGAAATGTACAAATCGTATTATTTACAAACAAAAGCACACACACACACACACACACCTATACACACAGTGTAAAGACACATAGAACAAAAACAAAACTGGTATGTGCATATTGGAGAAAATTTTCCTACATGGGGGTAAAAATACCATTCAAAGAAATACACTTAAAAAACAGCTGTATACTGTACATGTCTGCAAAAAAGACACCGTTTTTAAATGAAATGGAAAAAAAAACACATCCTTTGGGTCCAGATCTGTGTAGTTTTATAAACCCGTGTTAGCCTTTAGTGCTCATGACTTATGTAGATGTAATGGTCTTCAGTCACAACATCACAAGATTAATCAGTTTACAAACTTGCAAAAAGACAGTGTTGACCTGAACATCACATGCACTGTATCTATAATTTACATAAAGAAACGGACAATACAAAGAATACTGTTGCAATAACAAAAAAATGGAAGACAAGTTCTTCCTTATTTAATAGCAATTAAAAAATACAAAAAATAAGAGCTTAAAAAGTTGTCATTCCAGAAATGGAATAAACATTAAAAATATCCTTTTTTCAAGGATATGATGGCTACAATACAAAATTATTATAAAAGATGTTTCTTTTTTCCTTTTCTTTTCAAAAAGTCTTTTAATGTTAATGTATGTCAATCGTGAAACTCCTATTGCATGATGGCAAGGAATTTACTTTCTTCGGCTAGAGAAGTCAACAAAGAGTTCATATCACCAATTGCCATGTTGCTGTGGCTGGCAGGTAAGTTGTGGAAGGTCACTGGAGCTCGAGGAGTTGTAAGGCGTGATGAGTTTCTAGAGAGATTCTGAAAAATACTTGGGCTCAAAACCCCAGAAATTAAGCTAGAGTGGTCACCATCATCTAGGATGGCATCAAAGTCCAGCTGCACATTATCTAGGCTGTTGCTGTCAACAGTGCTAGTAACCTGATTAGCCCCTGGAGAAACAAGTTCAGAAGAGTTGTTGTTGCTCAAGTTCATGTTTATCTGTTGTAACATGCAATTGTTCTCCTGCTCAGGGAATGAGGATTGCTTTGCAGTTGCAGTACTATAATCCATACTTTGATCAAACATCTGTCCGGAATAGTTGTGCAACCCAGTACAGGGGTTTTGTTCAAAGTGGCCTTGCATTTCTGGCTTAACACCAGTAATCCTCAATGTTGAGTTTGCATTTCTCATTTGGTCCTGGTGTACCAAGTTATTCCTTAATGGTTGCCTACTGGCAGCTGAGCTACAGGTCAGGTTAACAGGACCTGGGTGAGAATAGGCTTGCAGCCCCTGTACTTGGGACAACTGTGAGCAGGGGTTGTGATGCCCTGCTACTGTATTTCCCCTATTTATTTCATGGTATACTAAACCTTCATTAATCTGCTGTGCTGTAGTTTGAGGTTGCACATAACTATGGTCACTAGGATGTTCTAGCTGCTGCATACCCCCAGCCATATTGACAGCTGTCGCCCCTGTCAGTATGGATGCCTGCAAGTGGTTGTTACGGTTTTCGTTCATCATCAACGTGCTACCATTCCTGGTCTCTTGATCGCTACTATATGAAGTCTGTATATACTGTTGTTGAATTTTACTCATTTGACTATTAAACATACCACCAATGCTATTTGTATTACTGAGAGAATGGTGGCTATTAAACAAGCCATTCTCAGGTGTTTGTTGAATTGTACATGCATTTTGATTAACTCTAGTAATGTCCTGTTGCTGTAAACCCATGTTGTTGAATAATCCTCTAGTAATGTCCTGTTGCTGTAAAACCATGTTATTAAATAATCCAAAAGTTCGAATAGACTGTCCTGTCAGTGCCTGTTGTTGATATTTCTGTTTGGGTGGTGACTTATCAGTACTCCCAGAGCTAACCTCATTCCATTGAATTGGCAAGTCATCTTTGTCTGATTCACATTCAAGACTTTGGTGTAATACTGCTGGATCCTGAAGTTGATCATATAGGTCCGAATTGTTGACAGAGTTGTTCTTGTTACCATCATGTCTATTATTGTTATTTAGGCTGTCATATAGTCCTTGATTTTGAGAATTTAAGTACTGCACCACATCATCAGGAAAAATGTCCTCATCACTCAGGAGACCTTCAGTTTCCATTGCCATTGCCTCCAAGGCAATATTTTCACTAATACTTGGTGGGCAAGGTGAATACACTGGGTGGCGCAGATTACCATCGGAGCGTGTATAATTCTGGAGACTGAGATTCCTCCTTTCTGTGAAGGGTGCCAGTGAATTATTGTTCATATTGCTGAGACTGTTAAATCGTTGTACCAAAGGCAGATTAACTTGATCAGATACTGTTCTAACTGGATCACTGGCCCTCCTTGTGCTGGTTCCTATTGCTCCCTGTGACAAAATGCTTCTTCTGCTAAAACCATTAGTACCGGTATCACTGCATCTTCTTGGAACATTGACAGGAGGCAAAGAGGAAAGTCCAGTCTCCTTGCAGTCACCCATGAGAGCCATTCTAGTCTTAAGACTCATACGCTCCATGTTCGGTAACGGTGTGGGTGGAGGCCCACCTGTGGCGGCAGCATATTTGGCTTTGAGCCTATACTGCTGAGCAGGAGTGAGGTTTAGCAAGCTCTCACTATTACCTCCACACTGACTGGCCTCACTTGAGCGCCTTGAAGCATCTGTAGAAATAGGATCGTATGAATCTGTTACACTGAGGTTGTGGTGCCGTCCCTCGGCCTGCGAGGCCTGGCTAGACCTACGACTAGAGAAGCAGGGAGAGATTCCTGATGAGCGTCGGCTACTCAGGTACGCTGAACTGATGGTACTGGTTGTGCTATCACGGCGATCATTTATCAGGTTCAATACTGTGATATCAGTACTGGAAAGCTCATTCCTACTGGGAAGGATTGTCATAGATCCACCTCCAACATTGCTTGAGCCAGATTGTGTGCCTGTAAGTAAAACATTAATATGATTACAACAGAAAATGGGATCACAATTTTACAAATTAAATTATATATGTCATATCTGATTAGTTCATAAGGAGATAAAAACTGGAGTTATATGTATTAGTTCTTTCTCAGCGCATTAACTATCATTAATACCACAATTATCGTAATATTTCCATGTAATTTAAGTTCTACTAAAGCTGATTACAATCCACTGCAGTTCTTAGTGACTTAATCAAATTAATCCATTCAGTTATTCCTTGTGACCAATTTTAACGTTATTTCTAAATAGACTATTAAAAAAGCAGAAAGCAACTTGCATCTCTTACCATTTCCTATGATGGGAGGCAAGGCTAGGCCTTTTGGAGGTGGAACAGGGTTTAGCCTTGGTAGGACTCCATTAATTTGTTTCAGCTTTTCCACTTTAACTTGGTCCATCCATCTCATCCCTGCCACATTCCTGCGGGCCTGCAGGCCGAGTGCTGTTGTTGCTGTGGACACTGTAGAATCCATAATGGGAGCCTCCTCAGTTGTGTTGAGGTCACCCATGCTGCCCCTCCTGTTCAGAGCAAGCTCGATTCCACTGCTGGAAGTGTTGTTGAAGGGGGGCTGTTCACTGCTGCATGAAGACTGACTGCCAGGGCTTGGCTGAGACGCCTAATAAAAGACAAGAAAGATATCATTAACTCATTCTGTGCTTGGTTTTTATTTGGGAAACAACATAGCATTGTCAATACCTAATATGACATCCAGCTATCACATAGCACAAAACTTAAAAAGAAATAAAAAAGTGGTCAAGAACAGCTAGGTTAACTTAAATGGACTTTAATGAAAACCCATGGAAAAAAGAAAATGATAATTTATTATCATGAATAATTATAAAAAGCCATTGTATAAATGTTGCTTCATTTTTATTTATAATAACACATACAAGTTTAAGACAAAACAAATAAGAATGGAATTAAAAATATGAAATCAAAAGCTCAAATAGGCAAACTTTAAGCAGGCAAAGTCACAGAAAATGTATAGGAAAAACATATATACACATACATGTTCTCACCTGATTACCCACTGTCCTTAGGAAGATAGTAAAAGATAGGATAAAACATTGGGTAGAAAAGACATTAGATTAATAAAAGAAAATGTCATGCGGGAAAATAGTTCAACATGCACTAAAACTACATTGAAGTGGCATAGACTGGTTCAAGAATCCTTCTAATTATTTTGAGAAAAATGTAACGTTTGCATTGACACATAACATCATAATTTACACGTTTACACATTTCAATCAGATCCCTCAGTTAACATTAAACTATTCAGTTCAAATTAAAGTATACATTTATTAACTTTATTATGCATCGTTAATTCTCACATAGTGCTTACATTATAAATAAAACTAGCAGTAAAGTTGTTGAAGTAACATGCTTAACCAGGACCAGGTGCAAGTCAAAAACAGGATGCAGCTAAACTCATCCAAACATACTCACTAAGGGACAATTTAAAGCTGTCAAGTAACTGAATACATGTAACTGCAAAGTGAGAAGGAATGTGCAAACTCCTTACATACACTGATCAGGCCTTGTCAGTCCTTATATTTAAAATACAGTAGCTTACAGCTTCATGTTAATGTTGAATTTTGATATGTTTTAGTGCACAAAATGATTCTTATCAGTATTCTTCTGAATACATTGCCTTTTCAAACTCTTCTTTACAAGGCATCTCAATTTACACCAAAAAAAAAACGTGGTAACAGTATATATTATTCACAATGTGTATTTCTTCAGGAGCTACAAGAAATATTGAAAAAGAAGCAGAAGACTAGCTACCATAATAGACTTTAGAAAGATAGTTTGGGTTTGGAGAAGAAGCTCTTATTAACAAAACAATCAAAACCAAAGATACAAATTTGGTGGAATCACTGTCACCATTTTTGCTTTAATCTCCTCAAACTCAACTCAATGTCCTTGCATCTCAAATGTTCTTAAAGTACAGTTTCAGGAAGAGTTCTGGACAACTTGGATTACCGCTTTGTCAAGACAGGCTTAGGCAAAATTAATTTATTCTGCATTATAGAAACATAAAATGTCTAACAAACAGAGTCATCCAGATGATTCAGTAGTGTGTTTCAGATCATAGCCTTAGATACATGATTTGCTATTAACTGTAAAATTCTGCTTCAAGATACATTCATTTGACAGTTCTGAAAGCCAGGATTACCTTGCTACATAGGCTTATTTCTCTAAAAGTAAAGAGGTTCAATTCTATTAGATAAAAAAGATCCAGTATTTGGATACCAAAATAGTATGTGCTGTCACCTTAAAAATGGTCTGTATTATAATGTTATATGTCGCAACGGTTCCTTACCACATGACTGAAAATGTACAATATGGCTTTGGCTGTGAAAATAAAGCTCAAAATGGCACCAAAACAATCTCACAAGGGAAACAAAAAAATAAAAGTCAAAATTCTAAATTAATAAAAATTAATCAAAAATTATTTCAAACATTAAATAACTCAGACTCATAAAAAGAAGTGAACTTAGCTGTTTTTCTAAGCACAGATTCTATAACTGCTTTTTTGTAGTGTAATATCCTAAACTGCAAACAATACTCCATATGAGTTCTCAGTAACAAACACAATATATCATACTTGAAATTAAGGCTGGACAAAGTATTTAGTGTTAAATAAAATGTGTACAGAGTCCAGTGAAATTATTACCCACCTAAGTGGTGGTTCTAAATTGGCCAGATATGAGTGACTGCTGCCCTGTTGAAGGTTGCTTCCAGCATTCTACATAATGTTGCCCAGACAGACTTAACTGCCCATAATCTTGAATATAATTGAGTGTGTAAATGGAAAGGAAAGGTTAATCAAAATACAGCAGAAATTCAATATTGAGATTACAAAGTATTTACTGTGGCATCAGGGCAGTTAAACCTATTCCCAAGCTGGTGTAAGACAATAATTTACTTTAGTAATATCTACAGGGTGTGCATCAGCTTCAAGATACACAGTGCAATGGGATTAACTCATAGAATCATTTTAATACAATGCAGCTATGCATCTAAGGTACACTATGCAAAAGCGTTATTAATTATCTCCCTACATACTTACCTGCCATTAAAACCATGTTAAAACGATTCACCATATTTGCAAATAAATTCTTTTTCATAATGCTGTTATTATTGTAACCTTTGATAACACCAAACAAAGCCGTCCATTCCATACCTGCTTATACTAAGACGGAACGGGTGGAAACTGGAGTCCATCACAGCAAGCATTAGGTGCAAGGCAGGAGTAATCCTTGGACAAGGTGCCTTAACACACTCTCACACAAACGCACCCTAGGGCCAATTTAGAAACTGCAATTCATCTAACCAGCATGTCTTTGTATTTTAGGAAGAAGGCAGCAGTGTACTCAGAAGAAACCCATGCAGTCATGAGGAGAACATGTACATTATACACAGGGAGCACCCAGGACACAAATCCCATTCTCCTTGTTGTGAGGCAACAGTGCAACTACTGCACCACCTTTGGCCTGCCAAAATTACCAGTGGGACAATTCAGAGTGTAGACATATGCTTTTAGTTGCTGACTTGGAATAAAGAATCATAACACAAAGATTTTTTCATGGTAAGAGCTTGTATTACTGATTACTCTAACATAGCATTTCCTCAATACATAATGTGCTACTAATATGAGCCTCAACGTACAGTGAATCTAAGTGTCAGGGCTGTTTTGTGAACAGATTTCTTTTCAGTAGAAGTTTACAGAATATAAAAAAATGATAGGAAGAGTAAGTGCTCATGACAGGATCAACATCAATAATTTCAGACCAGTACTGAAGCTGAGGAAGTTTGATTACTCACTGTCATCTACAACAGTATGGAACCATCAGTCCTACCAACCCCCTCAACAACCTTATGTGGGCAGACACCAGCCCTTATTATTGTGAAATGTCACATTTTCTAAACACAAATAAGAAATGGAGAAAATGTTATTTGAAAAGTCATCCTTTGCTAATTTATCATTGCAAAATAAAAATCAGCTTTTTCACTATAATGATTTTGAAAAATACTTAATATGTTATGATGCAAATGGAAATGGAATAAGATTTAATCACTCTTCTTTAAAATTGGCCATTGTAAACTTTCAAAATAAGTCAGGGTTCTGTTTGTATACAAACGTGCATGCTTTCATGAGAAACAGAGACAGCATGTATGACAGGGGGTTGGCTCCACTTCCCTCCGGGAGCCTCTTGAACCCGGCACCACCGATAATGTTTCCGAGGATGATCACACACACAGCAAGGGGTAGGTGCTTTTATTAGAATAAAGTCAAACAAAAGGTGTTCAAAAGTGCAGTGTTTCTTCCGTAATAAATAAATAATCCATAAAAACAGTGCCAGTCTGTAAGTTCAAAATCCAGATTAAAACAAGTTAAAAACAAACAGCTATTGGGTCTTTCAAGTCTTGCCTGACGAGCCTAGCACCTCTGCAATTTTGTCTCCCCAGCTTACCCATTTGCTCTCTCAGCTAGTGGAGACACTAGCAACCTCTGTCCTCATATCCTGCCCCCTATCTTAGCTACCTTGAGCAGCTTAGCTAGACCGCTCAGGGTCGGTTGTCCTCCTATCTTCCTTCTTGCTTCCTCAGCGTACCTCAGATCCCTGTGAAGGATGTCCCACTCGATCGCACCCACTCCTTGAAAATTAATCAGTGGGAAAGATTTGACCCTAGAGTGTTAGTCCTTCACTTCCTCATGGGCCAACAGCTGAGCTGCCTCTCACCCTCACTAGTTGGCTCATCCTGCTGCTCTTCACAATGCTGTTTTCATCGATCTATCTCTCTCTTCCTTGTTTTTTTTCCTTCTCCCTCCTAACTGTCACACTTCCCTATTTAAAGTGGGGTGAGGCACAGCTTTGCAATCAGAGCTAATGAGGGGCATGGGTGATCCTGCACGTGTACACAAAATGCAAGGTAATCACTCCAGCATCTCGCGCTGAAGCCACTCAGACCATGGCCCACCCAAACACTTGAGTGTTGCCGTTATTTATTTAAAATTTGGCAAGCAGCCGCGGACCTCACTTTACCACAGCATTTAAGAGGAAAAAGTATTTTGGTTTGATTGGGTAAATTATCAGGCCATTCCACTTGACAGAATTGAACAATGACAAACCTTTTTGATAAGTTAAGCATCTAGGCATGGAGAAATGCTAAGAAGTTACTCTTTTGATGAATTATATTTAACTAGCAAAATACCTGCACTTCGCAGCGGAGAAGTAGTGTGTTAAAGAAGTTATGAAAAAGAAAAGGAAACGTTTTAAAAATAAAGTAACATGATTGTCAATGTAATTGTTTTGTGACTGTTATGAGTGTTGCTGTCATCAAGGATTTGATTATCATTATTTCTTTCAATCAGATTCGTATTTGGAGGATGTGTTGTGTTCAAGTTACATTCCGTGTTTGTCTAGTCTATCCCTGACCATCTCATCTTCGTTGTCAACCGTTGTAAAGATAACAGGTTTCATTCATCGAAGTGTTCACTACCCAAATCGGTACTCGTGAATCTAAGATGTTTAACGGGCATTCCCGGTATTAAGTTGTGGATTTGCCTGTGAATATTTAGCGGCAGCGTGTCTATGAACTTAATTTAAACTTAAGCTTTACACCTTGCTTTCCTATTGATATGTTTACAAAGGCTTGTTCAGCTTCAGAGGGTTGTTCCTTTCTTACTGCATCAATAAACAGTTCGTCTTTCTCTTTATCTGAGACATCACACACTGCATGCATGGGTTTACCTTTCCCAGTCCTGCAAACTTTAGTGAAGTGGTTCAATTTACCACATTTTTTACACTGTCTTCCTTTAGCTGGACATTGACTTTTTCCACCGTGTGCTTTGTTTCCGCAGTAGCTGCACTTATGAATATGCTTGTATGCGTCACTCGCTTCATATTCTTTTGCTACCTTCTCAATTGTGTAATGCGGTTTTTGTTCAGCGCTTTTTGGAGCTTTTGCTTGTTGTCTGCGTCCTGCGTTCACAGTCAATTCAAATGAGCCGCTCGGAGTACATGCATTGAAGGTTCTCAGCTGTGCTTGTGCTATCTCGTGCGATCTTGCGATGTCCATGGCTTTATTTAATGTTAGCTAAGACCCGGCACTTAAAAGTTTCTCTTGCACTTTCGCTGAGTCTGTGCCAAACACTAGTCTATCCCTGACTATCTCATCTTCATTTGCATAAGCACAGTCCTTCACCAGCGAATATTCAGCAGCAGCGTGTCTATTGGATTGCTGTTGACGGACAGCCTTATATGGGCAGGCACTCAATTACGTGGGAGATGTGGGTATGGGGGACGCAATATAGGCAGGCAGCCAAATACGTGGGAGGCGTGGTGATGAGGGACGCAACTCCGCCTCATACGGCGACCGAGCTGCAGGCTATGGCCGTATGTATGTACGTAAGTAGGATTCAGTTATGACTGCTACTCGTAGAATTTTGAAATGAAACCTGCTTAACTTTTGTAAGTAAGCTGTAAGGAATGAGCCTGCCAAATTTCAGCCTTCTACCTACATGGGAAGTTGGAGAATTAGTGATGAGTGAGTGAGTGAGTCAGTCAGTCAGTCAATCAGTCAGTGAGGGCTTTGCCTTTTATTAGTATAGATACACAGGGTATCCAAAATTGTTTCATCCAAAAGAGATCATACTGCTTTGAATTACATTTCTAAGATTGAACAGAAATTAGCATTTATGCAGATTTTACATAATATATGATATATGTTATGCTATATTCGCCACTTTTGTTTGCCCAATATTTTCATGAAAATTCACTGTGCAGCTATCTTAGACAAACTTTCTTTCTCCCAGTGCCTCATGATGCTTTTTGAGGATAGTATGACATTACAGAGCTGAAGCAGCTATGTGGAGAACTTTCAGGCATGTGTGATATCACTACCCACACAGTATTTTTATTAGAGGGGTACATTAGCTGACCATAATGAGAATATTATAAGTTCTGTCGGTGTAAATATGTAACACTGATTCCACGTGTCTAATTACGTATGCTGGCTGAATGTATATGCAAATATCTACAAAGCCAGTGAGGAGTCAAAACAAATCTTAAAAGAGTACTCTCCATATCAGAAAACACACGAGACCCTGTAAAATAATAATAACTAAAAATGTATTACTATTTACAAAGAATTTCCATCTTCTTGGTAGAACAAAAAAGTGCAAAGCATCTGCATAGATAGACTGGAAACAAAAAAGACATGACAGCTGCGTGCACACCACTATGGCACAGTTATTGTACGCTGGCCAAAGCACAACTTCAAAAAATGCTTTGTGGCATGACCAATCAGTGCTCTAAAACTGGAACTCTGTGAGTGCAAAAATATAAATTTTTAATTATTGATAATTTGTCTGGCGCCCAGCCTGGGGTTTATTTTCTATCTTGTTTCCTGTGTTGGCAGGGATTGGCTCCAGCAGACCCCCGTGACCCTGTAGTTAGGATATATCAGGTTGGATAATGGATAGATGATAATTTGTTGCTATTTGTTAGAATTTGTTAGTTGCTATTGTTCTGTCTGCATCTTATTTTGCCGAGTAACGATGGCACAGTGGTTAGCTCTGATGCCTCCCAGCTCAGGTCATATTTATAATAATTTATTTATTTATAATAATCAGTACAGCATAGCTGGCAAATTCTTCTTGCCCTAATGTACACTTAAAAAGACCAATGCACCATTATAATTCACTCAAAACTAAAGTTCCTTCTTTCCCTTTAACATTTTGCCATGTTCTGAGAAGTTCTGAACATTTCTGCTTTTTTGCCAAACTCACAACAAAGTGAACTCTGCAGGGTTAATATAAAGTATAATTAAAATGTACAGTATCTCAAACTGACTCAGATAACAGAAACAGCACACATTTCCTCAATTAAACCTGCAATGTAACTTTAACCCAGACTACACACTAAAGGTGCACTGAGTAATGGGACTTTTACTTGAACTGGCCAATTTTCATACTGTGATCCACAAATTAGTTCATAATTTGATGCTTTATTTCCAGATTTTATAATATTAGCAAATATTGTTATGTTGGTAAATGCATGTGTAGTAGTGGAAACTAAAAAAAGGGTATTATCCAGCAATGTTGTTACAACTGTCAAAAGAAACACAGCAACATTTTAAATTTCATAGCATTATTTCTTCCTTTTGAGCCTGCTCGCTTATGAATCTCTCGCTATAAAAAAATCACTATTTTGAATTAATGAATCACTAAGAAATAATTGCTGGCATACATCCATTAACAGCAGGATTATGTCTGGGGATCAATTGTCTCAATGTTTTGAAAAATGTTAATGTTATTTATTTTGTTCCAGTGATAGTTAAATCGTAGCACAAAACTTTTAAGAATTTAAAATAGTGTTGATTATTCAACCTCTTTACAATAAACAAAAAAATAATGTGCCACTGTGCCCTGTCAAACTGCTTAACGGCAGAAACTATTATTGCCAATAATAATAATACAAGTGCTCAATGCTGCTTTTGACAATTCTACGTAAAATACAGCAGTTCTGGGTGCACCAAAATAGTTTTATATTACGTATGTAAATGTTAATGGCAATTCACTAAATAAAATGTTTCACATACCATTGGTTTTTCTGTCTTGATAGCCTTGACCTGCAGACATTCTTCTTGTTTTGAGGTAGTATGGTTATAATTTTGGTCAATAAAACCTCCTTGAGAATGCTGCCCTGGAGATCTGGACTGGGAAGTGTTGCCTGGATCTCGGGAAGGGGGAGGCCGTGGATGGATATCACCACGTTGTTTCTTTGTCACATGTGCCTCAGGGCCATGCACTGTCTTGACATGTTTGCGAAGAGAACTTGGGTCGGTGTAACGCTTTGTGCAACCAGGAATTTTACATATATAAGGTTTCTGGAAAAGCAAAGATAAAAGATAATGATATGATAACACGGAGGTAGTGACTTTTTTCAAATTTACAATAGAATACAGATCATACAAAATACACAATCATTACATTAAAGCTAATGCATTTATATACTTCAAATTGAATTTTAAGTTAGGATGAAACTTCTAGTATTCTGTTTATTTGTCAGTGTGTGCAACCTTTTTGTTTGCTGCATTAATGATGTACATAAGAAAAATAACAATAACACCAACCAGAAAACAATCACTGGGGTTGTGTAGGGGTAAGGGTGGATTTTGGCTCATATTTAAGAAAAAGGCAATATATTAAAATAGTGAAAAGTTTGCACCCAAATCAACTCCTGGATACATAAATAATGCAATAAGTACAATAGAAACTATTCTCACTTTTTCAGTGCAAGACTGGAAGGAGACCCCTCTTGAAAAACATTTTGTAGTGGGCAAAATATACTTCTGCAATGGGGATCATGATGTGCATACAATGGCACTGATTCCATGCATTTCGTGACAAGTAACTTCTTTATACACTATTTCATATTTTTTCTGTATCATTCTTAAAACCAGCCTATTGACTATACCATACTGTTAATAAAAATAAACAAAATCCCTGATGGATCACCAAGCATCTTCAACTAGTATTTTACACTATAAGATCACAGATAATCACAGTCTATTCTGGAAACTTCAGGTTCAAAATAAGAAGCAATTCATATTGAACCACTTTTAGCATCACATATTAATATGCACTTTTTTGGAATGTGACAGGAAACTGGAGTAAACCAGAGTAAACAAATGAAATCAGAGGGAGAATACACAAATATTAATGAAATGATCCTGAAGCCTGTACAATGAATAAACTTTTTTATAGCAGTGATCTTCATTGATAAACTTTGCTCTTACATTGTCAGCTATTGGGCAAAGTAGGTACGCACATTCTGGAAGGCATTGCCTATAAAAGTTACAAATTTTACAGAACTACATTTTTCAGAATTTCAAGCATCTTTTCGGTGGCACAGTAGATAAAGATACTTAGCCACTGCTATATTCAAGTTTCAGGCCAGACATTATTTGCGTATTTGATGTTTACATGCTATCTACATTTTTGAGTAGTAAGTATTCTTGCTTTCTTCTAATTAGAACTAGAATTACAACTTGAACTTTATCGTCGAGTAACATAACTGCTAGTAATTTCTGTACTGTACTGTATTTAACTATAGTGACTGCAGTCAGAAAGAAACTGTTTATATGTTTAGTAGTTCTTGCCTTGAGTGACTGGTAGTGTTGACTGGTGAAATTCACCAAGGGGGTCTTCACAGTTAATATGTTGCATTCATTGGTGACATTGTTTACCAAATATTTTTCTGGAAGTTCAATGTGTGGTCAATCTCGGCAAACATTTTTTTTCTCCAGAGTCCCATGGTGTTTTGCATGGCCAGCGTCACATCACAGAGCTGTAGCACCCATATGCAGAAATTCCACTACTATACTACTACTATAAGATTGTTATTAATCTACTTCACGCATGTGTATTGTCATGACCTGATCAGTACTCAAGTGGGATCTACATGCTGCATGTGCAGACGTATCCCGGGCCCTCACTGACACTTAAAAGACCATTGCACCATTATAATCCAATTGAAGCTAGTATTGTTCCTCCTTCCCAACTGACTTGACTACGTTGTTCAGAGTAACTGAAAGAGATGGTTGCATGGGTAAGTTTAGTCTTTGATTACATTTCAGTGCCTCAGTGCAGTCCAGTTTCAGGCCTACAATCTTTCCTGCTGTCCGAATGACACATTGCAGATTATGTTTTGAGGGAGCAGATCCTTTGGTTTACCAGACTATTATGGAAAAAGTTAAGATACTTTCAATGACAACTCAATAAAACTGGACCAAAACTGATTGGAACAGGTTAAACTTTTTAAGCTAATGGAGAAAAAACTTATGCTGGACAGTTTTTTTTTGATAAAAGCAGTTATCTTTTCATCCCTACTCACATCATTAGAGATAGTTGTACCAAGACATTTAAACAAACATAAAAATGAAGTCACACTACTTCATTACTGGGAGCATATGAGGTGAGGAGTGTCTCCTAAAATCCTGCATTCCAAAAATGTTTGAGTGAAAAGTGACTAAATATTGCCGCTGCATGAGTATTTGCATGTGTGTTGCATTGGTGAGTCCTAAAATGTACTCAAGAGTGTTCTCCTGATGTCTTAATGCCCGCACCTACCCCATAAGTAAATAACCAGGTTCAGTACATGGATGATTTATCTTAAAATGCCATGATAGCTGATAGTCAAATTGAAGGCTTCATTATGTTCTACATCCTGAAGATATTACTAACTGGACTTCCATGGAATTATATACCAACTGTAATAATATGTATAATCTACAAATAAGTTGTTATGATTATGTGTAAGATATCTAAACATCTTAAAGCTTAAGGGGTAAACATATTTTAAATAGTGTAAAAACTGTTTAAATACTGATGTAAAACAAACCAACTCTGCTACCAAATATAAAAGTGAATTTTGTCAATTTGCGTCTTACCTCATTAGAATGAGTCCTATTTTGATGCTTTGCTCGATCTGAGGCATTGGAAAAAGCTTTGTTGCAGCCCTCATGTTCACAGACATACGGCTTTTCTCCGGTATGAGATCGCAGGTGTGTTTTCAGGTTTTCTAGTCTGGAGTAGGCCTTTGCACATCCTTCAAACTACAGCAGAATATTGAATACACAAAAATGATTATATTTTCCTCACAATGGAGGTGAGAAACAAAATAAACAAAAGCAAAGTTCAACAATTAATTCAATATAGCTGGAATAAATCTGTTTTAGATGATTTTTTTCTTCTTTTTACACTTAAGAAGAACTGATCATTAAACTTTTAGATAAGGACATAACTGTGTTTTTTTAGCAAAGAAAGTTTAGTCAGAGGTTTAATTTAGCTCATTAAATGACAAAGCAGGGCTAGGCTTTTCAGATACATTGATAAGAATGTATGGCTTCATTGTTATACTGCATGATATATTTGACTTTTTTCCTCCAAAAACTTGGCAGGCTGCTTTATGATGTGAATCAGCCACAGAAGACTTGAAACAGAGAGAAGAATGAAATTAGAGCACTGATCAAGTGCCTCCACAAAAAAGGTTTCACTTCAAAGGAAATTCCTCAGTATATCATACCAGTTGGGAAATGACATCTATTCATATGCTAACGTGAAAATGGAGAACTACAGAGGTGAACTCAAGTAAGGGGGAAATGGCATTGAAGGCAGGCCACATTAAGGATGTGTCAGCAAGGACAGGGCATGGGAAAAAAATGTGCCACATGATAGATGTGTCAGATTCAAGGGAGTTACAACTCATGCCAGTTGTCCTTCCAGTGTGTAAATGCAGAACAGGTTTGCCATTTCAGAATGTACAATAATTTGGTTACTGGGATGATGTCTAATTAAAATTGGTTGCACCACCGTTTTGTTTTGCTGGGTGAAAAGTACACACCAAATAGCGACCAGTTTTGCTAAATATTAGTTGCGTTCTGTTAACTTTCTTTTCTGTTTGTCTGCAAACAGCTATGTGCAACATTCACTTGTGGATTGTTATCTAACCAAATTTCACATATTTGACTACAATAGAAATGTAATTGCTTGTCTTATATTTTCACTTTTACATACTTGCTAGAATTATACTAATGTCCCTTTGGTAATATCTACCTCTAAGTTAAAATTTTTCTAATTATCTATCCGGCTATATCCTAACTACAGGGTCATGGGGGCCTGCTGGAGCCAATCCTAGCCGACACAAGGTGTAAGGCAGGAAACAAAACCCGGGCAGGGCGCCAGCCCACTGCAGTCTTCTATCTTTTCTTAAATCATTTTAAATTACTGAAGATCTTTCCTAAAAAAACATTGTTCTGCGTCACTGAACCTTGGTATTAGGACCTCTGTCTTCATCGACAATGTGTATCATTTTCACAAAGATATTCTATTTGGCTGTCTGAAGCAGAGATACTACAGGTATTTTAACTCTCATTTTTCACCTTACAAAAAAGATTGTTCATAATCTCATTCCCCGGTAATGTTGCTATCTATATTGTCAATGATAGTAACTATTCCTTCTTATCTGAGCTGTTCACATTTTTTTCTTTACATCAGTCCTCTAAAGTCAATATACATTGTGCCAAAGACCTAATCATTACTAATGTCACTGTTGCTCTCAGTTTCTGATTTCTGTTTATCATTCTGTCTTCTTCCTACTTGTAACAACAAAATCTGTCTAACCATGTAGCTCTTCCCACTTTATGTGATACATACATTTGAAGTACCCTAACCAATATGACTAACAGAATCACTAGAATGTCAACAAAATTCATTTACTTTGTCTAGTTTCATAAGTAACTAGTTTGTCCATGCATCACATCTTTATGGTTTTTAGATAATAGCATGACATAAACCTAAATGACAAGCTTTCATAAAATGTTTGAATCCCCCATTCCATTGTGCATAAACAAATGGTTATGGCTGGTCTCCTGCAGTGGAGAAGCCATTGTTATAGCGAGGATGGGGATCTGTTGATTTGCTTGTGAGGGGCTGTGAAGGATAGATGGCTATAAAAAAAAGTTTGTCTGGGAAGGGATACAACATGGAGGCAATGCAGTAACAAAAATATATGCAGATGTTTCTCTGGTTTTTACCTGAAATACCACAGAGTATAAGGCTGGAGGAACCACAGAAACAATGCTTGGTGCAAGACAGTTATTGGTGCGAATGTGTCTGGTAAAGCCTTTTTGGGGACACTGAATTTTTATATGAAAAAAAAACTTCTAGTGGTGACTCTCCATGTTACTGTTCTTGTAATTTTATCTAATGGAAATGTAATTATTTATGATTTTAAAATCACTTGCACTACATTATGCACTTTAATAAGAGATTCTCTGTTTTGACACTTGCCACTGATTCATCTGAGTTCATGAACTACAAGAAGTTCCAAAAGAAGATGGTACACATTGGCTGTGGGGACAGGGCATCACACCAAGTAAACCTTATGATTTCCTATTCTTATTAAATAAAGCTTGTTTAAAACTTATTTTTTACGTTTAGTAGTACAGATCTCCACCACTAAAATCATACAGACTATCCTTTATCAGTTACATTACCTCAGATACTCTTCTTATTTATTGTTAAACTTATCCACTATGGGTTTAAATGGGATAGATAGAGGTGGTGTTACTGGCCTCCAGTTCTTGTTATCTGTTGCACACCAATGTTTTAGGACTGCACTTCATATACTTCACAGTCTTATGTGACTTTTGTTTCAGCATTGTGAGCAAAGTAGAGAAAATGTATTTGAAAATGATTAGTTGAAAACCAGACCCTAGATAAATTATGCCTGTCCTGTCCCTAAAACTATAAAAAGTGCAATACCTTGTAAGTGAAAGCCCAGTCTAGAATAAGAATGAGAATTGTCTAATTTCTGAACAAAGTCATGTCTGATCCTTTAGAAAACATTTGCTACAAGCAGGATATGTTAGCAAGATAAGTAACTAACTAGGAAGCATATATGCCTAATGTTTTGTTTAAAAAAAAAATCAGATCCTTTAGTCTATGAAAAAGAAAAGTGCAAGTTTAATTCAGAAGCAATGATTTCTGATTTCATTTCAGCATGGGCAAATGAATGTGTACTTCTCTCTTCTGACTATGTTTGTTCCAATCTGCATCGTGACTATTCTCTTTCCAATATTTTCATACACATCTCTGTGTAATGTGTGTCTTGCTACATTCTTTCTGAATTTTCTACTTACCTTTTACTTTGATTTTATTATGACAACATTGCTTCTTTATTTAAACTTAATGTAAATGTGTTTGCTCTTTAGTTCTAAAGTTTAAAACAGTTGTTTCTGCAAATAAAAAACTTACTCATGACTAGTTACTATTATATTTTAAAAATTTATAAGTACGTTGTTTCAGGAAGGTCCAGTTGCAGTGTGCATGTCAAGATATGTTTGTCTCCCTCGTATCAATTCTGATGCTCGGCTGTATGGTGCGTGATACAGGCTATTCAGTGAAAAGGTAAAAAGAAGTATCTGTAGCAAACATTGGGAGGTAACATTTAAAAAGCATCAATGCTTTTGATTGATTTTACATATAAATACACTTTTTTAATGATATGTTTGACCGTTGCTTTGTGAATTTCCCCTTGGGATTAATAAAGTATCTATCTATCTATCTATCTAATTCAGTACATCATGCTGTACAATTCATTTTGTCATTGCAACCATACACACTCATTCTTCTGTGACTTTTTCTAAAATTAAAATTAAATAAATGTCTCTAAAATAAGTTAATATTGTAAGTGTTTTCAGTTCTTGTACATTCTGCACCTCATTTTGACTGATTGGAGAATGTTTTTGCAAGGCTAAGTAAGAGTTCTGGTGGGTATATGAATCAATAAGAAAGAATCAGGGCGTTCTTAAAAACTGAACAGAAACACCTTTAACTGCATTTGAACTCTATCACATTTTTTCTTCTGAATTACAAAATATAATATAATATCTCCGTTATAATGATGTGACTAAGTTATTACAAATTACATCATAATCCTGCAACTGATCTCTTACTTGTTAGGAGGATTACTTCTTAAATATTTACTCTAGGTAATACTCTTGCTGTTTTTGATTTTAACAAGGTGCTTAAGATAGATAGGTACATGATTTTTAGTTATATATGATAAACTTAAACTCTCAAGCAATGTTTTACATATATAACACATAGCAGTCTGATACAAAATCTCCCATCCATAAAAATGATACCACCTCTTACTTAAATAACACAAAATAAACATCCATCTGTATATAAAAAGAATTAATACATTCCTATGAAGGACTTTACATCATCTAGTAGTAGAATATCTTTAATTATTCAAAGAACTTTTTGTTTGCCATAGCCATCTAAACTTCAAACAAAAAATATCAGTTTTGTAATAATATGGATTACAAAATGAATCTCCATAAATTAAGAACTTTATTAACTACAGATTTGTAAATGTTTTACAAGTTAAACTTAGCATACACTTTATTGCCTATGCTGTCCACAGACAAGTAAGACACTTACTGTACATTTGTGTGGTTTTTCTCCCGTGTGCCTTCTCATATGAACCACTAACATATACTGGGCTTTGAAAGGCTTCTGCTCCCTGGAGCAATCTAGCCAGCGACACACAAACTCCTTCTTCTCACCATGGATATGGTCATTGTTAATATGCTGTGAAAAAAGAAGGGAATGCTACTATTCGGAAAATAATATAAATGTCAAACATTTCAAATTACTGTTTCAACAAAATTTTTCAGTTTTATTTGGAACCAGGAAATCCACCCTTTAAATATATTTATACTTAAGAAATAAAAAAAATAAAACATCTAATAACAAGAGTTCATTACTATGATGGGTAATCAAAACATTTTGAGCCTGACCTATTAAGAGAAAGACCAGTAAAAACAAATACTCCCTGTGAACACTACAGTACAAGTGTTACACATTTGCAAGGAATTTCTATGGCACTCAAATAAAATATTTTGTCTTGCTTTTAAAGCCACTCTTTTGTAGGTGACTTAATGTTATTATCATTGCCATACTGTTTTGCACTGAGATACCCTTTCAGATTGGAGAACATGTCAAAGTCACACAGGGCCTGGTTTAGAGAAAATATTAAATGTAATACAGAGCAGTCCTGGCAACCTGTGTAGTTTGATATTGTCTTGAAGCCAAATACATATGGTTGACTGTTTTCCTCACTGGCTTCTGCAATTGAATTATTAAACAAGAGTAATACTCAACAGTGATGTTAGTGTTTCAGGCATATAATTAATATGGACTATACCCTCAACATCTCAAAAACTGTACACATAATCTTTTCAGAAAAGGCTTCGACTCTGAAATACTTTAGTTGAATTACTTAAGTTGTAGGTTGGAATACAGTACAGGGTCACAGTGATGTATCCAAAATTAATTTCCAGTTATGAAACACTTCTTATATTTCTCACATTCTGAGTATATTACCATTGGATTCTATTTGGAATACTTTGTCAGATCAAATGTTATCCTAACATGTCAGAACTGTACAACCCAACTCTTGATTATGCACTATGAAAGGGACTACATTATTAAATACATTACTGACAGATCTGTGTTTTTATTTGTACTAGTTCTATACTTAGTGATTAGTATAATCTATATTTGTGCTTTGACTAAGAGTTGTTCACAATGCTCAGCGCCTGCACTCAGTGAAGAGAACTACTTAAAAATACTTGTTGTTGAATGGTTCTGGTACACATTTACTATGCAAGAATGATTATATAAACATGTGTTGTTCTCTAGCATTAGAAATTCAATGATATTATGAAACCTGACTTTGAGGTTTTTGGACTCTTCATTCACTTGATTTTGAAAAATGGCAAATACACAATAAACCACAAAAGCTATACATTTGTAATTCACCTGTTTTAGTATAAATGAGCTAATCCTTGGTCAGCACCATAGAAAATACCATTCAGGCTCAAAACCTGTACTGTATATTAAAAGTTACTACTACAAACAGTCATTGGTCTTTCCCAGACAACATTCAGTTCTATGTTTTCTATACACAACTTTCATATAAACCCAGACATCAATACAATTTTCGTATCTCTTGCTTAAAAACATATAACGTTCCACAACACAAATAATTAAAAAAAGCATAATATACTTCTTTTGAAAAAGAAAAAACAGCACTTTGATAATTTCAATAAATTTTAATAACAATAAATAGAGATTAACAATCATAAAGTTGAAAGCAAATTCTAAAATTTCAGAGGAAAAAGCAACATTTGTTTGCTGGAACACAGCAAAAAATTCCATCACTATTGCTAACAATGTGCTCAACAATGCAAATTTTTTTCATGGTAAGAAATAGTTAAGGGAGGATGTAAAAAAATAATTTCTTTATATTATTGCATAAAATCTGTGTAATGTAAGAGAATTTCCAATAGAGGGCTTAGTGCCACCAAATTATAGCCTGAACTAGAAAAAATGCTTATACACAAGAAAAGTTCTATGTATTTTATGCACCTTGAAAAAATGTATTTTCAATACACCAGACCAAAACTACAGTCAAAAACATCATTAAGTAATAATTAACCAAATGTTTTACTGTAAACCTTATAATCCTATTGTTAAAGATACAATGGAAAATTGTTTTTCCTCTTGTGGAAAAAAAAAAACAAGAGGAAACTACTTAAACAGTTAACATACTGCATTTATATGGGTAGAAAAACATTGAGGCAGTTTTGTGTAGTTTGACTCTATATTTTACATTACTAATATATTCTCAATATTTTATATTACCAATGTACAGACTACAAATGTAAGAATTACACTTTCCAAATGAATTTTGCCTTGTACATGAATTAACATTGTAAGCTTAGTAATAAGACTGTCCACATTTAATGGGGTTAAATAATGAAAGCTTGCCACTTCCCATTACGTTTTATACTGTCTCCTAAGACAGTATCAGTGACAGCTATGCAACACCAGCAATTTCTGCTGAAAGGCTTAAAAGAAGCAGGTTGAAGGAAAGTGTTTCAAAGCTCCCTACTTTAAAGTAGACGCTTCACTGGGATTTTGAAGGGTGACTTAACTTAAAAGTTATGCTAAATCTGAGCACTGCCCGGGAATGGGTTAAACACTTAGACCAATACAAAAATACACACTGAGACACAGAAGCCTCTGGGGATAAGTCAACATCTGGCGCTTTTACAAAGAAAATACTGTACTTCTCTCAGAAGTGCTTTCTAAGACAATTTAAACACAGAGAGATAGACATAATATCCTGAAGAGGGGAACCTGTATTATTACATTCCTGACTGACGAGAAAGGGATCTGCCTTGAGGACACCTGGGAAACACTGAAAAACTCATTGCAGGATAAATTGCTAGGTAGTAATTTATAAAATACATTGCTCTGGCACTCAGTTCAGTTTAATATTAAACAAGAATAAAAAAGGTTTCATTTATAAGAGTGCTACACATGCAAATGTATTAAGCAAACTGAGTTTTTCATGGCAAAATGGTACTGATGTAGGAGCATCATTTGGTGCGCAATTACGTTTTTTAAATTTTACAATTGACAGACACTTGCATAAAACAGATATAATATGAAAACACACACACGAATATAAATCTACATAAAATCACCAAAGAATTTAGCAGTATATTTAACATTAATAATATAATAAATCTTACATTGCATTAGCAGAGTTTTCTGTTATCTGAAGTCAAGTCAGTCAGCCTTTGAACTTCAGATTTCAGTCTATTGTAAACATAACATGTATTTTATGAAATGTTTCATTTACTAAATTGGTGAGGTAACTTCACAGATTCATTAACCTAATACCTAAGGTCAGGTCAGGTCAGGTTGGGGAGCATGCACTGGTACAGTGTGTTGCCACACCTACCACACGACGAATCAGCTCAGGTTCCTGTTTGGCAACCCACAGGCAGACATGCGGTCCAGTCCCACACTCCGGAAATGACCCTCTTATCGGCCACAGCTAGATGTTATGTGGGTGTCCCCTTGGCCTGGTCCAGCCACTCGGGTCCTCAACAATGAGGATCCTGCAAGTCGGATCACCCTCGGGGAATCGCGCCACATGGTCATAGTGCCGTAACTGACACTCCCTCGCAATGCAGGAAATATGCCTCATTCGGGACTACATGAGCCACTGCTCATTAGACACAAACTCAAAGCAGCTCTACCCAAGGATTCTCCAAACAGACACAGTACCAAAGGAGTCCAGTCTTCGTCTCAGGTCACTGCATAGCGTCCATGTCTCGCAAACATATAGCAAGCCAACAAGCACCTGGACTCTATTAAGACTTAGACCTTCATCCTTTTGCATAGATATCAGAAGCGCCACACACCCCTTTCCAGCAACCTCATGATTCCCCCATCCGCTCCCAATCTGTCTATTCACTTCATAGAAAGAGTCATTAGAGACAAGAATGTCGCTGCTGAGGTAAGTAAACCTGTTGAAAAGGTCGAAATTCTCTCTGCAGACAAACACACTGCTAATGGCTATGCCTAAGAGGTCATTAAAGGCCTGGATCTTAGCTTTTATCCAGAAAACTCGCAAGCCCAGACACTCGGACTCCTCACTCAGTCTCTTGAGAGCACCGATCAGATCCTCCATCGACTCCGCGAAGATCACAGCATCATCAGCAAAGTCAAGATCAGTGAATCTTTCTTTGGCAATAGATGCCCCACAGCCTCAGGACCCCATGGCCTTGCCCAACATCCAGTGCATGCAAGCATTTAACAGATTAGGAGCAAGAACACACCCCTTACGAACCCTAGAATCAACTGGGAAAAACAAAGAGGTTCTGCCTCCACTTTGCACAGCACTCACAGTACCAGTGTATAGGCCAGCCATGATATCCAGCAACCTTGAGGGTATACCGCTAAGTCTCAGGATGTCCCACAAGGCAGCTTGACCAACTGAGTCGAACGCATTATGAAAATTGACAAAGGCTGCAAAGAAACTGCTGATATTTGCGTTTGCACTCCATGAGAACCCTTAGTGCCAGGATGCGGTCAATGGTGGACTTCTTAGGCGTAAAACCAGACTGCTCCAGTTGCTGGTAGGTGAGCAAGTGATCACAGATCCTATTGAGGACAACCCTAGCAAGGACTTTACCCGGCACTGAGAGCAGTTTTATCACCCTGTAGTTGCCACAATCCAAACGATCATCCTTCCCTTTCCAGATAGGGATGACAAGTACTGTTTTCCAGTCAGTTGGGATGACGCTAGTCTCGCAAATGGAAGCAAAGATTGCTTCTAATGCCAGGAGGACAGCTTTACCACCAGCCTGAAGGTAATACTTAAGATGAATTTTAAAATTTGAAAAACTGTGATATAAACACAAACAAAAATGTATGTTTTCATTTTTATCAGTATCTTTAATTAATGTTTCTATTTGCACAAAAACCTCATATTACAGACATTACTTATTTCCTTATTTTAATTTAGATTCAAAACAATGCAAATCTCACACATGGCATGTAGTGTCAAAATTGTGAGAGTCAACTATTGTGCTTTTCCTATGTGATTCAGGCCTTTCTTTTATAAGGTCAAAAGTTCTTTGCTGTACAGAATCATTTTTTGGGAATTCCCTCATGCCTTCACAAAGTGTTCAATTTTCTGCCCTGAGACTATTACACGAACGAAACATTTAATGACTGAAAATGTCAGATGATATAAATTGCTGCAGAAGTAAACGTGATGCATGGGTTCTGATCCTACAGTGGAGTGCCCATAATTGTTTGTGATTATAGATCACATCATGATCTAATAGCAATTTTTTTTAAATCAATAATTTCCATGCTGAGCAGACAGGCCTTTTTCCTAAGAATCGACAAACAGGTACTGATAGAGCCAGGGACGGTTATTAATCTTCACCCTGCCAGCTTATCTGCCAACAACTGTAAAGGCGCCACCAAGATGGATTTCACTTCTTGCTTGCTATGTAACATGATGGCCTGAGAAAGCCTGATTTATACACACACACACACACACACAAACACACGCACACACACTTACACCTCATCTCTAACATTTTCATGCACATTCACATACTTTTGCGAGGCTGGCATATACCCGTTCTGCAAATACAAATGGACTGTGCACCAGACATAAGTCATAAAAAATGTTTTTAAATTAGATGCCACCCTATAGAACCTTAAAAAAGCTGCACATTGCATGAAAAAATCCCATGAAATCAAACATAATATCCTTGATTTTGATACAGAGTAATTTTAGAATTTTGTAAGAGATGCACTAATACTTAGCTTTATCAATGACAGTCAAATAAATCATATGTTCTTGTGAGATTTCAATTGCCAAAGTGCTTTGTACAAAAAAGGAAAAAAGAAAAAAAAACTGGCATCTGTAATTCAGCAAAGCCTTTTCATCTTGAAATAAGATACTCCAGACAGATAACAGACATAATCCTTCTGCTGATCAAAAAAAATCTGCATTTTACCAATTAAAGCCCCCCTGCCAGAAGCAAAAAACAGGACAGCTTTTAGACTCTGCTGAAGTTTATCTCGGCTGAACACAAGGGAGGAATACAGCTAACGCTTTGTTTCATTTTCGGCTGACTATTTTATCTCCCTCCAAGAACGGCATCATCTCAGTGGCAATGGGGGTAATGCACTGGAATGGCATGAAGACCCAATGTCTACCTACAGACATCTTAACCCTCCATTCATTTGTAGCCTTTTCAGTAAAAAACCTACCCCCACCCCCTTCTACAAGCATTCCTCAATCACCCCTTACTTAAGTGCTTCAGATTTTCTATTTAACAAAATGGACAAAAAATAGGCCTAAAAACACATTACAAACGCAAACTGTACAAAGACGATAACCATGCTAAATCAGGTTAATAAGATTTTTTATCTTATCATGTGAGCCAACACATTTATGATAATGATGATAATCACATTGATGGAAAACATGTTTGTGTGTGTTTCCAAACAGCAGTAATGAAGGCACATACTATACTTTTACGTAAAGGACAACATTAGACAAAGTGAAATAAAAATACTAATTATATAAAATATGTTCTTTTAGAGCTACCATTATTGTAATAATAAATGAAGCACAGAACGTCCTGGCAGCTGAAATTGTTTTTCTATGTCATTTAAAACTGCATTTAAAAGTCTAAATCTTAATATGTTAATTTAAGAAAGAATCAATTTTCAAATACACCTTATATAACAATGTGAATTGTACAATAAAAGAAAAAAATATATCAGAGCATTTTTCAGTTTTTTGAGAACCATAAAGATTGAGCCAGATTGTGTCAGATTATTAGAAAAAATGCTCTGGCGGCAAAAAGTAATGTACTTTAAGGAACTGTTAACTAAGTTTTTTATTTTTTTTATTTGTTGTGATTCAGTAATCAGCTGTTTTTTTCTTTTCTTTTATCAGCTTGTATAATCACTAGAATTCTCTTCTCAGAGAGTAAGCTTTCCTAATATAAAACACATGGCAGTTCTGTGCGTTAAAGTTCAAACCAACGAAAGTGGAATTCCGAAGGAACGGCAGCTCAATGACTGAACCAGAACAAGGGCAGGACTTGTCAAGATTTTAAACCTTTCTGCAAAGCCCTTCAAATGCAGCCAGCAACCTATTCCATAGCAAGGATATCAATTATAGATAGGGGTTACTTTAGCTAGCAGCTGGTACTGTCAGACACTAGATAGACAACCATGAAGTGAAGTGAATCTTTCTATTAAATGTAAAGGCACAGAGAAAAAAAAAAAGAGCAACGATACGCATCATTAAAAGGGCAGACTGGATGAAAGCTGTATATATTAATACCTTCCCTGCCTTTCATGCGAGTTATTTTAACAACAAACCAAGTTTTTCTATAGCAATTACAAACGAATTGCAGATTATATTTATCTGAGGTTCAGAAGCTACATAAAACATATTGTACAAATCTGTAAAAGCAAAATAAGTTCTAATATTAAAGGTATAAAAAAAGAACTTAGTAATATGTCAACAGAATACTGCAGATGCTTATCCATCCAAAAGTTTAGTCTGTTCTGAAGTTCAGCCTGAACTCTGAGATGGTCCCACCTTGCAGTACCTCTGTCTGTCTTAACCTGCTGCATGGTATTGCTTATTATATAGAAGCAATATGACAGCAGGTTAGGGAAATTAATCAGTAGCACAAAGATCTTGCTATGCTCAATCACTGTGTCATCTGCCACTGTAACTGTCATCCACGGTACTTTATTGTTTAAATAAGCTTATCTTTTCTGGATTTTAGCTATTGATCTGGCCATTAATTTGTACTTTTGAATGAATTTACATGTTTTGATCGGCTATGTGTGTTTTGGACAACCTGCTTATGTGTATCCATGCCTTATACACAGAATGGTGCATGAAAAAATAGCACAATAAGGAAGTGAAGCCAAAGGAAATTCTCTGTGCACAGCATTTTGTTATGTTACTTCAGTTATCTGTGTGCTTACTGGAGAGAGGGCATGAAACAGTGTTTTTCAATTGTGAAGCTGTACATTGTACTCATAATTTAGCAATTGGTGAAAAAGTGGCATACTATTGGTTCTGTGAGCAATGCACTGAAATGAAGAAACCCTTCTGTCAGTTACCATAGCTGTATGCTGATATAGAGGAGAAGCCCTCATAAAGTCCAAGTCACAATATATACATTTTCAGTTGTAGCCTTTTTTTACATAATCTTAGCCATTCTGAGGCAGTTGGCGGTGTGCTCCCATGAAGAAAATCACCTAATATGTCATACTTAAAGACTGAAACACAACTAGTCTGTGACTGGCTATGATAAAATCCAAATCAAACCTGTTTGATCTTCTTGTTAGTCAGAGAGGCAGGCTATATATGCAACAGAGCTGACAACCAGTGAATGTTTATCTGGAAGTACAATGAATAAAATGTAGTTATGAGGAATAAGGAACAGGTGTGTTTTGAACTTCACAAATTAATGAGAAGCTCATCTATCTGATGTCTTGTATTTTATGTACTGAAACTAAATGGAAAAAAAGAAAAAGGTGGACCAAGACTGTGGCTGAATGCACCACAGCACTGCCTGAGTCAGGCAACACGCTATTGGCTGTCAGAATAAGAAACAAGCAAAACTGCACTGATCGGTACTCAGATGGTAAATGTAACATGGTGCAGTGACAAGATCAGAGACAGCGATTGGCAAATTTGAAACATCCCATGAAAAAAGGTCACAAAATGTGGCATAGGCTGAAGCTGATATGCTGATTAATACAACAGGCAGGTGTGTCACAAATATCACATCAGCACAAAAATGTCATAGCGCATGGAACTTTATACTGCATTTTCAGCACTGACTTCAAAATGGTCAATAACATTGTTTAATAAATGTATTAATATTAAAATAAAAATACTTTTCAAGTGCATTATAGCATTTTTATTCTTTAATTACTAATTAAACTTTTAATTGCACTGCCATTAAGACCATGCTATTTTTTAGTATGCCACCCTGTAAAATCAAGTCCATCCATTTTCTAACTCACTTATTCTGTTCAGGGATGTAGATGGCTGGAGCTTGTCCAGGCTGCCAAGGTCCAAGGTGGATGCCAAGCCTGCATGGGGAATCTGTTAGGTAGTAAAATATTACACAGTATTTTATACTTTTTGCCTGCTGTTTTTTTTTTTAGTTATGAATTCTGTTTCAGCTACTGTCTCGGATGTCTGCTTAAATTCAACAATAATGAATTGCCTTTATGCTCTCCAACAGTGTAAATGTCTCTTTGCTGGATTGCTGCATGGAGAGGTCAGTACACTTTTGAGAAACAGCTGGCTGTTGTCAGCACAACATACTGTCCCAGTCACTCCTTTCCTGGGCGACCACTCTGCTCAATTTTTTATTGTACAAAATACTCATTGGAAAAAAACCCAATCAGAAGATTAGACACTGAGGAAAGACATTATGTGAAAGGCCAAGTGCTCGTGGAAACACACAATAAAAACATTGACAGGTTATAGCAAAACTGGATGCTTATCCTCTTTACAAAAATAAACTTTCTGTTGCCCAAGATAATAGCAGCTTCCTAGAAAGTTAAATTGAGTCTTATATTTGATTG
>JANRMT010062818.1:20818284-20825784 GCA_026402145.1 Polypterus bichir lapradei
TTAGTCTAGCTGTTAATTCATGAGCAGTCAATACATTATCAGAATCATTCAGATAAAAAAAACGTAAGCAGCAAAATCTGGGCAGATGTGTGTAAAATAAGTCAAAACTGTATGAAATACTGTATCTAGTAATGCATGAAATCTAGTTTTTCCAGGAAAGTCACATTTAAATTGAAAAACTGAAATGCAGTAAAGAACACTGTTAATGCACAATATATTTAAAAACAATGTTAAGAAATCAATATTAGGTAATATACTTGAAATTTGTAGGCTCTTAACAAAGCATGGATATGACAAAATAAATAAAAAAAATTGCTCTTATAGACAATGCTCTGAAAAATTCATTACATCGATATGATATTCCATGCACTTACAATCTCATCTATTAAATTTGGAGACGTGACAAGCTCTGAGACTACAAACCACTACCTGAGATGCTTCACATTTTCTTCACCATGTGGTGGAATGAATAAAAAACAAACATTCACTTTATTGAGGGGATTCATGCCTGAAACTAGCAGACCAATAATCTTATTATTGTATACACATTATTATTGCCTGAATTTAGCCAAAAGTTTCTTTTGCACATAGTGGATACAACACCATTCTTACAAGGCAGTAAACTGCTTCTGTCAGCTGTCTCTTGCATTAAACCTAGCAATCCATGTTAGGTTATTACTGTTTTTTACTTAATTTATGGCTGGTTAATTTTTTCAAAGTTATTATGAATTTATTTTGCCATCAGGATGTTGTTTTAAAATAGTCTGTCCAAATTTAGATGTCAGCCTGTTTGTTAGTATAAACAGTACTTAACTTATACATGTTCACAGTAAACCAGTGTCTATCTAGTTCAGATTCAAACCATCCCAGCAGTAAATATCTGATTGGTTGCAGAAGTTTCCCAAATGTCTCATAATCCAATGCCACTCCATTCTATACTAAGATGTCAGGCAAATATTTAACTTTTTGACATCCTCATTCTGTTGAGAACTAGCATGTGGCACAGTCTCACAAAAAGACTGTTATGACGGTTCCTAAACATTTCCCCCAATTCTTATTTTGCAGCTCCGCCTACTACCCTGAAAGAATAAGAGCAACTGTCAGGTAGGAAAGGTCTAAAACTTGTGTTGATGCCCGTGGTCAGCATGCATGTCTTTTTTTGTCTGTATGTCTGACAATGACTTAACATCTGGCTCTCTTCATAAAAACAGGCCAGCGATCTCTACTTAAAATCAGTAACATTGATCTCAAGATGCAGGAACAACTGACATGAATGGAGGGCATCCTCTGCAAATATCCATATAAGCAACAGTAAGTTGTTCTCTGCAATCGCGGCAAAAGAAACATTTTAGGTGGAGAAATTAGTTATTTCAAGAGTTTCATTAAGAAAGAATGACTGTGGTAAATTGTGTCCATGAAGCCTTTTTTAGCATCTGTATTTACAACAGATTAAAATGTCACATGCCACAGGGTTCAAATTTGCACAAGGGATGTATGCTGTGCACTTCTGTCTACTGTGGGTTGAACTTACAGAAGTTTAAACATCTTCATCTAATCTCTTGTTGTGCATGACATTCAAGGATGAGCAAAAGTCTCTATTAGAGATGTCATGATACAAGACTTTTGACAATACTCAATGCTTTCTATGCTGTGACAAAAACAGAAATCCCATTCAATGGTTTTTTATAAAAGTACCTCCATTATTGAAGTGAACAATGCTGTGTCTTTTTCTGTAATGGAATATGAAATATATAAATATTAACAGTAAAGCAGCTTTAAAATACTGATATTACCCATCAAGTAGGTGCCTAACTGTCATTTAAGTAAATTAATACTGGCATTCATAAATAACAAAATACAATGCAGGACATAAATGTAATGTGTGGCAGAGGTGGGAATTCCCCACCCAATGTAATAACAAATGGGGGGCTTATAGTCTTAGGATGATTTCAGTATAGGATTTATAAAGGTTGATATCATAATGAATGAACTACCTGATTTACCTTAGCATGTACACATTTTAACTTTATTCTCTGATATTTTCTCTCCAGTAAGTGAAAATACTTCTTAAAATTCAGGATATTTCCATTTAGACAAATACTTCAAAACATTTTTGTAACAACATGCTTTTGAAGTCTGGTTCATCAGTGAACCAATCTTTTAGGTTTCTAACATTTACCATTGTAAGATTTATATTTGTGTTAGTAGATGGCTAAAAAAACAGAACTAAATGGTAGTGTTAAACAGATAAATTAATAAATAATAGTAATAGTTAAATTCACATTTGACATTTTCCAAATTTGTCATTTTTTAACATTTGTTCCAATTTTAAAATTTCCTGTGTGAAATCAAACTTGTCAGTTTTACATTAATTCATTATTTCAAAACTCCTGTTAAACAGCCTTTGATTTGTAGTTTTTCCAGGTTGTGTATGTGAATAATTAAACTGGCGTTAATGCCTATGTAAAATCCATAATAAGATTATTTGGACTGTTGTTACCTGTACTCACTAAATGTATAACTTTGAGAGAGTAGTACATTCATCAATGTACCAGTCATATAAATGATATTTGCTTTTACTTAACAGATTATATTAATGAATAGTTTTAAATAGTTTGCCATCAAAAAAATCAAACAAATAACACACATCCAGTGTTGGTAAATTCATATTTCAAAATAAAGTATGCTGTTTAGCTTGTCCTGCTAACTTTGTGTTTTGTGATTATATATTTCTATTAACACAGTACATGTTGTATTTATAGGGAGATGTGCCTTGTTCTTTGAAACACAAAATAAATTTTAATTTGGTATTAACAAAAGGAGCAGCCTATGCCATTGCTGGTGTAGACAACACAAGTAGTCACTTTATTGGAATCTTATCTCGATATTAACTTGCAACAACTGTTGTTAGTACTGCAAGCCTTTACACATCCCACAATACATAATTGGGGATGCATCACAGGGCCCACTTAAACAAACACGCAAATTCTTACATGGACCAGTTTTTTACTGCCATTAAACTTAACCTGTACATTTTTGGTGTAGGAAGACATGGCAAGAATGAGTCAACAGCTCATAGAAAATGACTCAGCAAAGGGTTTGAACCTGGATGCTAGATCAGGGTTACAGTTGTTACCTGTGCTCCTACAAACCCTTTCTGTGTGTTCAAGTTTTTTAAGTTTTATCAAGGATAAAACAAAAGCACAAATATTCCAGTACTACAGACATGAGACAGGATATACCACAATGCAGTAAGACAAAGGGTTAAAACAAGAACCTAGCCATACCACATTATACATAATCTTGATCCAGCTTGCTATTTTATATACTGTACAGCCAAATTAGTGACTTTGATCACTCCGTCATGATGCTGTAGCTTTAGTAAACCCAAACATTCTTTTTTAATTTTTCACTAAGAAGAAACAAACTGTTTGGAAAAATAACTGCCATAAATTACATTTAATTTCCTTCCCAAAGTCCAAAGGACTCAATTGATCTTTATGTTTATTTCATAACAAATATTTTGGACCATATAAATGAACTTACCAAAAATGTATTAAATTTTAAATTGCCCATCTTTTTCAAAAGAGTGCCAAAAGGATAAAGCGACTGTCAGAAAATACAAAGCAAACATTGAATAGTCACCACGCACTTTATTACTCTTTGGTGATTGTAAAACTCTGTCTTCCAGAAGGAAATAATCTATGACAGGCTCCCTATGCTTTTGATTAGACTATTACTTCATAAGCAGAAATCTGAAAAATAAGATTTAGAAAATCTGAAAAATAGGGATAGAAATGTAATATTTAAAATGTTAGTTTCAGCTATATCTTTGGTCATTTTCTCTTAATTGTAGTGTTCCTAAAGAAACTGTAAGCCAAGAAACATGATTCCCTGAGTGTCAAATTGTCTGCCCTGTGAGAAAAAGGTCACATCGTTTTCTGAACATCAATAACTTACATGCACTAACTGTTCCTGTGTGTCAAACTCCCTAGTGCAGCCTTCCCAATGACAGTTGGTTTCATAGACCACTTCTGGCTCTTGTTTACTTTCATCCTTGTCCCCCTCTTCCTTCACCAACGTCATACCTTCAGGTGGCTCCTAACCAAAGAGACATATTTTAGCAACACAGAGCAATAATTAACATTCTTTAGGTACACAGTTTGATAGGAACAATTAATATATTATGACATTCAGTTAACAAAACTTAAATCAGCAGCTAAACAATTCTATTGATAGTCCAGCCACATTTCCATAACTGAGAGCAATGAAAGTCACTATTAAGTTCATCTGTAATAAACAGCTGTGTTCCTTTCTGTAGCAGCTGAGATCAGAGAAAGTTGCATTCTTACCAGAAAAGAAATCCCAATATGAGGATAAAAAAGAGAGGGCTAAGATCAAATGAAATTCCAATAAAACAATTCAACAGTAAGTATTTTTTTATGTGCTCAATATTTGTCTCCCTCTCACCCAGCAAACAAACAAACAAAAAAAAAAAAACCAAAGAAACAAAATATATTAACATCTTTATTCCATTTCTTTTCAGTATAGTTAAAATATAAAACGTCTTTGGTTATTCTCAGATTTCTCAAGCTTTGGTACCTTGTGTGTGACTAACTGCAGGTTGTAGTTTATTACATATCTTAAGACTCTGACCTAATACAGGAATATTTTACTTGTTGAAAAGGAAATGTGAAATAAAAGCTTACTTTACAGTAAACCTAAGACATGTTCATTTGAATGCTATAAATGTTAAAACTGACTGTCTATAGGTTCATTCATTACCAGCTGCATATTTCACTGTCATCTTAAAATGTTTAAGGGGCCAAAAGAGTATAGCTTTTAGTGAAGTGGTCTGAACTTGATACACTGTAAACAATTACCAATTTTCTTTTTCTTTTTTTTTTTGCAGTCACTTATATTTAAAATGACCATTCGGCAGATCCCTTGCTTTGAACTTTAAATGGAAAGAAATTTTTTACAGCTCACAGCTCCTAACATAAACATTTCCCTCTGCCTCCAAGCCACAGTGTGCGTGATTGCTAAGGCTGCTAAATCAAATCCCTTCAGCCTGTCCTTTTGAAAGTAAGATGTTCACAGCTTTTCCCAAACATTTGTTTTACATTATGCTGGCACGCTGCTTTCTTTAAAGACCGTACACGCATGACTTAGAGGTATTTACTGGAGAAACATTTCATTCACAAGAATGCAGTGGAGGAGCCTTTAAAATACATGCACACACGCACATGCTTATCAGAAAAACACTACATTCCAAAGGGGATCCCCTTCATTTAACAAACATAACTTGGAGAAAATATGGCCAGTGAAAACTCTGACAGACAGCAAGCTGGTTTTGAAAAGATATGAACAAAAATATGTGATTAAATGAGAGGTTTCTAATTTACCTGTGCATTTCCTGTACCAGGACTAGGCAAATCTTCATCAGGTTTAAGCTTAGACCTCTTGTTATGCAGAGGATCTCCAGTGCTGCTCACTGCCGACTCACTCGTAGGTTTACTCTGTTCAAAGGAATCAGTTATTAGTGAGGCCCTGATACAGCTTTAGTGGGACACAGTTTTACAGGATACATCAAACCCTCAAACATATTTACATAGAAACTACACTTGCAAACTTCAGAAAAGCAGAGATTAAAATATGATATGTATTTTTTAATGTTAAAAAAAGCATTTATAGCAAGTGTTTTGGTGGAAGGGAGATCATTTTTCAATATATGATGTGCTGCTGATGATGTCTCTTTTGTCTTTAGTCTTTGAATAATGGCATTCTCCAATGTTCTGATTATCGATTGCTTATGCATTCATGTTGTCTTATTTCTGTTCTCTTCACCTATCACCTCTAGTGTTAAATACTTGGATGATTTCTTTCAAAACTGATTTTATGCAATGACACCTACTGCATTCTATTCATAAAATAGTATTATCAATGTGCTCACAATGAAAAGAAAAAAATAATCATTCATATGCTTAAAAAAACAAAAGATAAAGAAACAAATATGCAAATAGGTGTAAATAAAAAAGTAACTGCTGCTTGTATACAGGCTTTTTCTTTCAAACTGATTCTCAGAGTACATTAAAAATATTGAAGAAAAAAACAACAATTCTATATATCAAGATAAGATGGATGCGCTAAAAATAAAAGTCTGCTGGAAAGGCTCTTAATGACTTCAAAAGATAGATTTTTATTGTTTACAGTATTAAAGGTAGGCTATTAACTTTGAAAATGCATAACCTTACCGGAAATTAATAGCTCCTGTTTGTGCAGTGACTAATGTTAAATCTGTCATCCCAAATAAAAAAAAGCCTAGAAAAAAAACATTTGCTGCACTTCACATAAATATTATAAAGCATGCCACTGACAGAAAGAAATATGTATTTACCAACACACACTGTAAATGTGGTTAAAAAGCTGGATTTTTTTTACTAATTCGATATATTATTAATGACCAAATGCTGTTTCTGTCATAGAGCTACAGGTTTAAAAAACAAGGTGAAGACTTTCTTATTACCTACCTGCATGGGTTCTGATGGCACTGTGTTGACCTGAGCAGAGTTCAAGACATTAGGAAGCCCTGGAATGGGCCTCTGTGTTACAAATGTTGGAGCTGGGTGGATGAGAGGAGGACTATGTCCAAAGGCAGACCCAATGCTAGGCTGTCGACTCATAAGCTGTTGATGCATTTGCTGATGGGTCACTGGCGTAGGAAGGTAAGCAAAACTCAGGGCAGGACTACAAAAGGAAAAAAGTAGTGTGTTAATAACACATGAATACCCTGGAAAGCATTTTGCATTTTAATTATTATATACAAAGCTTTATGAAGACATCTAATTGTGGTTGTTGCAGCCATTGTGGATTTAGTTCAGCCACTACATATTTCAACTACACAGATTATATTGTAGCCAATGTGGATTTAGTCTAGTCATTATACAGTATATTTCAGCTACATAAATTGTTTTCCATCCATCCACTTTCAAAAGTGTGGTGCAGTAGTGGGTGAAGAGTGGATATGGTGCTCGTGAATGCCACACACACACACTGGACCAGTTTAGAGTTGTTGATTAACATACCATTTTTTAAAAATATTTGCATATATTTATATGTACACATACATATATACATACATACAGTGGTAGCACACTAAAACATAGCCCAATCTGTGGTAAGAAACAGCACCAAACATAGTAAGGTAAAGCCAGTGGTAAGTACAGTTTTGTTTCATTTTGTAAGTTCTATTATCTATATATTTGTTCAAGGGAAAAATCATAATTTAATTATGGAGCTGCATGTTCATACAGGCTCTTAAACCTGAAAAGTGAGAGTTTTGTGAAATATACTCCGTTCTGAGTGCTCCTATGAAATATACCATTCAGCAATCATGAGAAAGTAGCGTACTACTGACTCTTTGACTAATACAACAAAACCAAGAAACCTTTCCACTAATTTCGAAGAGGTTGTTGCCAATATTGTAGATTGTACTGAAAT
>JANRMT010062818.1:20830784-20849279 GCA_026402145.1 Polypterus bichir lapradei
ACAGATGGAGAAATGATCAAAGAATGCATAATTGCAGTAGCTGAAGAAATGTGCCCCCGAAAAGGTAAAAAAAAAAAAATTATTTCAAATTGTCAGTTTGTCAGCAAACACCGTGGCTCGAAGGGTACAAGACATCGCAGAAAATATATCATCTCAACTATTGACAAAAATGGACATCTTGAGTGGTATTCTCTGGCCTTGGATGAGTCAACGGATGTGTCAGATACCGCTCAGGTGTTGATTTTTATTCGAAGAGTAGATAAAAGCTATGAAGTGTATGAGGAACTTCTTGATATTGATAGTATTCACGGCACGACTACTGGGGAAGATATTTTTAAGGGAGTTGAAAATGCCATTAATAAAAAGATGGAAAAACTTGAAATCTATTACAACTGATGGAGGCAAAAACATGTGTGGTAAAAATAAAGGAGTGGTTGCACTTGTGTCAAAGGCTGTAGAAAATGATGGTGGTTCAAAACCATTAGTCTTACATTGTATCATTCATCAACAGTCCTTGTGCGGAAAATGTTTGGATATGTCTGAAGTTCTAAAACCAGTCATATCAGTTGTTAATTTCATCAGATCCACTGGGCTGAATCACCGACAATTCCGCGAGTTTATTGAAGAGATTGGAGAAAATGACTTACCATATCATGCTGCCGTACGCTGGCTTAATTGCGGAAAAGTCCTTCAGCGCTTTTTTGAACTTCGAGCAGAGATCGAAATTTTTTTGAATGAAAAGCATCGCCCTTTTACCGAATTACAAAATAGCGAATGGCTGTGGAAGTTAGCATTCTATGTCTATTTGACAAAACATATGAACGAACTGAATTTGAGATTGCAAGGAGAAAACCAGCTTCTACCTGATTTATACACTAATATCAAATCGTTCCAGCAGAAAATATTACTGTTTCAATCACAATTACGTAAAAAATGTTTCACACATTTTAAAACATGTGAAATATTCAGGCACACTACTGAGACTGAGTTTCCCGTCGATTCTGCAATTGAAGCTTTGAGGATAAATTTTGATACTCGTTTCTCAGACTTTGATGTCATTGCGAATGAAATTAAGATTTTTCAAAATCCTTTTGGATACTGACATTGAAACCCTAACCCTGGAACTTCAAATGGAAATTATTGATTTACAGTGCAGTGATATAATTAAGAACAAATATCAAAACTCATCTTTGTTGGAATTTTATAAGAGTCTTCCACTGGTACAATTTGATAATTTGCATAAATTTGCTCGTGGGCTGTTTTCTGTTTTTGGTACTACTTACTTGTGTGAGAAAACATTTTCCAAAATGAAGTACACAAAGAATGTTTACAGATCTAAGTTAACCGATGAGCATCTTAAATCTCTTTTAATAATCGGTACAAGTAAAATTGGTCCACATCTACAAACTATTGTCAGTGGAAAATCACAATTACATAAATCTCATTAGTATTTTTTACAAGTGGACACCCCGCGATTTCATTCGCGTTAATTTAGCTTTTCCATTCCTAAGTGATTTTCAGGATAAAAATCATATGTGTGATTCAGGTTATATACATTCCAAACATCGATATACATTCATATACGATACTCTTTACCCCAACATAACTACCGAGGGTGAAACAGCGGGATGTTCACTAGTTTATAATGTTAGTGGGATTCATTTCAATTATTTGTTAGTTATTATGCTTAAGTTAAATTTTCTGCATATTATACTTGTCATTAAGCTTTACCTAGCAAGTAAATAAAACCGAGCTATTATCATTCTGTGTTTGTTTATCCAACTTATCACAGCAACAATAACAACAATAAGCCATTAGCTGTCGCGGGCTGGATTGATGACACTGGCGGGCCGGATTTGGCCCGTGGGCCGTAGTTTGGAGACCCCTGCTTTATAGTAAAGAGTAATAAAACTGAGAAAACGGAATCAGAAGTTGTTGTGTGCTTTTACACAAATGGCAAGAAAAACTACTTTAATGAATTCAAACTTTTTATTTTGTCCTTTAAATTAAAACGGAAATTGTTTCAGTTTGGAAAGCAAAATTGTTTTAAATGCCGCAGTTTACATTTTTAATTGGAAAAAGTACAGATCAAGAATTTGAAATTGCTGCTTTGTAAACAATAGGCATGTTAACAGCAAAATACAGCTTTCACTTATAAACATTGTAAGCAAGTTAACACCTATGGTCTATAGTTTAATTATAAAAATACCAAAGGTAACACTTTAATATTGAACATAAGGCGTCTATGTGTCTGGTTATGCTAGAGCTTAGTTTTAAACGTTTTTTAAAGGGATAAAGAAAAAAAAAGAACCTGTATTGGTATCAGCCGATCAAGTAGCGTGAAATTTGTGATTGGTATCGGCCTTAAGAAAACCTGATCGTAAAATTCCTAGTAAGCAATAGGTTTTTAGAATGCTATAAGAAACTTAGAAAACTCTAAGTAAAAAAAAAAAACAACAACCACATTTTTAATTGTGCAGAAAAACACGTTTGACTGTCAAAAAAGCTTTCAAAATATCAATGCAGAAACAGCCTGGGATTCTGGAGGATTTGAAAAAGCTATTTATCACAGCATTGTGAAGCTGCTTATAGGAGCATGCAAAGCAGTCTGTTCATATAACCGACTATTCTGCACACCTATCAGTTGCCATGAATTATTATACAGGCATCCACTTTAGGTAGCTACAGAGGATGATGGATAGGACATTAATCAGAAGATGCATATCAGGCTTGAAAATTTGTTCACACACTTCCCCTTAATAGCAGATTTCATGTTCACTGAGCTCTGTGCCAGTTTGTTCAATTTATTCTTCAATATACTAGCCATTCATCACAGAGCACAATGAGCCAATACTTCCTCTTTCTCACTTTTCTTTCATAGCACTTTTACTAAGTTGAATTGCATTCTAGACACACAGAAGCCGCTTTTTTCCTGGCTTGCTACAACCCTTTACCTAGAGCATGATAAAAGCTACAATGATTGAAAAGGGCCACATTTTAACATGCAATAATTCAAACATTCTGATAAGACAGATTCTTCATTGTGTCTCACGTATTTCATTTTATTAGGCAGAAAGAGGAGCAAATAATATATATCAGACTAAATACTTTATTTTTTTTCTTTTGCTATTCAAGATGAAAGTGAAAAAGGGACATAGGTTCTTCAATCACAATGAACTAACTGCTCAAAAAATGCAAACAAACAGAAGGCATAGTTGTGGGATTTCTCCTTCTACTTACATATAATTCAAATTTCTACATTCCATGGAAGGCTATACCACAAGACCAGCTGTTATATGAAATAAACAGAAGAGTTTTGCAGACAGATTTGCTTTCCTTTTACGTCTGAAATGGAAACTAGACCAACGCTGTGTTTGTCTTAACATTTAAACTAAACTTCTCTCATCCTGTGGGACAGCATACAGTTTCAAGCTGTTTCTTGTTCAAGAGGCTCAACAAGACAGACATTACTTTAAACACCAGACTTGTGCTTGGATAGGAATATCCTAAGAGTGTATTTATGGTATATCACCAGACTTACAACAAGGTAACCTAACTATGACCTATTCTGGAATTTAAAATTAAATTTATAAAGACTGACATGCATGTAGTATAAACCAAAAATTAAAGCTAAAGTGGATGGAAAAGCTTGATTTATTTTCTGCCCTTCTATCTATGTAAAATAATTAAGCTGAATTGATCATTTTCTTGGATTATGCAAAATTGCACCTCTATACAGGTAATGATATCTTTATACTGTATATGGTAAATATGTACCAGACTATACCCCAAACTATTTAACTTCCACCAGGTTCAATAAGAATGTCGGTTGAACTTCTCTGATAAAACATGATGCTCCAGTCTCTGTTCATGTGCCACCTAGCATCTATATAATTCCCATTAAAAACTGAAGTGTATAAATGTCTAGGATAGATTACTGGAAAATTCCAGTTAAGATTCTGAACCCTGTCTCATGGCTGTTTGGAGTTTGGAGTTCGAATAGCCTTCCTGTGTTTACATTAATTTGTGTGTTTGCATTAATTTATGGATGACAGTTCAAAGTTGATTGATAACGCTTGGTATGAATATGTGGGAGAATGTTTTGGTATGGCCATAAGTGTGCTTGCCTTATGCACACCACTGCTAGAACAGATTTCATCTTCCTCCAAGCTGTGACTATGAGAAAGGATTCCAAAAGTGCGTGGAGGAAGTTGTTTTCCAGTATTTTACATCCATTGCATAAAATGTATAGAGCTTCAAAGGTACCCATGAGCTCTCCCAATATAGTTAAAAATGGTGTTTCTTTCAACAGTGTCAAGATATTGCTTTGTTATAGATATTATATCTGTCTACTTTGGTCTGCCTTTTCTTTTTTGTGCAACAGCTAAAATATAAGTTCCATTTAAATTAATATCTGTGCACATTTATGTAACTCAGATTTGACTTAAGTTGGAAAAGACTATATTTTTTGCTTTTTTGCTAATGCTTTATGCAGTTTCCTGCCTTATAGAAATCAGCTCAGCAAAAGCCAAAAAAACAGCAGAAATGGTGTGTTTGGAAAACATAAAGAAAAACAGGTTTGCATGAAATCAAAAAGAATGAACGCAAAAAATGTATTATGGTAAAATATAATACAGATTTGTGTTTAACATGTCAGCTTGTAACTGGAGGAAATCCACATTTTTAAACAAACACTTTCATTTTAATGAGATTTCAATTTTATTACTGCTGTTTTTGCAGGATTAAATCAAAAGATTGGTCTCTAATGAATGAACACATTGGAAGCTCTAAACCCTGGCAGTTAATGAGAAAATTCATATGGTGCTATACATTGCATAAATATTTGGTAACTGTATTAAGCAATTTATAAAACACAATTGCAAGACCAAGCAGCACTAATTTCCTATTTAGTGAGTTTGAGACAATAATAAAAAAGTCATTCTGTACCCCAGTACAACAGTTCTTGATCTGCATGTTTAATATAACACAAACACATTCTAACTTTATCTTAGTACTTCAAGCACATTGTTCCCATGCATTAACGTTTTTTTGTGGATGGTTTCTACTGTTTAACTAATAAATCAGCAATAGCGCCCAGCACTCCCATAAGGTAGGGATTCAAACAGATCACTGTGTGCCCAATAGCCTCCCATCCATAATTACCTATGTCCTGTTCTGGACACCCAACCCAATTTTGAATGAATAAGGTGAAGTGCTGAACACATGCATGGAGACATGTGTACAATTTAGCTTCACTAATTAACCTGGCTGCCAATTCAAACCAATTAGAACAGTGAGAGAAAAATTTAACTTCACACATTCCTTTAAACCAGGCCACAAGGTTAAATCCCAGCAGGAGGCTGTCAAGTGCCACAGAATTAAGTTACACTGAAACACACTTGCTGGATCACCATCTATTCTAGATTTCTAAATCAACACACCTGCCTTTTTGTGTGCATTTACATTAATTCCTGTTTTACGTGGTTATTATAACTATTTTTACTCCTTCTATTATGTGCATAAGTTATTTTATAACAGTTTTACTCCTGATATTGTATACTTTTTTATTGCTCATTTCATGAATTCGCTGATGCACTAATAAGATTTCTAATTACACATAAAAAAATTCACAGTTAAAGCATAATCACCAGTATTGGCAATTTATAGTATGACATTTTCTCCTCTATAAACTGCCTAACATAAATATTTTACATTTGTATAATTACTGACTTTTCTTTCTAATAGGAATATATATGTTTAGCAGAAAAAATGTTTCACTTTCAAGAAAATATTGGATTTCGCAGAACATTTTGTGACAACTCTTCTAAATCAGATAAAAGTAAAGTCATAACAGCTGGGCAGTACGGCACAGATTAACACTGCCATATGGACCCCAAGGTCTTCACTAAGGTGTGCCTTCTATTCACTGTTAGATGTATGAAATGCAAACATTCAACTTTTAACCCTGGCTTTACCCTCTTGGGATGCTACAAACCAGATATGCTCACTCTCGGTGTATAAACAGTGATGCCCGTCCATAATGTCACAGTTTTTTTGTTTGTTTTTGGTTTAAATTTGTAATGCATACTGGAAAACTGAAGTTCATGTAATGTATGTGATACTTTACATAATTCTTTGCATGTGTCAGAAAATTCCATACTAAATATTTTATATACTGTAACTGATTGTATTTAAATTTTTTACATTTTATAATTTTTGTTTAGATAATTATATGTAAAGTAAAGTGCAACAAATACAGCCACAAGTTACTTAATTAGTGGATGCTGATTTTGCTAATAAATGTATTATATATGTTGGATGGCACCAGATATCTTACTCATTACTTACGATGTAGATGTAAGACAATAGGTACAAACCTCTCAATAGTTTGCAGGAGTACATTTTATTTAGTTTACTGAATACACAGTTAATACTGTTAATACTTTCGAGCTGCCATTTTATTTGAACTATTTGGAGAACTAGTACATTTTATAATAATAACATGCTGTTATCTCAGAAATTATTATTTTTTATAATGGAAATATATCAACATTTCCTAGTAATTTTCTTTGTTTGTCTGGCCATATGACGGGACTGAAAACTCTGGAGTTATCTAATTCCTGTCAGTTTTATCCACAGTCTAGTGACACTCATGGTTACAAATCAGGAAAAGAAATACTGTAACTGGTTTAAACATTCCATACAATTCTCAGGATAACAAAAAACAACTTTAGTTAGCTTGCCTAAAAATCGACATGACTTTCCCATAAGAAGAAAACCCTGTTTTTAAAGTAAGGTTAAATGCCCATTGATTTAACACAATGTACTCTTAATAGAGTCTTTTCATGGTTTCCTGTCTTGAGACTGAGTTCAAGTCAGTTGCTGTCTACATGGAAATCTGATGTTATTCAAATCTGAAAAGGTTTTACTTTTAAGTACTCTGGTTTTGCTCCCACCTCCTAAAAATGCCTTCATTCAATTAACTGGTGACAACATTACTGGCCAATGCTACTTAGTTTAATTGTTTAGAAGAATGTAGACCATGATTGGCTAACACTCTCTCCAAGGCTGGTTCCCACTTTGCATTCATATTACAGGGCTAAGCAAAGCAGTGTAACTAAAAGAGTCAATGGATGGATGGACAGACTACCTTCACACATATTATTAGATCAATACATTGAGAAGGTTACAAAAAAAATTACTTGAACTAAATTTTGTATCTCTTACCTTAATGCACCTGCTGAAAGATGTCCATATGATCCATTGGTAGAAGAACTACTTCGAGAGTTATTAAGAATAGTAACCAAGGAATTGGGAGAAGTCCTGATCATGGTCTGAAGGTCAAAACTATGGTCTGACATTGGGGAAATTGGCAGGGTCCTTTTACGGCTGGATCGAACTGTCATCCTGGGACTGGGAAAGCGTGAACCTGTTTAAATGCAAAATGGATTATTTTACCAAAACTGATCTTTTTTTTTATAAAAAAAAAAACTAATGACATCAGTGTATTCTTAAATTTCTTCCAGTAATATCAGTCAATGTACATTCTATTAAATCTTGGCATTGGACTTTTACATATAAAATGAACCATAACATGTTTGTGATGACAATGTAACATCTGTTAAGTTTTCCCTTAGAGAGAAGAAACTTATGGGAAGATAAACACTGGCTAAGTTTTTCCTTCCAGGGAACGAAACAGCAGAAAAAAAATCCTTTCTACATTTGTAGCTCCCCCTCCCCTCTTTTGTTCTTTACTCCTCTGCTCCATTCATTCATCACAGCAGGTAAAGAAGTAAGTTCAATCTCTGGCCTATTTTATAGCGTTTTCCTGGCTCTGCACAGTACCCATATAGAACAATTTCACTACTGCTTCTATTGTTCTGTAAGAGCAGAGAGATACAAGAGATGACAATGCAAGTACTTATGTATCTCTGCAAAAGGGTGCTGTAAAATTTGTGATTGCAAAATACAATAGGAGCACAAGAGGGGTCTGTGTGTGATGTTTATTTTAACATACTACAGATAGTTTATGGCACCTGATGCACAGAGAAAAATAAAGGACTGAAATGGGCAATAAGATGTAAGTAACTTTAGAAAATGGACAGGTTCCAGTTTGGATAGCATAATTGATAAAAGCTATTATCTGTCAGGGATCAGAAATGGCAAAGTTACTGAAGCACAATACAAAGAAAAAATGTCAAAGATCTACTGTACATATTTAAAAAATAAAATATACTATCTTCTGTTCTTTAAAGAAAACTCGAGTAAACAAGTTAAATAAGCCTGTAGTACACACACCTGGTACAGCTTTTAAATTCAGGTGTTACATATGTCTCACAATCTGTCTACAATACTGTTGCAATTTGTAATTGCACTGTTGCAGCACCTCCTAAGCCTCATAGACAGCAGGCATGGGTCAAGTGTCACTGAATGGCATACTTGAGCCAGTATGCTGTTATATGCCTTACTTTCCACCTGTGATCTACTGGCTACAATTGTAAGGAATTAGGAAGAAAAATTTATCTTCCAGTGGCTTACCTCAGGGGAGCTGTGTTTATTAATGTGCGCCCGAAATGATAAATTGCTAAACAAAAAGAAACGGCTTCTTTATATTATCCCCTCTCATTTTCAGGTGATTTATGAATCTGACGGCTACTTAGACATTCACATCATTAATTCAGCAGGAGTTGGGAGACAGTGGTTATACAGACCCAAGTTACCAGTTTGGCAAAACCTCAATCACAGAAAGAGAACAAAATGAAAATAAAACATCAAAGGGCTCTAGACCCCAGAGTACTATGCCCATTTTAGTGGCTGCTAGTCTACCTTCTAGACTGCATGTTTTCCTTTAGAGAGTTTTCCTCATTCATTCAGCTTAAAATATATCTAAACTGTCATGTATTATTAGGATAGCCCTTTAGTTTATTAAATGACTACAAGTATAAAAATCTTGTTTAGCAAGTTTGTTCTTATAAACCTTGAACAAAAATATCTGGTTTTTAGGTGCTGAGCATTTTTTTCAATTATTTTGCTAAATTCAGAAGTGATCATTTTGGTATAGTCTGAATTTTATTACCAGGAAGCAGTATTTTTTCAGTCTGGGATTTTAAAAACCAACACTGGTCTGGCTGTAATGACTGATAAATGCCTAGAAATACAACACATCTGAGCTAGGTATTCAGTTTGAGTGTGTCAACTGGCCAAGAATAAATGTTCAAATTCTACTTATCCAGCTCCCTGTGTGACCCTTAGAAAACTGATTAGCCTTCTCTCAGAAGCTGTAAAAACTGCACATGTAAAAGTGCTTTAGAAACAAGTTTAAAGTAAAAAAAAAAAAAACTACATAAAATAATGATTTATGGAAACAAGAAAAGAAGAAAAGATTCAAAAGAACTTGAAATTTTTCTAAAACATTGATTATATATATATCTATACTCCCATTCCCCTCTTTTGTTCTTTACTCCTCTGCTCCATTCATTCATATATACACTGTATTATATATACAATGACTTTATTGTAAACCACGAACATTTTAAAAGAAATTGGAAAGCTGGTGCTTGCTACATATGTTATTAAAGAAATCACACAGCAGGATTTCTCATGGTAAACCTATCAATGGTAATGATTATGTAATATAAGATGCACTTTTATGTTTTATTTTATTTTATCACTTTTGTATTATTTATATATAGAATAGTTATGTAGTATACCACAAAAGAAAAAGTCTGAATGCTTTAGGTAAGGAAGACACGTACAGCTTGTTTATAGTGATGAAGCCAACTTATGTTTTTCATTTAAATCTCACTGCACATGTTTTAAATAATTATGAGGGTGATGGCTTACTTTAAATAAAAGTCACAAAGGCTTAAGCTTTTGTCTTGAAAACAAAAGAAAAAAGCAGTTCTTTTAAACATATAACACTTTGCACTGTCCTTTCATGAAGGGCACTTTAAAGTGTTAATTTCCCAACTCTGAACACACATTCTTAAAACATGCAATGAATTATTACCAGGCATGATCAGAGACATTTTATAGAAAAAAGCCAACATCTCCATTTAAATGTTCACTAATTGTTTTATTTCAGTCTATTAATCTAAAAGTCTGACACAGAAGAAAGGATTTCTACATTGATGAATGATGGGACATTCCAATTCCCACTTAATAGCAATTAATTTTCTGATACCCATGCAAGTTTAGATAGTTTTAATTAGTTTGTACAGAGTAAAAGGGTAACTTCATCCCCTATTTATATAAAAGCAGATCCCGCCTGCCTAAATACATTCTCATCAAATAAAGAAGGTGAGTCGACTTGACCTTCCCAGGATTCACTGTGCATTTAATTTTCTATTTACACTTTAAAATAACTCATTAGCATATTACCGCTACGCATTTTCCTACCTAGCATATTAAGACAATGCCTCATTTAAATGTTGCTGGTGCAAGGATTTTGAGCTAAATCGTATTGTTAATTACAAGCCTAGTGCCTTGAGTGTTTCAGCAGGCACAGCAGAGCCTGAGCTATAAAAGTTGCTTCTTGTATACTGAAATTAGATAGAATGCTACATGATCGCTGAATCCGCAATTAGCTCAACTGAAAAATAAAGGAATAAAAAAGGGATCTGTTTGAATAAAATGCTGTGAAACTGTCTTTATTCATTTAAAATTAGTTTTAGACATAACTTGTCAGTAAAGTAAGATTTAAAGAAGTCTGGTTATTCCTGACTTTTGTGCTTTCTAATATTATGCAAAATTGTTAACCCTTAACTAAAACACTAGAATAATTATTTGCCCATTAGTGTCATAATGCTTAGGATGAAAAAGAAGAAAAATAAATACTTCACTGCATCACATTCAAACAAGATTTTTATTTTTTGCTTTTACTTTAAGACAGATTTGACTTAACCTACTCTAACTATGATGATTGCTTAAGTGGCTTTTAACTTTTACCTCCTGTCATTTTAGCACATTTTCCTGAAAAAATGGGAATATGTTCACACTGTTTTTTGGATGTTTATTTATATGAGCAACATCACTGAAAAGACTCACTGTCTAAACCTGCTTAATCTCAATGTTTGGGTCTTAAGGGTTTTGAAGTCACTTTTGGCTGGGCACAAAGCAGAACTAATCCAATTTGAAGCATCCTCACACATACACCCATACTCAGTCATATCAGACTAGTTTAGAACTGCTTGTGATGGACGGCCGGGTCCCATGCCCGGCCGGGACGCCTCTGCTGCATACGTCCCGGGGGAGCCACCATGGACAGTGCAATACCTTCCCCGGGGCGCCTGGGGGCAGTCTCCCTGGCCGTGGGTCCTTCCTCAGTCTCCCCCGTGGCTTCATGGGACATGGAGTCCACCACAGCCCGGCTGGGAGATGGGGTGGCCGCTAGGGGGTGCTGCGGAGAGCCAGCCGCCACAAGGGACGATTTACCAGCCCCACCCGGAGGTGCAATTAAGACCAGCTGGTCAGGCACCTGGAGCACTTCCGGGTGGGCTATAAAGCGGGCCAACCTCCCTTCATTCTTGGCCAGAATCGGGAGGAAGAGGACGAGGTTGCCTGGGAGGAGTGGTGGTGCCAGAAAGGCTTGTTTATAGTTTGTGTTTGTGCTTGGGACTGTGTTGGGCCTGTGGGACACGGGGAAGACGTGCCCCACGGCTGAAGAAAAACAATAAAGCCTGTGTGTTTTGTACACGTGCCTCTGCGTGGTCTGTGCCGGGTCGGGCGCTATATAGCGCCTTTTACATGCTATATAACTTAACCTACAGGTATCTGAGAGTACACTAATGAAAAAACTCAAAGACATGGAGTGAATAGGAAAACTACACACAGATGATTCCCAAGATCATCATGTGAATGAAACACACCTTTGTGGAGCTGTAAATACCACTTCACAGGTTAAGAAAGGTTAAAAAAATGAATGAAATCTTAATTAAGCAACACTAGATCTAAACTGCAAATCAGTGTGTGTTTCTTATCAAATATAACACAATTTGGCTGCTTAAAAAACTAGTAGATTATGTTACTTTATTTTGGTTACACAGGCCAACTGAAAGATTTAGCCTTGATTCCATTTATTTTTTAGCAGATGCCATTTTCATAATGATAATTCTGAAATGTATTAGGGAAATTTTTTTTCTTGATATTTTTATGCCCCCAAAACCTAAACATACAATATTTGTGTTCCCTGGCACACTTCTGCTAAGTAATTTGATGGCTGAAAGTATTTGGTGTTAGTGCATCAGAGACAGGATATAAGCATTGTTCAGAATGGCACTCAGTTTTGTTTAAATTCTCATCTTTTCTATTACCTCCACAGGACCCAGAATGTATCCCATAGTTGAACCTGCCCCTTTAATTAGCTTATTGATTTGGTGGACCTCTCTGGAAGTATTGTTACCAGCCCAGCACACCACAGTGTAGGTGACTACACTAACCATCACAGAGTTGTAGAACATGTGAAAGATGTCACTACTCACATTACAGAAACACAGTCCCCTAAAAAAAGAGACTGCTCTTTCCTTTCTTATACAGTTTATTTGGGTTTTGAGACCATTCCAAACTGTCATTGATGTGGACCCCCAAGTACTTGTGGGAGTGCTCCACCTCTACATCAACTTCTTAAATAGTGACTGGACAAATAGGCTCATTGGTGCAGCAAAAGTGCATAACCAGTTCCTTAGTGGTGCTGATGTTAAGTTGCAGACAATTCTTTTTGCACCAAAAAACAAAGTTCTCCGCATATTGTAAATCCAGAATCATCTGAGAATTTCTGCAAGTGACATGACCTGGTGTTATATTTATAGTCTGATGTGCATTAGTGAAGAAAAAAGGAGACAGGACTGTTCCTTATGGTGCTCCAGTGTTGTTCAAATCCATATCAGAAACACAGAAATGCATCCTTCAATGTACCTGAAAACTGATATAGCAAATATTGAGAAAACTATTAGGGCTACAAAATTAATTTTAACATGATCAAACTTATTTCAGAAAGTATTATATTCAGTTTTTGTACATTATGGAATGCCTGACTATATATTTAATGCATTTTTATTTCACACTTTTTCTCACAGAGTGACAAGGTAGCTTAGTGGTTGGCAGTGCCACCTCACAGTTCCAGTTGACTAGGGTAAAATGCTGGCTTGGATGGCATTTGTGTGGAGTATGAGTGTTCATCTAGTGCTTTCCACATGGTAGTCTGGCCCTAAATATGTACATACTAGGGTACTTGGTAACTGAAAATTGTCTGGTATGCTTTGTGCTGGACTAATGTCAAGGATCCTGACAGACTTCCTACATGCCCAATGCCACTGGGGCAGAACGTAATGGATTAATGGGGTAAAAGAAAATTATGTAAAAAGTATACTTATTCTTAGAAGAAGGTCCTTTAAGTCTAAAATACATATTTAGGCTGAAGATCCACTTATTGTTCTATGCACTATGTAAATGTTGTTCTAAATTACTGATACTTAATTATACTTAATTTTATGTCTGCTCTAAATCTTGCTTATAAAAAAAGCAAACAAACTACAAAGTAAATGCATATCCCAGTATTTACTATATTTTAATTTCTGTTACAAAAATTGCTTTACAAACTGAAACTACCAGTCTAGACAGAAAACCAGATCAAAAATGGCTATGCAGTATATCGAAGAGCCACCGATTTACCAGACAGCAAAGCCCAGGATTGAGGGTGAAGATCACAGTCCTCAAAGAAAACCTATACCTACAATGGTTTCTCTTTTTGTGAAATATGCACACTGGATGATACAGAAAAGCTGTCAAAACCAGACTTTGCTTTTAAAAGCAAATACTGCTTTTATGGTGTATGTTTAATGTAACCTATAATGATGGAAAACAGGGCAATTAATTATTAAAATAACTTCACAGTACATGCTGTGAAAGGAATAATGAGTCCTATTTATAAAATGTTTATAGTTAGTTATATAATTTTACTCCTAGATGCACTGCCTATGGAAACTAATTTTGGGTCTCTAAAGTTCCATATTAATGAAACCTGATTATATCCATGTGCACACACTGTAAACTACAAATGCCACAACAGAAGCTTGTGTTAAAATTTGCACAGTAAAGCAAAATCCCCAAGTACCATATAAGAAAATCATACATTACTGTTGTTTTAACAGAAATGTAACGACTGAAAAAACAAAATGACAAAAAGAAAAATAAAAAGCATTACAAAATATGGTATATAAAAACTGAACTCTTTTGAAGTATTAATCATGGTGCTTCAGGCACTAGTGAAAGTAAATCCTATAAAAGGTTTGCTAAAATACAGTGAAAAATTGTGTTTTCACTGATTTAGGAAAATCTTTCTAAAGCACCTTCGAGTACATCATTTTTGGGCTGTGGGAAGCATCACGTACACAGCTGGACCCAAACTTGGACACCAATCCTTCACTGGGCAAACTCATACACACCTCCATAGTCACTCATACTGGACCAGTTTGGAGTAATAAATCTACCAAATTCAAGGAGAAGATGAACCAGGGCCCAGGAGCCATGAGGCTCTAATTATACCAAGAAAGAGACACAAAACACATCAGGTCCATCCCTAACTGGACCATCTTGTAAATAACAACTAATGATACATTTTAAAAATACAAGACTTATGTAAACAATGACATTCAATATCTGGTAGCTTTCATCAAAAATATGTGTCATCTTGAAAGAGTACAATACACATTTTTAATTAATAAATAAATGGTTGCCTAACTAAGCATTAACCCTTTAAATAAATCATGACCCACATTTCCATTAATTCTCCACTTTCTGCCATGTTATCTCAATTAAGGGTTAGTCTTAGGGTAGGGGATGCCTGCCTCAACTGGCATGCAGTGGTTCACTGGCCCACGAATTCTCAAAAATTAGATATTAATTTATTCAATTGTCCTAGATTAAACAGTAATACAAAAACACATATCTATAAAAATCACTAATTGAATTATTTTTCGTTTAAACAATCAGGGAATATGGTTTTAAGAATTCCTATCCATTCTGCCTCTTTCTGTAATCGGTGGGTCTTATTCCAATAACTTTCCTGTTCGATAGGAAACATAAGGGGCAAATGATCAGGCTGAGCAAAATGTTTATAGAGTTCAGTCGGCCTTTCCCGATTCTCAATTAGTCTCAGATGTTGAACAAACCGTGCTCTAAAATTGTTATTGGTCTCCCCTATGTAAATAAGGCCACACATCTTGACATTGCATAGCATAAATAAAATATTTTGTGGTAAGAGACATCTCTAGAAAGATAGGCCGCTCTATTACAGAAATTGGATTTAAATTTACTTTTTTGTTTTTATAGGGTATCCTCCATGCACATTTGTTTTTCTTTTTAATAGTACATGATGCCCTCACCAAAAGATCTCTCAAATTTTTATTCCTCCGATAGGCTGCCATCATTTTAAATTTTTGTAAATTTTCATCTGCTTGTTGTAATTGCAAGAAATTGTCTTTCAATATTCTTACTACCCTCTGTGCCTGTGTTAAAAATGTAAATACTAGGGGAAGTATATTCACATTATTCTGCCCAATCCCTTGTTCCACCCCCACCTCCTGTCCTCCTTCCACCTGTCCATCCCACCACTGTTTCAATCATTCTGCTATCTCACCACCAATTAATTTCTCCATACACTCTTGTCCCACCTCCAAATATTCCAATTCTTTACCTAAGTTACCCAACTTCCACCAATCCCCCTCTTTCACCATCCTTTCCCAGATGTTCCATTGAAACTCTTAACACATTCAAATAGATACATTGAAACACTAAGTAACGCCATGTGAGCTAACATAATGTACTATGAATTGTGAGACAAGGTTTTATAGGAAAGTCCTGGAAACAGAAAGACTGAGCACAAAGGGCACTGCACCTTAGAAAAAAAACCCAGCCCTAATGATATAACGGTGTAATCCACTGTTGACATAACTTACTTTTAAATTGGTCACTGAAACATTTACCCTTGAAATACTAGCTTATTTCATTATTGTTTTCATAAATATTCACTCATAGTTGGCACCATGTTATACTGCTTACCACTTCTTCCTCAGAACTTCAGCAGATTGGATTATAATTCCAGCCCAGTGTGACGATGCGGGTTCGGCTCCACGCTCCCATCACTGTTTGGAAGCCCTTGAACCCAACACCGTCGGTAATGTCACCGATGAGCTAGACAGTTGAGGCAATAACTGAGCAAGGGGATGGTACAAAAAGGTGCACAGTGCTTTTATTAAAATGAGTCAACAAAAACAGTGTTCAAATAAAGTTTAGTGATTTCAAAATTCAATAAATAAATAATCCATTAAAAGAAACGTGGCGATAAAAACAATAGAAACAAAACAATCCTTTAAAACAAGGTTAAAACATTTCATGTGGAAGCAGTCTTTAAAACCAACAACAAGCCCGGTGCCTTATCTTTTAACTGGTGATTCCCCTGCTTCTCCCTGTCCAAGCTTCGCAACAGGGGAGCCACTGTACCTGCAGCTGACCTTCTCTCCACTATTGATCTGGAGTCGTCCCGATCCCTGGCTTCGGTTCCACTCCCTCCAGACCGCGACTTGGGAATTCCTCTCACGGCCAAGGCTCTCACGTGGAGGACACCACATCCCAAATCCTGACTCCTGCTGCCATCCGCAGCCCCATGCGGAGTCACCCGTCTCCTTCTTTGGTCACTCCCGCTACATGCTTGTTCAGCGGGAGCGACAACAACTACTACACCCTGGGTGTCGGCCTAACACCCAGGCTGTCTGCCTAGCTGTCTACGAGCGCTCGCTCGCCCGCTTCCCGCTGCACCGACCTGCTCTCTCGCTTCCTCTAACCTCCGTCTCCTTCTCCTTTTCCTTTCCATTTCTCTTTTCATTTTTTCTCCCTTAACCGACTCGCGATTCTATTATATAGTGAGGGGCCATAGCAGGTGCAGCACATTAGCCACGGGAACCATCACGGATGTGGGCAGTTCCTCACCTGTGCACTCGGTGAGTAACGCCCACACCGCAGATCGCCCCGTGGCTTGCTATGGCCACCACGCCCCCTCACGAAGCCGCCACAAGTGCGGTGATTATTTATTTAAAAAAAAACGGCCTTTGCTCAGCGAGCTGTGGACCCATAACACCACATCCAGTCAATGCCAAAGTGGAGTTTGCATTATCTTTACAGCCATCACTTTTCCTCTGGGCCCACAGTTTTCTCTACAATAACTTGAGACATCTGTGTTTACTGGTCACTTTGAGCTGGACCAGTGTCAATAAGTGTAGAGTCCTGAATGGACTGGTGCCCTCTTCAGGGTTTACCTCTGCTTAGTGCCTAATGCTACAGGGATAGCCTCAAACTCCCCAGTGAAGCTAAATAAGCAGCTAGAAAACTATCTGACAGATAGAAGAATTACTGGATGGATAAATTATTAGCTTTTTGAGGATTCATTTCATATTCTAGCCAAGAGAAGGCAATAGTGAAATGAAAGCAACACTAGATCACTTATTCTCTTGTCTACACATTTGCAATAACTATGATCATTTGATAATGGTAACCATTGATCTGTATAGTGTAGAAAAATATCAAGACAAAGGTGCTATATGTTGTTCATTGCACCTGATGTCAAAACATAATCTTCTATTGATCACTGGTGGCAATTGATGGAATTGTGGAAAGGCATTGCTGACTTACCTTCTATAGCCTGGAGATACTCCATGTGTAATGCACTGGTTCCTGCCCCAGCACTGGTTGCAACAGAAGGAATGATATCTGCATATGGGCTCCGGTGACCTGCCAGCAGTGCCATCTGGTGATAATATTCAGCAGTGCTAATACCTGCATGTGGTGCTACAATAACAAAAATAAACAAAGGCATTTCAGGTTAATTTATTGCTTTATTTATCTCTCTCCTTCATAGCCAGAGTTTATCTTAAACCTTAAGAATGTTTTCATGACAGACAATTTCAGTAGACTTTTAACTGAGCATCACATAACAACATGTGTGCAAAATAGCAATCTTGTCACATTATTATCTTAAACAGCAATGATACTTTTCTCACTGTTCCTTCAGCTTATAAAGCTATTTAAAACAAAGCCAAAGCCCAGCAGATCTACATACATTTCCTAAACAAGAGCTACACATTTTGCTGTGTTAGTAAAAGACCACAGTCGTGGAACTGCCTCTGTATTTCAGTGGCCTACATATAAAAAGTTGGCACAATTTTCCTTATGCATATTTCCTACATTGATTTGCCAGTATTTTTTACTATTAAATAATTAGAAATAGTTTCAAAAACATTAAAATTGCAACAAGGCACATAACATTACTGAAAAGGTAAGAGGAAAAAAATGGACCATTGAAGCTTGAACAAATCTCTAACATCTGAGACCATTTAAAAGTTTTAGGCAAGAAAAAGGGTAATGTTTAAAAAAACATATCTATCTATCTATCTATCTATCTATCTATCTATCTATCTATCTATCTATCTATCTATCTATCTATCT
>JANRMT010062818.1:20860560-20925014 GCA_026402145.1 Polypterus bichir lapradei
GATAGATAGATAGATAGATAGATAGATAGATAGATAGATAGATAGATAGATAGATAGATAGATAGATAGATAGATAGACAGTTTAAAAACCACAATATTATAAACTGATCAAAGATGGATAGTATTGTACTCTTTGGTTAGTCTATTTAGGTATCTTAAAATAATGTTTCAAAACTCTAAGTGAATTTATGGGATGTGCATAGATTCATCTTCTAAAAAAATGCTGGGAATATATGTTTAGCACAGACAGATTTGTGTCAAAAATGAGGGGGATGTTAATGTTGGACTCAAACTTTTTCCAACTTTAATAATTATACATTTCAGGAAATGTTTACCCAATGTATTAAGGATCTAAAATGAATGCCCTTTCAGCAATCAGCCTTGTATAGATGATGAAGTTTGAGGGTCTTTTGATTGAAAGTATCAAGCTTCCATTACTTAAGTTAAAGTATACATTAACAAAAAAATAAGTATTATTTACAGGTAATATTTAAGTCTACATTTGAACTTGATCTAGAGGACTTTACAGGAGAATAGTAAGAGAGCAATTAAAATTGAATTTCAGAAGAAGATCATGTTAAATATATCATCAAGTTATGTAATTACAAAGCAAAAGAATGATAATCAGGATATGTATCATATCTTATACGATTAATCTTGCTATTACAGGAAAATGGAGAAATTAAGCACTCCCAGAGACTAATTTTATATAGTACAAATATGCAAAATAGTTCATTTAGATTGTGGCATCATGCCAGAAAAAGTCAATTTTAAAAGATTAAAAAAAGCTCAGTAACATAATAAGGTAAATATTACAACTTAAGGAAAAACACTGTCATTTACAGAATAATTAAACATTACCAATAGCTTTAGGCACGGAATATTGCAGAAGCAGATCTTGGCATAGGAGTGCCAGTGATGATTTCAAAGTCCACCATTCTATGTGGCCATATTAACTTGCTCAAAGTGCATTAGTTTTCTGAAACACTCCTCACACACAACATAGCTGAAGCTCTGTACGAGTGAGTGTGCACAATGATGATCTGATACTGTGTTGCACTGTAAGCAGTCAGGATATGTCGTGGCTCCATGCAATACTGTATTGGAGTTTGCCAGTTAAGAAAAAATAATGATCAAAGAAGATATTAGTATTATCTTAAATACCTTTCTACAAAACATACTGTTTTCTTCTTCTATTATTTATAATATTTATTGTTGTGACTGGTAAAATATATGTCAATCGATTCAATCCAAAAGAAAAAAAAACATACTCTCCTAGAAATTTTGATTAAAATCTGTCCCCTAGCTAACTCAGACTCCTTTTTTCTGAGTGTGTGATCATCTTTCCCTTGTTCACATTTGATATTTGATGCAGTTTGTGCATTCATATATACAGCTGAAACGGTGACATACAGTAAATAAAATTCATTTCAAGATTATAAACATCTTATGTTATCACACAACTGGAAATGGAAAAACTCATCAAAAGAGATTATAATAAGTCATAATCATTTTTAAAATCCAAAAACTGTGTTTTAATTTATGTAATGTGGAGATCAGTTTTTCTTATGGAGATCACTTTTTCTATTTTTTTAATGGTTTTATAGCTATATACTAAAATAAAAAATTTTGAAAGTCTTATGTATTGAACAGAATACAACTAAAATCAAGTACATAATAATTGATTTTGTAGGACCTGATAGAAAATATGGTACAAAACTCAAAACACCTCCGTGCATTGTTTTGTTATGGCAGTTCAAAGCATAAATATGCAAAAAATCACTCAAAACACATGACATATTTGACTGTGGGCAGATATCAGAAAAAAACAGCTAAGAGCTTCTAGAGGTTAATGTTTTTTAAAAAATGCTTCTAGCAACATAGTTTTTCAATTAAAGGGACTGGAATGTGGATTAATCAAAAATTAAACCTCTCTGTATGCAGTGCATCTATTGTTATCCATCCTAATCACAAATGAGTGTGGTTGTGAATGTAAGTCGTCTGCATGTCGTATGCATGCACACATACCAGGCTGCTATTAACCGCCTAGGATTGTAAATGTGTTCCGTTTTATGTGACCATATTTGGTGTTAGTCCCTATTTCCACCATGTAAGTGGACATATGCCAAAAGAGCTTAGGACTTTGAGGGTTAGGACTGATAGTGGTGGAGATATTCTGATCTGAATGATTTCTGTATTTGGATCTCCTGCACAGTGATGGTTTCACATAACATTAACAACTATGGACATATTTTAAGGTTAGGAAGGAATCTCTGTTTTTTTTTTGGCTATACTGTTGGAATTTAAAATTTTCTAACGTGCTGAGGAATGTAAATGTACATTTGTATCTGATACAAGTATATTCTTCAATTGCAGTTTTGCTTATATTTTAGCTGCAATCTTAGTTTAACTTGTTATTATACCACACAGTGGTAGTTCAGAGTCTGGTGAGTTTTCACATTGTATTTAGTTCTATAATTGCAGATCCAGACCTCATTAGAAAAGGTAAGATAAATTTGTTCTTGACTGAATAATAATTGTGGTAGTGGTCTAGATTTATACTTTATTTAAACACATTGTTCTGCTCACAAAAATTTGAAGGATATAGCTGTACCTCTAACAGCCAAGTACCATATGTACAGTATAAAAGTTGTCTGCAGTTGTCTATACTAATAAAAGGCAAAGCCCTCACTGACTGGCTGACTGACTCATCACTAATTCTCCAACTTCCCGTGTAGGAAGAAGGCTGAAATTTGGCAAGCTTATTCCTTACAGCTTACTTACAAAGGTTAAGCAGATTTCATTTCGAAATTCTACACGTAACGTTCATAACGGTCAACAACGTCCGTCATGTTGAACTTTATTATTTATGGCCCCATCTTCACGAAATTTGGTAGGCGGCTTCCCTGCGCTAACCGAAACCGATGTACGTACTTATTTCGGTGGTATGATGCTACTGTCAGCTGCCGTATTGAACTTTCCAACGGTCTTTGTTACTTATGGGCCCATCTTCAAGAAATTTGGTACGCGAGTTCCCAACGCTAACTGAATCCTACTTACGTACATATATACAGTAATCCCTCCTCGATTGCGGGGGTTGCATTCCAGACCCCCCCGCGATAGGTGAAAATCCGCGAAGTAGAAACCATATGTTTGTATGGTTATTTTTATATATTTTAAGCCCTTATAAACTCTCCCACACTGTTAACATTATTAGAGCCCTCTAGACATGAAATAACACACTTTAGTCAAAAGTTTAAACTGTGCTCCATGACAAGACAGAGATCATCTTTTTTTCTTTCTCACAATTAAAAGAATGCAAATATATCTTCTCTTCAAAGGAGTGCCCGCATCAGGAGCAGAGAATTTCAGAGTGAGAGACAAAGAGAGAGCGCTCGCAAAGAAAAGCAAACAATCAAAAAATCAATAGGTGTGCTTTTAAGCATTCCGAAGCACCGCAATAAAGCGGCATTTTTTAGAGGAGCGTCAGTATCTTCTAAGTAAACAGCCCCTCTGCTCACATCTCCTCCGTCAGGCGCAGAACGTCAGAGAGAGAGAGAGGGAGCGCGAGATTAAAGCAAACAATCAAAAAATCAATACGTGTGCTTTTGTGCTTTTAAATATGCCAAGCACCGCGATAAAGCGGCATTTTTTAGAGGAGCGTCAGTATCTTCTAAGCAAACAGCCTCTGTGTAAACAGCCCCTCTGCTCACACCCCCTCCGTCAGGCGCAGAGAATATCAGAGAGGGTGAGATAGAGGCAGAGACAAGCAAACAATCAAGCACCGCGCGGGATGCATATCTTATATCATTGAGGAGTTTTAGTTAATATGTAATACATGCTCTGATTGGGTAGCTTCTAAGCCATCCGCCAATAGCGTCCCTTGTATGAAATCAACTGGGCAAACAAACTGAAGAAGCATGTACCATAAATTAAAAGACCCATTGTCCGCAGAAATCCGTGAACCAGCGAAAAATTCGTGATATATATTTAGATATGCTTACATTTAAAATCCGCGATAGAGTGAATCCGCGAAAGTCGAAGCGCGATATAGCGAGGGATTACTGTACGTCCATAGCCTGCAGCTCGGTCACTGTGTGAGGCGGCGTTGGGTCCCCCATCCCAACCCCTCCCATGTTGTTGGCTGCCTGCCTATATAAGGCTGTCCGTCGCTCCGGTCTCTACATTCCCTTCCTTGCTTCGCCACGGGATTCACGTCTCCCTGCTGATAACTACAGCCTTTTTATTTAATCCATGGCTTCTCCGTTCTCCGCTGTTTTATTGTTCGTTTATTACGATTATAGTTATTGTATAGGTATTTTAAACTTAGTTTACATTGTTCAGGGACCCATTTCCTTTATCGTTCCAACCATACCCCCATTAACATGTCTATCGAGGTGATCACCATCGATCAAAGAACTGTCACTTACCGAGTGGTTTCTATGCCCGGAGATGGCACCTGCCTTTTTCATTCTCTGTGTTACATATTGCACGGCCATATCAGGCTCATTCTTGATATCCGGAGGAACATTGTGCCTTATGTATTGAATGACTGGGACAGGTTCAAGGTGTGGACTGATGACGGTACAGGAGATAATTATACTACACAGGAGCACTATAAGAGTGAAATGCTTAAGCCCTTTACCTATGGTTCTGCATGTGAGTTGATGGCTGCTGCTGAATTGTTCGGTTGTCGCTTTCAAGTGTACCAAAATGGTCAAATATTTTTCCACTTTGGACAACCGCCAATGCCTCTTAAACATCTTAGATTCACAGGTGATGATTTGAGTAATGGACACTTTGATGTTTATGAATGTTTAAACTCTCAAAAACTGGATGCGAAATTAATGATTACACCGGTTGTATGCTTACAACGCTTGACAGACGCCGAATGTCACTTCAACACAAGTCCTGCAAATACTAACGTAATTGAAACAAACCATGAAACTCAAACCGATTATGACAGTAGCAATCCAAGCTGTGAGATTTGAGGCAAGATTGCTTTTCACATGGCCAACTGTATGTTGCATGCTCAAGAATAAACTCAGCGCACAGCTTGGTCATATTACAACCGGAGGGCTGAACTGACAACATGGCATACAAAGAAATCCTTAACAAATAATTATTGGTATATTTTCCCTCAGTTTAAAAAGGTTTACTTTTCTTTTTAATAAAAATTTTAAGGCAGTACTTCGCCGCTGCGAAGCGCGGGTATTTTGCTAGTGAACAATAAATGCTAATTGCTGATTTACAAAAAAAAAAAACACAGTTTCACATCTTTCTTTTGTGAAAAAGGGCCTAGAATAAAATTGTGTAAAATATGTAATAATATAAAATATAATAAACAAAAACACAGAAAATAACTGCTAAATGAAGCACCCTTAACACTAGAATCACTGAAGCCTACGAAAAAAGTCGTAATCCCACGAAAAAAAGTAATTAAATCTTATAGGAACTCAGTTTAGTGAACATTTGAAGTGATGAAAAGATTCAAAAGGTTTCTTGCATCTCAAATGGAACTACAGTATAAGCATGGAGTACTTACAAAAGGACAATCAAGCTTCAGCTAAAATGTGTGGCTCAAGACTCAACCCTTAGTCAAAATGGTCAAAGAACCTGATGATTGGAATTAAGTTACATTAAGCCTACATGGTGCTCAACTGCCCAGCTGTTGTGAGGCAACTTTCAACAATGCACAAAGTTAGTTCTATAACATCTACTGAAATTTGTACCAATATTGTAATGAATGAATCATTCTGACCCTAGAATGCTGCTGACGTAGCCAGAGGAACATCAGAAAGAACAAACATCAATTAGCATGTTGGATTTGTGGACACAACAAGCTGGATTTACACTATTCAAATGTCAACGCCTTTAAATGTAAACCTACATTACAACTGAGCAGACTTGACCCCATCTTGCTCACATCTACAAGACTGTGATTGACAGCAGCAGCTCTCTTATTCAAGACGGAAGTTCTGATGTGATATTTTTGTTTTCTTCAGTTTTTGTAAAGATTTAATTTCCTCTTAGCGACAAGCTCGATATATTTATTGACAGGCTGTATGTTGAGGCCTTATTTGTGGTTGTATTATATGTCTTACATCTTGGAGTGAGCATCATTTATAATGCAGTATCCTATGCAAAAGAATGAGTTTCAGCTGTACCAAGCAAGGAATTGAATTTTTAAAAATAGCATTTTCCAGCTTATTTAATTAAATTTTTCAGATGATTCAAGACAAAGAAGCTTAAAAAAATATTTGACATACTTTACTAGGATGACTGTAATCTTTTCTCTCTATTATAATAAAAAAATCTTAGGAAGGGAGACCAGACGTGACTTTCTCAGAGAGACACTTTCACATCCCGTGAGACAAGACTTTGTGCCAAGAGATTTAACCATGCCCGGGGCCGGAAATAAAAGACAAAGAGTAGATGACAAAGTAGAACGTTGTAAAGAATTCAAAAATGTTGGTGTGATACACATGCAGGGCAGGTTAGAGATAATAGATGTACGAAAATTCAAAAGTTTAAAAAAAATGACATTAAAGATCACATTCACACAAACAAATGGAAATTATTACTCGGTGAAATAACTGAACAGCAAAAAGAGATTGTATATTGTTCGTATTTAAACTTTAAGTCAGAGACTTGTAGATCGTCTAATTTGTGTTGCCATCAGGGAAAAGTAGTATTTCTTCCCAATGAAGAGGTGTATCCGCGGGAATTAAAAGATTTGTTGTTTGGTGAAATTGAAATCCCGCGAGAGAAATTTCAAGCCCCGCAAAACAAGACTTTATGCAAAGAGATTTGGAAAAGTCCTGCCCACATCTAAAACATTTACAACCAAGCACATGGTTCAATCATTTCTCATTTGTGTGAATGCTATTGTCAGACACAGTTTGTGCTGAGAGAAAGAAATGATATTCACTCACGGGCAGTTATACTTTGCGTTATCACGATGTAATTCAAAACACAGAATCAAAATTCAATGTGATATTGACGAAAATGTAAAAGCGAAAAGAGATCAAATATATGGACACAGGTGATATGATAGAAGTATGTAGATATTGTTTGGCTTTAAACTTTAAGTCGGAGACTTGTAGATTGTCTAATTCATGTTTCCATCAGGGAAGAGTAGTGTTTGTTCCCAATGAAGAGGCCTATCTACGAGAATTAAAAGTTTTGTTGTTTGGTGAAAGTGAAATCTACATACACGAGCGGCAGAGGCGCGAAGTTGCTGGTGTGTAGCGCAGGCAGGGCGTTTGGTGAGTGAAGTGAGCAGGGGGCGAAGCCCCCTAGTTTTCTTGAAAATCAACATCAACGATTTTTAAACATATCAAAAGAATTGAGCATCAGAGGTTTTTGACATGTTTAATAAGTGTTTTCTTCTGCAGCAGCAAAAAGATTAAACTATACCAAGTGACACTGAGTAAACTTATTTGGGCACATCAAAAATTAGGAGAGAGATACATATACTGAGGACATGATTAATGCAAGATTTACTCAATTGCTCATATTTCTTGGTCAAATTTATCAGGACTAGCTGAACTATATATTTTATATATTTTTTTCATTTGATCAGCTAATGTTTATAACCTAGCTTCTTTGTGCTATCAGTATTGTGTTAGCAGATGATGGTGTGGCAATTTTAATAACTAACTACACAAGAAAATATTTTTACCATTACCCACATCTTTCTTGTTGCTTTTATGCTTTCTTTTTTAATATATATATTTATTAATTTCAGTCCTATACAAAGCCAATGCGTCATTAAGAATAAGATATTTTTTCCCCTTGTCTAACATCATTGAAAAATGTAGAACTGCTACAGCTGCAATATTTAGAAATTTAGTTGTAGGCCATCAATCATAAATTAAATTAGGGAAACATTTTACTCTAGTTTACCTTCCACTTCCCAAAAGATGTATTGGTTATACATTGACTGGCAATGAAAATTGTGCTTTTCTGAGTTCTGTAGGTTGACTGGTAATCTCCAGAGCTGTTTTGTGACTTGTGCACATTACTGTCTAGATCAGGGGTGCCCACACTATACTACTTTATACATAAAATATATGTTGTCGTACCTTGCATAACTGAATAACCTTTATGGCACAATAACAATTCAATACATTTATGGTAACTACAGTATTTGGATTTAATAATCGTCATGTGGGAAAAGGCTGACTAGCATAAATAAGTATAGCAACATATACAATAATGCAGTCAAGGAGCTTTTGAATTCAACCCAGTGAAAAATGAGGGCTGTCCGATTAACTGAGATTTTAGTTTCCTCTGCTTTCTCAGATCGCTCTTCGGAAGGAAGTCAATTTTGTAGTTTTTATGAACAGTTCGAAAGTGCCTTTCCACATTTTCTTTTTTTGGAATAGCAATGATAGATGATAGATCAGACAAACGCACTTCGATTGTGACATTGTGAGAAAAAAATCCTCTTCCAATTCTACATCCAGCCCATACCCTCCCCAAACAATTATTTTTTTTTTAAATCCCTTCTTTACTCAATATAAATTGGAAGGCTAACAAGATCATAGCCGGAGTTTTGCAATAGCTCGTGAGTTTGATCGTGCGTGTGGGATGACCAGTATGTTAGAAGAAAGATCTCAGACTGGCCACCCTGTATGTCAATCAAGTGTCAAATGCCATAGGGAAGATATAAGACAGACTAACGTTTAAAAAAAATGTTTTTGAACGCAACGCAATCTACCTGCACTACCTTTGCGATCTATCGGTCGATCGCGATTGACGCATTGGGCACCCCTGGTCTAGATAGGCTCTAGCTCCCCTGCACACTTCCATTAGATTAAGAGGTCTTGAGAATATTATTCTCTGTCATGTGAAAAGATAAATAAATAAAAGGAAAGAAAGCCACAAAAATTAATTAGCCGTGATTTTGGTTAGTTTAGTATTAATGATGTATTAGTATCTTAAAATATGCTACCTTGATAATGTATGCAAGTAAATATAAGAGCAAGACATTATGTACAGGTTATGAAACTGATGCTGTATGATTATCTGAAAATGACATTAAAAATATCAGATTCTTCATCTCATTTATTTTTTAAAATATTGTAACTGCCCTCTGCAACTCCTAGGATTGTCCTTCTGGAACTTCCCTACTGACCCCAGGTGTCCAGCAGTCTTAAAGGAGATTAACAACACCTGTGCAGCCTGGCTACCATAATTCTTAGCAGAAGGCATTCATATTGTAAGGGGCCTCCCTGATGCAACATACTGAATTTTGAAATTATGTAGTATTATTAAACATCTTCTACTTCCCTTTTCTGTTTATGGCAAGGAAGACAGATGTTTTGAGGTAAGGTGGTCATATAATAATGGGGCCAGACACTAGCAACGTGTCAATGGAAGAATTTTACTGTACTCTGTATATATGACAGGAGTAACCCAAAAACGTATCAATAATCACTTTTAGGGCAGTACTGCCCCCTAATGGTTCTCCGTTTACTGCTTTAGTCCACTACTTTCTGCAAAGCTGGACTCTAACTGTCACCCCTTTATAGTGTGTGCACCTCAAATAACAAGCGAGAGATAATACTCTGAAAATGTTTTCAAAACTGTTGTAGTAGTTCTAGCAAACAAGTATTCAGCCAGACCAGTAAATCTTAAGGTCAACCTGTCATCTATCATATTGCAGGTAACTCCATTCCAGAGAATAATTTCTAATTGTCTGTTAATTCCACTAAATACACAATCCATTTCACTGTAACTTTTGCCTTATTCTGTCAGCAAAATAATCTGTTCATTACAGAGATGATGCTTTCTGCTTATATACTACTTGTTTTATGAGTTTAACTGTTAGATTTAATTAATAGGCACACATACCTGCAAGGAAAATGAAAAATGAAATAGACTTAGAAGTTTTTGATAAAACAGTTTAAATATAAACAGTCAGTAGTTTCCTAAACAATATTCATGAAAGGGGCAAATGAAAAGATTGTTCTATGTAGTTGAAAAAATCATTCAGACAAAACCAATATATAGTGATAAATGCAAATATGTCTTAAAATACATTTCTTAGCTTTCTTTAAACAAGACAGTGGATGCCACCAAAAACCGAATACAGGATGTATTTTGCACTTAACTCCAGTAATTCATTACACATTACTTAAGACCTTTTGTATTTTCTCTATATTTTTTACATTCTAAATAAAGCTCTAATAAAATTTAATTTAAAAGAGGATATAAGGATATGCATATTTAATTTATACCTTTTTTCCTGCAAATGCTTAAAGCAGTAAGTAGTTTTATGTATTTACTAAGTATAATTTCCCTTTTCTGGAGTTATCTGCTTTCTAGAGGTTAATCTGCAAGAAACATGCAATGTACAATTATTTCTATAGTTACACTTCTAGTTATGGTACTGAAAGTGTTAATTTTAAAGTATTTTTGTTATTTTTTCATATATTGTGAGTCTGTTGCATTTTATGGCTTCATGATAATTGCTCTATGCGGGAATAGCACTTGTATTTTTTACATTGTCTAGGATTGCCACTTTTTCTATTATGGGTTTGTAAAACACTAGTCAAATCTCTCATTTTCTATGAAAGCACTTTAAAAGTTAATGTTAGGTATATTCCTTATAGTTTACTATAATCATTCATTGGTCACTTGTTGTGTTAAATGTGTTAAAGTTGTTTTGAATTGACTACGCTTGTATTAATACAAACGCAAGAAGAATGACAATGCTGAAATGATGTATAACAATACTACTGCATTTAAAAACTATAAATGAAATTAGGTTTTCCTTCAATTCCACTATGGTTAAGAAACCATATTTTGATCCTGGTGTGGGGGACAAATAACAACAGGTCCCAAGGGTAAAGTTGACCTTAGCTACAAAGATGTTGAAAACAATGATCCCCTTTGCCATTGATATTAAACTAAAATATGTAGAGACATGGTCAGTGCTGTACGTCAGTACAATTAAACAGATGTCGGGACATGTTGTTCAGTTAATGACCAGATGAAAAGAGCTTAAATTCGTATACAAAACCTCTCTTTTTTATTGTTAATCTGTTTCTCTTTAAAATGGTGCTATATACAGATGGCCTGTCAGCCAAAAGAGCATCACTTCCAAGCAAACAATAAGCAACAGGCAGTATGATAGGCTCCACAGTGTTCCTACCTCCCTGAGGGCCAGTTATTTAAGTGTATGGAATAAAAGCTCCGTTCAGTCTACTGACTAATATGTTAAATTTAGCCACAAATATTACATGAAGACGAGGACTCAGGAGATGATTTTAATGGTCTCCACTTCAATTGGTCATCAAGTCTGAGGGAAACTGGCCCAAAAGTATTTTTTCATAGTTAGCTTTTAAAAACAGCAAGAAGAAAACAACAATTAATATGTAATTCAGTACACAAACAATAAGGGATCTGAAGCAGTGGAAAAATATCTGGACTCCACAAAAATGGGTTGTCTGTCCTGATCCAGTGCATCAGAGGAAGCATGCAGAGCATAGCCTCCTATCATTGCTGTTTTCTGTTCAATTTGTTGTATAAATTGTCACTACATTTGGTACAATTTTGCTGAGAGTGCATACCCAAAAAGGAACGGTGATCTGAAATAGCCCATGATGAAGCAGACATATTACAGAAAAAAGATGATTAATTTATAATAATAATTGTATTATTGTATAACTGTGATAGAAAAACAATTGAAAAATGCATGGAGGAGGTCATACTTGAACGAGGCAAAAAGACACTTAAAAATTTCTAAAAGCAGAATTGGAAGACAGACAAAAAAACAAAACAAAAACAGAATTTCTACACCAAAATAAAAATTCTAAGGCAATGAAAAAATCTAAATACCTGAGCAAAGATTTTAAAAAAGTACAAGAACACTAAACTAATCAAGCAGGGAACCAGGGTAATAACTGTTGCTAAATCAAAACCACAAATGCCAGCGCTAAGCTATTATTCGAGAGTTCCCTGGTCATTAGTTCCTACATCATGTGACTGCTGTCCAATAAACACTGCCAAGCAAAAGATGCAGATAAATTAGGCTTTGGATTTTTTTGTTTTTTGCCTTTGACTTTTCTAATTATGTCATTTCTATGTGATAATTGTTATCACCACTTCAAATTAAGATTACAGCAAATATGGGCAACGCCTCAAATTGTGACGTATTTTTAGTTGCTGTTGCTAATTTAGAGCGCTTACCTGAGAGCAAGTCGAATAAAAAATTTAGCTTTAGTCATTTCCTGTTGCTGTTATGATGTGGGACTTCTTCCCAAATCAAATCCATGGAAGCAGGCCAGGTTCTTCTCTGGTGCACCCAGCAGAGGAACACTTAATTCGGCCAAGTCCTAGGAGAGGCCTGCTGGTTTCATGGTGAGCAGGCTCTCAAAAACAGAAACTGTCCAGAACAAGTAAGTACCAAAATACTGTAGCTAATGAGCCCAACAGAGAAAGGGTAACCATTAGCCTTTGGCTATATATGAGGGGGAGACGAATAATCTTTATAATATAAAAGATTTACTTCAAAACTGCTCTGTATATCCTAAATGCTCAAAAGAGTGCAAAAGGCATACATGGATATGCCCGAAGGCAATTAGATAGCAAAGTTCAAAAACAGAGTCCAAGAATTGTTGTCAAAAATAGAGCAGGGGTCAGAAATTCAGAAAATCAAATAACAATAATAATACTATAATAATACTGTAACCATAAAGAGAACTCACTAACACCAAGAACTGACAACAATGGACCACATTACACCAGTGGAGCTCCCCATTCATTACAGGTCTGTGGGTGGTTTAAACATTGACAGACAGGTGAACCTTGGGGAACCACACACAAACATGTAAACATAACTATATGATAAATAAAGAATTATACACATTACATAAACACAACAAAACAGAACCATGACAGTTGTATTGCTTTGTTCAACTTTTCAAGTATCAGGAAGCTTTGAGATTTTGGATATTGTTGATCTGGTTTGAATAATGGATTTGGTTTCTGGCATTCAGGATTACTGTTTAGGTTGTCAAATTTTTGATATTCTCAGTGGTTCTGAAGTTTATTCTTTCTTTAGCTGTTAGATTTCTGTTCTAGTTTTTCCTAGTAACTTGGGAGTTCTTGGCCTTAGGTTCTATAAATACAATGGTATCCTTTGATTAATGTGATTAATTAATCCATTGATATTGCTGCATCATGCAAAACCGTGCTAATTAAATATAAAAAATAATGGGAAAAAATATAATTGATCCATCATTTAAAATGTGGAAAATCTACATGGAAAAGTACTCGTATTTGTGTGTATAAAGTAAAAATCAAAATGCAAACAAAATCTTTATTCATTAAAACTAACATCATGTTTTAAAAAATAATTTATTGAGTGTCGTTTGGACTGTTCGTTCTTTCTTCTGGCTCTTGTAGATCTGTCTGTAACAAGCAATTTGACTTTCTAAGTTAAGGCAGACGAGCGCACTTCTGCCAACATCAGGATCCATTTCAGTAATTTGATGTTTAAGGGTTTCAAATGTAGACAACATTGCATCAAATTGTTTCAATGTTAAGAAATCTTCAATTTTAATCATAATCTGAGTTCTATTACGCAATGACTGCATGTTTGCAGTCTTTGATGTAAATTTTCCTTGGTCGCGGTAGGTATCTGCCTTTGCTAAAATTGTCCTGATAGTTGATTCATTGAAGCTGAGTTCCATGTCAATGTTTGCTTTTGTTTCGCCACGATCATATCTATTAATTATCTCAAGCTTCACATCTAAAGTAATAAGCTTTCTTCTCTTCTTTTCATTTTCCAATGAGAACTCATGCTTTTGCTTGTTCATGTTTAGAAAGGACAATCGCTTAAAAGAAAGGATAAAAAGTGAACAACTGGTGAAAATATGCAACGAAAATGTCCACTCTCTATGGTGACTGTTGGCAACTGAATTGGTGACTCATGACTCTGTGAGAGTTTGAATGCCCGTTATGGCTGCTGAGCTGGGCATGGGGGGGGGGGGGGGCGGTGACACCTGCACGTTCAGTTGCAAGCTCTCATTTCTACTTTTGCATAATTTAAAAAAAACACGCTAATCAAATTTATAGCCGCGGTATTCAAGGGGCTTCGCATTCAAAATAAGAGTGTTATTCAAAACCCGCGCTTAATAAAACCTGTAGTGCTTTTCCTGTCCTTTCGGTGTTTACTTTTTTCATGTTTTTGAATTAGTGTATTTTCCCCTAGATTTTGTAAGTCTGTTGTAGATTAATTATTTATGCATTTCTTTCTTTTTTCCCCTAATTTTATTTTTATCATTTGTTTTGCTTCTTGTTTTCTAATTTTATGTCACTAAATCTTGAATTATTTACTTATCATTTCAGGTGAATTAATCAGGGGATATCAGATTTTTGCGGTCAGATTTTAGTTTTTTGTCTGTCCCAATGCATAGTCCCCAGGAAAAAACAACATACTTTCACAAAGAAATGAACCTAATGACTAAATGCTAGGAAAAAAAACTCGGCGCTACATCCAACATAAATTCTGATTACCCGCTTTTTTCCATAAATATAATATACTGCTTTGTTGTGATATATTAAAAAAAACTGGAGCTACAAGTGATTGCTTTAATGATTTCAAACCAAAGCTTGCAGCATTAAGAAAACTAAAAAAATATTACCTCTCTGGGGCACCGTTCTAGCAGTCTCATACACATATAGGTGAGTATACAAGAAAAAGAAAACTGATCACTTTTATGTAAAATGTAAAAGGATCCTGAACAAGTGTGAAAATCTAGTCAAATATTATTCCTATATTTCCACTTAATTTCCATTTAATAAAGCTAAAACAAGCACTAGAGAAAACTGTTCTGATAAAGAATACTAAGTGTAAACAAAGATATATTTAAACATTTAAACAAATATTATTTCACCCACAAAATCTGGTAGCAATACAACAAAACCACATGCAGCAAATGGGTCATATGAAAATATTATTCAGTATTAAATACAGCCCACAGTCAGATACAGATACTTTCAAGAAGGAAATTACAGATAATATGCAATAATATTTGTATACCATTGTCATATCTTAAACCTCTTGAATTATCTGAAATGCTGCCTGAAGGTTAAAAATATTTTGGAACAGGAATTATCCCATATTCCTCTGGATAATATTATACTTTTAAATTTAAATGTAAAGATGACACCCAGGCCAGAAACTGACTTGGGACAGTACCATAATATCTAACTTGAAAAAAAAGGTAAAACCCACTAAAAATGAAAAGACAGGTTTCATCTTTTTCATTATTTTTTGTATACCACTTATACTTTACTTTAATTTTTTTTTCATGTAACATCTTATTTGATCTCTTTTAAAGCACTTTCTGCTACATTGTTTGTATCAAAATGTGCTATATAGATACCAATGTTGTTCTTCTCCATTTAAACATATACAGTACACCACAGAAAGAATTCTGGATAAAAAATGATCTGACCCTGTAACACAATATAATTCTTCTTAGAAAATGAAAAGAATGGACAAAGAAGTTCAAAATCATCTTTCTTATTTTCATTTCAATGTGCTTTTCAGATTAGCAAAAAAAAAAGGATTACATTAAGTATTACTTACTCTAAAACACATTATTTACATTCTAAGCACTATCCTGTAGCAATCTGGCATAACAACTGCTCTGGAATACTACAAAAATGCACCTTTTCATTTTTATTTATGGTGGAATGCTGTACAGCCTATTTAATAATTAACTTGTTTATTGTATATTTCTATAGCAAATCCATAATTTCACCATTTATATAAAGTTGCTTTAAAATGGATTAATTTAAGAATAAAATTGCATTCGTTTATTCAAAGTTTTTGAAACCTTCCTAGTATACAAGTGTGGTATTCCACTATTCAATTTTAACCAATGCATAACCTTTACCTCATATAGCTAACAGTTAATCAGAAAATGTAAGTATAAACTGAGGTCTAGATTGCATAGCTTTGATATTGTTGCCAGTGTCTATACAGGAGAGGACAAATGAGTAGTCAGCTAATAAATTCCCAGGATTAATACTTTAAAGCCCAGTGGATGACCACCTGGTATAAACAAAACACACATTTACAATGGTAGAGGTGAATGAAGATGCCTATAACACATTTTTACAGCAGGTCTTCACCTTTATTTTTTAAGAAGATGAAAAAGAAGATATAACTCTGAGGTAATCTAAAGAATTAAAAGCATATTTTAGGTGATTATTTTTCTTTTTAATGTAGTCCACTGACCTTCCACTGTTTTCTACATGCAAGATGACTGCAGGTGTGTGAGTACAATTACATGCATTAGTGCATGTCTTCTTAATGGCCATTTTCCAAAAAATAAGAGCCTAAAAAGTTACGGATGAAGCAGCAGATCTTTCAATATAAGAAAACGTGCACTTAGTGTTTCCAACACGTTTGTGACAAAAACAATGGATCTAGAAAAAAGTGTTTTATCGTGTATTACTGGTATAATTTTTCTCACGATAAGGATACATTGTCTATTTACATCTTTGGTTTCTCACATAGAAACCAAATTAAATCAAAACAAACTTACTGTAATTTGGTATTTTGAGAGGAAACTCTGCCCCAGGGGTAGAAAGACTTCTGTGGAAATAGACAAAACTGAGGTGGTGTGCATAGCTGGTCTTCTTTAAAAATGGCTAACGTTCATAATATTGGTGTTTCTTTTTTCTTCAAAAATGACATGTATACATTATTTTACATTGTGTGTGTAACCACAAGACACGGGTCAACAAGACTCAACAACTGTCTTGGACATATTTGCTAAGTTTTTCAATTTTATTTTCGGTGGTGCCTCATGCCCCATTAGCCCCTATATGGTAGTAAGGTGCCAGTGCAGATAAGATATTTTTACAAATTTGAAGAATACATGTAGAATACATTTTTGTGGCAAATGCATATATGCTGTGTTTGTAGAGAAATAGCTTTGACTGGACCTACTGTATTTAAAGCAAATATGATTGGTTCCTACAGTGTATTGTCTGCCAGTGAACTTGCAATAATCTACCAAACAGTGGCTAAGATTTAAATGCTAACTAGCAAATGTTGCCATTATTATGTGTCACATTTCATATAGAAGTGCTACTCTGTCTCCTGCCATGGACAAATACATACTGTATCATCATTTTCAATGAAATTGTTATTGTAAATACATGGACACATCTTGATCAAAAAGTGTGACACTGAAGCAGTGTATCATGAAGACAGCATTCTCAAACCTTCACCAGAAAAGCATTACAGTGCTTTATGAAAAATCTTAATGGTGGAGAGAACAATGTTTCTATGTTTAAAAAAAAAAATCTGTATTTAGTTGAGGTAATGCTTCTGTAGTTATCTGAAACCCAAAGTAAATTAAGATTTTCTGCTCAAAACCCTGAATGTTTCTTTTACAATAACTTACAAAGCACTTTATTTGAACTACTTAATTAAGAACTATTTAAGAAGCACTGACTGTTATTTAAAAACAGAAAGCAACCAAGACTAGTGATATAACATTTTGATGTGCTTGAAAATCTGCTGAGTAACAAAATTATTATTCAAGAATTCAGGACTGTACTTGTTTTGTGGAGGCTTCACTGAGTTACAAAACATGGCAGAGAACAAAAACAGAGAAGTACTGAGCAGCAATTTGAAGTTAAAACTATATCAAAAGGAAGTTACACTTGATGGAAAACAATATGGAGACTAATGAAGAAAATAAAAACAATAACGTATATTTTTTTCATTGCGTAGCTTTAATTTTGCATAATAATTTTAAGGCTTTTGCTATTTTAAAACTTTATGTAGCTTCTTTGTTTTTTTACTTTTTGTGCCAACAGTTCTATATATAATTTGTTTGTCTAAAGTCCTAGTAAATTTGCTGTGCTATGCCCTTTGCTGGGTTGTGATTATAAATATGACGCTATATTTTAACTGACAGCAGCATATTAGCAAATCACAGGATTAGACATTACGCACAAACTTTCTTCATTCTAAAATATGCTTGGACCTGCAGACTGAAGAAACACATTGCAAACGTGTTTTAACAAACATCAGGAGATAAGATACAGGGATACAGAGGATAGGAGCATGCACTGATTACAGCACGTTTCCACACCCACTACACGGCAAACCACCCGGATTGAGATCTGAGTGCAGCTGTACAATGGGAGACACCTCAGCCCCACACTGAACAATGTAAGATTTTTTTATAGTGGCAATCAACAGTGCCAATCCTGCCACCAACCCCCAAGTTTTCCCTGCAAGTTGGAGGACCTGCTTGCTGGGCTGGATGCAGATTAATGTCATACCCAGGACACAGCACTTGCAGGTTAAGGGCCTTCCTCAGGGGCTCAATGGAGTAGAGTCACTTTTGGCATTTATGGGATTCAAACCGGCAACCTTCTGATTGCTGGCGCAGATCCCTAGCCTCAGAGCCACCACTCTGCCTGTAAGGGATACAGGTTCTAGGGAATTGATGGCAAAGGAGTCAACTGATTTCTACATGTTTCTATTTTCTGTATGCAATGAGTGGCCTAACTCATGGTCAGCTGGCTCCCCAGTGGCCTTAAGAAGAGACTAAATTTGTTGGGACAAAACAACAAAATGGTGGAAAAGTGCAATGCAGAGATGGTAACTTGTCTTGGCTCCACACTATCAATATTAATTACAAATTGTATGTATAAATCTCTTCTACAATTATCATATGCCATAGAGACTCAAATGGGCCAAAATTGGTTCAAACATTATGCTGATTTTATAGTCTTATTCCTACAGCTATTCACACTGCTAGTTTTATGGCATGTAGAATTATCTGCCTGAAAAGTCCACTTGCAGTCATGAAAGCGTGCATCAGATCAGCAGCTATCTTCCAGTATCCTGTATCATATTAAAATGTATCTACTTCTATTCAGGAATTCATTGTGTACCACAAAAACGACTCAAAAACATTATATTTTCACTAACACTGATGCTAATGCCTCAGTGGCTCATAGATGTTATCGCCATATCCTGATCAACATATCATTGTAAAAATGAAAGAAGTTGGAATCATCATATAAGGGATTTGCATGGTCTGATTAACCCTTTTTTAACCACTGGTGTCTTTCTGTTCTGTGAATTGACTGACTATAGCCCATCTGTTGTTCTTCAAAAGTCTGTCTTCAAGAACACAGACATTACTTTAATTTCTTTTACTGTTATTCTGTTAAGTGATGTTTCTGCATTATTCTTTTTTTGTCAATCTATACAGAACTTAGAAATAAAGTATTAATTGAATTAAGTAGATCCTTGAGGACTGATTGAATATACTTTGTTAAGCAGAAATTGTAATTAAGAGTTTGATGGATAAAAATTCTTAGTAAATTTCAGGATTCTGACAAAAGTGCTGGAAGCTCATGTAGTGTATTAGAACATTAGAACATTCCAGACGAGAACAGGCCATTCAGCCCAACAAAGCTCGCCAGTCCTATCCACTTGTTTCCTCCAAGAAAACATCAAGTCGAGTTTTGAAAGTCCCTAACGTCTTACTGTCTACCACACTACTTGGTAGCTTATTCCAAGTGTCTATCGTTCTTTGTGTAAAGAAAAACTTCCTAATGTTTGTGCGAAATTTACCCTTAACAAGTTTCCAACTGTGTCCCCGTGTTCTTGATGAACTCATTTTAAAATACAAGTCTCGATCCACTGTACTAATTCCCTTCATAATTTTAAACACTTCAATCATGTCACCTCTTAATCTTCTTTTGCTTAAACTGTAAAGGCTCAGCTCTTTTAATCTTTCCTCATAATTCAACCCCTGTAGTCCTGGAATCAGCCTAGTCGCTCTTCTCTGGACCTTTTCTAGTGCTGCTATGTCCTTTTTGTAGCCTGGAGACCAAAACTGCACACAGTACTCAAGATGAGGCCTAACCAGTGCATTATAAAGGTTGAGCATAACCTCCTTGGACTTGTACTCCACACATCGTGCTATATATCCTAACATTCTGTTAGCCTTCTTAATGGCTTCTGAACACTGTCGGGAAGTTGATAGCTTAGAATCCACTATGACTCCTAAATCCTTCTCATAAGGTGTACTCTCGATTTTCCGACCGCCCATTGTGTATTCAAACCCAATATTTTTACTTCCTATGTGTAATACTTTACATTTACTGACATTAAATTTCATCTGCCACAAATCTGCCCAAGCCTGTATGCTATCCAAGTCCTTCTGTAATGATATAACAGATTCCAAATTATCTGCTAATCCACCTATCTTGGTATCATCTGCAAACTTAACCAGCTTGTTACTTGTATTCCTATCTAAATCATTTATATATATTAAAAATAGCAGTGGCCCTAGCACTGACCCCTGTGGAACACCACTCTTAACATCGGCCAGTTCTGATGAGGTTCCTCGCACCATCACCCTCTGCTTCCTGTGTCTGAGCCAATTCTGTACCCATCTAAAAACATCACCCTGAACTCCCACTTCTTTTAACTTGATGCCCAACCTCTCATGTGGCACCTTATCAAATGCTTTCTGAAAGTCCAGATAAATAACATCATATGCTCCACTTTGATCGTATGCTTTTGTTGCAACCTCATAGAATTCCAACATGTTAGTAAAGCACGACCTCCCTCTTCTGAACCCATGCTGACTGGTCAGAATAACTCCTGTCCTTGCCATGTGTTGCTCAATCTTATCCTTAATAATTCCTTCCATTAATTTTCCTGTGATGCATGTTAAGCTTACTGGCCTATAGTTGCTTGGATCTGCCCTGTCACCCTTTTTATATAATGGAATGATATTTGCCATTTTCCAGTCCTTCGGAATCTCTCCAGTGCTCAGTGACTTCCTAAAAATATGTGTCAAGGGTTTATATATGTACTCACTAGCCTCCTTAAGAACACGAGGATAAATATTATCTGGTCCTGGTGATTTGTTTGATTTCAGCTTATTTAATCTGAGCAGCACTTCTCCCTCTTCAATTTCCAAATCCCTCAGTACCTCCTTAGTAGTTGCGTTTACCTCTGGGAGGTTATCCACTCGCTCACTTGTAAACACCTCCGAAAAATGTAAGTTTAGGGCATCTGCTATTTCATTGTCTGTATCTTTTAATTCCCCTTTACTATTCCTGATGAACTTGACCTCCTCCTTGACTGTTCTTTTACTACTAAAATACTGAAAGAATCTCTTGGGGTCTTCTTTCGCCTTATCTGCTATATTCCTCTCCAACTGTCTTTTAGCCTCCCTGATATCCTTCTTAATGGTTGCTCTCATATTTTCATACGCTCTACGATTCACTGAGGACTATACTTTTTCTTTGAATCTGAGCAAACTGTTTAACTCTTAGTTCAATCTCAGTGAACTTGATTAGATGGTATATATCTTTATTAAGTTTCAAGTAACTTGTATGACCACAATATCTATTTTCAACAAAGTTAAAAATAACATCAATCAAAATATGAGGCTTTGCTTAAGATTAGATTGAATAATTCAGTGTTATTTGTATTATTCTGACTACAGCAATGCTCTAACTATATGATTAACAAACAGACAGTTCATAAACTCTGAGGAGTTTGCTGCAATTAGACCAATAACTACTTTTGGTGTGTTTTGCAATTCAACGACTGTAATAGTAAAAAAGCAGTGGACTAGCAGTAGTCCAGCTTTTACCATTCAGCACTGGTAAAAGTGAAACTGTGTGAGTCAGTTACATACAGTACAGTTTAGAAAGGTGAGAACACCAAGGATGGCAAAATGTAGACAGCACCTGCTGTTCCGAAAATCACAGATGAGTTGCTAAGATTCCCTAATGGACTGGCTGGAGGGTTTAAAGCAGCCTCAGGGCAGAGGATGAATTGACTATAGAACTGGGATGAGAGTTAAGGGGTAAGCTTACTAGTGCAAGGAAGAGGTCCAGGCTGACATGCAATAACTGGAGGTGAGAAGAAGGGGTTTTTGTGAGGTACTTGGCAGGTGAGAAGTGGCCAAGCCACAAACTATTATGAAAGTCCTAGAATGGAAGCAGTGTTGTGTATTCAGTTTGTCTTTCTGTTTTGTTAACTTCTTATTTTTCTTTCTGTATGCATTATATTGTAAAATAAACATTATTTGCACATCTGTGGCTACCTTAGGCTATCTTGCATGTGTAGAGATATAGGAGGGCAATCTCCATTATACAGAGCAGTGTAATTAGATAACTAAAGATGTTGGCTAAGTTGTCATCTGTGCAGCTCAGTACAGGCACTGACACATGAAAGGACAGCAGATGATTGCAGGGAACGTTTTCCGTTAGACCTTTGAAGAATTTCATGACGAAAAAGATAGACAAACAAACCAACGAATCATACCATGCACTTAAAGATGGAACTTGAAAGTCAACTAAAATTTCAACCAAGCAATTAAAGCATTTTTAGGCCATTCTGTACTTTCCTACAGTGCTGCAAACTGTTTAGTACAGCTTTTAAAGAATCATCATATGTAACCACAAGCAGAGTGTAATATTAGGTTTTGTTCTACTTTTAAATTGGTCAGATTAAAGGTATTACTTAGCATGAAATAAATTAAAATAAAATAAAAATAAAACCTATTATTCAGAAACTGCAAAAAAGCAGACACAAGTAGGTTGTAAAGAGCCAGGATTGAGAACTGCTGGTATAATTAAATCAGGGAAATCTTTAAAAAGTATCTTTAGCATAAGAATAATGCACTGTACAGTACTGTATCTTCCATTAATTCTACAGTGAAAGACTAACCATATCAGTGTGTCATACCCAGTAGCTATATCAAAGCAAGTAATTAAGATTATAGAATAATTTTCACTTTATTAAACTGTAATGAATATGGTAAGGCATATAAAGAACGAGACAGAAAAAGGATAGCTAAATTTAAAAGTATTTTAACATGTTTAATGTTCCCATCCATGTAAAATTCATAACAACACTGTATAAAAAAGAACAACATTTAACATTTCAGTGACAAATCTAAATGCACCCATGAAACAATAACAAGAGCTAATGAATTAAATGACCAATAAAAAAGACTTTCTTTCTTTCTAATAACAAAATGATGCACTAAGTCTACAGTACATTAGAAATTTAACGTTTGATCATCTGAGATATAATTCTGAGATTTTCTTACTTTCTACTTTTATAAATTTTTAAACATATGAACATCCAATCAAACACTATTCTGTTATCATTAAACTAAAACATAAACACAAATGCCTTTCAAGTTTAAGATCCTAAAATAACTATTTACCTATATAAGAAATTTACACAATAGTTCAATGGTAATTACAACTCTTACATAGTTAATAGTTAATATTTAAATCAAAGATCCATAAATCAGTGCGTCTCTTCAAGAATCCCACTGCCATCCATTACTCCTATTTCTGTGGCATCCACAAGAGAGGGTTATAATAGCCTCAAAAGGCAAAGGCAATCCCTCTTTTGTAATGTTGTTTGAATTCAGTTAATTCCAGTTTCCATGAATTTCAAAGGTTATTAGCATTTTCTGGTACAATTTTAGTTATGAGAATCACTTCATATTCATTCAACATATTTAGCACTTTTGAAAAAAAGCAGTTTACTTCTTAGAATGCCATATTAAGAAAGCAGTGATTAAATGCTTGTTTCTTCTGTTTCTTTTTTACCTTTAAATAATATTCTGGACTTTATTTAGGTGATACTATGGTTAAGGGGTTTTGCTAGTGCTGGGATTAAAGACAAAAATGACCACTGTTTACATCTAGCTTTTCTTTGTAATGCTGTCCCAGTGTCTATCTTTGGAGGTGTGTATCCTTTACCTGATAGCATACTGTGTAACATTTTTTCAATGTGCATTTCTTCAGCTTAATAGAGAGACCTTCTGCAAAGTGAAATTAAGTTATATAAAGAGGCACTATTTAAACACCAAAAAATAATTCATTCAACTAATATCTAAACTGTCTTTATTTCTACTGTCAAATAAAATAAAACACATGAATCAGAAGTGAATGCAAAACATGCCAGGTGTCTAAGAAATGCACGGATAACCAATTCTTCTGTAAAATGATGGCATATGTGCATTTAGAAGATGAAAAGCATAGTATTCTGCAGATTTGTGTTTAAATTTGTAAAATAACATGGTCAATTGGGGAAATGTAAACGTTGTTATGAAGAAAAGACAAGCTGATTTCTGTGACTAACCTCTTTAAATTGTGCATAAAGTATAAAGCACTTGTAAGCTATCATTGATTCATATCAGTCATACTGTAACAAGATTCTGTCTGCTCTGTGATTTCAGGATGAATAATCCTTGTACTTTGCTGTCTCGCTAAAGAACAGTTCTGCAGGCTGCAAAGCTGCCATTGCTTTTCATCATAATATTAAAATGCATGACAATTTCAATTATTCAACATTGTTCTACATCATATTAGACATATGAGTGTCCTTGTATTATTACTGCAATGTAAAATGTATACTTTCATTTGCAGTAGTGAAGAAGGGTAAAAAAATAAGTTAGAAACCTGAGTAAATGTGAATTCAATACATTTAATACCAAGACAGTGTTACATTCAGCAAGCATATAAAAGAAAAGAAACCTAGCTAGAACATACTACAGATGCAGCAGTGGCTTTGCAAGTTGACTCTGAAATATTCCTTTAAAAAAGGAATATCATAAGCACATGTGATAGTTACTGCTATGTAACAACATCCTAACAAAGGATTTTTGGTGTTGCTGAAAATACCAATGAATAAGCACTAAGCACAGGACATCTATTAGTCCATTACTGCTATTTGTAAGACTTTGCTTTACATAGCTGTAATTGAGCCTTTAAAGCCACTTTTCAAAAGTGTTTCTTTAAAATCTTCGAATATGGTGCCAAACAAAAACCTTAGATCATATGCATATATTATTACTACTGAATAATGCAATAAAAGGCTATACTGATTAATTATATTGATTTTTTTTTTATATTAAGCATTGCCTAGAGTAAATGTAAGGAAATCCCTAGACTTATTAATGATTAAAGTATTTTAGTGACCATTACTTCTTTTATTAATGTAAAAGTGTTTATTATAAAATGATTTTCTTACTTTCATTGCCTAATCAGATTAGATTAGATAAACTTTATTAGTCCAATGGGGAAATTCAGATGTATAGCTATTTTGATCAAGTAACAGATTGGCAAATGATTGTCAGGGCAAGGGCACTACCATTGTTGCCAATTTAGCAGAGAGTTCAAGCTCTAGTTCTGCAGGAAACAGAAAGCTGAAGATATGATGAAAGAAGGACAGATCATGTAAATGACAATGTGGACAGGCACATATGGTCAGGGGCAATATAACCTGTCAAGCTGTAAGGTTTCCTAGAAAAACATGCCTAAAGCAAGAGACAGGGAAAGGCAGAATGGTGCCATGGATGATGGGAAAAGATCTCCACAAGAATCAACATGAGCTAGGTATGTCCAACTCCTCTAATCTGGAACACACATGCGCACCATGGATGTCATGGTAAACAGTTTATGTTTAAATGCCAGCAAAGACAATCGCCAACATGCCTGAAACAAGGCCATGTTTTCAGGTCAGAGAAGCTAGGAGTCACTAGGGGTTTTCTAACCTGATGTTCGTTTAGCCAGATCAGGCTTTCTCTATTCCTGCAAGTAACACCAGGGTAGAGTTTAAAATCTTATTTTTCCAAAAGGACTATGACTCTAGAGTCAAGGCAAGAGTTTGAGCAAATGAGTTACAGCAAAAGTTACTTCTGTGTAACCCCTACTCATTTGTGACAGGAAGAAAAGCCAGGGTCATGACAGAAAGAACAGAAGTGGAGGTGATTGTTGCTATTTTTCATAACACAATGGAAATGCTCTACTCTAAAAAAACTATAATGTGCATAACTAGAAATAGATTCAGCTTTGATTTTTACAAGTTATCATTTTTAACAAATGATTATGGCTAAATCTAATTAAAATCATCTATTGTAAGTAAAGCACAATGAAATGTTTGCCTGATAAAAGATTATCTTATCAAGGTCAAATTGATGATATCAAGATATAGAATGTTCTCTTTGATACTGCAAAATAGGATTGTGAACTTGATTAAATTCATGATATTCAATTTTATGTAAAGTACAGTATACTGTACTAATGAAAACATTTTCATCTGAATGTAACTAGTCCTGAGCCTCAAATGTAAAACTTTCACTATAAAAGAAACAAAGGTTATAGCAACAGTACTCTTCTTTACAACAAATCAAAATTACACAGTTTTATTAAACCTAGGCTTTGAGAGATAAAATTACATTAATTATATAAGTAAACATTTCTGGCTAAAATTCTCAAACTTTTTTTCCACTCAATTTATTCAGCAGCAGCAACTGATAACTGTTTTTGTAAAACTTTCCAGTCTGGCTTTAGGCCACATAACAACACTGCTACAGCTTTAGTTTGCATTGTGAATGACCTCCTAGTTAAAGCTAATGATGGATCACCTGCTGAGTGTCTTTTTGTTATCCTCACTGCTGCCTTTAATACTTTGGGCCACAGAACCTTTCTAAACCTGCAGAAGAAATGGTGCAGACTTTGTTGAACTTAATATCCCAGCTGCAGTCTGTTGTCTTTGGGGAAAAATCCAATTTTTGGTAGTTTTGAACATAATGGTCGATAAACTTCTTTTTGGTATCATTTAAAAATACATACAGAACAACCTGATTTCTAACTCACTCCATGAATTCAAACTCTTGTTTTTGAATTTTAGACAGGAAAACCAATCTGATATTTTTGTTACCAAGCGTGGAGTTAAATGTAACAAGATTCTGAATTATGAATATCACATCATGATTCCACCTCCTTCTGTCTCCAACAAAAGACAACCAAAATTCACACATGCTTTTCTGTCTAAAAATCAGAAATACTCTGTCACAATTTAATTAGCTTTACCTGAATTATCATACTTGTCTGTTCAATAGTGTGTTTACTTGAAAACATAACAAAATATATCAAGTTTAAAATGTGTCTACCAAAGTCCTCCTTGAACAAGACACAATGATCATATCATACCAGTTGGTTTGGCTACAGTGGCTACTTGCAAACTTCAACACTCTGTAATTCACTCACTGAAGGTAAAATATATGAACTTCAAAACTCCAGAATATCTGCTATTGTGATTTCACAACATATTACTTTAACCTAATTGAGAAAATCTCATCATTAATATATTATTAAGAAGGAAACATAAAGTGGCATGCTAACACTAAAATGGCCTAAAGCAAAATTGACAGCATCACCGTAATTTAAAGACAAATCAATTGCTGTACCAAATAGATTTTGCTAAGTTCCATTTAACACAGGAGAAACACATTTAATTGTTTCCACGTTATCATTAAATGGGTATAGTGCTCTGTTCTACTATTTCCTTTTTCTAAACTGTGGAAAATAGCCTCAGAAATGCTTCATGAATTGCTGTGAAACTGCTTAATGGAGTATATTCAAAAATTTCCTCCACTGATCTTAACAAGTCTGTCAGCTTTGCATTGTGGATGCTAGAGTCCTAACCTGGTTAAAAACCTACGTAATTGGATTGAATTTAAATTTCAGATGAGAACAAAATGAAAACCAGAGCAAACTGAAAGTAGAGACTGTGGTTACCAGGTGACACATAATGATAACAAATATAAATTAAAAGAAAAAAGAAGAAGGGAAGACAGGGAAAAAGTTAGCAAAACTGAGAAAACTAAAGAAAGACACAAGATGAGGATTAAATCAAATAACACTCTCTTGGAATATATAAGATAACATAAATATCCATTTATTGCTAAAACACTCAATTCAATTAAGGTTTCTAAACCCTGAATATCCACAGGCAAATCAGTATGCAAGGCAGGAATCAACCTTGGGCTGGGTGCTAGTCCTTCACAGGATACACTAATTTATTCATGGATAATTCTGTATCTTTTAGATGTGGGAAGAAAACTTCAGTAAGCAGAGAAAAAAAATATGTGCATATGTGGAGATGACACAGAGACCCCATAAGGACAATGCCTTGGTCAGAATACAAATCTAGGACTCTGGAGCTGACAAACAGCTTTGGTAATGACCATGTCACCAGACTGCTATGGTACTAAAAATCAACATTGTATGATATACAGTACTTCACATGTTAAGTGAAAACATACCAGTGTAAAATTACTGTTTAAATCCACCATTTCACTGAAAAGGCTACTTAAATGTATTTTATTTTAAGCTTACTGAAGCTTAGGAAACAAGAAAACTAAAGTTAACGTAAGTACCTTTCTTTAAAAAGGGAAACAATGGTATACACTGCCTACAAAAATGCCATAAAAAGCAGAAATGAAATAAATCCCTACTTTATTCAACTGGGGGAAAAGCCAAGTCTTTTCACTGAAATAAACTATTTAAAATTCAGTGAATACCTCCTGCTGCAGAGACCCTAAACCATTGGATTCTTCGCAAAAATGTCAAAATCACTTTTTTAACTCATTAAACTCAAATCAACGTTTGCCACCCATAAAAAGAAAATCAGATTAAATCATTAGATTTAGATAATTGTGAAATGTAAAAAGCAAAAATATTTATCAGGTACAAACACATATACATGACTCTTAACAGGATTCATAAAAAGAGCTTGCCATTTTGTGAGGTGTTTTACAAATCAAGGTATCAATTGACCAATACATTTGTACATTTGTAGATTTAACTGACTGCAATTTAAAATCATTGGTTTGCACGAAGACAAAATTCTCTATTAGTTACCATACTTAAAATTGCATCCTTTTAAACAAGCAGGTATTAAAACGTCCTATTTGGCTAAATCAATAAAATTTGTCCTGAACAAAGAAACGATTAAAATGTTTTGAAGCGACCAGAAGGAACTAAATACTACTTCTAGAGCAAAAACAACCCTCTAATCATGCTTTATTGTTTAAATCAGCAACTCGTACATCACTACACACCCTCTAAAATACCAATCTGGTTCTTCAACAGACTCATGAACTTACAAGGGGAGATCAGGGGGCTCATTTATAAAGCATGAGTATACACAAAAACAAGATTGAAATTTGCGTATGCAACTTCCCATTCAAACACCAGGATTTAAAAAAGAAAACTTGATATGGGAATGTGCGTATGTTTATGGCAACTCTGACCAATGTGTACGCAAAATTTCGGCGAAATTAGAACAGCCTTGATCAAGCAGGGAAATGTAGTCAAACTGACTAAATGATAACTCACATATATAATTCATATCCCTGAGCAAGGATGTGACAATCATACCTCAAAACCAATGAATATGATAAACAAAGTATATTTTGGTTCTTTTTTAAGAGGTCAAATGCTACATATTTGCACTGAAGAACATTTTTAGATTTTTGTCAGTTTATATCACCTACCTGTTGTCACTTCACAGTGAACTGCCCTGTAGGTCAGTAATATCTCAGTCAAACTTCATTCCATCATGCCATTAATGAAATGGTGAGGCACTGCATCTAGCATCTATATAGTGTGGGTGGACATACACAAAACATAACATGTTTGCAGCACTGATCTATTCTCCTAACAAAATCCGGAGCAAATGAATGCAATCATATTGCTATAAGGGCACCTAGTGAGAATAAAACTTCTTTTATTAACAATAAGTAGTTACATTCCATTAATGCACAAGTCATCCGTAATCCTGGGATGTGGCTGGCAAACAGCATGCCTCAGTGGCTTGGGTCAGTCAGTGATTCATTTACTTTGAAGAAAACTAGTTTTGGCAGACATAACGGTAACATGTTTGGTAAGATAACTGGCTAAAACCACAATTTTTAATATGGCCTGTACTATTCATCGTAACAGCAATCACAACATTACATGTGCCGGGTGATAGTGGCTACTCGCTCAGCTACTGGCACATTAGGCATTTCCTGGGCCCCCAGAGCACAGAGGACTATAATGCACTATAATGCTGCATAAGAGCTTGCGCTGTCAGTTGCAGAGCACAGCCTGATACTCTTAAATGCAGGTGGTGGGCCTCGTCACATTAGGAGAAAGGCTGCACTAGGGCCAGTGAAGTTTGGCAATATCATGATTGCATATGTATGAGATTGATTAGCATGCTTCATATACTGTATATGGATGTTTGCGAGTGGCATTCAAGGTGCATTCACATATGTATATTTACAAGGTGATTGTGTTTTGCCAGGTTTTACACATCTGATCTTTTTTTGGTGCATTTTACAATTTTTTTTGCATCCTCATATTTTCATGCTCAAATCCACATCAGGCTTTATAAATGAGGCTGCCTGCTGCCTTCATAGGCTTAACCACTTTCTGCAAGAGGGATATGGACAAGGTAGAATGTTAAGCACACTCCACACCTACGGTTTTTGTGAAGTTATATAAAATTTTGTAATTCTTTGAAGATAGTTTTCAGCTACTGAAATTGGAATTACCATAAAAGTTCCCAAAGCACCATTCCTTAAATGAGAAAAGAACCACCAAACATTCTTTGAAATTCTATATGAAATCTCAAACAACAATAAAAAAAGCTACACTTACCATCAGTTGGGCTGAGTCCTCTGGCAGCTGAAATCATTGATAAAGAGGGGCTGCTGTGCAGAGACCTAATGTAATCCATGTAGGGGTTAATATAGGGGTGAGGGGGGTTGAAAGGAGACTCAGCAGCAGCAGAAGGGTTTCTGTGCGGGGAAATTCTAATTAAAGAAATGTCTGAGAAAGCTGAACTGCCGGAGAGACCAGGAGGCCTGCAAAAAAACATCAGAGGACAAGTTAACGTTCATATCCTCTAGGCCAGGCAGACAGTTATTATAAATATGATACTGTCTACAATTTAAAAACATCAACATTTCATTTTAGCAACTTCAGTCAGCCCTGTTTTAATTGTTAAGTTCAAAAATGAAAGGCTTTGGCAATATAGCAAAGAGACATTTGTAAGTAAACACTGACAACTTAATTTAACATACTAAAATCTTTTCTTTCAGTAATCAAAAAAGAAAAGGCAATATTAAATATAATTTATTTTCTCTGATTTGTTTTTGTTCTTTCAACCAAAAAAAAACTTTTGCAGCATGTTTTCATTAAGGCACCACAGAATTCCCAGTAACATTGTTATCCAAAAATCACTCCTCTAATGTGCTGCCCTTGTGACTGAATGAGGTCAAAATGTTAAAAACTGTTCTTCCAAGTTCAGTTCTTCAAAAATGAATTTAATTTGATGAAACTGTAATTACCTCACTAGCAAGTCAAGACTGAAACACCACAAATAATACATGTCAACATTTATATTAAAGAAACAAAATATATATTGAATACATTAAAAGTGGATAGCAGAGCAAAACCAATAAAAATTTCTTGAGATCATTAGAGTTTAGTGGTCAGTAAAAGTTTGTTAATTGGAAATTTTAGGAATGGATCAGTGCCTAAGATTGATATTGAATCAATCACTGGAATTAAAAAACACATTTTAAAACCATGAGAGCCACACATTTAGAAAGGGAACAAACCCAGTATCTAGTGTACTTTTTTCTCAAGGTATACTGAATAAACTGCACAAATGTGCTTGTGACATTTATAAATTGACAATTTTGCCTTGGCCCCTGCTATAAAATATGCATAAATGACTGCAGTACTGAATTTTTATTTTTATCCACAGGCAACAGCTTCTAGAAATGACAGTGTTAAAAGCTGAAAAAAGAAAAGTTCATGACATATTTTATCTCATTCCATTTCATTTCATTTACGATACCCACTTCAAGGTGGGCACCAGCTCTAGGTACAAGGTCTAGACAATCCTGAACTCACAAAACCACCAATACTTTCACTCAAATGAGACTAATTAACCTAATATGTGTGTCTTTATTTATTATAATTATTATTAATATGCTATTGGGATAGACTCTAGCTCCCAGTGACCAAGTAATGGAGAAAGCATGTTTAGAATATGGATTGAGTTAAAGGTGGATTATTATTGCTATGATTACTATTGTTTTTTATTAATGTTAATATGTAGTAAATATAACTGAATGCTGCATATATATATTAAAAAAAACAGAGCAGTTGCAAATGACAGATCATTCAGTTAATCTGATGTATTGTGTTAGGTAAAAAATTAAATTGTTTCAGCATTTCACATAGACATTTTAAAATAATGAAAGGGGGTCCAGGTTAAACAACATAACTGCTCTGTGTGTGTAATGAAGTGTTTCTTGTTTATCATCAGAAACTTACTTTTCATTTATGTCCAAATTTATTTAATGCCAGAATGCTTCACTTTGAACAACAGGAAAGAACGGTGTACTGTATTAGAATTCAATGAGGGCTCCTTTTTTTTACCAAGTATTTCCATTTATATTAGAGATATTTTAAATTAACAACTTTTCAATATAGTCTTCTCAGTACACTTTCACACTTATATGGCTGTGTTAGTCACCTAAACACAGGTCCGGCTTTAGGTATAGGATGAGTAGACATTGGCCTAAGGGCACTATGACTTAGAAGTGCCAAAGTTAATCCAAACCCCCTCTCCCCCAAAGATGTCACTGTTGTGTGTCAACATATACTTCAATTACACATACAGTTGTGAACATGCTTCGATATCTAAATGGGAAACCCCACTCTTCAATTTCACATACAGCTGCATGTGCACTCCGCTCTCTAAGGGTGAACTCCACCCTTTCAATTCTCATACAACAAGCACGTTCTGCTCTCCAAAGGGGACCTTTGACACAAAGTTCAATTTTACATATGGCTGAGAATGTGTACTGATCTACAAGGGGGTTTTTACGTCACTTATGAATTGAAAGAGGCTTCCGTGTACAACTGCATTGGCCCCACTTAAACACCTTTGAATGATTAAAAATCTAGGTATCCAGCAACATGCAAATTGACAGCCTCTTCTAGTTTTAAAATGATTTCATTTAAAATCTTCATTCAGTTACAACAATGGGCCTGGGTTTTTCTTGCTTCTCAGCCACAGCCGATGATAATGGTCATCCCAAGCTTTGGATGTTATATTAGTGGGCACCAATGTAATGTCTAGAGCTGCTATACGGTGAGGAGATGCCTGGAGTAAAAGTTGAGTAGACACCAGTGGATGGTTCACTGGTGTGAAGGATTATCTTGGAAGAGTGGAAATCATTGCTGGCACAACTGTACACTGAACAAATGGAAGGTAAGTTTACTAAGGTCTTTTGCCAGATGATTACCCTATGGACTAAGGGAAGTGGGGAACCCTGTAGCTGAGCATGGTAAGGAGTTACTGATGTGTTTCTTGGGAAACCCCATACCTGCACAGTTGTGTGAAGTGATTGTTTTACTGCTCCTGGGAGGTTAACTGTTCTTGCTTTTACTGCTTGTTGGATGTTAAATATGTATTTATTGCTTTTAAATCTGCTCTGGCAAATTCATGCACATTTTTGCACCATAATAAACGTGCATTTTTTACATTTGTTTTCATCAAAAATTTTTGTCTTCTCCTTTGCCTTAGTCCATTCTTGGTTACAATCACTTTGGCATATGAACCAAAAGAAATGTGCTCCCCATAAACAACTCAGCCAATCAGAACTCATTCAAACATTATCAACACTGTGATTCATTCCAGTGTTTTCCATGTACTGTATCATTAGGAGGTTTCAAACAAAGGTATGTCTGTGCATTTAGTCCTGTATCTATATAATAGCAAAAATGTATGTATTGCAAGCAGCATTCATGTGACATTAATATGTTGGACAAAACAATTATTTCATACAGTTAACTGTACTGAAATTATTCTTAGTGTTTTTTCACAAGTTTTCAGGACATGAACAAACAGAAACAGAAGGGATGCATCAGGTGGTTTGTGTTTTCTATTAAATAAACCAGAGCTCTGAATTTTTATATTCTTTTTTGGAGAGTGGCAGCGTGGCATATTGCATTCTGGTTGGACATGCATAAAAATTTCATTGTACTCTATAAATGTGGCAATATTATTACTACTACTAGTACTACAATGACTACTACTACTACAACTAATATTACTATCATTACTTCTATTTATATACATTTTGGTGAGATGAGGCATTATATCCATACCAAGTGGATATCATTCAGCACTAGTCAATTCTTCTTTGGTGCAAACTGTCACATATGTAGCCAATTTAAAGTTCTTGGTAGCAACTCACACAATGGTAGCAAAGTCAACAGAAGCAGAATATCAAACCACTTTATAAAGTTTCAACAAGCCAGTGTACCTGACAAAAACAGCTTGGACACAAAAAGAGTATGTCATTGGTGTGACATTATCTACTGTACATTAGGTTCTTTTATTTATTATCAATTATACTTTGTCATTAATTTTTCTACTAAAATAGGACCAGGCAAAAAACTATTATATTTATCCAGTTTTCAACTGCATCATTACTGAATATATAGTCACAGATTCCTAAGGCTATGAAGTTTCTCATATTAAAATAACACATTTATGTATTCAGCATTACCTGTTTTTCAAAATCATATTCTATTCTTGTTTTCAGATATAGTATATACTTAATGATTTTATCCAGTATTTCAAGAAAAATGTCTGTATATTCAGTACCAATCTGTTTTTACTGAATCTTTCTAAGGAAATGGCTGATTCACTCTACCTTTTAGTTTCTTGAAGGGCCCAAATGATTTTCACCATCAACAATGATGGATAGTAGAGTGGTATAGTGGATAGAGTAATTGCCACTCAGTGCCAGAGACTCAGATTAAATTCACAGGCCAGTCACTACTGATATGGAGCTTGCGCATTTTGCTCATGTCAGAATGTTTTTTCTCCATGTATACGTTGACTCCATTCCAAATTTTTACTTGTACAATTGACTGGAGATTGTTTTGGCCAGATTTAAGTGGGTATAATCATATATGTGATCATTAAACCGCTGGTCATCTTTGTTTTTATTGTTTTATGCCACATTCTATAGTAATACACAAACTGGATATCAAAAATAGATGGATAGATAACCAACAATGGTATAGTATCAGCTAGAATCATATTAACCCCAAAACTTGTGAATAAAGCAGCTCATCATAAAGCAATAGCTCTAAAGTAGTGCTTTTTGGTCTATCTATTTTTTTTCTGCTATGCGTCTTTTTGTCAAATGAAATTCCATTTTTCTTATCTTAGCATATGGAAGCAATTTACTGCTACAATATAGTCTGGTTTGGCGCCACAGATATTTACTACTTCTGAAATCTGCTCTTTAATTTAAACAAGTTTAAAATCCTCTGTTCATAGTCACCAAACATACTTTACTCTTCTGTAAAGGAAGTCTTGCTCAAAAATGTTAAGCATTCTTCCTACACTAAAAAACATGTTACTTGGTGCATCTGTAATTACTCTGTGTTTAAACTATTGCATACCCATTACAAAGAGGGATTTAACACAGGGCCACATATTTTTTGTTTATTTGTTTTTAAATATAAGTGGGCAAAATACATAGAATTTGGTGGTACTATAACTAATTTCAAAGCTCATTTTTTAAGATTTCCATATAAGCTCTAACTAAAACCTACTCACAAAGCATGTTGAAATATTATGAATAAAAAATTATTAAATCATGTAAAAGCCAAAACAAAGTTAAGAAGGTTATGACAGATATACAATGGATGAAAAGAACATCGAACTAATGCATTGACACAAACTATGGATATGAAAGTCAGTTTGAACAGTACACAAGAGATTTTCTACAGTATGTTTAAAAAGAAGGCTTAAGAAATGCAACTGCTTCCACAAATATTTTCTCTTCGATGTAAACTATTGTCTCTAACTCTTTAATGCACGTTTGCCTAAGAGACACCAAACTCTCAGGGGCTGCTAACATAATACCCTATAACTGTCTTTGTCTAGCACAAGATTATGGAGGTCCTATCCTAGTAGCACTAGGTGAAAACCAGGTACCAAACTTTCAGTTGGTACTATTCCCTTATTAGGTAATATAGTAGACTAAAATATAATTTAACTATTTAGCTATAAATATCTGGCATTAAAGCTATGAATACAACACTTTTTTGCATTTTGTGCATTTCTTTAAATGGAAAGACACCTAGGGACTCTCCTGTGTTAGGTTAAGTCCTCTGGAGAGAGAAAATGGTGGAATACTAAAACTGTTAGCGGTATCTGGTAATACAAATGGATGGAGAATAAGCATGGTGATTAATCTTTGTCACTCTAGCACCTTCTTATATATTTACAGGCTTTCATGGAACAGCCCTAATGTGTCAACATTGGCTAATGATAATAAAAACTGAGTTTCCCTGAATACCAACAAATAAGAAATAGGGACTTTTGTCTGAGTGGTTGTCTATTTATTTTTCTACATGTAAAAAGTACATTAAATGTATCTGCAAAGCAATCATATCATTTGTGTGCTACTGAATTTAGAAACTGAAATCCTGTGTGGTTTGTTAAACACCTCTTATATAAAAATGGCATGGCTAAATATTGTTGGCAGGAAATCTAAGAGGTGGAGAACTTCAAGTAAGTGCAATGAAAGTACTTTGCTGCAGCTAAATGTGTATGAATGAACTGACATGCTCAAAAATGGAAAAAAAGTGTCACTGACAAGGAAAGAAGAGAGCAACTCTTATTATTTCTCATTATCCCAATTAGTCAAAGTATTTGCTATGTGGATATGATAGAGCTGCGTGCATGTATGTACCTAAGTCACAGTCAGTCATCTTCCAACCCGCTATATCCTAACACAGGGTCACGGGGGTCTGCTGGGGCCAATCTCAGCCAACACAGGGTGCAAGGCAGGAACAAATCCCTGGGCAGAGCGCCAGCCCACCACAGGGCACACACACACACAAAGCAATTTAGGATTGCCAATGCACCTAACCTGCATGTCTTTGGACTGTGGGAGGAAACTGGAGCACCCGGAGGAAACCCATGCAGACATGGGGAGAACATGCAAACTCCACACAGGGAGGATCCAGGAAGGGGACCCAGGTCTAATTACTGCAAGGCAGCAGCACTACCACTGTGCCACCGTGCCGCTCGCCATGTGAGTTGCCTCCATTTAATTCATATATTCCCAAAAAATATGCATGGTATTGACTATTAACACCAGATTAACCTGGCATAAATGTCATTGTTAAATAGGAAAATCTGTCTCATTGCAATTAGTGCAGACATTTTGCAATGAGCCAGAGTAACTGGGAAAGAAGATAATAAAAGTAGATACAATGCAAGGAGTCCATTCTATTTTAAAGATACTACTTTCCTAAACAGTTAGCTCATCTCTTAGCAAAATATCTGGGCTATTTGGAATTAAATGGATTTTCCATTTAGCATTAAGCGTGTACAAACACCAATTTATATAAATAGATATGAATAATACTATATTTATAACATAAATATAAAAAATATCATACATTTTCTTAAATAAGTTTTTGTTCATTTACAGTTGTAGGGAAACCCATCATATACTTGTAGAAATGAATACAAGGCAAACACCAACCATGGTCAAGTTGCTAATAAATCAGAAAACATTTTATCAAAAACATTATAGACTATACCTGTACCTTTTGTCAGTCGGAGATAGTTTTAGATAGATTAAATCAATTTTCAGAGATTGTTTTTTACACATACCATTTAGATAAGTAAAGCCTCAAACATGTATTGCGGCCTTTTGGGGGCTTTCTCAAATTATCCCAAAACCCAGAAAGACTCCAATGAGATTTGGCACAAAGGAAAGGCAGCTTAATAACTACAACATATATACTGTACTGTATTGGATTATTAAGAGAATATGTAAAACAACAAAAAGAAAAAACAATTAAAGGTAATAAAGGTACCAACTCTGTGGGATTGTTTAGCAGGTTATTGATTCCCATTTATACCCTTTATACCCAGCCCCTAACAAACATAACACATAGCCTTCTCACTACCAACATCTTCTTTCTGCTCTCCCTGGCTTCTCTTCATCCTGCCCATTAAGCCTTTGTTGCCATCTTCTCTTAATTTCAAGTTCTTTGGCTTTATGGCCAATGGTCACTTTTAGATCCAACCCATAAGCACTTACTATTCCATGGATAATCTGGCCATTGGCCAAAAGAATGCCAAATCAGCAATAAAGATAGTGATTTCTGCAAACAATTCAAAACCCCTATGCTTAAAATTAAACTTTGTATACCTCAAAATATTAAGTTTTAGACAAATACAATATACAATTAAAAAATCGTATAATCACATAGCAGTAGAGTTCAACACTATTTGGCTCAGAAAGGATGATAAAAATTTTAATTTTTATGGTATTACTAACTACTATAATATAAAGAAAATTACATTGGAAGTCCAAAAAACATATCAATCATATTCTTTGTGGATGACATTATTTGTAGTTTGTGCCATTATCATCCGTGCTGGGGTGCACACTTCCACTACTGTCAACATTTGAGGGTGCTGGATGTGCAGTATTATACAAATAAAACAGGAGTGATTCTGTTCATTACTGTATATGCTTATGAAACATGGAAATCTAAGTTATTTTCTAACAGAATAATACTTGATATCCAGTATTTCAAAATTTCAAAACTGTCATAAAAAAAATACAGTTTAACAGTTTATGTGAGAACACATTGCATCAATACGGTACTTCTAATTCACAACACCACTTGCTTAAAAAATGAAAATTAGGAAATGACTTCTATTATTTATTAATGTGACAAACTTTATTTTGGTAAGCAAAGAACTTTATAGGATAAACAATGTAATAAATCTGATTGTACATTTAAAATGACTTGGAAACCAAAGTCTTTTATAGAGTACTTTTATATTCCTAAAGCAATTAGTCTAAAGATGTTTTATAAATCACTAAACTGCTTTTCACTGAACTGAACTAAGGAAGTTTGCTGGACCAGTTGTTAGCAAGCAGCCTCTTAGCTCAAAGGCCTTGCGGTCAAACCCTAGTCTGGACACTAAACTTTAAAAAATGTTCTCCCTTTGGCCTTGTGGGTTTTCTCCAGGTTCTCCATTTTGCTACCATGTTCCAAAAACATTGTAAGCTGACTAGTTACTTTCAGTTCCCTCTGTATGAGTGAGAATGAATGAATGTGCTTTGTGATGAGCTAGTGTACTCAATGCTGTCAAGTCAAACTCTGACCCTTCATGACTCTGCAGTAAGTAACTGAGTAACAGGAATAAATTAATTATATAGATTTTAAACATAATGGTAGCATTTATAAAATGTATATACTATAATTTACAATAATTCTTGAAAAGTGACAAATATAAAACAAACTAGACTAAAGCCACATTACCCTAAACCTCACCTATTATTTCTAAGCATCATTCAGATGCTAAATAATAAACAATCAGGGGATCATATTAATAGGGCTATCAGATTAAAGTTATGCTTTGTATCATCTGCATATGAAGCTCAATGACTGGGTGCTGGCCTAGAATTTGCTTCTAATCAATCGCCACATAATTATGAGATTGAAAAAATACTAATTAGGATGAAATCCTTATAACAAGGGCTAAAGTGCCAGAATAGGAATGTACAGTGGCATATTGTGTCTAATTTCAATAACGGTTTAAAAGATTCCTCAGTCTCAGGATTTAATGCTAGAATCCCTGAAGCCTATGAAAAAAGTCAGAATTCCTTCGCGCCTCCACATCAGCTTCTTTGTTTTGCAAATGTGTCAATCAGCAAATAACGATATATTATTTACTCTATACAATTCCAGACACCTCACATCCAGATAAACAGACTTGAACTGGGAGAACAGCTGTGTCAGTGGGGGGATAGGATAGCAGGCTGACTGACTCATTAACGAAACAAAGACGCTGATGAAGAGGTGTGAAAGAATTTAAGGTGACCCGGCATTACAACTTTTTATTTAAATTCTTACTTGTTAATACTGTATCACTTCTCCTTTTCAAACTCTGTTTTATTTATTTATTTTTTCAGGCTGCATGATCTGGCAAATAGAATCAGCAATGCACACTTTAATTTTTTGGGTCATCTTGGAAATACTTATACCAGAAGTAAATGAAGAATGATGTGACTAATAACCATTATTTTTACCTTTTTTGCATTCTGATAAAGTACCAAAAGATATATCAATAACAGTTGTTATTACTTTCAAATATAAAAAGCTTTAAAATTTCAGTTGTCTTTTAATAATCCCATGAGCTAAAACTGAATTTCAATTAATAATAATGTATCCAATGTCTGAAAGTGTACACCTTTACTCAAAGAAATCAGACATATCTGATTTTAATGTAATTTCTTTTACTTTCCTTACATATACTGCATGAGAGATAAATACACAGGGAAAGTGTTGTAATGGGAATAAAATTCCGCTTTTGAGTATTCTATGGATTTACATATTTTTGGCATCAATGAATGTGAATTTTGGAATTAAATCTGTGAATCAGGATTCAAATTTGTGTATAACTCAAACACGAATCACTGAATGAAACTTTACACCATTATTAACATTGTGAAATGCTGAATTCCTACTGTGTTAGAGAAAATCACTTAAGTAGATTTTGCTCTACTCACGTAACGAATTTTGTACAAACATTCTAGCCAGAATTACAGCACAACTATGATAGTTCATTCTACATTATAAACTATTAGCCTACAATATTTTACCACTAAAATCTCAGCTTTATGTAAAGAAAGCTATGCATTGGATAAGTTAGATTTTTTTTACATTTTTGTGCACTTTTCTTTATAAATAAGCTTTTAAAACATTCTAACATATATTAAAATCTTTATTTGATACTGTATATTATAAATTCTTTAGTGACAATACTGCCTCCTACACTTAAACATACTCTGAATGTTTTCTGCTACTCCAAATCCTTAACCACTATGTCACATCAGCCTCCAGAACCTTAATCCCCTTTAACATAAGTGTTCCAATTTGAACTGTATCCAACCCTCTGTCATCTGGCTTGTAACCCTGAATATTGTGAAAATGGTGACCTAATTAACAGTTTAATGTTCACTCACTTTTAATACTGCTTCCACTCACCCACCCTTTTTATGAACCCACATTCCCCATTGCAGACTTATTTACAGCAGGGGTAAAAAAGAAATTAATCCAAAATGAAATTCCAGTTTATTGCACGGTACATTGCCACACACTCATTTGTTTCAGGACAGTTTAGAAAGAGTTAAGCAGTGTACATGACAAAATACTCAAATAAACATTAATAATACATGCAAACTTGATGCAGATAAGAGGTTTGGCTAGAAATTAAACATAGGTTCCTAAAGTGGTATGTCACTGCAGTGCCTTAGTCTACATTCAACATACTGTGTAAAAGTCAGTGGATGGTTAGATATGAAAACCTTTATTCCACTAATTAATGATTTTTCCATTATGATTTTATCTATAGTTTTTGAGAGTTTAGTGCACTCTGTGTCCACTGGTGTCATTGCTGAAGCCCAGCCAGTGATATCCACTTTTGTGGTTAGTTAGTCAGGAAGCTACCGGTTCCCAATTAACTGGAAATAAATGGCTTAAGAACATTGCCTGTGGATAATTCTTATTCTAACAAGACTTAAAAATACCCCTTAGGGCAAAACTGTACATTCTAATTAAAATGGTCCAAGGATTTTCTCTTAACCTAATGTGTGGTCATGGCCATGCAATGTTTAACTTCCCTAGTATTTGAATGTATAAAGTACATATACATAAAAAAAAACACACACCTATCAATTTATCATAATGTTTAAATTGTTCTACTCAAAAAGTGTAAGTATTTTAAAAATAAAGTCACCATTTTTTTAATATAAAAACCTTTGCTCACCTCATAATTTCTAAAGAATAGCTTTAAGAAATCAACCCAAGTATTATGTTATCTTCAAAACTCTGCTACTGACACACAAATTATTTAACTCCAATATCTTAAATTACCTGTCACTATTACTTAACTCATCGTAATCTGTCAGACACATAAAACCCAGCGATGAGGTCTCACTATTCCAAAAGCTTGTTGAGCAAATGTTGATGAACATTTATTTAGCTTTAAAGCTATTACTCTCAAGGGCTATTACCCAAGTTTGTTCATATGGTTCCACTGGTGACCACACATTCACAGCATACTTGAACCTCATTTTTTCTAACCTTTATTTCAACTATTTCTATAACAAGATTTTCTAAGTGATTCTTGTGCAACTGCTGAATGTTGATGATTTTACTGTATGGTTAGCCCATACTTTTAATCTACTTTTTCATAAGATTAATTCATGGTTATTTCTACAGACTCGTCAAAACTTTGTTTTTTTTACAATTTTTTATGAAAAATACTGCTGATATATTATTTTATAACTTGTTTATCTGTATGTATGTTCAATGACAGGTGCTAAATAAACTAAGGCTTAATCGATTAATCTAGAAGTAATCTTTTGTGAACTCTTGCCAAAAATTTATGAATGTGAGGATAAGGTTGTTTAAATCAACATAAACTAATTGGGTTGTTTTCTAAATCCTGAGCAAAATAAATTATATCAGCTGCTTTATAAAAATAGCGAACCTCTCCATGTGATTCTTGATCTATCTAAGCTGCACAGATAAATAAAACCTGCCATAGTTTGCTCCACCTTTTACTAAAAAGCAAGCTAAAAACTCAAGGGAAATCACTGAGAAAGAGACTAAGGATTCCTCATTTCAGGGCCTGTTTTAGTTTCTCAAATTGAAGTCATAAGAAGTGCACTGGAAAACATATATCTAAGAATCGTATCCAAAAGTTGACCCATCCCCACAAGGGAGGAAAAAAGAACAGTACATTCTCCCTCCAGTCCCATGGCCACAGAGAAGTATAAAGGGAGGCTAAAAAGAGGAAAGGCGACTGCTTATGGTCTTTGGAAGCAAAAGAGTTCTAACTGAGAGGCTGTTCCAGGCCAATATTCACAGAAAAGAAGTATGACCTCTGCTGACACTGCGAGACATTGCACAAATGACAAAGCTGCAAAGAATTTGCTATTTTTTAGAAAGTTCTGCCCTTTTAATTGAGAGAGAGATATAGCAAATGACAGCCCAGTCGGTGTGTTTTAAGAAGCTATAAAACAAGTGAGGCTAGCATGTCTCGTCAAAGAGATTGTGTCTTTCTTTGTTATGTGTTCTCCTTGGCCACAAGTCACTGTTTTTTTAAATTTTTAAATGCAATGCAGCATATTAGCATTTAAAATGTGAATATACAGGGTGAGTCAAAATTATGTTAACATTTGAATGGCGGAAACAATTTATTTACAAAACATACTTCATATATGTGCAAGATAATTTACAGGAATGTCTCAACCTGTTCACCATCATGTTCAACACATGTACCATTTGTGGCACATAAATTGTTCACATACAGTGGGTACGGAAAGTATTCAGACCCCTTTCAATTTTTCACTCTTTGTTATATTGCAGCCATTTGCTAAAATCATTTAAATTAATTTTTCCCTCATTAATGTACATGCAGCACCAGATATTGACAGACAAAAAAAATAATTTTTGAAATTGTTGCAGATTTATTAAAAAAGAAAAACTGAAATATCACATGGTCCTAAGCATTCAGACCCTTTGCTCAGTATTTAGTAGAAGCACCCTTTTGAGCTAATACAGCCATGAGTCTTCTTGGGAAAGATGCAACAAGTTTTTCACACCTGGATTTGGGGATCCTCTGCCATTCCTCCTTGCAGATCCTCTCCAGTTCTGTCAGGTTGGATGGTAAACGTTGGTGGACAGCCATTTTTAGGTCTCTCCAAAGATGCTCAATTGGGTTTAAGTCAGGGCTCTGGCTGGGCCATTCAAGAACAGTCACAGAGTTGTTGTGAAGCCACTCCTTCGTTATTTTAGCTGTGTGCTTAGGGTCATTGTCTTGTTGGAAGGTAAACCTTCAGCCCAGTCTGAGGTTCTTAGCACTCTGGAGAAGGTTTTTGTCCAGGATATCCCTGTACTTGGCCGCATTCATCTTTCCCTCGATTGCAACCAGTCGTCCTGTCCCTGCAGCTGAAAAACACCCCCACAGCATGATGCTGCCACCGCCATGCTTCACTGTGGGGACTGTATTGGACAAGTGATGAGCAGTGCCTGGTTGTCTCCACACATACCGCTTAGAATTAAGGCCAAAAAGTTCTATCTTGGTGTCTAAAAGACACCTGAAGGACTCTGAGATAGTGAGAAAGAAGATTCTCTGGTCTGATGAGGCAGAAAGGCAGAAAGCTTTTCATGAGACATCTTTCTTTTTAATTTTCCTTTATTAATTTAGTTACGTTATACATAATGTATTTATCTCATTCTCTCATTTTTTTGTTTCCATTGATAAAGTTCACTTCTTTTTTTGACCTCTGGAAACACACAAAATGTACACAAAATATAAACTATTAAAATAAATGAACTTCTTAAAGATAAACACAGTGAAGTCATGTTCCATTAGATTAATAATAATAATAATAGACCAAAGCATGGGTTATGCTTTATTGCCAATGAACAAAATCTCACATATCCTGAACTAGGATCACTTTTAGGTAAGCTTACTATTATTATCAGTCCTTCAATCTGTTTTGTCTCTATATATGTATGTATGTATGTATGTATGTATGTATGTATGAAACAAACTGGCACCCAGTGAACCAATTTCTTTAAAATTTGTTATGCTTTAGAAAAATCTTCTGGGAAGAGTTTTAAGAGTTTATAAATTTCAAAAAAGCACTGGTTAATTATCAAAATCATCTACAATTGTATCTTAAAACTGCAAAATACTTTGTGTGATTAATGATCTTGAGAAAAGTTATTGGAAATTGTATATTTTCCTTTTTCACACATCTGACAGCAAAACAAATCCCCAATAAAAGTTATTAAAAGACCAGCAGAATTGTGCACATGCCCAGGAACTGTGCCTTCAGCTGCTTGCTTGCTTTGTGGGCAGATTTTAACATAATGTATATTTTAAACCTCCATCAGGTAATTTTTTCAAAAAATTTATATTTTAGAACTATGAGCTACAATTAGCCCTAGGCCCGCTATAAAAAAAAACTAACAATAGTACAAAAGATGCAAGTTTTTAAAGTTGTTTCAGCAATCATAAGCCCATTCGGGTTCATTTCTTAACTACATGATATTTTAAAATTGTAATAAAAACTTGTACTTTATGTACTTTACTAATACAAATTAAAACAATCTTTTATTACTGCTATTTTTAATACAATTCATTGTTACAAAATACTTAACAAAAATTAAAAATGCCACAACTTTCAAAAGAGCTTCAATCACAACTGAATTTTATATCACACATACAGTTTCTTACACGTTTATTTATTTCTGTGGGTTTACCACACATTATTTTTACGTTAGTCTAGGTTACTTACTAAACCTTTGTTATTTACACATCTATTTTTGACCATAGACAGATCACTGATCTTTCCTGGGTATAACTTTGTCTTGTATTCACTTTTCGGGGAAGAAACCTGATAGCATCTTCCATTGATTGGGGAGTATTTATTTATAAAAACTGATGATAAGAAACCAAGATGACTTAAGAGTGAAAAACTGGATAATATGTGTAGCTTTTATGGATATTTTATTGTCGTCGAATTGCATTTTGATCAGATATTATTTATTTGAATAATATCCAAAAAGGAATGTCTAAACTGGAGATTTAGTTAATAACATCCTTATTAAAATAAGCAGTAGAGAATAAGTCTATTTCATCCAGGACCATAAAATAAACTACAGAATATATTGGAAGTAAGCAAACATGTTAGTTATAGCTCAGAAGAGGTGAGGCTACTGCCAACAAAAATATTTTTACATGTCTGACATAGTAAAATAACTAATAGAACATCTAACAGAACAGACCAGTTTCCAAGATTTTATATACAGTATCTTGATGATCTTGAAGCAGCACGCATAATAAAACACAGAGGACAGCTAGTACTGTAGTACTGCAACTAGGCTGTCCTGCAAAAGAATGTGAAACTGTCACAAAGCAGTCCATCACAGGACTGAAGGCTATGACAAACTTCTCATTATTGTTCTGATGGAATACAACACAATGATGCATGTACATATTTATGATGTTGCACAGCCTAATATGATGACCATGAATTTAACTGTAAATTGTGAAAAGACTGAAGATAAGGAAAGAAATACATGTTTTCTGCTCTAAACTGATTCTTACTGTTCAATTAAAATGATGGGGAAGCAGGACTGTAATTCTTTAACAGTGAAATCACTACTATGTATATCTTAAACACTTCATTATTGTCATAAATGTCAAAAATAAAATTGCCTAAATAAGGTAAATTACTTAAGAGCTCAGTACAAGTTAGAACTTTAATATATAAATATCCCATATTGGATTCTTTTGTAATTTCTTACGTGATATATCAAAGTCAGGACAATACCATTGCATGATATTTCTGTAATACCACACTTTTTCTTTCCTTAAATGAGCCTTGGTGAGCCTACACTGTCTATTTGATGGATTTCCATCCATTTAAATAACATGTCAGGTAGTATGATATCTTGAAGAAAACTTGAAAAAATTATCTAAATAATTTTGCTCTTCAAACATTAAATGTGTAGAATGTTAAAATATTCTAACCATATTAAAACTTCTAAATTTGAAAAGAAAAGAAAATCTAGTGCAATTCCAAATATGCACATTATAAAAAGACTGAAACTGCCCATTATTGTTGGCAAAAAAGATATTAAGTTGTGTACAATTGGGATATGAATTTGCTTAAAACAAATGAATCAATCAGTCATTTCATAGGATCCAACTTTGTTTCAGAGGTCTTTGATTTGATTTCTTATTTATGGAAGAGTACTGTGCTGACTCTGTGACATTATATTAAGGGATATGTGGCACACTGAGGCCTTGGTTATAACATTTTTGGAATTTGTTTAGGACAAGAAAAAAAGAAGTACAACTGAGTCCCGCTACAAAAAACAAAAAAGTCTGCTATATTTGTTTTATTTAATTTTTTATGGGAAAGCTTGGTGAGTTACCTGCTATTCTTTCCAGAATACAAATGCAAGCCAGCCAATCAGCACCCGGGGCAGTAGCAAGATATAGCCTACTTTATTATTGCTGTTCCATCCATCTTGTTAGTCTAATAAAATGTCACAGTTCATACCTTGATATTTAATCATAAATCAAATACGGTACAACACAACACAGCTTCTGTATGTGCTAGATAACTATATAATACTTCAAGTGTCTAACTAGGGAGATTAGCACTACAGCATGAAAGGAAGCAGGGTTTATTTTTTTCTGTGCCAGGCCATTAAAAATACATGCTGAGGAACAGCAGGGACAGTTTGAGCCGAACACAAGCAGAAGCTGTTTAAATGGGATAATTTTTAAGAAGAATGGAATAGGCTACAATACCATGATATATGATTATTTTCATCACCTATTAAAATTAGTCCTTACAATAGATCACACAATAAAGATAAACCGGGACAAATTCTTTAAAATGAAACTTTTGGTCTGCTTTGTGAGTGGGGTGTACAAGTTTGTTCTTTTATTTCATTATCCATTACAACCTAATTATTTTTGTTAAGTTATATTGGGACACTCAGGAATATTTTATAGATGATAGCCTTGCATTTTACAAATTTTTAAATCTAGGATTTAAAGGTGCTTTATATTTCTTGTTCACGTTCCAAACCTACTTTTTGCAGTACACGGCTGCTGTAGCTTATCTTAAGCAGTATCTAATGGAATGAATAATCAACCAGCTGCTACTAAAAACATCTCACACCTGGCTAATTTTGAATCTGCACTGAAACTAACATAAATGTATCATGGCCTGAAGTACAAAACTGGAGTACCCACACAAAAAAATCCTGTCAGGATTAAAGAAGTGCCATTCCAAAGAGACAGCTCTAAATGCCATTATCGTTATGGCAAGATAGAGGTACAAACATGTCATCTGTGCTCATCCTGCTAGATCTTTCCTCTGCCTTTAACATGGTAAACCACCAGATTCTCTTTGCCACCGTCTGTGACCTTGACTTTACTGGGACTGCCCTCAGGTGGGCACCAGGGGGCAGGGGGGTGCCCCAAGGATTGGTGCTGGGTTTTCTCCTTTTCTCTCTAGACCTCCTCACTAGGCCCTGTCATCCAGTCCAATGTTTTTTTTTATGCTGATGATACTCAGCTATTCCTGTCTTTCTCCAGACAACCACACTGTAACAGCTAGAACCTCTGCATGTCTCAATCTCTTACTGATATTGAAAACTTGATAAAGCAACACTGTCTTCAGCTCAACCTGGCAAAGATGGACCTTCTTATTATGCCATCTTATCTATATAAGATGTTCAGCTTGGCTCATTATCACTGACACCACCAAGTTTGTATGCAACCTTGGGTTGGTGATCGATGACTAGCTATCCTTCAGGGACCATGTTGCTATATCCCTTGTTCTTACAGATTCACTCTATACAATATCCACAAGATCTGATAGTATATGCAGTACAACTACTGGTTTAGACTTTGATCTTGTCACAGCTGGACTATTACAACTCTCTGCTGTCAGGAGAACCAACATGTTTAACCAAGCCACTGCAGATGATTCAAAATGCAGTGGCATGTCTGATGTTCAACCAGAGAAAGCAGGCACATGTCATTCCACTTTCCGAATCACTACATTGACTTCCTGTAGTGGGACTACTAAGTTCAAATCACTGATGTTTCTCTATACAGTAGTCAGTGTGTCAGGAGCTGGAGATAGTTCTTTGGTCCTCTGCTCCTTCACAAACCACTCAAGTCTGCTGTTGAATGACCTCTGGTGATGCTACCTCTGTGTGGTATTACATCTCAGTCCAGACTCTTTTCATATGTAGCACCTCGATGGTGGGACAAGCAGCCCACATCCATTCAAAATTCCGACTCCCTCAATATGTTTAAGAAACATTTGAAGACGCTCTTGTTTGGTGAATTTCTGTTTAACTGATATTAACTATCAGCTTTTGTAACCTAGGTACTATAACTAGCTTGGATTTTCTTCTGAGCTCTTCACTTGTTGTGATCAATTTTGTAACCTTGTCTCCCAGTCTGTATAATCCTATGCTTGCTCCCAAACAATCCCCTAGACTTAAGTATACTTGATAATGTTGACCTCTTTTGTAAGTAAGTTTAGATCAAAAAATCTACTTAGCAAATAAACGTAAATGTAAAATTGTAACAGTGACAGAGAGAAATTGAAAACGTCTCTCAGAAGTTGTTACCCAGTTTATATTTTCAAAGGTATTAAATTACAATTTCAAAAATGATCATTTTCCTTTTCTCATCCCAAGTTTTCTTACATAATGTAAAACAGTCACAGCAGTTCATGTTCATTGTTGTAATGAAATAAAAGTGTTCACTTTCCTTTTCTATATTGGATATTTTTGCTAGTACATCACAAAAGTAGACTTTCTCACATTGTACCTCAACTGGATTTCAACACATCAATACATTTACATCCTAAATAAGCAATATTATAACCTATATCTTATATAAAATTAGTCATTAGCAGCTGGAGGTCTTATACTATCACACATTTTTAACTTAATGACACATTTTTGCTAGACTGATTAACAGATATTTTAATTTACTAGACACCTAAAAAAGCATGTATCTGGAATAAGTGATCAAATGCTATTCAGAAGCTTGTTTCTATATCTTTCATTATATAATGTTAGAAGCAACTGCATTTTGGTGAATAAAAACTTGACATAAGATTGTCATATAATTTCATTTATTTTACACAATTCAACCTGAGAAAAATGTTCTGTTGCACACTGAAACAAACCATACCATACATTTTAAGCATGTAATTATAAAGTAACTGTAAATGCAGGTAACTTTTTTGACATGTAACAGTTCAAGTGCTTGAAGGGGCATCCAAGATAGCATATTTAAACTCTGTACAAAGCACAAAAAACATTAAAGCACATTTTTAAAGAATCTTCAAGTTAATTTGGCAACAACCCTGTTGTATAGTCACCTATAGGTATTAATTTTAGCCACTGCTCTTTATTTACATTGTTAGCCTGACTGATAAATTCTTCCATAATGATACCAAGGAGTAGCTAGTCTTAACTTAATTCTATTCTTGTTTACATATAAAGAAAAAACAGTTGTGTCCTGCAAATCTACCCCAAATGAATGTTGTGATTTTTACAGTAAAACTATGCAAACCAATGTTTTTTTTATTTGAAATGTCATGTTGAAAAAATTGTGCACAAATTTCAGTAAATTACAGTCTAGCAAAATGTACTGGAGTGATCTGGGATTTATCAACACTATCAATAATAATATCTGTGTGAAGTTTTATCTGAATTGCATGATTCATCTTTAACACTAGAATTACCAGAGCCTACGAAAAAACTCGTAGATCCGGCCCACCTTAAATCCCATCACACCTCTCCGTCAGCGTCCTTTGTCCTGTAAATGTGCCGATAAAGACAAGCTGCAAGCAGCTGGCTATTCTATCCTCCCACCGACTTAGAACGTGCATGAACTTCTCCCAGCTCATGCCTTGATTGATTATCTGGGAGTGAAGTGCAGTTTTAGAGTGAAAATAATAGATTTTTATTTGGAACACACGCATTTCATGTGTGTTCTGTTTCTACAGTAATCTGTGTAAACACATTGTTAAAACAGAAACTTTTTCATATTTTAGTAATAAATGTTAACAAAATGTAGGTATGTGGTTTGTAGTAAATTAACTTTTCGGTGAGGTTGGAGTTTTATGGGAATTTTTCATTACAGTCATATGAAAAAGTTTGGGAATCCCTCTTAATTCTTTGGGTTTTTGTTTATTATTGGCTGAGCTTTCAAAGTAGCAACTTCCTTTTAATATATGACATGCCTTATGGAAACAGTAGTATTTCAGCAGTGACATTAAGTTTATTGGATTAACACTAGAATTACCAGAGCCTACGAGAAAGCTCATAAATCCAGCCCACCTTAAATCCATTCTCACCTCTCCGTCAGTGTCTTTTGTCCTGTAAATGTGTCAATAACTAGCAAGCAGCCTGGTATCCCATCGCAAAGAAATTTCTCAGTGCTCAGTGTTTATCTTCGAGTGAAGTGCTGTAGCTTTATTGGGTAAAATAGAACATCATCATTTGGAATACATACATTTCATGTGTGTTCTGCGTCAACAACAATCTATGTAAAACGTAGTTAACACAGAAACGTTTTCATGTTTTAGTAATAATTGAAAAAATGTAGACATGAAATGTATAAGGTGTGAAGCCTGAAATACAAATATGAAATAAACACTTTCACAAAAGGTACAAGTATAACAAAACAAGTGCACTTTAATTCAAGAATATAACCGAAGAAAAAAGAAAGCTGGTTACAGTAGGCTGTTGATACAACTGCTTGCGTATTGCCTTGCTAAGAACTGCTGACTCCCAATCAAAAGCTTCTGGGTTCAATGCTGGCAGCTTCTCAAGTTTACTGTTTTGAGTAGAGAGCTGCTCTTATTGTTAATATTATACAATAAAAAACATACATTTGACTTGAGTCTGTAACAGCCGCTGTAAATGTATAGTGCTTGTCAAAGTTAGCGTTTTTTTATTCAGTTTAATTCTCTCAGTCGGGTTCATGCTCTCTCTGATCTGAGAGAATAAAACTGAATAAAAAAAAAATGCTAACCTTTACAAGTACCATAAACTTGTATCTTTTGTGAAAGTGCTTATTTGATATTTGGACTTCAGTCTTCACACATTATACACTTCATGTCTGCATTTTGTCGTTAGTACTAAAACATGGAAAAAGTTTGTGTTTTAGGTATGTGTTCAACATTTCTGTCAGCCTACACTAGATCTTTGTGGACACGGAACACACGTGAAATGCATGTGTTCCAAATAACAATTTATTTTTTAGCCTAGGTACCTGACTCACTGATAAACAAGGCTTCATTTGGGAGAGGTTTTTGCAGTTTCTCCGGCGGTGGGGGGGGGGAGGGGGTGCGGTATAGCAGGCTGCTTGGGATTATTGACACATTTACAAGACAAAAGACGCTAAATGGAGACATGCGAGTGGATTTAAGGTGGGCCGGATTTACGAGTTTTCTTGTAAGCTTTGGTAATTCTGGTGTTAACAGAAAATATGTAATACGCATCATAAGAAAATTAAACAGGTGCATAAATTTGGGCACCCCAACAGAGATATTACATCAATACTTAGTTGAGCCTCCTTTTGCAAATATAACAGCCTCTAGACGCCACCTATAGCCTTTGATGAGTGTCTGGATTCTGGATGGAGGTATTTTTGACCATTCTTCCATACAAAATCTCTCCAGTTCAGTTCAATTTGATGGCTGCCGAGCATGGACAGCCTGCTTCAAATCATCCCATAGATTTCTGATGATATTCAAGTCAGGTGACTGTGATGGCCATTCCAGAACATTGTACTTCTCCCTCTGCCTGAATGCCTTTGTAGATTTTGAACTGTGTTCTGGGTCATTGTCTTGTTGGAATATCCAACCCCTGCGTAACTTCAACTTTGTGACTGATGCTTGAACATTATCCTGAAGAATTTGTTGATATTGGGTTGAATTCATCTGACCCTCGACTTTAACAAGGGCCCCAGTCCCTGAACTAGCCACACAGCCCCACAGCATGATGGAACCTCCACCAAATTTGACAGTAGGCAGCAGGTGTTTTTTTTTTTGGAATGTGGTGTTCATCTTCGCCATGCAAAGTGCTTTTTGTTTTGACCAAATAACTCAATTTTTGTTTCATCAGTCCAAAGCACTTTGTTCCAAAATAAATCTGGCTTGTCTAAATGAGCAGTTGCATACAACAAGCAACTCTGTTTGTGGTGTGAGTGCAGAAAGGGCTTCTTTCTCATCACCCTGCCATACAGATGTTCTTTGTGCAAATTGCACTGAATTGTAGAATGATGTACAGATACACCATCTGCAGGAAGATGTTCTTGCAGGTAATTGGAGATGATCTGTGGGTTACCATTCTCACAATCCTGTGCATATGCCGCTCCTGTATTTTTCTTGGTCTGCCAGACCTGGGTTTAACAGCAACTGTGCCTGTGGCCTTCCATTTCCTGATTACATTCCTTATAGTTGAAACTGACAGTTTAAACTTATGAGATAGCTTTTTGTAGCCTTCCCCTAAACCATGATACTGAACAATCTTTGTTTTCAGATCTTTTTAGAGTTGCTTTGAGGATCCCATGCTGTCACTCTTCAGAGGAAAGTCAAAGGGAAGCACAACTTGCAATTGACCACCTTAAATACCTTTTCTCATGATTGGACACCACCTATTTATTAAGTTCAAGGCTTAACGAGCTATTCCAACCAATTTGGTGTTGCAAGTAATCAGTATTGAACAGTTACATGCATTAAAATCAGCAAAATTACAAGGGGACCCAAATTTTTGCACAGCCAGTTTTTCACATTTAATATAATTTCATACAACTAAATACTGCTTCACTAAAAATCTTTGTTCACAAAACACCCCAGTACTCAGATGATCTATCTATCTATCTAATTCAAGAAAGGACTAAATTACTTTAAAAGTCTTTTAATACCATTATCCATTCAAGCTTATCTTAAACTCATTTAGTCTAATTTTTTATATGCAATAAAGTAGTGAACTGGTCTTTACTGAAAATAACTTAATCCTGTTTCTGGCTAAACAATTCTCCAGCAGGCGCTCCCATACAAAGCAAACCTCCAACTACCTCCTGTGAAAGCACCTAACTGGAAATTCTGATAATCAGCAATCTTACAGACTTGCTTTGCTTGAAAGTACATGCCAGCTTGAAATGACTGACCTCACACTGAGAGCAGCTACAGTATTGTGAAGATTTAGCTTTTTTTGATGTATGGGTCAGTGACACAAGTGTTCAAGTCTGAATTACAATTATTATGACATGTGAATGCAATTATTTATTTGTAAAGATTTAGGGAGAGTGCTAGCCCAAAGTGCTTAATACTTTTTTCTTTGTTTAAAAAGGAACACTATAAAGGTAAGAGTATAACAGCAACATTTACTCTAGTTTTCTCATCACCTCCTAAAGTATTGTTTAAATTTGTGTGGGTGTACATGAGTATACCTATTTAGGTTTTGTTTCTGACTTGAACCGAATGTTAAAATTGGAGTAAACTGGAATGAGCAAATACACTAAATGAATATATGGACAAGTTGACTATGTAAATGGTTTTCATGTAGGTTAAATTAATTACTGTGGATCACATAGCTAGCCCTGATAGGTTTTTTATATTGTCTTACTAGTTTCAGTTACTAGAGAAATAGAGAAATTTGCACAAAATGCATACCACTCAAAGTATGAATCCTTATATATAATTTGATACTATCCGTATGTATGATGTTCACATTAATACCTCGACTCAATACAAGTTAGAACTATGCAATAGGACTCTGTCTCTGTAGTTAGAACATAACGTGGCAAACGCGGACACAGTATTGCATGATTGGCTAAGAATGTTCAAATGCTTCACTGACGCCACTGGACGGCCGAGTATGGTAAGTTGGTGTTGGTTCGAGCAGATAACAGTAAGTTCGGTTGGTTTTTGGAACGTAGGTTTGGTGGGGCGTACTTTCCAGGACTAACATCGTCGACTGACTTAAACTCTTCGACAGCTCCGGAACCGTAAGTAATTTAGAACATATCGCCATTTGCTTGGCGCGTCGAAATCTATCTTTGGGCAGTTCGGTTTTGTCATCCGTCCTTCTGACATCTATTGGCAAACTGAGTAATGACAGGTGGGTATTAAGAATGGTCATTGTTTAAATTTTAGCCAATCTCAGATCTAAAATGACCAAGCCAACATACAGTAATTATTACTCCGACTCTGATTAGAGTCGTAAAATACGGTTTGTTTTGAATATTTGTTTGCCGGAAAAAATCAAATGAGGTGCGCCAAAGAGCTGAGTTCACGTCTCGCAGCCCCGTTTAAACAGGAAGCTCTTCATCACATCAGCCGAAAAGGTCTATTTTAAACACAAATTAGTGCCATGATAACAAAATCATTTTAAGGACTTAAAAAAACAAATAAATATTTGCAGAGAAAGTATGGATTTCACAAACGTAGAATTTGTAGCCTGATTCGATCGGGTTCCCAGTCGCTAGTATATAAATAATATTACACCTAATTTCAGTCAACTGGGTGGATTCATAAACAAAGTCTTTATCTTTTGGTAAAATATTTCATGCAAAGAAAGTCTTCATTTTCATGATTCCTTTCTTCATATCTATAGAACTTAAATTGTACATACATACAACAGGGCTAAAGTGTTTAATTTAAGGAGAACTGCACTGGGTAAAGGAGCCACAGGTCTCCCACACTAACACTTTAGTGGCCCTCTATTTGCACTTGCCGTTGTTAAGCCACATAATCGAATAAACATTTGTTTAACATTTGTCCACTTTCTTCAAGCATGTCATGAGAATGAGAGGAATTCTCTGAAAAAGTGCCACAGACCCTTATCACAGTGACAAATGTGCCATGCTGCCATTATGAAGTCCAGCTCAGAAATTACTTGTTGGGATGAATGATCATGTCTGCATGTGCACTGCTTCAAATTAGATGATGATTGATTGCAAGAAAGCTTTGCTTTATGAGCATGTATGCAAACAAGAGGAGAACTGACTTAATGCAGAGAGCTGGCTTATCTGTATCCTTACAAAATGCATATTTTATTGTATGTCATATGTAAATTTAAAATGTCTTGTATTTTATCCATTTTTAAGAAAAACAAGCACATATTGTTCATTAAGTTTATACAACTGCAGCTAATGAATATATCTTTGTCAAGGTAAAGCATAAAAGCTTTTCTCTACAATTCTGTTTTCCACTTTGAAATACTCATAACACAATTATAAAACTTAAAGTTTCAGTTTTAATTAAGGCTCTTCCTCAAGTTTGCTATGTTATGAAGTTAAGCTTAATACACTTTGCTGCTCCCATACTTACTTGTACTTAATGAAAGTCTAATTACAGCTGAAAAGCTATTAACTTTGCCCACACCCCTTCTTAGGTTTGTTTTCCACACAGCATTTAGCAAAACAATTATGTAGCTGAAAGGGAATTTAGAAAGTTGGAGATGGACATGTCAATTAAAATACAAGATCTAATTTCTTTGTTATTAGTTCGTTTGGAAGTTCTCTTGCATTGCATGAAGCGTGGCACTGCTCCCACCAGAGGCCACAGGTAACGTATAAATGACTGAAAAGGGGAGCGGCTAATTAAATTAGTTAAACATAAAAGGAATTCAGTGGATGGCAAGAAGCAAAGGCTTTCATTAATGTCATTAATGATACTTCTATAAATCTACTAAGTAAGAAGTATGCACAGAAATATCAATATATATCTATATATTATTTATATAACCCTTAAACAGTAAAGAGTGAAATTCAAATGTTTGCACAAATTTAGATTAAGAAATACTTCACTTTACCATGAAAATCTAAATTTGGACATTATGAAACCTTTATTGCCATAGAAACTTTATCCTTAGAATCCATCGAAGCAATAGTACAATGCCCAAATGTGTATTTCATTATGACTGAAAATTACATTTCTATGCATGTATTGCCCTTTTCTTAAATAGTTGGCTTTGTAATTGTTTTGCTTTCCCAAAGATGCTGAAAATAATAGATCAAAATACCTCACAATACAATTTTGATAAACATATTTCTATGGTAGTTGGGTTAGATCACTTTGTCTTTTAAGAGCAATATATGTATCCTGTTCAGGACTATAACATGTAAACCTATTTTAACGGAGTATATTCATCTCTAGATTAACAACACGTAAGTTAAACTTGTGAGTCTGAAGTAAAACACGCTCAGAAGTTGATGTTTCCATGATTGTGCCCTTACTCAAATCCCATCATGAACTACAAGTACATAAGAAAAGGACTGAAAATGTAAGACAAAATTCTTATATGCTCAAACTGTTATAACTTGAGAGCTGTCTATAGTTTATATTATTTCAGGATGCACAGTGATTTGTACTTGGATCCTTGAATGGTTTAGCACCTTCTTTGCTTCAAGGTTTATTAAATATAGTGTTTCCTTTTGAACACTGGAATATCTACATCATGGTTTGGCAGGTTATAAGTTTCCCTTAAATGCACAGGTTCTACAGAACATATTGATCAGTTATATTATTTGGCAAAACAGTGCCTGTCAAATCAAATGAACTAAGAAATAAACATCTGCCCTTTTCTGTAGATGTTTATTAAGAAGGAAGTCTATTATATGTTCAGAAGCATGTCACAACAATTCTTTTTTAAGACTGCCGGATGAGCTTGCAAACAGAACCTCCATGCACCCACAATACTTTAATTCATTACAAGCTTGTCACACAGGTAACAAAGCACTTGCTGAATTTGTAAGTCATCAGACAATGTAGTAACAACTTGCTTTTTTATTTGTTTTTTTATTCCCAAAGATGCTGAAACTGACAGAACAGAAAATCTTGCCACTTAATTATTATATAGTATAAAACATTTTGCATAAATCTTCAAAATAAGACATAGGATATTACTCATAATCCACTTGAGTATAATTCTGTTTCTCATTCTTGCAGATTCATTGAACTGCAGAGGTAATTTTCAAAGAAAAAATGTAATGACAGAATGTGGCTTCTAGTTGCATTTAAACTTGATGTCAAAATCAAAATTCTTAGATTGAGAAAGTTGCATCTTCTTTGCTTATAATTATAGTACATTTGGAACCTAACAAAATGCTATATAGAGCTTTTAACATGTTTAACACATTATGACCAGTTAAGCAAAGTATTGGTAACACTTTTTAAAAATTTGTTTCTATTTTAAATAAAGTAACATTACATTGTAATGTAAAATCTGTTATTTTTTTATTTAATTTCCACTAAGCAGTTTATATTCAACACATAATCTAAAAGAACTGCATATTTTAAGGAAGGGCACAGGTTGAGTGTCAACTTATTTTTTTATTAAGAACAAGAATAAAAAAAATTGTTTCCATTCTGGTTTGCACCATTTATCTCTATTCTCTCCACAAATCCTGAAATTGCTCGGATAAGTCACTTTTTTTGCACATTTCCAAGAGCAGGACCCAACTTTTTTTATTTTTTTTACAGAAAATTGAAGAGGCTTTGTGTCAAATACAGCTAAACCCAGCCTCTCCATATCAAAAATCCCTGCTAGAAAATTACTGTGCGATGATAAGGCTGTGAGATAGAGGAGAAAAAAGTGACTCTACTCAATTTATACCACAAAATTGGTATGACTGAATATTTTTCATTCAGGTGACTGATAATATCAGTAAAACTGCATTGCAGATAAATAAAGGAGGCTTCTGTCAAGAATAAACACCATTAATCATGAAGTTGCGCCTTGTGAGTGGCTGTCCTCAGATTCACATGAGGGGGAGAAAAGAGAGAGAGAGAGAGAGAGAGAGAGAGAGAGAGAGAGAGAGAGGCTGAAAAAAAAACTCCTGGCTTTACAAGTGGAAATGACCTTTTTGAGGTTTTTTTTCCATTAAGTAGTAGACGTTCAGTTTTCAGTCAATTACATATGGTGGTAAACTGACACATTGGTTAGCAATACTTTTTCGACACCTCTGCCCTACTACTACTTCTGTGTAGAGTCTGCACTTGTGAGGGTTTTCTGTGGTTTCTTCCCAAAGACTTGTGGGTCTGGTTGACTAGTGGGTATAAATTGCAATGGTTTGTGTGTGCATGCATGTTATAATGAACTGGCATCCCATTTAGGGCTGATCTCTGATCCGCACCAGTGTTTCCAGGATAGTTCTAGGATTCTTCCAATGCTATATTGGAAGAAAGAGGTTTCTGGAAATGAATGAATGGGATAAATTAGTTACGTAAACTAGCACAGTAAAACAGGAGCAATGCAACGTAACCTACTGATATAACAGCAGGTCATTAGACTGAATGAAGACAGCCCAAGTGAAATGTAAAATGGTCCTTTAAAGAAACATAAAAAGTGCTTCAGAATTGTGTTACTATGTTGTAAAACGTGTTTTATAAACCAAAGATGGCTATTATCAGTCTTTGCTATTCAGAGCATGATAAACACCCCTTATATCATACATTTGTGTGGGAACTTTATCTTTTAAAGTAAAAGAAAAGTTAACTTTCTTGGGGAAGCATAATGGTGCAGTGGTTAGCTTTGCTGCCTCCTGGTTTCGGAATCATGTATTTGACTCCAGTGCTAAACATCTGTGGAGTGTTTGCTTATCTCCTAATTTCCATATGGGTTTTACTCTCAAATCCAAACATGTGCATGCTAAGTTAACTGGTGATTCTAAATTTGTCAAGAATGCATAAAAGTTGTGTAACTGGGCTATTCATTCATATGTTCGTTCATTCATTCGTTCGTTCTTTCCTTCCTTCCTTCCTTCCTTGCAGCTGAACTTGTCTAGCACCATAAATTAAACTAAGTGGACTCAACAAATAATGACCAGTGTTTTTTTTGTCATAATCCGAATGAATAATGCTCATGTAAATTGGTTTTCTTTGTTTGAAATAGATATAGTGAGTCATGTTTTCACAAACAAAGCTTTAAGGTTGACCATCTTGCTTTCAGTGAAGCCTGAATCATTACCTTTCATAATACATACAAGCTATTCATGTTAAGCACTGTATTGGAATCTCCTAAGTAATAACATTGCACCCAAAAAAAAAAAAAAAATAAATAAAAAAAATAAAATCTCTGAGTAGTAAATAAGCTTTGCAAAGTGTGTTTAATGTATTCAGCACTACTTGGTGAAGTTGCATTGCTGCAAAATGATTAATCCGGAACACTGTATATTTTATATTATTTTTTATTGCTGCCTTTTCTGGCTAGCACATACTGAATCTCAAGAAAAGGATGGTACTATGTAGAAGTATGTTCATTTATTTAAAGCAGATCCAACTCAGATACAAAATGAGATAAGCTTAAAGGAATGTAACACCAGTGAAACTCAAAGACTATATACACATGTCAAAAACTATTATTTATTTTTGTGTCAGAAACAACATAAGAAAAAACCTTTTTGCTCCTTTTTACCCACAAATGATGCTATTGGATGAGATGTCCACTTTTTTTCAACTACCTTACCTACTGTGTTGCATAGTTCTCTACATCTGTTGTTTTAAATTCTTAACTACAATGCTTTTTCATTTGAAAACCATCACTACGAAAATCAAATTTCTTCTTTTCACCTCTGCCTTTCCCAGAGGTTCATTTTTGTTTTTTTGACCTTTTTCTGTGTTGCTGCTTTATTGGTCATGCTGCAGGTTTACTTAAAAGTGCAAGTAAGGGTTAGCTTACAAAATGAAGAACTATAAGTATAAGAAAATGCCATTAAAAATACAGAAGCAACAAATAACTAAATGTCTACATGTGTGCCTTAATGTGCATGACTCTGTCCAATCCCCTTCTAATAATCATCTGAGTACTTGTTACAAGATGAGTACATTTTTTCAGTGTTTCTTCATTAAGCAGGAATGAGTTGCTGCACTGTTTTCTAATGGGGTTAACAATGCAGTTAGCTCCCTTGAGTTTGATGTAGTTATTGAGCAATGTGCCCCTGCCTGGGATACCTGCAACTTCAAGTTAAGGACTAATCATGCAAGCAGAAGCAAATCGGCTGGAAGAATTAGGAGGTTTGTGGCCCTGAGGAATGGAATTCATGCAGAAAAGTAATTGTCAGAGTGAGGCCCGAGAACCGCGTGGGAAGAAAGCAAAATAAACAGCTTAACAAAGAAAACAAAAGCGCTCAAATACTGGCACTTCTAATGCTTGAATACGCTGCATGAATGTAACCAAAGCGGAAACCTCATCAAAGAGACTTTAAACAGGCATATATGTGTTTACGATTTACAGGAGATGATAAACTACTGTGTGTAAAGTTTTTTTTTTTATCCTCATGAAAAATTCCTTAATACCTAAAGCTTTCCATCTGGAAGGAAACATCAAGTTTAAACTGTTTTAATTTAAAATCTGTGATACTGTAAATTCTTTTTTAGGCTCCCTGTCTCATGGCTATGTAAACAGTTTTATGTACTTACTTGATGCATACCAAAAATCTCCTATTGGTGGCCATTAAAAAAAGATTTTACTTTAAATCAATTTACAAGCAATATTTCCACAAGCAAGCTACAAGCATAAATGGTAGTTCATTTGAACAACTGTAGTTTATTAGTATGGTGTAATTAGGAATTTGGTAGATAACATGGTGGTCAATCTGTTACAAGTCTAAATAGTATCTGCTTTATCAGGCAAGATTTTCTTGTCATTTTATTCTTTCATATTAAACAGAATATGTTTTAAGGATTACATAGCGAAAAGATCAGTATGTCTACCATATTGTAATAAACATTCAGTCATGAAAAAACAGATCCAAGATTAAAGATTATTAGATTTATTGTGAATTCATATAATAAACAAAGACATTTATTATTAACGATTTTTTTTTTACTAAGATGATTTAGGGGATCATGCAACCCTGTATAAAAAAACACCTCAACTATGAGATGTCTGCCAAATCACTCTCTCTGCCCATGCATTGCTCCTACAAGCTATATATTTAGTTAGATACCCTAAATAATCAAGAACTTCTTGCACATTTTAATCTACTTTAGTTTATAGTATAATCTGACAAAAAAAATATTTAGTTTGGTAAAGTAATGAAACTGGTAAGGTTGGTGACATGCTACAAGTCGAATAGAAAGGAAAAATTAACAATTCCAGCTGGTGGATCTTGTAACTCTGACAAAGGACTACATACAAATAGCACGGAATAATCTATGAAAAAAATAACTCTTTAATATTTTAAACTAAAGTGAATTAGACACAGTTAAACATAGCATGTCCAATGTCAATAAACCAATAATTTGCATTGAGCTGATTTAAGTGTTTCAGATGCATTGTTGTGATCATGATGATTGGCATCTATTTGTTAGTAGATATTTTTTTATATTTAATAGGTGCAGTTTTCCAATATTTTAATTTAGAATATTAAATATAAAAAGAAATCAAACAATGTATTGACCTGCAAATAGAGCAAACAAATTTTTTATCAATAAAGTTTTCAAAACACAGATGATTGTCTAAAGACACAAATATACAATATATACACACACACATTTTCCAACTTTTTCAACTCCAATGGGAAGCTAAGTGACTCTTCAGGGTCATGCAATGTGTAAATAATGGAAATTGAACTAGAAACTACATTGTTTATAGTAGAAAGCATCTTGACACTAAGCCATTTTTCCTTCATGCTGCCTTACAGCTCTAGAGACACTGGTTCAATATCCAGCTGGGCAGTGTCTTTGTGGAGCTTGCACATTCTCCCTTTGCCCACATAGATTATCTCCAAACACTAGTCACATTCCAAATAATGAAATATCTGGTTAATTGTCAAAAAATAATTGTATGGGTGTACAAAATTAGCCCCTGCAGTGGTAATGGTACTAGCTTTACAGATGCTGAAAGGATTAGCTCTGGATGAATTAATGACTTTACAAGTTATCACTCTTATACAAAAGTGAAGAAGAAACAATATTCTACTGTACTCTGGTGCAAGTTATATTTTGTGAATCTATGTTGAATTATGAGCATACAGTATATAGTACTTTCAGTGATTCTACGTTGTCTAATATAAAAAAGAAAATTTAACAGATAGCTAACATTTTGCAGCATGTTTGCTGTTTAGTTAACACTACATTTACAAAATATTTACCAAAGTATGGCTTTTAAAGAGTATTTAAAGAAATTTAAGGATGTGCTACATTTTGTCTCTATCCTGCAGAACACAAGCTAAAGTCATCAAACAGTACACAAGGATGAAAAAAAACTGCATTATCTATTTTAACAGGATAAATTGGCACTTTTCATTTCCATGTATCTTTTGCTTATGAGATATTGACTAGGACAGCATGTTAATACTGTGGTTAATACCTTTGCTTCACAGTTCTAACATCTTTTCAGGTTAAGCAACTGAATATAATATTGAAAATATATTTTATAAGAAAAAGTATGCATAGCTACAATACCAAGAATATAACCTTTTCTTTCAATTCTAAGTGTAACTTCAGAAATTAAGAAAAGAATGTTAACAACTGCTTAGGCAGAGAGCATAATTTAGATGTAAATAAATCATTGGATGGCAGTCAATTAGATCCACTTACATAATCCTCTTCACTTTAGATGCAGAGTAGCAAATAGATGTATTTTGTAATCTTAGCAGTGTCACACTTTTATTAATTCTGTGTTCCTGAAATATGCCACACCGTTTCATTCAAGGACTCAACTTCATTTATGCTTCGTTTGGATCCTTCTGACTTTGTAGCATTACAGTACATGTACTTACACTCTGAACCAAGCACATGCCATACATATTATGATTTTTAACGTGACATGTGGCAAACGCTGCAAGACCCCGGAAACAAATTTAATTTGTGAATAGCACAGATTCTAAAAGTTTTTTTGTTATTTAGGAATTGGTAGGAAAAGTATCACAGACATTAGCAGGGTCAGTACATGGAATTTGTTATACATTATATCTTTCTTCACATTAATAGGACTGAACCGATTCTAGCTCTAAGTCATAAAACAAAATACAAGTGAAAATTACTTTTTTTTTTTTTTGAGTAGATCTCTAGCAAAATTCTTTCATCAGTCAATGTTTAGACACTTTTGTGTGCTGCCTTCTTTACTAAAAACACTGAGAACCACAAGAAATAAACATCATTAAAACATCAGCATAAAATGAAAATGTCAGAAAATAAATACTAAGGTGTTCCAGACCATGATGTTACTAAAATAACAGGAATAAAAATTGAACACACATGGACAGAAACAATAAAAATTAATCAACCACATTTTCACAACTTAATTTTACTTTTGTTTATGGAGAAAGGAACATAATGTTACTGTACCTCTGCATTACTGTACTTCGTGCATAAGTCTTAAAAATGAAGGAATGGAAAAGAATAAAAGTTATCATATGAGCTACAGACATCGGGAGGCAACTGGAACAATAATATAATACTGATTCTTTTGTATTATTTTGAAAGTAAAAAGATCACTATGCACCTTTTCTTCTTGTTACTTTCACTTACAATGTAAAATATAGTAGGTCAACCTGAATTAGTATCTTAAAGTAACTTTTACTTATAGATTAAATATTTTTCTTTTCTTGCATTTAACTTTTAATATAAATTCAGAAGCATGATTGTTGATTTAATTTCTAATATGATTTGTAATATGGTAATGATTTTGAGATTTTTGTTTATTTTACATGATTGAATAATCAGTCATTTCCTAACCTGCTTAGATCTGAAGAGGGTCGCAGGGGAGCCAGAACCTGTCCTGGCTAGCATAGAGCATAAGGCAGGAACAAACCCTGGACAGGGTGCCAGTCCATCGCAGGGGAACCACACACACACACACACACACACACACACACACACACACACACACAC